>BROG01000012.1:860000-1550000 GCA_030159075.1 Atrina japonica | reverse complement strand
TTATTCTTTGAATTGGAATATTCTGAAGTTCTGTAGGCCAAGTGAATTATTCTGAAATTCTGTAGGCCATGACAATTATATTGAAATTCTTTGGGCCAGGGAAATTATTCTGAAATTCTGTGGGGCAGGTAGAATTTTTTAAGTTCTGTGAGTCTGGGAGATTATTCTGAAGTTCTAAGGGCCATGGAGATTAATCTGAAGTTCTGTGGGCCAGGGAGATTATTCTGAAGTTCTGTGGGTCACAGAAATTATTTTGAAATTCTGTGGGCCAAAGAAATTTTACAAATTACATCAAAATATGCTGAGCAGTATCTAAACCAAAATGACTCTTACTAACAACTGTGTCTGTCTGTTGAGGTACACAAAAGAGCAAAATCAGTTGCATAAATGACAGTAAATACATTTCCATGATCACCATTACGTATAAAAAAAAAAAAAAAAAAAAAAAAAGAATCTGAGAATACACATTTCCCTGGAAATAAAGAAACTAGGAGCACCAGTAAAAATCTTTGTAAAGGCAATCCAACAACAAAAATTCATACATTTGTAAAACTGTAGACTCCAGCTGATAAAAATCGGAGATCCACTCCTTCCCAAGTCCAATATGTCAAAAACAAATTGTAGTTCAAATGTATACACATGGAAATTGCAGATGCACCTGTTTGGGGTTTCAAAAATGCTTATTTGATAAATTGATACATTTTTTTAAGTTTGATATAAGCCAATGGTAATAACAGTGTTTTGGTACAAACACAAATTTAATCATTTGTAAACTTAATTTTTTTCAAAAAAGTCTAAAAATTTGTGATAAAATAATTAAATAATCTGATTGTACTAAACTAAAAATTCAAATATGGCAGAGCATGTGTCATACCAGCATTCACAAAAAACTAAGTGTAATATAAATATACAAAAAATCTCACTTTTAAATAAAACAACATATTTCAATTAAATTTGAAATTTCTCTGTATGAAAAATTTCCAATACACATGATTGTGTGTAAAAACAAACTGTTTGTCCAAATATATCACCAATATAAATTTGTTCTACAACCTTAACAATAACCCAACACACACCCCAGACTTGGTAACCAATTTTAAAATGTTACTATTCATCTATTAGTTTTTGCAAATAATGGAAGAATTATGATTACTAAATCATCAGTAGCAAATTTCATTTAAAGTTGAATGGTCAAACACCTAAAAACCAAAGAATTGATATAACAGACAATATGCTCAACTTTACATAATCCTGAACTACTGGTAAGCCACAAGCTGAGAATATTCTCAGATGTAAGTAAAGTCTTTTAACATTAGGTAAATAAACAAAATAATTGTCCATAATTTCTTTATAGTGATTTGATTTATGTATAATAATTAGAAAAAAAATTCTATATATTTTACTCTTTACTGATAAACATACCGTGCTTAATTTTTGAATCTCTTATAACTACTTATTCCGTTAAATTTTCAATAACTGGAGTATATCCGTTTTCAGACTTGGACCAAGATAGGCATATTTTAACAGTTAAAAAATGGTAAATTAAAAACAATCTATACATAACTGAATCTGCTAAAATGATTTGTCAATTTCAATCTCAACACTTTATTTAAAACACTCTCAGGATAAATATGCAATAGTAAGATAATAGATACCAATATATCCCATCTGTTTCACAGCCATTTTACATGATTTATTTTCGCCGAGTAAGTTACAAACAAATGCCATAACTATTTAAAACAAAATAAAATGGGATAAAATTGTTTTCTCGCATATTTATGCTTATCTATCAAAGGTATCGATTGCAATTTTAGTCTAAACTGAAGTAATTAAAAGCAGAAATTCTGAACAATATAAAACTAAAAACACAAGAAATTGTGTAAAACATGTTATGCCTGCATATATATCCTAAAGTTGAAATACTTTGTTTGCATCAGTCTGCATGTATGGATTACCTCCCCTTGGTCAAAAGTCAATATTTTGACATGGTCTACAAGTGTGCCCTTCCAAAGATCAGTTGTACAAAAAAAACTAATTACTGAAAGATGCATTCCTCTTCACATTCATATAATCAAAAACAATCATTCAATTAGAGCACCTGGTACTTGAAGTGCTAACAACTTAGAATAATTAAAAAAAAAGTAAACAATCAAAAAGTAACACATTGAAACAACAGGTGTGCTTTTTGTCTTCATTAACAACTAGATGACGAGAGTATAAAAGGCGAGCATGAAGACGCAACATTTTTAGGTGCATAAAGATGAGCACACATCTGCTACACACAAGACTGTGCAGTCTCTCACATACCAGTCAGGTGCTGCCCTCTAACAAATAAACTGTCTGTGTACATTAGTATTGTTCCATTTCAAATAGATATTAAAGTTGGGTTTGTAATATAAGATACATGCAAATACGTTAAAAATAGCCTCTGAATTTGACATGAGTAGTCAATATAAACAATCTATAATTGTGAGTTGCAGCTAACAGCACACACTTACATAACACAATAAAACTGTGCTAGTTGCAGCTTACAGAACAGGACATATCAATACAACTATGCAAGTTGCAGCTTACAGCACACACTGACATAATATAGCTGTGTGAGTTGCAGCTTACAGCACACACTGACATAATACAGCTGTGTGAGTTGCAGCTTACAGCACACACTGACATAATATAGCTGTGTGAGTTGCAGCTTACAGCACACACTGACATAATACAGCTGTGTGAGTTGCAGCTTACAGCACACACGGACATAATACAGCTGTGCGAGTTGCAGCTTACAGCACACACTGGCATAATACAGCTGTGTGAGTTACAGCTCACAGTACACACTGACATAATACAATACAACTGTGTGAGTTGCAGCTTACAGCACACAACATAATACAGCTGTGTGAGTTGCAGCTTACAGCACACAACATAATACAGCTGTGAGTTGCGGCTTACAGCACACACTGACATAATACAACTGTGTGAGTTGCAGCTTACAGCACACAATGATATAACAATATAACTGTGTGAGTTGTAGCTTACAGCACATACTAACATAATACAATACAACTGTGTGAGTTACAGCTTACAGCACACTTTGACCCTGTAAGCAGTAGAATGAGGTGTCAAGATTTGTTGCTTTGTTGTCATCCTGTCCTGATTTTGTCACTTTAATTTTATTTGGACATATCACACTAGCTACAGTTAAGTGTCACAATTTTTCACCTGTTCAGGTGTTTAAGAACAAGTATTAACATTTTTTACATAGCATTATAATTTTATCCTGATACTACTTCTTGTAAGAGCACATTATGTGCTATACATGATGATTATAAAAAGTAGTACTTCATAGCACTTCAAAATCCACTGTGTAAGATGAAATAAAAATATACCATTTTAAAAATCAACTTTGAAGCCTCCAATATATCTTAATACATGTTTACACTAAGAGTTCATACATGTTACTTCAGTATTTAAATGTAAAGCACAAATAAGCTGCAGTATATTAATGTGGATATACATGTATGTGCATCAATATTGCTTGCACAATTCCTTACAGTGTTGAACTGTAGTACACGAAGTTACATGTATATGTAGATACAGCACAAATGATGCCGATTGTTTCAGCCTAAAACCACATAAAAACTTAGAGCACAATTACAGTAAAAGCTATAGCACAAGTTGGTTTAGTGAATTTACAGTGAGAAATAGCACTGCAATAATATCAGCACAGGTCTGTAGCACTCACAGCACACAATGTTACTGTAGCATAGCAAAAGACAAAATATGAACAACTACAAACAATGTGACACTAAAGTACAATAACACCACAGAATAGCACACAAGCATAGTACTAGATTGCACCTAGTTATAGCTCATTGTGCTATAGTATATATAGCACATAACATCCCTAAAGATCACAGCACAGGGCAGTGCCTATAGCAGCTATGTAATGACAGATGTTGCTAGAACACAATGCTCCATTCCAAGCTGACAAATATCTTAGCACACAAAATCTCAGTACATTTGCTTGTAGCACTTATGTGATATCAATTATACTATTGAATAGGTACACAATGTCACTGCTGTTATATGTGTATTTGACAACACTGATTCACTTTCCATAAAGATGTCATTAGACTGGATTATATCATCAATTTAAAGTCAAATCCATTATTTTTCAGTAGTGTGTCAGTTTATGGATGATCAAAAGCCAATAATGTGGTATATGTATTTCATATTCACTATATTAAGCCAAAATAAATGAAGGTTCTCCAACCAAAACTTTAACTTAAACAGAAAGAACTAAGAAGCAATGATCATAAAAATGGTTTTCTGTATGTTTCTGCAGATGCCACTGAGATCAGTAATACATTTCACTTGTACTGTACACTGTTGTGTACAATATACAGTATTTTACATATCTGTAAATCTATATCTTTGTATAAAATAATACTTTATATAAATATCTTATTTATGCATTGAAAGATTAAGTAATTGATACTACTTCTACTATACTTTGATACTACCCCAAAGGTAAGTCTTTATCTCTATAATATCCTCCCTAACTTAAATGTATTGTTGTTAAATGTATTGTGACTACATGTATTGTGAAATGTGAAAGTTTTTTAACAAATGCCAAAAAAAAAAGGGATTGACAACAACTGAAGATAACAGGTAATGATACACTTTCAAAACAAGGCCCTGACCAGCCAACTTCACAGAAACTCAAAATTTTATGATTTTAATTTTAAATTCATACAGAATTTAACCTCAAATTTTGAAAAAATATTGTGTATATATTGAATAAAACCAAAATATGAAAACAATTACTGTTTATATAAAGACAAGTGAAGAAATTACGGAGAGAAAAATTTCTTGTTGCTCAATCTTGCAGATTATGCACCAGTGCACTATATTCAATAAAATATTGTTTAAACCAATTTCATAAATGACATAAAAGATTGAGAAGCAGGCAAACAGACTGAACCTGATTACTATAGGACACCTTACATTTAATGTCAGGGCCCCTACTAAAGATATTTCTAAGTAAACTGTAGAATGACACACATTATAATAACACCACTGAATAAGATCAATTTAGAATTTGTAAGAAAAATAACTGAATAAGACAAAAATCTTGACTGCCAGGTCATATAATGTATTCAAACTTCACTGACATATTTTCATTCAGTACTTTTAGGATAAAATGTTATCAATTCAATTTTGCTACATCATTCCAAACTCATCCTCATGCAAATTATTCCACACAACAATATTATCATGTACTTTCTACATAAATAATTCAATAATTTGATGTAATTATCAATAATTTAATACTAACAATGATACCATTACAAAGCATTTGTAAATAAAAAGATTCTTTTGTGTTGATCATTTGTAACATTTTTCTTGTAAATCCACAAAATTGATATCTATTTGAAATGGAACAGACTTGTACACAGGATATCTGATGGTGCCTGCGAAGACAAATATTATCCAATCCCATCACACCTTCCGGACTAGATTACCTTTGACCTTCAGTAAGTCCGGTTGATAGGATTGACAAGAGAAACTATGTATAGATAATTCACTGTTGATCTCTTTTGTTGTCATTCTATGTATCACTGGATACTACAAGCACTTCTATTTGCTGCAAACACCTGACTGAACAAGAAAAAAGTAACACTGACTAATTCCATCGTCGTTATCTACACTGCTTTGTGTCGCCCACCACAACAACCACAGGCTACGCCACATTTATGACAAGCCGTTAACGGAATATAGCACCACAGACATGGAACAAAAAATGATAAAATCGTTAAAGCAGTCCACTTTTTACAGTTAGAATCATCACTGGTATCACAAACGCACGGATGACCATAGTCCCCATCTGGGTCAGACATACAATGGTAAATTAAACCTTCAGCACACCAGACACATGTTATATATTCAATACATTTTTCTACACCATCAGGGGCATCCTCACAACTTCCTCGAGAATTGTCCTCATGAGAAAATGGTTTATGGCAGTGTTTGCACCTAGCCTTTTTACTAAGTAATCTCTGGTTAGTTCTTTTCTTGTCTTTTTTCCTCGGTAAAGGTGGGTGTTGTATTAATGGTTGTCGTTTTATGTTACTTGTTGCCTCCCGTTTTGACGGTGGTTTTTGCACCGATTCAAGAGTTGGATAACTATACTCGTGAGGTTTATTTTTGGCAAATATAACATATGAGTACTCTTTCATTTCAACATTTGAAGGTTGAGAATCTAAAAGTCCCTGATCGGATTTAGAACTAAGAGAAGCAGGGTCTTCAATTGCCTTGACCCAAATGTCCTGTCCATAACTACTGTTGTCAAAAGTGTCCGATTTGCTCGAACTACTCTTATCACTAGGAGGAGTGGATGGTTTCTTATGTGATGAGGATGAAGTGGAGCGATGGGGTGATGAGGAGATGTAGTGAACTCGGTGAATATGATGATGATTTGCATGAGGGTGAGTGATATGAAACGATTCTGAAGGTACTCCTGAGTTATTGGACATAGGTGACTGTGGGGTTGGACTACTAGTTGTGGTTGATGAAGTACTAGCCGACTGTGAGGATGATGCCCTCCTTGAAATTGGAAGATCTAATATCTGAAAATGAAGCAAAAACAGGGTATCAGTAACCAACAACAAAGAACAAATGTAAATACATTTAAAAAAATACATACTTGTGATACCGACAGTCATGTCTCTATTGGAATTAAGAAAAAAATTGTCATAAAAATGCAAGACCTGATACAAACATTTGTTTACAACTCTCAGATATGGTCACTAACATGAAGAAGAACAACAACCAACAGCAAAATAAACACAATACATCACCTGAGTGAGTCTAGTCAGGTAAATATAAAAAAATCAAGGGCAGAATTCTGAAAATAAACCAAAACAAACCTGCCATTTATAGTCCCAAACTACAAGTCCAAATACTTCAGCACATCATCCAAAACCAAAGATACATGTACTCTCAAATAGGAGGTCCCACGTATGATTCCCAGTACTGGGTCAAAACACAGAGGTCCCATATATGATTCCCAGTACTGGGTCAAAACACAGAGGTCCCATGTATGATTCCCAGTACTGGGTCAAAACACAGACGTCCCATGTATGATTCCCAGTACTGGGTCAAAACACAGAGGTCCCATGTATGATTCCCAGTACTGGGTCAAAACACAGACGTCCCATATATGATTCCCAGTACTGGGTCAAAACACAGAGGTCCCATGTATGATTCCCAGTACTGGGTCAAAACACAGACGTCCCATGTATGATTCCCAGTACTGGGTCAAAACACAGACGTCCCATGTATGATTCCCAGTACTGGGTCAAAACACAGACGTCCCATGTATGATTCCCAGTACTGGGTCAAAACACAGACGTCCCATGTATGATTCCCAGTACTGGGTCAAAACACAGACGTCCCATATATGATTCCCAGTACTGGGTCAAAACACAGATGTCCCATGTATGATTCCCAGTACTGGGTCAAAACACAGATGTCCCCTATATGATTCCCAGTACTGGGTCAAAACACAGATGTCCCCTGTATGATTCCCAGTACTGGGTCAAAACACAGATGTCCCCTGTATGATTCCCAGTACTGGGTCAAAACACAGATGTCCCCTGTATGATTCCCAGTACTGGGTCAAAACACAGATGTCCCATGTATGATTCCCAGTACTGGGTCAAAACACAGATGTCCCCTGTATGATTCCCAGTACTGGGTCAAAACACAGATGTCCCATGTATGATTCCCAGTACTGGGTCAAAACACAGATGTCCCCTGTATGATTCCCAGTACTGGGTCAAAACGCAGAGGTCCCCTGTATGATTCCCAGTATTGGATCAAAATGCAGAGGTCCCACGTATGATTCCCAGTACTGGGTCAAAACACAGGCTTTAACTCATCAACCCCCGAAAAACAATGAACTCATCTATAAATGAAGGATTTAGATCAGTGCAAATGTGTCCTTAAGGGTGAATGAGTTAAGTGAAGTAACCTTCACCAAACAATCAGCATAGGAAGTGAAAGCCACGGGTCTTCTGGAGGTTGTCCTGTGCCATAACAGGTATGTCACATCAAAGGACTGCACTGACATCAGGTTATAGTGCAGGTCAAAACTTGTGGCACTTCACCTAAACCTTTTGACATCTCCATACAAGTAAAACATTCTTGAAGGGGCATAAAACATCACTGAAAAAAAACTCTCTAAAGTTGTCAACCTATATTCAAATTCTATACAAAGTCAATAATTCTGCGGGGAGTTAAAAATAAATAAATTAATAATAATAAGTTACTTACAGCAAATACTTCTTCCTCACCTTCTACATTGCACATTCCATTTGTACCTGCAAAATACAAAAGATGGTAATAAAGAGTTATCTCTCTTGACTTGTCACACCTCTAACAAGACTTGACATCATAGACAGGAATTATCATAATGTATATGTTGTATTGTTATTATATCCCATATAGTCAAGCTCTATATACATTGTTGTAACACATGTATATGTTGTATTGTTATTATATCCCATATAGTCAAGCTCTATATACATTGTCACAGTATATGTATTGTTACATTAGTCAAGTCTATATACACATGTATATGTTGTATTGTTATTATATCCCATATAGTCAAGCTCTATATACATTGTTGTAACACATGTATATGTTGTATTGTTATTATATCCCATATAGTCAAGCTTTATATACATTGTTGTAACACATATATGTAGTGTCAAACTCTGTTCCCTAATTCTAAAATGAGGTTGAGAGACCATATATCTAATATTTTTTTTTATATTTCGCTTAAACATGCCAATAAAATGTCAATCAATGACTTTTTTATTAACTTGTACCAGGGTACATGGTGGCAATGCAATCACTTTTGAATGAATGTACATGTCTGATGAATAAAACAAAATGTCCTTTCCAGGTCAAAACTTTCATCCTAGATATGATGATACATGTACATGTATAAATACACTACCAATAATCAAGAAGGTATTTTGTGTTTGTGATGGACACAGGTGCTTCTGACCTTCTTACCATATGTTAATGTACATTTAACTGTGACTCAATAATGTAGCAGCAGATCTCCATCAATTGGATCAATCATGTCTTCATTTTATAAAAATGTTGTGTTTTTTTTCAGTTTAATTTACTAAAATTTGTTATTGGCTATTGATTATTCATTTACATTAAAAAAAATAATAAATGTATGTCAATAAAGGAGTATGACTGGCCAATAAAGGCAGTCTGGCCAGATTGTGAAGCACCAAAAGAACTAATAAATGTAGGCCAATAAAGGTGGTATGGCCAGATTGCCATGCACCATCAGAACTAAAAAATGCAGGCCAATAAAGACAGTCTGGCCAGATTGTGGAGCACCAAAAGAACTTATACATGCAGGCCAATAAAGGTGATATGGCCAGATTGCCACGCACCATCAGAACTAAAAAATGCAGGCCAATAAAGGCAGTCTGGCCAGATTGTGGAGCACCAAAAGAACTTATACATGCAGGCCAATAAAGGTGATATGGCCAGATTGCCACGCACCATCAGAACTAAAAAATGCAGGCCAATAAAGGCAGTCTGGCCAGATTGTGGAGCACCAAAAGAACTTATACATGCAGGCCAATAAAGGTGATATGGCCAGATTGCCACGCACCATCAGAACTAAAAAATGCAGGCCAATAAAGGCAGTCTGGCCAGATTGTGGAGCACCAAAAGAACTTATACATGCAGGCCAATAAAGGTGATATGGCCAGATTGCCACGCACCATCAGAACTAAAAAATGCAGGCCAATAAAGGCAGTCTGGCCAGATTGTGGAGCACCAAAAGAACTTATACATGCAGGCCAATAAAGGTGATATGGCCAGATTGCCACGCACCATCAGAACTAAAAAATGCAGGCCAATAAAGGCAGTCTGGCCAGATTGTGGAGCACCAAAAGAACTTATACATGCAGGCCAATAAAGGTGATATGGCCAGATTGCCACGCACCATCAGAACTAAAAAATGCAGGCCAATAAAGGCAGTCTGGCCAGATTGTGGAGCACCAAAAGAACTTATACATGCAGGCCAATAAAGGTGATATGGCCAGATTGCCACGCACCATCATAACTAAAAAATGCAGGCCAATAAAGGCAGTCTGGCCAGATTGTGGAGCACCAACAAAACTTATACATGCAGGCCAATAAAGGTGATATGGTCAGATTGTGGAGCACCAACAAAACTTATACATGCAGGCCAATAAAGGCAGTCTGGCCAGATTGTGGAGCACCAACAAAACTTATACATGCAGGCCAATAAAGGTGATATGGTCAGATTGTGGAGCACCAACAGAACTAATACATGCAGGCCAATAAATGTAATATGGCCAGATTGTGGAGCACCGACAGAACTAATACATGCAAGCCAATAAAGGTGATATGGCCAGATAGCAGGCCAATAAAGGTGATATGGTCAGATTTTTCACCATCAGAACTAATACATGCAGGCCAATAAAGATGGTATGGCCAGATTGTGGAGCACCAACAGAACTAATACATGCAGGCCAATAAAGGTGATATGACCAGATTGTGGAACACCAACAGAACTAATACATGCAGGCCAATAAAGGTGGTCCGGCCAAATTTCTCACCATCAGAACTAATACATGCAGGCCAATAAAGGCGGTATGGCCAGATTGTGGAGCACCAACAGAACTAATACATGCAGGCCAATAAAGGCAGTCTGGCCAGATAGTGGAGCACCAACAGAACTAATACATGCAGGCCAATAAAGGTGGTATGGCCAGATTGTGGAGCACCACAAACTAATAGAAGGCCTAATACATGCAGGCCAATAAAGGTGGTCCGGCCAGATTTCTCACCATCAGAACTAATACATGCAGGCCAATAAAGACGGTATGGCCAGATTGTGGAGCACCAACAGAACTAATACATGCAGGCCAATAAAGGTGGTATGGCCAGATTGTGGAGCACCAACAGAACTAATACATGCTGGCCAATAAAGACGTGTACCTTAAATGCTGATCTAAACTGCATGTTGAGTAGTTGAGAAGTTCAGATGGAGGTGCAATATATAGTAAAACAATATGCCCGTATGATGGGTTGTGAGCACATAGAAATATAATATTTAACTACCCAAGATCTCTCTAGATATAACACAGACAACAATATACTTCATATATTTCATAATGTCAAATGAAAAACATTTTGATCTTTACTGCAGTAAGAAAATTGGGTGTAATTTGTCTTAAAGCCCAGACTAGCCTACTACAAAATGCTGAATCACTGTTTATTCATGGAATGAAGTACATAATATGTCACATTCTTTCCCGTAAGTATATAACAAAAACAGCACTGTAAAACCAGCTGCAGGCATTCACAAAAGGAGGACAATGTCACAAAAGTAAAATGTAGGAGAAATATCTGACACATGCATATGCCTACTCTTAGTTGAACACTAGTTGTACACTACACATTGCTAAGCTTAAATGTAACCTGTACTGTGTAAAATGAGCAAAAAAATAGTAAAATACAGAAAACTTGAATGACATCAAATATGTTCTTACACAACATACAATGTAGTTATCGGTTCCAGGATATAACAATTTAATATGCAGCTACACAACAGAATTTATATCAATTCCAGTATACAAATGAAAAGTAAAATATAGAAAGTTTGAATGACATCATTTGTGTTCTTATACAACAGAAGTTATCACTTCCAGGGTACAACAATCTTATAAATTGAACATATTCATATTGCTGTGGTCCTGACTTTCTCCTCAAAGTGAAAACTTGACACTGATAGATATAACAAATCATTATCAAGATCAAAATAGGCTGTGTTGACCTTCAAATGAACCAAAGGCCAAGACATCAAGTTAATTATCAGCTGTCTTGACCTTTAAATAAACAAGAGGCCTAAGCATCAAGTTTCTTACCAAGCTGTGTTGCCCTTTAAATGAACAAGATACAGCAAGTTTCACATCAGGCTGTGTTGCCCTTTAAATGAACAAGATACAGCAAGTTTCACATCAGGCTGTGTTGCCCTTTAAATGAGCAAGATACATCAAGTTTCTTACCAAGCTGTGTTGCCCTTTAAATGAACAAGATACATCAAGTTTCACATCAGGCTGTGATGCCCTTTAAATGAACAAGATACAGCAAGTTTCACATCAAGCTGTGTTGCCCTTTAAATGAATAAGATACAGCATGTTTCACATCAGGCTGTGTTGCCCTTTAAATGAACAAGATACAGCAAGTTTCACATCAGGCTATGTTGCCCTTTAAATGAACAAGATACAGCAAGTTTCACATCAGGCTGTGATGCCCTTCAAATGAACAAGATACAGCAAGTTTCACATCAGGCTGTGATGCCCTTCAAATGAACAAGATACAGCAAGTTTCACATCAGGCTGTGATGCCCTTCAAATGAACAAGATACAGCAAGTTTCACATCAGGCTGTGTTGCCCTTTAAATGAACAAGATACAGCAAGTTTCACATCAGGCTGTGTTGCCCTTTAAATGAACAAGATACAGCAAGTTTCACATCAGGCTGTGTCGCCCTTTAAATGAACAAGATACACAAGTTTCACATCAGGCTGTGTCGCCCTTTAAATGAACAAGATACAGCAAGTTTCACATCAGGCTGTGTCGCCCTTTAAATGAACAAGATACAGCAAGTTTCACATCAGGCTGTGTCGCCCTTTAAATGAACAAGATACAGCAAGTTTCACATCAGGCTGTGTCGCCCTTTAAATGAACAAGATACAGCAAGTTTCACATCAGGCTGTGTCGCCCTTTAAATGAACAAGATACAGCAAGTTTCACAAGATACAGCAAGTTTCACATCAGGCTATGTTGCCCTTCAAATGAACAAGATACAGCAAGTTTCACATCAGGCTATGTTGCCCTTCAAATGAACAAGATACAGCAAGTTTCACATCAGGCTGTGTTGCCCTTTAAATGAACAAGATACAGCAAGTTTCACATCAGGCTGTGTCGCCCTTTAAATGAACAAGATACAGCAAGTTTCACATCAGGCTGTGTCGCCCTTTAAATGAACAAGATACAGCAAGTTTCACATCAGGCTGTGTCGCCCTTTAAATGAACAAGATACAGCAAGTTTCACATCAGGCTGTGTCGCCCTTTAAATGAACAAGATACAGCAAGTTTCACATCAGGCTGTGTCGCCCTTTAAATGAACAAGATACAGCAAGTTTCACATCAGGCTGTGTCGCCCTTTAAATGAACAAGATACAGCAAGTTTCACATCAGGCTGTGTCGCCCTTTAAATGAACAAGATACAGCAAGTTTCACATCAGGCTGTGTCGCCCTTTAAATGAACAAGATACAGCAAGTTTCACATCAGGCTATGTTGCCCTTTAAATGAACAAGATACAGCATGTTTCACATCAGGCTGTGTTGCCCTTTAAATGAACAAGATACAGCAAGTTTCACATCAGGCTGTGATGCCCTTCAAATGAACAAGATACAGCAAGTTTCACATCAGCTGTGTTGCCCTTTAAATGAACAAGATACAGCAAGTTTCACATCAGGCTGTGTCGCCCTTTAAATGAACAAGATACAGCAAGTTTCACATCAGGCTGTGTCGCCCTTTAAATGAACAAGATAGAGCAAGTTTCACATCAGGCTGTGTTGCCCTTTAAATGAACAAGATAGAGCAAGTTTCACATCAGGCTGTGTCGCCCTTTAAATGAACAAGATACAGCAAGTTTCACATCAGGCTGTGTTGCCCTTTAAATGAACAAGATACAGCAAGTTTCACATCAGGCTGTGTCGCCCTTTAAATGAACAAGATACAGCAAGTTTCACATCAGGCTGTGTCGCCCTTTAAATGAACAAGATACAGCAAGTTTCACATCAGGCTGTGTCGCCCTTTAAATGAACAAGATACAGCAAGTTTCACATCAGGCTGTGTGGCGCCCTTTAAATGAACAAGATACAGCAAGTTTCACATCAGGCTGTGTCGCCCTTTAAATGAACAAGATACAGCAAGTTTCACATCAGGCTGTGTCGCCCTTTAAATGAACAAGATACAGCAAGTGTTTCACATCAGGCTGTGTTGCCCTTTAAATGAACAAGATACAGCAAGTTTCACATCAGGCTGTGATGCCCTTCAAATGAACAAGATACAGCAAGTTTCACATCAGGCTGTGTCGCCCTTTAAATGAACAAGATACAGCAAGTTTCACATCAGGCTGTGTTGCCCTTTAAATGAACAAGATACAGCAAGTTTCACATCAGGCTGTGTTGCCCTTTAAATGAACAAGATACAGCAAGTTTCACATCAGGCTGTGATGCCCTTCAAATGAACAAGATACAGCAAGTTTCACATCAGGCTGTGTCGCCCTTTAAATGAACAAGATACAGCAAGTTTCACATCAGGCTGTGTCGCCCTTTAAATGAACAAGATACAGCAAGTTTCACATCAGGCTGTGTCGCACTTTAAATGAACAAGATACAGCAAGTTTCACATCAGGCTGTGTCGCCCTTTAAATGAACAAGATACAGCAAGTTTCACATCAGGCTGTGTCGCCCTTTAAATGAACAAGATACAGCAAGTTTCACATCAGGCTGTATTGCCCTTTAAATGAACAAGATACAGCAAGTTTCACATCAGGCTATGTTGCCCTTTAAATGAACAAGATACAGCAAGTTTCACATCAGGCCGTGTTGCCCTTTAAATAAACAAGATACAGCAAGGTTGCCCTTTAAATGAACAAGATACAGCAAGTTTCACATCAGGCCGTGTTGCCCTTTAAATGAACAAGATACAGCAAGTTTCACATCAGGCTGTGTCGCCCTTTAAATGAACAAGATACAGCAAGTTTCACATCAGGCTGTGTCGCCCTTTAAATGAACAAGATACAGCAAGTTTCACATCAGGCTGTGTCGCCCTTTAAATGAACAAGATACAGCAAGTTTCACATCAGGCTGTGTCGCCCTTTAAATGAACAAGATACAGCAAGTTTCACATCAGGCTGTGTCGCCCCTTTAAATGAACAAGATACAGCAAGTTTCACATCAGGCTGTGTCGCCCTTTAAAATGAACAAGATACAGCAAGTTTCACATCAGGCTGTGTCGCCCTTTAAATGAACAAGATACAGCAAGTTTCACATCAGGCTGTGTCGCCCTTTAAAATGAACAAGATACAGCAAGTTTCACATCAGGCTGTGTCGCCCTTTAAAATGAACAAGATACAGCAAGTTTCACATCAGGCTGTGTCACCCTTTAAATGAACAAGATACAGCAAGTTTCACATCAGGCTGTGTCGCCCTTTAAATGAACAAGATACAGCAAGTTTCACAAGATACAGCAAGTTTCACATCAGGCTATGTTGCCCTTCAAATGAACAAGATACAGCAAGTTTCACATCAGGCTGTGATGCCCTTTAAATGAACAAGATACAGCAAGTTTCACATCAGCTGTGTCGCCCTTTAAATGAACAAGATACAGCAAGTTTCACATCAGGCTGTGTCGCCCTTTAAATGAACAAGATACAGCAAGTTTCACATCAGGCTGTGTCGCCCTTTAAATGAACAAGATACAGCAAGTTTCACATCAGGCTGTGTCGCCCTTTAAATGAACAAGATACAGCAAGTTTCACATCAGGCTGTGTCGCCCTTTAAATGAACAAGATACAGCAAGTTTCACATCAGGCTGTGTCGCCCTTTAAATGAACAAGATACAGCAAGTTTCACATCAGGCTGTGTCGCCCTTTAATGAACAAGATACAGCAAGTTTCACATCAGGCTGTGTCGCCCTTTAAATGAACAAGATACAGCATGTTTCACATCAGGCTGTGTTGCCCTTTAAATGAACAAGATACAGCAAGTTTCACATCAGGCTGTGATGCCCTTCAAATGAACAAGATACAGCAAGTTTCACATCAGGCTGTGTTGCCCTTCAAATGAACAAGATACAGCAAGTTTCACATCAGGCTGTGTCGCCCTTTAAATGAACAAGATACAGCAAGTTTCACATCAGGCTGTGTCGCCCTTTAAATGAACAAGATACAGCAAGTTTCACATCAGGCTGTGTCGCCCTTTAAATGAACAAGATACAGCAAGTTTCACATCAGGCTGTGTCGCCCTTTAAATGAACAAGATACAGCAAGTTTCACATCAGGCTGTGTCGCCCTTTAAATGAACAAGATACAGCAAGTTTCACATCAGGCTGTGTTGCCCTTTAAATGAACAAGATACAGCAAGTTTCACATCAGGCTGTGTCGCCCTTTAAATGAACAAGATACAGCAAGTTTCACATCAGGCTGTGTCGCCCTTTAAATGAACAAGATACAGCAAGTTTCACATCAGGCTGTGTCGCCCTTTAAATGAACAAGATACAGCAAGTTTTCACATCAGGCTGTGTCGCCCTTTAAATGAACAAGATACAGCAAAGTTTCACATCAGGCTGTGTCGCCCTTTAAATGAACAAGATACAGCATGTTTCACATCAGGCTGTGTTGCCCTTTAAATGAACAAGATACAGCAAGTTTCACATCAGGCTGTGATGCCCTTCAAATGAACAAGATACAGCAAGTTTCACATCAGGCTGTGTTGCCCTTCAAATGAACAAGATACAGCAAGTTTCACATCAGGCTGTGTCGCCCTTTAAATGAACAAGATACAGCAAGTTTCACATCAGGCTGTGTCGCCCTTTAAATGAACAAGATACAGCAAGTTTCACATCAGGCTGTGTCGCCCTTTAAATGAACAAGATACAGCAAGTTTCACATCAGGCTGTGTCGCCCCCTTTAAATGAACAAGATACAGCAAGTTTCACATCAGGCTGTGTCGCCCTTTAAATGAACAAGATACAGCAAGTTTCACATCAGGCTGTGTTGCCCTTTAAATGAACAAGATACAGCAAGTTTTCACATCAGGCTGTGTCGCCCTTTAAATGAACAAGATACAGCAAGTTTCACATCAGGCTGTGTCGCCCTTAAATGAACAAGATACAGCAAGTTTCACATCAGGCTGTGTCGCCCTTTAAATGAACAAGATACAGCAAGTTTCACATCAGGCTGTGTCGCCCTTTAAATGAACAAGATACAGCAAGTTTCACATCAGGCTGTGTCGCCCTTTAAATGAACAAGATACAGCAAGTTTCACATCAGGCTGTGTTGCCCTTTAAATGAACAAGATACAGCAAGTTTCACATCAGGCTGTGATGCCCTTCAAATGAACAAGATACAGCAAGTTTCACATCAGGCTGTGTCGCCCTTTAAATGAACAAGATACAGCAAGTTTCACATCAGGCTGTGTCGCCCTTTAAATGAACAAAGATACAGCAAGTTTCACATCAGGCTGTGTCGCCCTTTAAATGAACAAGATACAGCAAGTTTCACATCAGGCTGTGTCGCCCTTTTAAATGAACAAGATACAGCAAGTTTCACATCAGGCTGTGTCGCCCTTTAAATGAACAAGATACAGCAAGTTTCACATCAGGCTGTGTCGCCCTTTAAATGAACAAGATACAGCAAGTTTCACATCAGGCTGTGTCGCCCTTTAAATGAACAAGATACAGCAAGTTTCACATCAGGCTGTGTCGCCCTTTAAATGAACAAGATACAGCAAGTTTCACATCAGGCTGTATTGCCCTTTAAATGAACAAGATACAGCAAGTTTCACATCAGGCCGTGTTGCCCTTTAAATGAACAAGATACAGCAAGGTTGCCCTTTAAATGAACAAGATACAGCAAGTTTCACATCAGGCCGTGTTGCCCTTTAAATGAACAAGATACAGCAAGTTTCACATCAGGCCGTGTCGCCCTTTAAATGAACAAGATACAGCAAGTTTCACATCAGGCTGTGTCGCCCTTTAAATGAACAAGATACAGCAAGTTTCACATCAGGCTGTGTCGCCCTTTAAATGAACAAGATACAGCAAGTTTCACATCAGGCTGTGTCGCCCTTTAAATGAACAAGATACAGCAAGTTTCACATCAGGCTGTGTCGCCCTTTAAATGAACAAGATACAGCAAGTTTCACATCAGGCTGTGTCGCCCTTTAAATGAACAAGATACAGCAAGTTTCACATCAGGCTGTGATGCCCTTCAAATGAACAAGATACAGCAAGTTTCACATCAGGCTGTGTCGCCCTTTAAATGAACAAGATACAGCAAGTTTTCACATCAGGCTGTGTCGCCCTTTAAATGAACAAGATACAGCAAGTTTCACATCAGGCTGTGTCGCCCTTTAAATGAACAAGATACAGCAAGTTTCACATCAGGCTGTGTCGCCCTTTAAATGAACAAGATACAGCAAGTTTCACATCAGGCTGTGTCGCCCTTTAAATGAACAAGATACAGCAAGTTTCACATCAGGCTGTGTCGCCCTTTAAATGAACAAGATACAGCAAGTTTCACATCAGGCTGTGTCGCCCTTTAAATGAATAAGATACAGCAAGTTTCACATCAGGCTGTATTGCCCTTTAAATGAACAAGATACAGCAAGTTTCACATCAGGCCGTGTTGCCCTTTAAATGGACAAGATACAGCAAGTTTCACATCAGGCTATGTTGCCCTTTAAATGGACAAGATACAGCAAGTTTCACATCAGGCTGTGTTGCCCTTTAAATGAACAAGATACAGCAAGTTTCACATCAGGCCGTGTTGCCCTTTAAATGAACAAGATACAGCAAGTTTCACATCAGGCTATGTTGCCCTTTAAATGGACAAGATACAGCAAGTTTCACATCAGGCTGTGTTGCCCTTTAAATAAACAAGATACAGCAAGTTTCACATCAGGCTGTGTTGCCCTTTAAATGAACAAGATACATCAAGTTTCACATCAGGCTGTGTTGCCCTTTAAATGAACAAGATACATCAAGTTTCTTACCAAGCTGTGTTGCCCTTTAAATGAACAAGATACATCAAGTTTCACATCAGGCTATGTTGCCCTTTAAATGAACAAGATACATCAAGTTTCACATCAGGCCGTGTTGCCCTTTAAATGAACAAGATACAGCAAGTTTCACATCAGGCTATGTTGCCCTTTAAATGGACAAGATACAGCAAGTTTCACATCAGGCTGTGTTGCCCTTTAAATGGACAAGATACAGCAAGTTTCACATCAGGCTGTGTTGCCCTTTAAATGAACAAGATACAGCAAGTTTCACATCAGGCTGTGTTGCCCTTTAAATGAACAAGATACATCAAGTTTCACATCAGGCTGTGATGCCCTTTAAATGAACAAGATACAGCAAGTTTCACATCAGGCTGTGATGCCCTTCAAATGAACAAGATACAGCAAGTTTCACATCAGGCTGTGTTGCCCTTTAAATGAACAAGATACAGCAAGTTTCACATCAGGCTGTGTTGCCCTTTAAATGAACAAGATACAGCAAGTTTCACATCAGGCTGTGTTGCCCTTTAAATGAACAAGATACAGCAAGTTTCACATCAGGCTGTGTTGCCCTTTAAATGAACAAGATACAGCAAGTTTCACATCAGGCTATGTTGCCCTTTAAATGAACAAGATACATCAAGTTTCACATCAGGCTGTGTTGCCCTTTAAATGAACAAGATACAGCAAGTTTCACATCAGGCTGTATTGCCCTTCAAATGAACAAGAGGCATCAAGTTCTCACTAAGCTGTG
Organism: Atrina japonica; assembly: GCA_030159075.1. Taxonomy (NCBI): domain Eukaryota; kingdom Metazoa; phylum Mollusca; class Bivalvia; order Pterioida; family Pinnidae; genus Atrina; species Atrina japonica. The sequence goes on along the minus strand of BROG01000012.1, from coordinate 1,530,321 downwards.
TTGCCCTTCAAATGAACAAAAGGCATCAAGTTCTTACTAAGCTGTGTTGCCCTTCAAATGAACAAAAGGCATCAAGTTCTTACTAAGCTGTGTTGCCCTTCAAATGAACAAAAGGCATCAAGTTCTTACTAAGCTGTGTTGCCTTTAAATGAACAAAAGGCATCAAGTTCTTACTAAGCTGTGTTGCCCTTCAAATGAACAAAAGGCATCAAGTTCTTACTAAGCTGTGTTGCCCTTCAAATGAACAAAAGTCATCAAGTTCTTACTAAGCTGTGTTGCCCTTCAAATGAACAAAAGGCATCAAGTTCTTACTAAGCTGTGTTGCCCTTCAAATGAACAAAAGTCATCAAGTTCTTACTAAGCTGTGTTGCCCTTCAAATGAACAACAGGCATCAAGTTCTCATTAAGTTGCACTGATCTTCAAAGGAACAAGTGACATCAAGTTGCATCAAGGACGAGTCATGTGACAAGTTTGCGGTTGATCTTGTTTTTCTCTGGCTCTTCGTTTTTGAGAGTCTAAATGCTTTAACCCTGTCTTATCAATCATCCTTGTCCTTGTCTTACATGTATCTGGAGAATGTCTGACCTTCAAATCAATGCTACATGTACCCTTACCTTACATTAATGCAACATATAAAATTTTCAGGAAATTGACATATCATGTCAAATTTTATTTCCTTTACTATATATGTAACCATGCTTTATCAAAAACTGATCAGTTGTTGATAAAATAAAAATGGGAGCATATTTTTTATGTACACTATTTTTAAATACAATTCATAGGTTCAAAATTAGAATGTACATTATACACAGAATCATGTTACATAATAGCAATTTGTAACATCAGGACATTCTTCTCTATTTCCTGATATATAACTCATTCATGTATAACAAGAAAATGTCAATATCACATTTTTGTGTAACCACATATTTAAGTGTCCTAACTTTCCATTCATAATTCAATCACTATTTCTTCCCTCTATCATATCATACACCCTAAGCTTATAAATATATTTATATGTGTGTGTGTGTGTATGTAATAATGTATTGTAAGTTTTTTTATCCTCATACAACACCTGTCTCAAATAATACACGTTCTTCTTACCTTTCATACATATACATGTATACTTTACGCACATATGGTAGAGAGGCTAAACATCTGTGTCGGTTGATTCATAAAGTTCTACAAACCACACCTTATTTCCATTCATAAAATATATGATGATTTACTGGTGCGGCTTTTTCATTATTTACGCATGAAGCATAGAATCAATGTAAAAATATCTCAGGTAATTAAAATACTGATGATTTACTGTGGCACATGTAGCTTTATAGTCATACCTACATTTAATACAAACGATGTAGAACTGGTAAAAAAAACAAAGTAACTTGATTAATAAGGGGAAAAGGTTTAATAAATGCACATAAGGTAAATGTATAAGGAACTTATAACAGGCAAATTTCTAGAGATCATGTGTCCAAGTACCTAAGAAGTAAGAGTCAATCAGGTGTGAATATTGGAATACAGCAGAAATGATTTCTGACAACATTAATTAAAATATGGTTTACTAGCAAAGTAGGTCTGTCTCTCTCTCTCTCTCTCACTGTCTCTCTGTCTGTCTCTCTGTGTGTCTCTCTCTCTCCCTCTCTCCCTCCAATCTACATGTATGTCATTGTGCATTTCAAATTGTGAATGACAACTATTTCATAACTACCGGGTAATACAAAAGACCAAGTTAAAGATAAACAATGGCCGTTAGAGACAGTCATTTATTTCATAGTATTTAAGTTCATCACTGATAATAAGACAATTGTGTTTGATATAGGTATGTACAACTTACAGTGTTTGATATAGGTATGTACAACTTATATATCCCAGCATTCTATATAGGTATATACAACTTACAGTGCTAGATATAGGTATATACAACTTACAGTGCTGGATATAGGTATATACAACTTACAGTGTTGGATATAGGTGTGTACAACTAACAGCATTTGATATAGGTATGTACAACTTACATATCCCAGCATTTGATATAGTTATATACAACTTACAGTGTTGGCTATAGGTTGTACAACTAACAGCATTTGAAATAGGTATGTACAACTTACAGTGTTTGATATAGGTATGTACAACTTACAGTGTTTGATATAGGTATGTACAACTTACAGTGTTTGATATAGGTATGTACAACTTACATATCCCAGCATTTGATATAGGTATGTACAACTAACAGTGTTTGATATAGGTATGTACAACTGACAGTGTTTGATATAGGTATGTACAACTAACAGTGTTTGATATAGGTATGTACAACTTACATATCCCAGTGTTTGATATAACATACATGTATGTACAACTTACATATCCCAGTGTTTGATATACCATAGGTATGTACAACTTACATATCCCAGTGTTTGATATACCATAGGTATGTACAACTTACATATCGCAGTGTTTGATATAACATACATGTAGGTATGTACAACTTACATATCCCAGTGTTTGATATAACATACATGTAGGTATGTACAACTTACATATCCCAGTGTTTGATATACCATAGGTATGTACAACTTACATATCGCAGTGTTTGATATAACATACATGTAGGTATGTACAACTTACATATCCCAGTGTTTGATATAACATACATGTAGGTATGTACAACTTACATATCCCAGTGTTTGATATAACATACAATGATACATGTAGGTATGTACAACTTACATATCGCAGTGTTTGATATACCATAGGTATGTACAACTTACATATCCCAGTGTTTGATATACCATACATGTAGGTATGTACAACTTACATATCGCAGTGTTTGATATACCATAGGTATGTACAACTTACATATCACAGTGTTTGATATACCATAGGTATGTACAACTTACATATCCCAGTGTTTGATATAACATACATGTAGGTATGTACAACTTACATATCGCAGTGTTTGATATACCATAGGTATGTACAACTTACATTTCGCAGTGTTTGATATACCATAGGTAAGTACAACTTACATATTGCAGTGTTTGATATACCATAGGTATGTACAACTTACATATCCCAGTGTTTGATATACCATAGGTATGTACAACTTACATATCCCAGTGTTTGATATACCATAGGTATGTACAACTTACATATCCCAGTGTTTGATATACCATAGGTATGTACAACTTACATATCCCAGTGTTTGATATACCATACATGTAGGTATGTACAACTTACATATCACAGTGTTTGATATACCATAGGTATGTACAACTTACATATCCCAGTGTTTGATATACCATAGGTATGTACAACTTACATATCCCAGTGTTTGATATACCATAGGTATGTACAACTTACATATCCCAGTGTTTGATATACCATACATGTAGGTATGTACAGCTTACATATCCCAGTGTTTGATATACCATAGGTATGTACAACTTACATATCCCAGTGTTTGATATACCATAGGTATGTACAACTTACATATCCCAGTGTTTGATATACCATAGGTATGTACAACTTACATATCCCAGTGTTTGATATACCATAGGTATGTACAACTTACATATCCCAGTGTTTGATATACCATACATGTAGGTATGTACAACTTACATATCACAGTGTTTGATATACCATAGGTATGTACAACTTACATATCCCAGTGTTTGATATACCATAGTTATGTACAACTTACATATCCCAGTGTTTGATATACCATACATGTAGGTATGTACAACTTACATATCCCAGTGTTTGATATACCATACATGTAGGTATGTACAACTTACATATCGCAGTGTTTGATATACCATACATGTAGGTATGTACAACTTACATATCCCAGTGTTTGATATACCATAGGTATGTACAACTTACATATCCCAGTGTTTGATATACCATAGGTGTGTACAACTTACATATCGCAGTGTTTGATATACCATAGGTATGTACAACTTACATATCGCAGTGTTTGATATACCATAGGTATGTACAACTTACATGATTTAAGAAATCAATTACAAGAGATACCTAGGATCACTTTATTGATTTAAGAGAGACGTTATGCCATACAATATAGGTTACAGGTAAAGACAGTCAACGAATTATGACCAGTAATGGCAGTATCATTCAATAGATCAACCGCACATCTTACAAACCAATCCCATCAACCTTTTTAATCATCTTTAATTCATTCACCCCTAAAGACAAATTTGGACTGGTCTAACTCATTGATTTACAGAAGAGTCCTTTGTTTTTGATGGGTTGATGGGTTAACAGTTGACGATTTCCACACCAAGGAATGCTGTAAAGTTTTACAAAGCAAAGGGAGAAATGAATCTTGTTTAAAATACTCTAGAGTACAGACATATATCTCAGCCAAAACTTCATTAAAATGAAATGTTGATTACTATGTAAAATAGGGTTAATAATTAGCAAATTTCATATTGGCAGAGTTATTTGGCCAAAGGGCCTAATACCTGCCAGACGCTGCAGGCTAATAGGGTTGCTATCCTTTAATATTTTTTTCACAACCTTTTTCAACGGTCAATGGACATGAAAAATCGATGTTGATTTTATTGGATTATTATTAAGTTCATATTAATGTTCTGTTATGTAACCTCTTTCACACACACACCTCCCTCTAAAATACACCTACATTTTAATATACCAGGTAAAATAACCAGATATAAGATTAGAAAGAGTAGTTCCCCCTTACCAAAGTTCCCACTAGTGAGCTAAACCAGAACTGACCTACATATGGTGATGTCCTTGTGATAATTAATTTTTTTTTATATTACCATGCTGCTAGGCTTGTCACTGTTAAAAGAGAGGCCTAGATCTACTGGGGGTTTTGTTTCTCTTTCTTTCTGGAACATCTTTCTCAGTAGCTATATAATCTATTTCCTATCTATTCATTATTTATGTCGTTATTTATGTATGTGACTTAACATTCATTTGGCCCAAGTAGCATGTACTTTTTCACATTTCCCTGATAAAGTTATTTGTGAAAAGATCTATCTACCTGGCATCTAAATACCTGTAGGGGTCTTCCTGACACCACTATGTGTTCTTTGAAGTTAATTAAAGTGCAACAAATGGTTTGAATGTATTAATGGGTAATAAAATATGAGATTTGTACTATATGATAGAAAATTCCATGTTCAAAACACTATCCCTAATCCTTACTAAATGTTAAGTAAAGTTTCGATAATTTGTGACAATATATATATATATATATATTGTCACAAATTATCGAAACTTTAACTCATTTCAAAGATGCAAAATGCTTGAAAATTAATTATGTATCAGATAAGATTGATGTCTACATGTTATGTGACTTATATTCTATAAAGAAAATAATATTCTGACATGAACTAAAAATTAAATTGATGCTCAAACTGATCTACCCCTCCCTACCCATTACTAATACTTATCATAGTCAGATGCCATCATTAATTTGAATTATTTTAATTCATAGAAATATTAAACCAACAATATTTATACATTGCTGATTACATTATAACCTAAATATACAAATACTATAAAACTGCAATATTAAATAGCAATGAGCATTCACAAATAGAGAACTGAGACATCTACAATTCTACATGTACTCTGTCGCAATATGTTATGCTCAAAGAGCTACAGATTTGCTTTCCCATCCAAATCTGAAATGCATTAACATACCAAGTACAATTTAAGTATTTCACAGATTAATTTATGTCTTTGCTTTAACAATAAAGATGATAAATTAAATATTTATTATAATAATGATATGCATTTTGGTTATAGAGTATGTTATTCATGTGATTACTTCTCTGGTCCAGCATGACAAAGTAAAATGGTGTCACTTATCAGACAGAAAGGACTTAAATGCATTTGGGAAAAATAAAACTCTCTGCTTTCTATTTACTAATTTATTCATATATCTGCATATGTCATGTAATAAACCATTATGAATTTTACAGAAAAGAGCTAAACACAGTATAGGTATTTTAGCTGATAAATTTCTCAATACTGTGCAGTTTTGGACAATATCTGGGTTTTTGAGTTATTGGTTAACAGGTCAAATACAAGTGAAAAAAATATTTTTTCCTATCTATTGAACTCTCTCATTTTTCACCCTGTACTAGGAATTGAACCCTAGACCACTGACTTTTGTAGTGCTTTAACCAGTTGTGTCACTATGAGTAATTCACCATGCACTTACTTACACATCACATTTGTAGCTAACATCAACAAGGAATTTCTTTGAAGTGGCCTAATGCCATACAGATCAATCCTTGAATTGCAAAACTGTGCCAGTAGAATATAGGTGTGGTTTGCATAGTGAATGGAAACTATCAATGAATAATAGATTTCCACGGATTCTCAACACTGTACACATCAAATGATATTGATTTTTTATGTACATCAAATGTATGTGAATCTTATATATATATATATATCAACATACCTTGTTATTCATTGATATTCCATAAAATATAATAATTCATCATTAATTTCATTTTCCCATATCAAAATGTACATGTAGTTATGTACTTGACTTTATACTTCCATTTTGTTCCCATAGTCTTAATCTTATCTACTGATTAAATGTACATTAAAAATTATCATTTGGATAAGATCTACTGGATTCATTCTGGAAACAGATATAAACAAACTTAAACATATATGTAAAATTTTGCTATTGGTTCAGAAACACTCGAACCTGTCTTGCAATCTGACCAACAACCAATGAAATGTGTATTCAATTTTTCTTTCCCCTTTTTCAGGTGCCCTTCCCTTCTAACTTGGGTAAGTTTTATTACATAGCAATAATTCCAACACACAATAACTTATATCATATAAAAAATGAACATGTAATGTGTGCTGAAAGAATTTCCTCCCTAGCCTATTTAGCTTAAATCTCAAAATAATTGTTTCAGTGTCTCATAATATGGATAATTTTAGAGAATATTTCTCAACCAACATTTAAATTTTGTGGTTAAGTTAGAAAAAATATAACCAATGGCTACATATTAAAATTCTGTGGTTAAGTTAGGAAAAATATAGCTAATGGCTACAATATTGTCTACCAAAAGAACAAGCCTTGATATATACATTGTATTACATGTATATAAAAATGTTTAATCAAATTAAAAATAGACATAAATTTAGGGAAATAATAGTTTTTTTACTAGGAGTAATAATTGTTTATTCCATCTTAAAAAGAATTCATTGATGTGGTCTCTCAATAAAAGTGGCCTCTTGGCTTTACTGAAAGGACTATTTAACAGAGCAGTTTTAAATTGTGGTTCTACAAGACAGGTGGTTTGTCATTACATTTATGTCTCAAGATGTGTAATGGGGCATTAAGGATAAACATCCATGAACATCTTATTCTTTTTTCAGAATTAGTCAGAAAGTTGTATGTTTCACAAAATTTTGATATTGGATCATTCCCTCAAATTTAAGATTTACCTAACAGGCTCTGACATTAGATCAATTTCACAGAGGATTTGCTGAATTTCTATTTTATCTATTTTATCACCAAAACACATCATCATCTGAACTTGGTGATATCTGAGTATTGATTAAAATGTAAACAGTCAACAGATAAAAACAAATAATGAAGGATACAAGGTGATGATGGCATTAGCTCACAGGTCCGTGAGATGAGTGAAATCCACAATGAGACATACCAACATCAATATGGACAGACTGTACTATCAAAAACTCCATAATGATCATTTAGGTACATGCAGGGCTCACCACCATTCTATTAGTTACAAAGGAAGAATCACTTCTTCAAACACACAAACAAATAAACAAGAGGACTGTGGGCCATGTTGTGGCTCACCTGAGCTATGTTGGTATCTTCCAAATGTATAGTTTTAGGATATTGCCAATTTTCAAATCATTTCAACATTCCTTGGGGGTGAAGATCACTTAACTTATTTTAAAGAGGACGAAAATGAAATGAACATCAAGTGCAAGTTTTGTAAACAACATTTGACAACTATCATGTCTATATACCTTCTACAATCATAAATTACCAGTAATCAAAACAAGAATATTTCATTTTAATCTAGATCAATGATCAAGGTCAATCAATGATTTTGTATTGTTAGTAATTAAAATCTAGTTACAAGAAGTTTGTACTTGGAATTCCTGTTAGAGATGTGAAATCCTGGTCATTATAAAGTTATTATAGTAGGTCAAGGGTTGAAAATATCTGTGTGAAGTTACTGCTAATGTGAATGAAGTCACATCATTAGTGCAGTGTAAAGAGTTTCAAAAGTTTATCCAACAAAGTATTTCAAGTAACAATTGGTGTTCACCAATAAGAACTTCTCCATGACCTTTCTGATATGTTACATGTAGGTCATACTTGTAAGGTGAAAGGTCAGGTATCTGGAATTATGCATAAAGATATTATCAAATGATATTTAATGTAGAATGAAACTTCATTCAGATTGAGATTTTAATCACCTTCACTCAAGAATGATTTGAGCATGTCTGATTTCAAAACTTACATGTAATATAACATTTTACTATTTTTTCCATTATCTTCCCTTTGAAAAGGTTGTTGCCCTTCATTTGACCAATTTCAATCCTTTTCTCTCAAGGATAAAGTCCACAAATTTTGGTTGAAATTACCCCCCCCCCCCCCAAACTATCCCTGGAGATATGATTTTTGAAATCTAACAGCATATATGTGTGCCCCTTCATCTGAACAAATTAAAAGCCACTTCCCATAATGACAGTATGTGCAAACATTGAATGAATCTAATCCAATGGTTCTGGAGAAGTTGAAAATGTGAAACATTAATGAACAGACAGTTCAGGTGAGCTAAAAACAAAAACAGATGATAAGTTCTTGAATCAAAGGTAGACTTTTTCTGTTGAATTACCTACTAAATGCTTTATGTGTCCGGAATATCACAAAAAAGGGAATGGGGGACCTCACTCACATGTCAGCGATGTGCCCTGCAATAATTTGGCATTATTTGTACACCAGAATCACATGATTTATTGTGTTGGCCTGTTGGGTAATTAGAGCTAATACAACAGTACAATGCAACAGTTGTTATTGATTACTACATATCAGGTGCAATGTGTGTTCTTTCTTCCCTTTTTTCACACTCCTATTGTACTCTGTATTATTCTAATGTAAAGCTTTTCTGTAAATTGACAAACAAAAAGGATGAGATTTAATACACAGCTTTAACTCAAACATTTCATATTGATGCAGATGTAATGGGGACACTAAAAGTGTGTGTGTGTGTGTGTGTGTGTGTGTGTGTGTGTGTGTGTGTGTGTGTGTGTGTGTGTGTTTGTTTGTGTGTGTGTGTGTGTGTGTGTGTGTTTGTGTGTGTGTGTGTGTGTGATATTTTTTCTATAGCACTGAATAAATAGATTTGATTATCACACAATATCCTTATATATGATGTATTTCAGATATTGTTAGCAATACATTTCATTTTTACAGTTGATGGAACATCAACACAGTTATGCTATGCCAAGTTGTTTATTGTGAACAAGTCAAAGCACATTTTGCAGTATGGGGTTACTAACACATTATATTGACAAAAATTACACATGTATGTGCATTTCAGCAACATAAACTGAACTTCAAAATTGAAATTTCCAAATCACTCTTTTATTTGTATGTTTTTGATTTTTTAAATGAAGAAAATATAGTAACGATTCACTGAAAAATATAGGTCTACAAGACTTGTTGAAATATATGCTATTGAAGGTCAGTTCGGCGTCCTTTATGAATTTTAATGTATCGTAAATTTGCTTTAGAATGTTACTTTTCAATTATTTTTTACCATTATACTCTTGTGATAGAATTGACATTAAAAGCGATTGACTCGACTGTTAACAATTCTTGCGCATGATTAATATGCAAATTAGTTTTGGTCAAGTTTCCCTTACTGTGTATTGAAAAGAACTGTGGAGTTGGACATAGAAGTTGCATAATTCCCCATTCACAGAAACTTGCAATAAATAGTCTTTGAATTGGGAAAATGTTTTACATGCACACGTATTGACCTAGAGATTTAAGGCTACTGATGGGAAGTATAGTGTAAGGGTACAATACTGCCCTGTTGCATAGAAATTTAATATGGATGAAATGATGTTTATAAGCACAAGATTTTATAATCATGTCGCTGATCTATGTAGTTTGTTACATAATAAATAAGCCATAAGTACTCACATTAGGCCAAATGTCTGCCCTGATTATAAGTTACTTTTTTGTAAATCCTAATTTAACCAAATTAAAAAGTTATTTAAAATTCGACCTATAAGGTACTCAATTGTGAAATACACATAAAAAATGTGAAAAAAATGTGATGTTTTCATTGTCAGTATTGTTCTTATCTAAAATAAAATTGGATGATTCTCATAGGTTTTTGCCGATTTGGAAACTGGAAATAACATGCATTTTCTAAGTAAAAAAGCTGATGTTATATTGTGACAGTAACTTCAAAATTTACAACATGACAGTGGTATCCTTTATTGAAATTTACCTTCAAATATTTTAAACATGTGTACATAATGTACAAATGTATATTTTTTCAATATACTGGCTCATTAAAACTTACGATTACCATCAACTTGTATCAGTACTTTCAGTACTTTGATTCATTATAGGTATGCTTTGTCTGGTATTAATATAATTAACAGATACTGCTTAGTAAAAGGATCATTTTTAAAAATCAAAATCTCAAAAAGCCACCTTTTAGATCTGTTCCAACTTTAATTCATAATGATGTTTGTGGGGTTTACTAGTGTTGTCACGAGGATCAGTTTTTATTTTTTTTTTTAGATTTCATACTTGATTATAATCGGTTTTGGTTTTTTTTCCTATTATCTTAATTTCAAACAAGCTTTTGTAAATGTTATACAACCAGCACTGATACAAACACTCATCATGTTAAATGTTACTTACCTATAGATTTAAGAAAACTGAATCACATAAAACATCTGTGTTTACATCCATAATCAAGTTTTAATGGAAATGACGATGAAAAAAAGAACACTGTATACCAAGAATTTATTTTATCATTAGTAATATCATTATACATCAAGCTACACTTTAAGATTTTGCAAAATAACAAAAGTAGTTTCCAAATTGATTATTTGTTGATTATCGATCAGTTTGGGTCAATTGATGCTACTGATTAACTCATTATGATTTTCAACCAATGTTACAACACTAGGTTTGACCCCAGTTGCACTACAATTTTCTTTCAGTGTTACTCACCAAACCAATTTTTATAATCAATTATAAGAACAGGTCATAAACTTATAAACCAGGACAATTTACAGTTTGAAACTGCACATTACCATCAAGAGCAAGGAAATAACAAAGGACTTTGGAGTGTCATTGCACTCGATATGATATTTTCTATATGTATAGTACATGTACATGTCATACCACTTAAAAAGGCTATGAATAACAAGAGGCCCAACAGGGCCTCAATCACTCACCTGAGAACCATCTACAAATGTGGAATGAAGATCAAGAATATGTACATATAGGCTGATCTGGCCAAGAAATATAAATATTGCTGTTTTAAGAAATTCATCAAAAATTACAAGTAAAACACATTAAATGAATGCATCAAAGTGAATGCAAGGGGAGATAATTGAGGAAATCATGCAAAAATTAATAAAAATGACAAAAGTCTGAGAAGACCTCAAAAACGCTTCAAAAATTAATATTCCTATTTCTATGAAAAATACAAACTTGAATCATACATCCATGTAGATCACTCAGAAACAATCTGTTTTTTCAATTCATATAGTGTTTTTGGAAATGATTTTTAAAGAGGGTACCTTTTGGGATCTATTCTACCCCGCCATGATCCACCACTTGGCCAATCTTGCTGAAAACACTTGGTAAAGGACCTTGTGCACTTGCTTTCTGTACAGTTTGGTTAAAATTCCTTCATATGTTTGAAACAAAAGCTGATAGTGTGAAAAATGCCCCAGTCCCTCTTTTTTTGCAGTCTTAAAAAATTCATAAAAAATACTAGGATTTAAAATTCTACAAAATTCCTGCACAAAAACATTTCTTCACCTAATTACAAGTAAAACACATTAAATGAATGCATCAAAGTGAATGCAAGGGGAGATAATTGAGGAAATCATGCAAAAACTAATGAAAATGCGTCAAAAATGAATATTCCAATTCCTGTGAAAAATACAAACTAGAATCATACATCCATGTAGATCACTAAGAAACAATCCATTTTTCAATTCATGTAGTGCTTCTGGAGGTACCTTTTGGCACATATTCTGCACCGCCCTGGATCCACCAATGGGCCAATCTGACTGAAAACTACAAATTTGGTGACGGACCTCGAGCACATGCTTCCTGTCAAGTTTCGTAAAAATCCCTTCAGTGGTTTCACAATAGTTCACTTGAGCCTTAGACTCAGGTGAGCTAAAGACTCTGTATGTACATGTAAACATATTTAATGCTAGGTGAATAGTTAGTTACAATTTTCATGAAAGGACCACCTATCCTCAATATATACATTTAAATTGGTAATGCTCTGGGGGGAACTTAATTACAATATACCCATGAGAAAACCCCCAACTATTAATTACCCCTGTATAAATTAACATAACAATTTTGATTAAAATTTAAGGAAAGAAACCTGACAATAAAGTGATTTTCATTTCAAATCAGTGTTCAATCTAGACCGCGTCATTGTGTCAATGGCCCGATGAAATCAGACATGGCGCAATTAAAATTCAATGATGGGCCACTCGAGCGCAATGCTAATCTTCCCAGTGATAACTTTTCTGCGTATAAGCTGAAATAATACCTTGAAATGTAACATCGTGGATAGTCTAACACGAATAATTCAAGCCCGCTCCGTTTCCGATTATCTACATACTACGCTAGGTTAATGCAGTGATCGAAGTGAACGGAATATAATGACTGAATATTTGGGTTATGGATAGCCTTGAGCAAACCACATAGCCTCAAGTAACTGCCTGGTATTATTAGTTAAAACGAGGCTTCAGTGTCAGAGTCTGCCAAACACTTAAGGTCTGCTATATGCTGTCAAGCACATTATGTGCTGCGTCCATGTGCAGATGACGTTTTTTTCTGTCAAAATTTAAAACCATGAAGAGAATATCAAAAAAACCCATGTTCGTCATCAAGTGAAAAAAAAAACAGCAGAAAAATCAGAATCTGTCTTTGAGAATCAGAAATGAAAGTTTCAAAATCAGTGGTTACACGACGAACGTTTTAAAAACTGGTTGACTTATGATGACAAATCATGTACCATGAACTGTAGTGTATGCACAAAATTTAAAAAAGTAAATCCCTCCACTACAGGGTATACCAGTTTTTGTATATTGGTGAACAATGTACATGGACAGTTATGATGGTTACAGTAAACTCTAAACTCATCACAACTGGTACGTTTTTCTTTACATGTATATGTTATGGCCCCTTCTTTTTGAAAAGGCCCCCTGATAGGGATACAGGTGGTATCACAATGATAGGGACATCAGTGATATCACAATGACAGGGATATCAGTGAAACCTCAATGACAGAGATATAGTTGATATCTTAATGATATGGATACTTGTGATATCTCAATGAAAGGGATGTCGGTGATACCTCAATGAAAGAGATATCAGTGAAACCTCAATGATAGGAATATTGGTGATATCTCCTCAATTGGTGATACAGTGAGAATTGGTGATATCTCAATGATAGGGGTATTGGTGATATCTAAATTATGGATATATTGGTGATATCTTAATGATGGGGACATTGGTGATATCTCAATGATAGGGATATTGGTAATATCTCAATGATAGGGGTATTGGTGATATCTCAATGATAGGAATATTGGTGATATCTCAATAATGGGGGTATTGGTGATATCTCAGTGATAAGGGAATTGGTGATATCTCAATGATAGGGATATTGGTAATATCTCAATGATAGGGGTATTGGTGATATCTCAGTGATAAGGGTATTGGTGATATCTAATGATTATTGGATCTCAATGATAGGGGTATTGGTGATATCTCAATGATGGGGACATTGGTGATATCTCAATAATGGGGGTATTGGTGATATCTCAGTGATAAGGGAATTGGTGATATCTCAATGATAGGGATATTGGTGATATCTCAATGATAGGGGTATTGGTGATATCTCAATGATAGGGATATTGGTGATATCTCAATAATGGGGGTATTGGTGATATCTCAGTGATAATTGGTAATATCTCAATGATAGGGGTATTGGTGATATCTCAATGATGGGGACATTGGTGATATCTCAATAATGGGGGTATTGGTGATATCTCAGTGATAAGGGTATCTCAATAATGGGGGTATTGGTGATATCTCAGTGATAAGGGAATTGGTGATATCTCAATGATAGGGATATTGGTGATATCTCAATGATGGGGGTATTGGTGATATCTCAGTGATAAGGGAATTGGTGATATCTCAATGATAGGGATATTGGTGATATCTCAATGATGGGGACATTGGTGATATCTCAATGATGGGGGTATTGGTGATATCTCAGTGATAAGGGAATTGGTGATATCTCAATGATAGGGATATTGGTGATATCTCAATAATGGGGGTATTGGTGATATCTCAATGATAGGGATATTGGTAATATCTCAATGATAGGGGTATTGGTGATATCTCAATGATGGGGACATTGGTGATATCTCAATCTCATTGGTGATATCTCAGTGATAAGGGAATTGGTGATATCTCAATGATAGGGGTATTGGTGATATCTCAATGATAGGGGTATTGGTGATATTTCAACCATGGGAAAATAGTGAAAATGGTGATAGCATATTGACTATCTATAGGGGACATTTACCTTACTATCTGCTATACAAAACAACATGTTCACACCAAGTGGTGAGAAAATATCAGCTACAAGGAAATAGCTCATCAACCCATGAATTGTCATTTCCTTGGAAAATTACTTTGATTTACATCCTAAAACATTTTCTTCAATTAGATCAAATGAAAATTTTCTTCGAACCAAAACAGTACATACCAGTGGGTTTCAATGTACTGAAAGAAATGCATAGAAATAAAGACCTATCAATTGGAATGTGTGTGGTTTGTTATCATACTTGGGACTTCTTTTTCATCTAATTTACAGTAAAAATTAGGCTATAATCCCAATAACAATTTGTATACGGATGCAAAAGGATAGAAACTGTTTCCAATTTGTATAGAAATTGATGAAACTACTGAGACCACATACGCAAAAAGTTGATTGTGCACAACTCGACAATCGCTATAGCTGGCGATATACCTGGCAAAAAATAATTCTATTACAGACTGGTTGTTTTTCACATTGATTTAAGATGATGTTGGTACCTTTTTTCATCCAGTCATTACCAAAAGCGAGTTTCTGCAAAAATACAATTTTGACCCTACATAATCAAGTGAAAGAGCAGCTATAACAACTTTGTAAATGTGTCAACAACTCCTGTAGGACAGGGCTTAGAATAATGTTGTTTGAAGGTGTTGCCCAATCTAATATGAAAATGATTTAAATAAAACAAGTAGGCCTACAAATACATGTGGTTGATAGACAATAATGTCAACAATACATGTGGTTGATACACAATATTGTCAACGATGCATGTGGTTTTTAAACAATTTTGTCAATGATGCACGTGGTTTATAGACAATAATGTCAATGATGCATGTGGTTGATAGACAATTTTGTCAATGATTTATAGCATGTCAACGAAAACATGGTTTATATAGACAATAATGTCAATAATGTCAGACGAATTTTGTCAATGATTTATGTGGTTTATAGACAATAATGTCAACGAAACATGTGGTTTATAGACAATCAACAATGCATGTGGTTTATAGACAATTTTGTCAATGATTTATGTGGTTTATAGACAATAATGTCAATGATGCATGTGGTTGATAGACAATAATGTCAACGATGCATGTGGTTTATAGACAATAATGTCAACGATGCATGTGGTTTATAGACAATGTCAATGATACATGTGGTTTATAGACGACAAAGTCAACAATACATGTGGTTTGTAGACAATAATGTCAACAACGCATGTGGTTATAGACAGTAGTGTCGACAATATATACATGTGGTTTGTAGACTTAAGGAGGTATTAAACAAGCGACTCCCAAATTCAATTTTCTTCATTTTTTGTCTATTAATACTTCACTTTTATCTTTATTGAAATGCAAACTATGAAATATATTTATCTGCACAATTTTGAGAAAAATTACATTGAATATCCTCCTCTGAGGCATATCTAGGATTCCCTTGAAAAGTGTAAACAGGTCAATGTAATTTCTTGTTGACCAAGTCAGATATGGTTATATATCAAAAACATGAATCAATACAGGAAAAGAAATGTTTTTCTTATAAAATTACCAAGGGAAAATAATTTTGAATGTATATTTTTTTAATATCTGTTTGATAAAATTTCAATGGGTATAGCCATCATAGTACAAAAATTCACCACTTTCTCTTGAAAACTGACAATTTTTAAAAATCTGTAAATTCAATTTTTCCCAAAAATATTTTCATAATTCTTAAGGTATTATTATTTAACATTATGAATACATAAAGACTTTATCCACAGAAATATAAAATATTGTTAACAAAGCTCAACTGTTGTGACACGTTATTTACGGGGATTTGGTGATTTTCTTGATGACTAAAATTTTAAAAATAGATATATGTAAGTAAATGCTGAATATAAATCAACCGATTAAATTTAAAGGTCTTATGACATCTTAAATGAAAATTGTTCCTGAAAGTGTCAATCTTGCAGATAGGGGCATCATTAATATGATTACACCCGTCATTCTGGTAAATAAATGTCATCATTGTAATTTACCATTCGTTAAATGCACAATACGGCATCTTTAGGCAAAATTTTCCACCATGATGTCACAATTATATAGTTAGTCAATCATTTGTGTGGATATGACGTCACAATCCAATGATGTTAGAAAGCACAATAAACTTACATCAGTTTTAACCTAATGCATTCCAAATGTCCAGCGTTATTCCGATGGTGCTTAATTCCTCCTTAAGTGTTATCAAACCATGATAACCAGATACTGAACAAGTGGAAGAGTATAAGGGATACACAGTGCAAAGACCAGTGTACAGCATAAAGGGAGTTTATATTTAGTGGCATAAATTCTAAATGTAAAACAACACAAAAACATATTTTCTGCAGCAGGAAACTGATGTTATACCAAATATGTAACAAAGAACACTAACAGAAACTTGGAAATATACTGGTAATATTCATATTGATAATGTTGAATAATCATATCTAAATAAGAGTTTAAAAAATATTCCTTCCTGAATTCCATGTATGTGAATGTGATTGTACAGAATGTATTTGTATGAGTGTATATTTGTCTGTCTCTACACATATAAGCATGTGCAATTGTGTGTGCAATCATACGTATGGCAAAGTAAATATCTGAAATTGACTTTACTGTGTAAATACACATTGTCTACTAACCAGCAACAACCTGAAAAATCCATTAGTAAACCATGCACTAGTTTTGTTTCTTTTACCTACCTAAGCACAACATTTTCATTCATTAGATACATGCACTTGATCACTGAGTGATGACCCCATTATCTGTGAATGAAAGATAATTTGATGCTTCTCACAGACTGATCAATACATGGTCACTTAACAATGGAATACCTGAGCATTTTTTTTTCTTATCATTAGCAGTTCTTTCTCTCAGTCCAGTGAAGATTAAGGTCACAGGACAATTAAGCATGATGATACACATATATAGATGTTATTGTTTACACACAAAAAGAAAACATAAATGGTATCCACACCCTCAGTGTAAACTGGTACATTTTTGTTTTTATGTAAAGGGACATTACTAAGTACAATAATATCAACATATGTGTTATTGGAAACAAACATCATTAATACATGTACTTAGCATGAAAAAGAACAACATGTATATGTATACATTTTTGTACATCTAAATCTTGTCATACAAATAGAATGAGCAGTTAGTGAGCAACTCGTCTGTGGATATTAAAATACAGCGGGCAGTTATGAATTACTGAGCAACTCCTCTGTAGATATTAAAAATACAGCAAGCATTAAATGAGCAACTTAATCATATGTATCATCATTATCTGTGTACAATTCCTATTACACAGCAAATGTTGAATTGGTGCTCAACATATAGTATGATATACAGGTGGTCTTATGTACAAAAACAACAACAACAAATAAAATATTTGTAATTTTAAGTATACAAAAACAGGATGTATGACGAAGAAAACTCACCTATGATTCAGAAAATAAAACGAGATATAAGGTATACACAAAAGATTGCTACACTGAGATACTGTGTCCACAATTTTTACCTATAACCTTTCAACTTAAAGGCATACTGTCGCTCTTTTTTTATCTTTTCCCTTTTCCACTCTGCTAAGACTAAACAACATTATGAATGAAATCATGATGAGTAAACACAATGTTCTAATGTCTATACAAACCAAACCAGAACTAAATCAAAAATGAAAAATTTATTGTGCAGAGCTACCTGTCCAGGTAAACTTTCATTGTAATACAGTGGAACTTTAATGAGTCGAATTTCAAAAACGTTTCAATTTATTCACAAAGTCCCAAATAATTTTGTTATTTAAGAATTCTTATAAACATTTTACAATTAAAACTTTTATGCGTCAACTTTCTTAATGTTTCAAATAAATTTTTGGGCTCATTTCTAGAAAAACAATGAAAATTCCTACATATAATTCAAAGTCAAAATTTACATGTGTACAAATTATGACCATATATGGTAAAAATGGCTTTGAAGCAGTCATATACACCTTACAGAACCTATGAAACTATAAACGTATGGTTACCATCCATAAGTAAAGTCCCAATGATTCAAATTTTTCTAGGTGGTCCCTTGAACTTCGACTCATCGAAATTCTATTGGATTTGCATTTTATTTTCCATGGAGAACATATATACAACTACAAGTACCACAAATCATTAGCCATCATTTACACACAGACCATCTTCCTTGCTCATAAACTACCTGATGTTATCTAGGTAAAATCATCACCAATCATTAATACACATCTTCTTCCTTACTTATTAAGTACCACGAGTTGGGTTGATGTTACCCAGGTAAAATCATTACTAATCACTAACACACATCAACTTCCTTACTTATTAAGTACCAGATGTTACCCAGGTAAAATCATCACTAATAATTAACACACATCAACTTCCTTACTCATTAAGTACCTGATATTATCCAGGTAAAATCATCACCAATCATTAATACACATCTTCTTCCTTACTTATTAAGTACCACGAGTTGGGTTGATGTTACCCAGGTAAAATCATTACTAATCACTAACACACATCAACTTCCTTACTTATTAAGTACCAGATGTTACCCAGGTAAAATCATCACTAATAATTAACACACATCAACTTCCTTACTCATTAATTACCTGATATTATCCAGGTAAAATCATCACTAATAATTAACACACATCAACTTCCTTACTCATTAAGTACCTGATATTATCCAGGTAAAATCATCACTAATCATTAATACACATCAACTTCCTTACTCATTAAGTACCTGATGTTACCCAGGTAAAATCATCACTAATAATTAACACACATCAACTTCCTTACTCATTAAGTACCTGATGTTACCCAGGTAAAATCATCACTAATCATTTACACACATCAACTTCCTTAATCATTAAGTACCTGATGTTACCCAAGTAAAATCATTACCAATCATTAACACACATCAACTCCCTTACTCATTAAGTACCTGATGTTACCCAAGTAAAATCATTACCAATCATTAACACACATCAACTCCCTTACTCATGAACTCCCTGATGTTAATCAGGTACATTAACACACATCAACTTCCTTACTCATTAAGTACCTGATGTAAATCAGGTAAAATCATTACCAATCATTAACACACATCAACTCCCTTACTCATGAACTCCCTGATGTTAATCAGGTAAAATCATTACCAATCATTAACACACATCAACTCCCTTACTCATGAACTCCCTGATGTTAATCAGGTAAAATCATCAGCAATCATTTACACACATCAACTCCCTTACTCATGAACTCCCTGATGTTAATCAGGTAAAATCATTACCAATCATTAACACACATCAACACCCTTACTCATGAACTCCCTGATGTTAATCAGGTAAAATCATCAGCAATCATTAACATGCATCAACTCCCTCTCTCATAAAGTACCTGATGTTATATAGGTAAAATCATCACCAATCATTAACACACACCAACTCCCTTACTCATTAACTCCCTGATGTTTGTTACCTAGGTAAAACCATCACTAATCATTAACGCACATCAACTCCCTTACTCATAAACTACCTGATGTTATCCAGGTAAAATCATCAGCAATCATTTACACACACCAACTCCCTTACTCATAAACTACCTGGTGTACTTGTCATCCAGGTATAGAAGAGCTTATTAGTAACATTTGAGAGTACTTTAGTAGGGAATGTGTCCCAGGTATTGATGTATAAAATTCATGAATGAAACAAGATTCCACATCGATTCTGCCTCCATTAAGATTAACCTTGCTTTAGATTAAACAAAAGCATTGTTTGTTGAACTTAGCTATCCCATCTGTATACTTGGCACAATGCCAACATACAAAAGGAAATGCTTCATGAATCAGTTAAGTATACAGTTGAAAAATTATGTTTCTAACACTATAACATTCTGAAATGTTGGAGCAAGTAGAAATATACTGAGAACATTTCAATTATGAGGGGTAGGGAAGAGCAGCTTCTCCTGATGTGATTTATTGATTTGAATCATTAAATGTGATCTAGAACTCTTAGAGTAGACATAAAGAACACATTTATATTTACCATTGATCAGCTTGTTACAGAGCAAAGTCAGTTTTTCAACTAGAATAATTGATTCACAGAGTCAATTCTTTTTCACTAAGGTGACGGGAGTCCAAGGTACGATGTAGAGATTTATTTTGATTGATGATAAACACATTAATCTAACCCCACCTTTTTCACCTTACCCTTCCACAAAATGATATCATGAGGACGACACAAATCAATCAAAGGTGTTTTAGCTTCATCATCAAAAATGCACAGACTTTAATATTACAGGTAAAGAAATCTGTCTTGATAATAAAAAAAGTATGTAAGAATCTTAAAATTCATAATTCTTTAATATTAGAAGATATGATTTATAATTATTTTCTTATCATAATAACTATAGTTTTATGTTTCTTTACTACTTTTTTGTGTACCCAGTTCCCTCATACATGTTATCATGAAGTGTCACATATCTTATAAATTTTTTATTCATAGATGCAACATATGGCCAGCTTTGCCCAGTCTAGTATGATGACATTTACCCAGGATGTATGCTACAGTTACCACAGCCAAATATCAAACAGTCCTCAAATATTAAGTCATTTAACTTCATTTTTAGCTACACATTTTTAACACATTAAATGTGTGACACTGTTACTGCTATATATTTGATCACTGTATTGCCTCTGTCATCTCATAACCACATTTAATGGTGTATCTAACCTTTGGTTCTAAGGGTCAAAGGTTTTGTACATTTGTAGAAGTTATTAAGTTTAAAGAAGCATTACCTAAGTTAAATTTAGGAGTATTTTTTTCAAACAGTACAAAATAAAATCAATGATTTAATAAAAGTAGTTGTTTACAAATGGTTTATGTTTAACACCTGATCCACTCCCCTCCCTCAACAACAAAAAATTATAATACTATTGGCACATGTCAAGAGACAAAAGAAAATATACAAGGGATAAATAATGAACGAGTCAAGATTGTTATATTTAAGAATGCATGACCTTTGCATTTCTACTGCCTTGGTTGAACTACTATTAGATGGATTACAGCAGTCGATACAGCAGCAGCAATTAGACAAGTGATGCATTCTCAAATTGCATTTGAACTAAGTGTGATAGTAAAGAGAAGTAACAGTAAACTTCCTTTTGTACATATCTATCTTCTTGTAAATGAACTTACAAGTACCTGGCCACAAGTCAACAGGAAACACTTTTCCCATTTCAAGTAGGATTGTAATACCACATCTTATGTACACAAAAACTGCTCAGTGACTACTTTCATTCACTTTAAAATTCTTTGTCTTTATATCACTTCAATCAATGAAATACTATTATATTCAATTTGTACCATTAAAGGTTTAGTTATTTTAGATTTAAATTTAAACTGTGTCATGATAATAAGACAATAAAAATATAAAACAATAAAAAATATTCATCACCAAAATCTAAAACATTTTAAATTGTGAAAATAAAAAGAAATTCAGAACTAGATTTGGTTATGTCATTTTCACAATAAACATTGATGTAATTACTTTATACAAATATATGTATATGAATTCAGGGGAAGAAATACAGTAGTAGTAAGTACCTAAGTTATCTTTCTCCTCGATTACAACAGGCAGGATTAGGAGTAAGTTACCTTTCTCCTTCATTGACACATGTCAACAGGCAGAATTAGGGGTTATTCTTCTCCTAGATTTAGAACAGGCAGGATTATGAAGTTACACGCAAGTCAACAGGGCCTGGCACCATAAAACTTAAGAATTACTTAAGTCTAAAATTTTATTCAAGTTTGTCTAATCCTGAAATCTGATTGACTGAGCAAGCAAACATGATAACATTCTCAGATTTGAGTAAATTATGGTGCCAGGCCCAAGTGATCAATTAAACATACGGTACATGTATTCAGTTTTTAGTAACTATCCCACAATAATGTATCCATAAGATCAAGTACACCGCTGAGGGTTATCAAACCCTTTTCCCTGCTACAAAATCTACATTGCAGAGGTAATATCCTTCTAACTAGGCACATACATGTAATTAGTCCACTCTGCTAACTAATTTTTTTTTTTTTTTTTTACCATATTTATGTAATTAGTCCACTCTTGCCTTATAAAGAGGTGGAAGGGAGATGTATTTTAATGTTCCTATAGCCGATTTGCATTATTCTGATTTATAATGAACAATGTAAGAAATGAAAGGGGTGTGAATTTTTCTCCTTATAACAAGTACATGTATCTCACTACACACAGGCTTGTTATAAGTGGAGTTGACTGTATAAATACATGTATAAATGACTGCTGAGTAAAACTGTTAATATGATATTTATAGTGTATTTGATTGGAAGAAATTGGGTCAGCTTGAAAAAAAGTTTGATATGCCGGAGCCAAGGCCTCTTGTCAGAAAATGTTCAGTAAACCTCAATATTCTGTAATCGTAATTCAGTTTTTGGAAATGTACAGTGTACAGATCACTGGATTTAAACAGAGGACAATCTCATAGATTCTTCCTCCAATGTAACATTACTGTTTCATTTATTCCACCAAGACAGACAACTGGATTTAATCAGACAGGCCTTTTTCTTTTGATTTTAGGAAAATGCCATTGGTGACACAATTTGGAATCTAAATGTGAACTTGTGTCAAATTGAGAACAAGTTTGCACACATGTAAACCTAAATGTTTATTTTCCATAGCATTTGCAGTCTTCACACCAACTTGGGAATTTTATCATCAAATTGGGGAAAACATCTGGATTTTGCATTGGGAATATCGGTCCCATGGAAACTAGAAAAAGGCCTGTCAGAGGATAATCTCCTCTATTTTTCTTCCAGTCCAACATTACTATCACTTATATTCTGCCATGACATCACATTCTCAACTTTTCATACATATTTGAAGGACCTGACTGCAATAATAAAGCTGTAAAAGATTTAATTTCTGCATGTTTCAGGTGGCTATATATTGCAGATGTATGTAAAAGAAGATATATACACGTCTGTGGTATGACTAGATGTATTGTCAAAGCAAAAGAGTTTACACTTACTTCTGTATATAAAGAATGTTTGCTGGGCTGCACAGATACATGTATCATTTTGTGACATACACTTTGATAGCTGCACATTAATGCTATTTGCAAAACATGACTTGTAATTCAATTTATTAAACATATATTTGCTAGATACAATGTATTTGAATTCAAGAAATTGTTCATACACAAATTTATGCAAAGTTGATCTCTCAAAAAATATAAGTGATTATCAGCTCAGCTTAAGCAAACAAATTTTGCATCCCCTTATGTAACCTGACCTTAATGATAACTGATTTAGAATAGGTCTAAAAAGGGCTCATTTTTTTGCAAAAAAACCAAGATCAATCCGACATCTGAAGTATAACATTTGCTAAGAATCATAAGATGTGTTGTGTAAGTTTAGGTCACGCATGAACAGCAGAAGCAGGTAAACCTGACCTCAACCTATCTCATTAACCAGATGCTGACACCATGGTAATATATGTATGTCCTTTACTTTACTGAGGTGAGCTAAAAAGACAACACTCTCATATCTACATAATGAAATAAACATATTTTAAACACTTACCATCTACATTGGCAAGATCAGCTACCGCAATGTGTATTCCTTTATCAAATGCTTTAGCGTCATCAGAACGTTCAAAGGTTAATCCAAATCTTTTGTCATCTGTTTGCCAATGGTGAAACTTAGGATTTGCTTGGACATACCTTATATCCCTTTTCAATAAACAATCCAATACAACCTGTAAAATACACAACCATATGATATTGTGTCATATATACATACATATTTATCATTACAAAGCTTCAAAAAGCCAAATTTCAAATACATGTAATTAAGGTTTGTTTTTCATTTTTTGAAAAGCATTGAGTATATATGCAATGGATCATGGATAAAAATTCTGTGCAGCACAAAGTGCTAAATGTTGAATTTTTTCCATGATCCATTGCATATATACTCGATGCTTTTCAAAAAGTGAAAAACACTCCTTATATTTATATATATTAACATTTTCTGTGAATCTGTAGTCAGCTGGTTACGAAATTCATTCTATGTAATTGGCTTTGTGGTGGGAGTTTTTCAAATGACGTAACAGCTAAACAGCTGTGTTAGACGAGAAGTAGTTCCCCTTTTCTACCTGGAAATACTAAATGGAATTCAGGTTTATTTTCTTAATTTCATATCATTTTGAAAGAAATAGTGATATTTTAAAATATTTGACTGCTTGGTACTGGAAGGTTGAATGTGTCAGAAGAGAATTGAAAATACAAAGGACCGCGCCCAAGACTATGCTGTATTATGTATTTACAACGACTTTGCATTTGAATTCTGATTAATGGGATATACTATAGAAAATTTGAGTGTGACAAGAATGGAGACAGCTAATATTCATTCATGACAACTGAAAGTAGCCATTTTGTTTGACATTTTTTACCAATCAGCAGGGAACCATGATGACTGATTCATACATAACTTACGCAAGTTTTTCACACAGCCTGATTTCACATTATGCAAGTGACGAATTGTTTTTGACAGGAATATCCGGTGAAGGCAAACAAATCGACCTGTTCATCAGAGATGCTTGACAAAGTTGCACTAGGCCTATCTCTCTTTTTTCTGTTGTACATGTAACTACGAAGCGAACTTTCATTTCTGTGGTCTGTGGTTCTGGTAATAACATGACCTAGATATATTGCGATATGGGCCTGTAGGCTGTAGAGTGTGCTACAGATGTAGATTTAGTCTTGTGTTTCCGATTTCTTTCTGCGATTTTTGTTTTCTTTTGTGGTAATATATGGCTTTTTGGATTAAATAAATAAGAAATAAATATGTGATATTCTATTCTTTATTGATTCATTCATGCATTCCTACGCCAAAAAGTAATGCGGTTAACACTCGAGTCATGTGACTGCAAATACTGATAAATCCAATACATCGCTCTATATACTTGCAATTAAGGGAATTGCAGTCGGTATGTAAATATTATAATTCTAAAGTGCAACAGGTCTTAAAGGGAGCATTTTATATTCAGTCCCATGGGCAGAAAAGAGCTTGATCTAGAGATCATACAACAATTTTAGTTTGCAATGGCATTGTTTGGCCATATACATGTACTTTTCATACAAGTAAATCTTTAAAATTACACTACAGTACTGTTTAAATTTTCAGCCCGCAGATTCACCAACATTTTATCTAGAACTGACTTAATACACTTAAACTGTTTTCATTGGAATTATAACTGTTGTATATGGTTCTAAATCTATGTCTCTTTGGCAGCCATCTCGGGAACTGATCCCATACAAAATGGTTTGAAGATTTTAATGTCATATCATTATCACTGGGCCAACATCTATGCAATAGGACAGGTAACCAAGTTGTTTCCATGTTACAGGAACAGCAACTTTTGTCATTTGAGAATATTATGGGGAAACTGCAGCTTATTACTGCCCTATATTTAGAGGTCATATTTTCTTCACTGTTTGATACTTATTATTTTAAAATATTTATGAAGCTGACAAATATATCATTATATGATGACAAGAATTTATAAGTCGGGAATACTATCAACATAGACAAAACCAGCAATATCATATACAGTGGAATCTCGTTATGTCGAAATCTGTTGAGTCAAATTCTGGATATTTCAAAGTTGAAAGTTTGGTCCCGATTTTTATGGATATAATAATATATCAATTAAAAATTTTGGTTATCTCGAATTCTGGATATCTCGAAGTAATAGGCGCAGCCAGTGAATTCCAGGATAATGAGATTCCACTGTATATGTTAATTTGAGATATAGATAAAATTCAACTAAATTTGCTTTCCTAGTAGCTTGAAATTAGATTTGCAAGCTAAAATCAAAATTGTCGCATTATGTTGGCACACAAGAACAATTAAGTCACCTGTTCCCCTGTGTCCTAATAAACTAACAGCACTAAAGCTAGTAAAAGGGAAAAAGTATGAGCCAGCTCCAACAAAAAGTGACATAGAGCATCACGCTTGTCTGAAGTGTCAACCATTAAGAACAGATTACAATGTGTGGGTGGAGAGAGAAACCATTTACAATTGTCTAACTCATTCAATATTTAGTGGTAATGAAATGCAGTACAGGTAATCACAAGTGCCATCCTATTATGTTTAAAACCATTTGTGGAATTTATCTCTCTGTTTACAACGAGCTCAGTCTCTTTTCCACAGTTTTATCTACACTAAATACATATGTAGCATTAATTAAGATCTACATAATATGCATAATCTACCTGTATACATACTGGATGTTAAGCTGTTGGTTTGTAATCAGATCTTTAACTTGAAGTACAAAGATGTCCTTACACAGGATTTCATAAATTCTATTTATCATCTTCTTGTATCATAAATTATCTTTCATCAACAGAAAAAATAAAATTGAATCATCTGTACAATTGCTTTGCCAATGGATTAAGGAAAGAGCAACAGCTTCTTAGATTTAATAAAGTTCTTCATATAAAAACAAACAAACCAACAAATACTGAATTAGTGAATATCCAGCTTGTTTTCATACATTTTCCATTGTTTTAAATTAATATTGCACTGATCAACTCATCAATTCATCATTATTTACTGCACAAACAAGAACAAAAAACTCTACATGATATCATATGTTTAGCATTTATACTTACAGATTTGTCGGCTATCCTTTCACCGTATATTAGATATTCATTCCGAAAGACATCCTCACCATTGGGCTTTACAATTTTTCTTAATCCTACGTTGCTAAGTCCTCCCCCACCCATAGGCACCCACCCCCCACTGGAGTCATCTCTAGTCATGACTTGTGCCTGGACCTGCACAAGAAATTCTTCACTGAAAGAGAGAGAAATAGTATACAGATATGAGTGAGAGCAAGTTATGAAACAAATTGTGTCACGATTTTAAAGGGTGCTTCTTTATAGATTGTTGCAAAACAATGTCAAATTTCATTTTCACATGAAATTTTTAAAATAATACAACAGTCAGTAGAAATATTTTTGTGATGTAAAAGCTAATAAAATGCATTTATGAAAGAGTACTTTTAGATTGTGACAGGAAATTGCAATGGAAGACTTATCAAATTATCCTGTTGTTGACCAAATTAATGGCATCTATGAACTATATGTATGGCCAAAAATGCCAGAAGACCTGGACCCAGAACCATAAAACTTACAAACATTCTAAAGTGTTTTCAGAACATGACCTGCCATGCCATCAGGTTTATGGATTACAGTATCTAATGTTGAGTACAATACTGAGAAAAGTGATACATTGTAAGGGTAAATGTAGTATGCCCAGTTTTGCATGCTTTTTTTATTCAAACTTGGTCAAACAAACATACATACATACATGTATTATATGTTCATCTATCTTTTTCCTTAAATAGTGTAATATAACGGCATTTCTCAACCAAATAAATATCACATGTACTTTGTAATCCTAAGTTGTAAGTGATAACTTGGAGACCTTATAAATAGGAAATAGAAATATATAAACCAAATAAATATCACATGTACTTTGTTATCCTAAGTTGTAAGTGATAACTTGGAGACCTTATAAATGGGAAATAGAAATATATAAACCAAATAAATATCACATGTACTTTGTAATCCTAAGTTATAAGTGATAACTTGGAGACCTTATAAATAGGAAATAGAAATATATAAACCAAATAAATATCACATGTACTTTGTAATCCTAAGTTATAAGTGATAACTTATAAATAGGAAATAGTGATTTATCATGAGGATGTCACTAAAAAAATTATTTCAGCTGACTTCCTATCTCCTTGCTAAATTTAGTTGTGATGAAATACATAAAGTTATGTAATGAACATACATCTGTAAACACCCATGCTCCATATTTTAAAAATTCACAACATTGTGTATGTACTATAAAGGTACACATACATTGTACTTGTCAGTTTTTGTGTGAAAGTCCAGGAGTAAAAACTTATAGATCTATACAGAAATTACATGAAAGATGAAAAAACAACAAACAACACAAGGTTTACATGACAATATTAGTTACAAAAATAAAACTTATCAAACCAAAGAAAAACAAACATCTTTTGTAAAGAGCAAAAAGACAAGCTACATCAGTACATTTGTAATTGGTCCTTTGTCTGTCTTTCTTATGTGTCATGGATGAATGTAATTTCTAAAAATATACAATTTGTTTTACAAACATGTATTTCAAATAATTTTTCCCACCAACCAGTAACCTCAAATATGTTTCCTATAAAATCAATAATTTCACCAAACATATTTCTCAAAAATAAATACTTCGGCAATACATGTATACATAATATTTGCTAATTTTATTATAAATTATTTTTTCAGATTGGTAGATAAGGTTTTATACATGTACATTACATGATTAAAACAATAAATAAAGTTTATATCATAGTATATATAAGGTATGGGTGTTGCTCATAAATTTACAATTATAACTGAAAATTGAAACTAAACCTTACATGTACATGTAGGTTAGTTGTTTTAATATCCATCGATTGGAGTTTTGACACAGTACATTACACATAAAGTATCCTGTTTTAAACTAGAATTGGCAGAACACCTACATGTATGATCTTTAAAATCAACAATATTTAAAGCCTTGTTAGAACTTTGTAAGCTGATTTCTGTGAGAATGTCACAAATCTCACATTTGGATTTTTAAAAATTAATTACAAAAAAAAAAACATAACAAAAAAACAAACAAACATACTTTTGTACAACCTAAATGTGAAACTGTAGTAAAAATCAACATAACTGTTTGAATCTGTACAAATATCAACATATTTAAGAAACAATGATGAAATAAACAATAAAAAATAGTGCTTGAAGCTCTATACCAGAGTAAATGTATTTTGCTAAATTAAAATGAGAGAGACAGACAGACAGAGACAGACAGGCAGAGACAGAGAGAGACTTGGACAATGCACTTTTGTTAAAAAAAAAATCTGTCCACAAATGTTAACAAATCCAAGAGGTTGTCAAAATGCAGGCAGTAATTCAACAGGTAAACATTTACTAGAGAAAGCAAGTCCACTTAAAAAACATTTAATTATGTGGAAAAACTTTGATAAATGCAAAGTCTGAACTCAATGAACCGATTCAATATACTTTTAAACATCTACTGATATACATGTATTTTACACTAATATTTATCCAGAAATGATAAATACAAATTGCAATTTGGTTAAGACCATGGTGACACTAAACTGGGTTGTGTTGTGTGTGTGTGTGTGTGTGTGTGTGGGGGGGGGTAAATGTATGTGAGTGTTAGTGGTGATGGAGGTAATGCACCGACAAATATCACGTTTACATACACCCTAGGGCAAGACATAAATAAATTACAGAACATATAGGTGCATAAAAATACAACAAAATGTTTAAAAAAAACGGTAACAAAAATATGTATTCCAGAGCTGGCAAAAGTTAGTTTTGGTGAGTAAAGTTGTCAAAATCCTAATTTGTGACATGATTTAGATATACAATTGTATCATACATGCATCTGCACTGTTAACATGTACATAGTACATGATTTACATGCACAAGTATACATGTACATAAACATGTATATTCTGGATGTTAAGATGAATGTTACATACATGTAGAAATGTATATATATTGTACATGTAGAAATGTATATACATTGTACATGTAGAAATGTATATATAATATATATATTGTACATGTAGAAATGTATATATATATATTGTACATGTAGAAATGTACATACATGTAGAAATGTACATACATGTAGAAATGTACATACATGTAGAAATGTAGATATATTGTACATGTAGAAATGTATATATATATTGTACATGTAGAAATGTAGATATATTGTACATGTAGTAATTGTACATGTAGAAATGTACATACATGTAGAAATGTACATACATGTAGAAATGTACATACATGTAGAAATGTAGATATATTGTACATGTAGAAATGTAGATATATTGTACATGTAGAAATGTACATACATGTAGAAATGTACATACATATAGAAATGTACATACATGCATATCATGCTCAACACTTGTTCTATACTCAGATTTGCAAATAGGAGTACTATGTTGACAATACTAGACATGATTTTACAATTGCTGAAATTTAAGTAAAAAAGCATAATCACATTAAAACATTTTTGTGCATACAGT
This sequence comes from Atrina japonica, assembly GCA_030159075.1. Lineage (NCBI taxonomy): Eukaryota > Metazoa > Mollusca > Bivalvia > Pterioida > Pinnidae > Atrina > Atrina japonica. Next base: position 1,499,147 of record BROG01000012.1, on the reverse strand, counting down.
CCAAGAATACATGTATTTTTCTCTAATAACAAACATTTTTAAACCAAAATACATACTTAAATATTTTTTAGAAACAAAAATAAAAAAAAACATAAACCACATTAAACTGTTGAAAAGTTTACAACTGATGCACATCAGAACAGAAGATAGACAGCATCAGATCCCAATACTGGCAATAGGTCATCTGAGTCAATCAGGTAACATAAACAAAATTATAATTAAAGGTAAAGCACAGATGTAACATAACATACTTTATGATGATAGAGAAACATCAAACAAATGACATATAATTTCAAAAACAAAATATATGAATGAATATGAGCATATAATTACAATCAGCATTACATTTGGATTGGAGGTCACCAGTAATTAAAGTACAGGTAAATCATAAAATTTTGTTTTTCAGGTACATTTATATGTCATCATCTTGTGTTGAACAGAAAATGACTAATACAACAAAGTTTAAAGCTGTTATACCTTTTTCAAATAATCTTTAATTTTGAATATATATATATATATATATATATATATATATATATATATATATATATATATATTTGAAATATCCCAAATTTTATTTTCCTCCATTGGCAGTTGCTGAAACCAAGTAGAAAAAAAAGTTTATAACATTAGAAATGAGGTCCAAGAATTTGTGGTTTAGCTATAAACTTTCAAAGTTTTTTTTAATAATAATTCTATTTTTTTAAAGATATGATTAAATAAAGTTGAGCATTCAAATAAGTAATATATCTCTCTCTCTCTCTCTCTCTCTCTCTCTCTCTCTCTCTCTCTCTCTCTCTCTCTCAGAGACCATGTGTGTGTGTGGGCGCAAAAGTTTTCTCACATGCATTGTGCCCTGGATTCAGATCAAAAAACCACAAAATTTCAGTCTAAGAAATATCTATACATGTACTCTGTAAATTCTAAATGTAGAAATCCAATTGTGTCTTACGTATACAATGTGTGATCCTGGGTATAATAGTCTTAAAACAATGGGTTGAAATTGTCCATAGATGTATATATTAGATGAACTACTAATGAATAAAATATGATTTCAGATATTTTACATTAACATATTATTTTAATAAACATATGAAAAGCAACACATACATTAAGAATATAACAAAGGATGGCATTAAGCCAATGTAACTTAAACATACATGTACATTTTGTAGTTCTATATATACAATTTAACTTTTACATAATACATATACATGTATATACAAATGTATATAATTTAACTTTTACATACATATACATGTATATACAAATGTATACAATTTAACTTTTACATACATGTACATGTATATAAATGGACAAATACTAAACAAATTAATCAATGTTTCATTCTTTTATCCCTACTTTTTTAATTCAACAAATAAGGAAGTACAACCTGGTTAACCAAGAATACATGCAACCCACAGTATTATTATAAACTCATCATCTACATGTACTGAGAACTTAATTACATCTATGCTAAATGCAAATGTACTTCATTTTTGAAAATGTAATCAAGATGCATCTATTACTGGCACTGTACACAAGTGTGCATGCTTCTATTGTCAACAAGTCAAATAAAATAAACAAAGGGGAATAACCCTAAAAATAGGGATGGTAAGAACAGTTTCTGTATGGGACACTCCATAAGATGTATAACTGTACCTAATAAATATGGGGAGTCTACCATAGGTGAAGATATAAATCAGATAAAGTGCACCCAAATAAAGTCAACAAAGGGGAGTAACTCTAAAGATAATAGTGGTACAACGTAGGAGTGCAGTTTTAGCACACGACACTCTCTCAATGTCTCCTTAAGATGTAGCTACATTGTATATACCTGTACCTAATATCTAGGGAGACTAGTCGAATAAATGAGGAAGATATGGCACAGATAAAGCAAAGGACAGACATACACAAAACTAAAGTCCCTGCCCTGAAACAGTAGGGGGCTAATAAAGTTTTCTGAAACAATGTAAAAATTTTCAACTCATTACGAGTTTAACAGTCACAGCGATTTGGTTGGTAAGAGTTTAGCTCACAAGCAACTTATATTGGTTAAAAGTGACTAAAGACTAAAAAGTGTGTCATACATATTTCAGACCAGACAGAAAAGTTAGGTCCCATTTATGATTTCATCACAGGCATGGCTTAATACATCTGGTGATACATCCATATACAATGTATATATGTATAAATGAAAAATTCTTCATACTTGTACATTGTGAAGATGTCAATCTACATGTACAATATTATAGACATGTATGGATTTGAAACGAATGTTCGAATATTTGTGAATGAACTAAAACCAAATAATGATATACAGGTATATTTGAATATGAAATAAATATTCAATCACCTTTTCAGTAACAGTATAATATGCACTGTAGCATCATTTTAGCATGACACTAATCGACATGGAAAAGAGAAGCTGGGGATATAAGAATTTCTCGAAAACATTTTAAGTTCACAGAATTTTAGTTAGTCGGGCAAAATTTTTATTTTCCCTTAAATTTTAATATTTAAATATAACATACCCAAACTTTATATGAATGTCCAAATACTTACCCAAGATCAACACAGAAACAGTAATTAGCATACATGTACAGTGTACATATATCAGAAACACTAACCATACGGAATGAATGACAAAACACATGGATGTAGATCAAGACAAATATCTGGATATGATTCCAATAAAAGTCAGGAATATTTTAACACTAATTTTTTATATGTGTTTCAGCTCTGAACATGTAACACACACAGCCAAGTATCCTGCTTGATACAGTAAATTGATTAATGCTGTCCCAATTTACACTCAGAGCCACTCCTCTACACATTGTACATACTGATCAACAAAATTTCCCTCTTGCAGTTTTTATTCCTAAATCTCATGACATAATACAATATTGAATAAATCGGTAAAAAAATCAGATTTAGTGGATTGCTCATCTGTCATTTGTTGAAAACAGTTAAAGTTATTATTAAGAAAAGTTCGGAGTTATAAAATATAAACAAAATAAAAATACCATAGTAATCTTAATTTGAAGGCATTGAATGTTGCAAAGAATCATTGGTTATGTAAAAGGATTGCAATGTTAATATATACAAGTATTATATATCAAACCATAAACTTTTCATGAAGAAAAAATACAGGCACACAAGTAAAAAGACAAAAAAATCTTCATCTTACTGAACACTTTATCAAATACATGTACATGTATACATAAATTTTCATGCCCCCACTTTAATTTACTGTAAACATGGATATTATTGCTAATTATGCAATTTTCGTGGGAGAATTTTACACGGTTTCATACCTTACTGTGGCCACTCCTGTATCAAACCACGATTCTTAGCACAAATGTGGGACTGGTACACAAGGGTAATTCACATGAAAAACTCTCCATCTATATTTAGTGTAAATTACCCCCACACATAAATTATTAGTATTACATGTTGTTCAGATGTAGTTCTTATTATGCAATTCTTATGGGACCTTTGAGGTTCCATCTCCTAACAGAAGTGGCATGTTATATCAGCTCTTGGGTACAGACTAAACGTACCTGTCAATTCATCATCCCAGATCAACAACTACATTCTCAATCTCCTATTTTAAGAGAAGGTATTTACTTGGAAAAACTAATCCCAACTACATTTACAATCTACATGAACATGTTTATCCTGCTTTAGTGATAACCTAATTATACAGACCACCTGGTCACAAAGACTGTTTTTTGCTTTCCCCAATGGTACCATTTATGTACAAATCAACCTCTATATCAAGACCACCTCCCTATAATGACTCTTTTTTGCTGTGTCCCTAAGGAGGTTGTTATACGCATCAATAACCACCGGTCCACCATTAAAACTAAAAAAAACTCGAGGAACCTGTTGGTGACCATCTCAACCTTGAGGGTCATAAATGGGACAACATGACAGTCGTTGTTATTGATCACATCCCTAATTCGAATGATGCGGAAAGAAAACGGAAAGAAAAATTTTGGACGCACAAACTTGAATCTTTTAGACCCAAAGGCATTAATAAGCTAATGGACTTCACAAAAATTATTTCTGCCCGATACCCTTTCACAATGTAATTCAAATTCAAACTGATTGAAACTCGAATCCTCCATAGGTAGTTAATTTTTTTTGTATTGGAATCTTAAAAGTCTGACCTTGGAATTTGTATCTGATACTGCTTCTCAGTGTGATTCGAGTTCGAACTGATGGTAACACGAATCCACTGTTGTGTCGAATCCACCCATTACTGAAATTTGTATACTGTTTGGGAACGATGGATCGAACCTTTTACATGTATGCATCGAATCCACCAAATTGAATGCAGTATATCGGATTAAATTTTGTATTTTGACTTTGTAGATCAAATTCATTATGCAATTTCTTGTTATTTTCACTTAGATGTAGTTCAATTCACTTTCATTGGTAGATTGAGCTTAGTTTTTTAGTTATCCTTTTATTTGATTTCCATTTTCATTTATTTACTGTATTAGCATACATGTACTGTACTTGCAAAATATAGCATTTCTTTCACTCTCCAGTTGTGTGTGAGTGGATGTTAGCATGACAGTGTGTATGTGTACGTTTTTTCATCTTATTATAATTGTTTTGTCCTGATGAAGGGACAGGTTGTCTCGAAAATTTGACATTCATTTTGTCCCTATGTGTGTGTGTGTGTGTGTGTGTGTGTGTGTGTGTGTGTGTGTGTAACACATTTGGAATTTAAACAAATTATATAAATCAAAGTATGAACAAAATGAATTATAATGGTTCTCATTCAAAGTTCATCATGTTGTAACATCAAAATCTAAATTTTGACATCAAATTATGGTAATTACCTGAGGAGTCATAAATAAACCAAATTAAGACAATAAACATGTACAATGTAAATGATTTCAATTTCAATTTAAATCCTGATTCAACATTTTCCTGCATGATTATGTTAAATGGACGAATCCTGGAGCATGATTTTCTTTATGTAAAAAATGCTTGGGGTGGTCTAATGATACAATGTTCCACTCGCAAGCGGAAAGTCACAAGTTGGACTCTCGGTACCACGTCATACCAAAGCCTTTTTAAAAATGTAACCAACTGTTCATTTGCCAGATACTTGGCATACGAAGTGAAAGTCACTGTTTTTTATGGTCACATGTGACAGCATGCAAAACATCTAAAAGAGCCCTCATATCATTTGACATTGGCGTAGTACATGTCAAAATTTGTGGCACTTCACCAAAAGCTGATGACATATTAATACAAGTGAAAAAAGTGTAAAACAACATACAAACAAAACAAAAAATCCTTTATATACATTTAAAACTTCTTTTATCTGATGCATACATGATTGGCGTCATTAAGGCTTAGGAGTTCATGTTAAAGGCAGAAAACAGCCAATTGACCATTGGTAGACATCAACACAGTTAGCATTGATTTTGCATGGTTTTTTCACACTGAAAATTAACAATTAAAATGAAAAAATTTATTCAACTGATAAATTCTTCTACATTTCACTACTTAAAATGTAATACATACATATGCAAAGGATTTTTTACATTCTGGCCCAACCACTAGTGATCCGACCAACATAAATAATCCTGACACAAAATTGAATTTTAGAATCTTTTGCCCACTTATGTATTGTAATTTGTAAAAAAATATGAAAAGTATGAAAGTATGAAATTTTGTCTAATCAATATACCTAAATTTGAAAGAACATTTAAAAACTTACAGACCCAGATCACTTCTCAAGCTGTTGATTAGGGCACTTCAAACAAAAGATTACTGTACATTGTACAATGTATATACATACACTACCCATACAGGTACTGAGGTAGATGTGTTTTAATGCCTTAAAATTTTCCAATCTATACTTGACTTTACAAATTTATCATCATGCATGAATCCTATGATATTACCCTTTTCATTATGTAAATGTGACATGTAGATGAAATTAGAATTTGTGATGAGAACCAATCTGGCAAAGAACATGATAAATGATATAACTTTAGAGATACACTGTCATTACTTTTTCATCTGACATATTGACATATGATCAAAATTGGAGATCAACATACATGTGAATCAAATTAAAACCTGTAATATAGATTATCACAAATTAATTAGTGTCCTAGATCTGGAGTGGGGTCAAGTTCAAGTTCATTTATTTTTAGACGTCATAAAAGACTTCTAGAACATACACATGCTGAATTAAGCATTATGGGTTACAATTTCCTCTCATTGTCCTCTTACGCATACAAATTTACAAGATCATTCATGCCATGACCAATTTTGCTGCTGGGAACTAAGAATAAGAAACATATCTACAGACCATATTTTAAAATACATATACATACACCAGTAAATATACATGTATATTTCTTTCATAAACAAGACTCAATTTCTACCAATGGAATGGTACATGTACAATGTAGATTGCCTGGGATGTTTTGGTTTATACATGTATTGGCATGGCAGATAGCTTCTACATTAATCCTCTACATTATATTTTAAAAAAGAAAAACTTTAGGTCTACCAAGTTAATTAGCACAATTTTAAAAACATGAGTCTAAATTGAATCATTGGAAAATAGGCCATATTGTTTTGGTTTTTGATAGAGCCCGGATGTGCCACTTTACCTTGGTAGACCTTTACATGTATACAAAATGACCAAACGACTTACAGGTTACATTTATTTACATGATGTACAAAATATAAAGGCATACAGTCTAACTTGCCTTAGCGGCCACCTCTATACAGCGGGCACTTGCTCATAACGGGCACCCTATACTCCCCCAAGACGTTTTTGTTCTTTAATAGACCTCTGTATAACAACCACTGCCTAACGCGGCCAGCGGCCACCGGTTATGATCCAAATTTGTCTGCCAACCTGACCATAACGGCCATGATGGCCACCGACTTTGTTCTCTGAAACTTACCGGAAGTGCCGTCAGGGTATTACTAATTACCGAAAACATAAATATGTACAGACAATCCGGAATAAGTATCTGAAACACGCTGATATTGGTAATAGAAACGTAAAATCAAGACGATGATGTTATGTAGTACGATGAAAGAAAATGACAAATTTTTAATTATTCGGTTACGGAAGTAAGGGTAAAAACTAATTAATTACGATACAAATCATACAGACATCAATTTGCATGTTTCAGGTAGTTAGTGTGACCCATATGCCATACCGGAAATAGCGTCAAATTGAAATCTCGAAGTTGCGAGAACTCAAACATAATTATACCCAAGCGCAGCCATAGTGAAATTGTTTTGAAATTGTTTTGACTCTATTTATTTATTTATCCATTGACATGATTTTATGATTAAAACCAATTACCTATAACCTGTTTATGAATTTTACATTAATTAAAATGCTCATGAACTTGATATCTTTGTTGTCTCTGTGGCATGCTGCATTAGTATTACAAAACTATAAAACATTGAAATAATTTTTGTTTCATATGCTCTAATTCATAAATTAATGGTAACATTTTTAAAAACTTTTATGATTAATCTATTTCTAAAAAGAAAAAAGTTTGAAAAAGCACATAAAACATGATTTTTAATGTTGGCATTGGTCATAGTATGCATGTACATATACATGTACACATACTTTCTGATAGTGGGTTCATGTTATGAACCTCTATATAAAGGGCACCTCTCTATAACAACCACTTTGGCTGCTTCCCTTGAGTGGTTGTTATACACAGGTTCGACTGTATATTTATTTTGTGCAGATAGACAAAGTAGACATTTCAGCATGGACAAATTGGATACTTCAGCATGGACAAATTGGATATTTCAGCATGGACAAATTGGATATTTCAGCATGTCTGGTTGTCACTTTAAATTCACCCATAATCTGATAATTCAACTCATCCTCAAGACATGTAAATGTATAGCCTATAGGTCTACCAAGGTACAGTGGCACATCCTGGTTCAGTCAGAAACCAAAACAATAGGTCTACTTTCCAAAATTAGGTTGTACAGGTAAAACAAACTGACATTGGTACATACACCAGTGTACAGAGTTGTCCATTAGATGTACGACAGAAATGAGAAATGCGCTGGTTTGCGTTTGTTCATTACTCGTGCATTCCTTATCAAATTTGCATCCGTTCTTGTACAGTGGACCTAATACAAAATGAATCAGACTACTATCGGATAGACAACGGATGTTCAAGATTTTGTCTGTCACGTGACCAGTAGAAATACGTTTGTCAGACGTTCGAGGAACGCTTTGTCCGTTTCTGATAAATTTTATGTGGTACAAGTCCATTACGGTAATGTCCATTTATTTAACATTTAAGCGTCTTGTATATGTGCGTTAATCATGTGTTTATTGTGGGTTCTGTCCATTTTGTGTGTCCCATACATCGATCCAGAGGGCACCTTTCACCACTGTGTAACTTTCAGCTGCATTTTTTATATATATATATATATACGTTTGATGTCTATAGCACTATACAGTACCTTAAAAGATTAACAGGACACTTGGACCAGCACTACACTGCTCAGGTCTAGAAGACAATTTAACATCCGTGAGCCATGTACTAGTAAGGTCCATTCTATGAAAAAAATCTAGTAATAGTAGTAGCTTTTTTATCAAAACTTGTTGGAATATATTATTTTTTAAAGAATTTTGGGAAAAATTAAACCTGGTAGTAATGTATTGTACATTTAATAATACATTTAATAATACAAATGTATATTCATGTTTTCTATGACAGTGTGGCATACATTGTTATAAAGCAAAACAAAACTAAAGTCTTCAATTTCTTACTTACAGGTTAAACCAAATCTTACTTTTGAAGCCAGCTTCCACAGTACTCACTACGGTACCTCGACAATACATGTGTACATCAGTACATACATGTATACATTAGCCTACTTCCTGTGTCACTTTTATTATTTCTAAAAATGAATATTAATCTGTCAATCACATTTTCATGTTATCTTTTTCTTTTGGTCACAAAAGAAACATAAAATATGAACTTAAAATGTAATACTACATAATTTCTACACCTAGAATACATCTTCCTAGATGACACATGTTCCTGAGTACATGGTACACGCTAGTGTGTAAAAATCTACCAAAAAGATAACCAAATTCATAAGTCAACAACCATGTAAATCAGTAGTTGATCTCTTACAGTAGTTTGAATTTTAACTTGACATCTTTTTCTATTACACAACATTTTATTTGTTCTTTAAAAGTTGTTCTTGCCCATAATTTTTAAGTTCCTCAGTCTTCTAAACTGGGAAACTTCTGATGCGCATATAATATATATGTATACAATGTACTGTGTACATACATAGAGATTCTTCAACGAGAATCTAACTTGACATGGTTAATATGCAAAATTTGAAAAGCTACGCTCATGTTGAAGCCAACTGCTACAACGATCATGTGCAGTCTGATGATATAGGGACAAGTTTTATGTATATACTTTTTCTGCAAAAGCATATTTTTTCAGGGGGGGTATTAAACAGTTTGTAAATTCCACCGATTAAAAGTCACAAGTTGTATTGTTTGAAATCACAGATGTAACACTTGGCTTGGAAACTCGGGCCTTAAATGTCTGTCATATATGTATCGAAACTTTATGTAATCTGGCTAAACTTACTTCTATTTTCCTCACAGTGAACAGATTATTCAAGATATCTAATAAATTAGGCCTGCCATCATTCACTTTAACAAACATGGATGGCAAAAATAAAATTACACGTATTCTAGTATATTTTTCTACAATCTGAAAAGCATTTCTTCCCATAACCCTTCAATCAAACAAACAAGAGACTCAAGGGCCTAGATCACTCACCTGAGCACCATAAAAAAAATGTGAAAATATAACAATAGTATATATGTACATATTTGGTAGGTTGTGGACATTGGATCTAAAGAAGGGGTATGCCAAAGAAGGGGTATGCCACCCAGAGCACACTTGCTCGAAAATAAAAGTAGGACCAGTGATTTTCAGCAATCACAGAATAACAGACAAAATCACAGAATAGGCAATCTGAAACGAAATTTAAATTTTTGAAATCACTCACCTGAACACAAAAAAAATGTGAAAATATGACATTATATATGTACATATTTGGTAGGTTGTGAACATTGATCTAAAGAAGGGTTATACCACCTAAAGCATATTGGTTGAAAATAAAAGTAGGACCAGTGTTTTTCCTGAAAATGACAGAGTCCAAAAAAAATTATCAAAGCTGCATTAAAAAATTATTTCAGAACAAAACCCAAAACTGAGCACTTCTAAGTCACCCTTATGCATTCATTTTGTCGATACATTGTATATGAGACCAAGAGTTTGATGATTCTACTTCTAGTCATCTGAATTGTTTGTACATGTAGATTTTATCTTACCATGCTTACAGATAACTTTTACTATAAACAGTTTCTATCTAGATGTTTAAGTTCAACAGTTTATGTACCAAAAACACAAGAAATATGTCAAAATCAATGTTTCTTGATGGTATTGGCCTGATAGAAAGAATGGTAGAACTTTGCATGCTGATCGTTTTGAGGTCATGTTTTTTTGTATGACATTTAATTTTCTATCTATATGAGCTCTTTGAAATATTTTTTTACCTGTTATACTTCTGTCACCATGTTGTGCAAAATTAAAAAACATGTTTTTTTAAATACATATTGACCTGCAATAAAAATTTCATTCTGCAAGAGAAAATCTTGATTTGCTAATTTTTTGGCTTAGTTTTTGGAGTCAAGGGTGAACCTTGCATCTGCTGGTCAGACCACAAAATAACAAAGGAGCAATAATTTAAGTTACCTGGAGGTTACGACAAATAAAATTCACATAACCTCCTCAATAATCAATGCTAATTTAATATATCACAAATGTAAAGGCTGTTTGAACAATGAACCTCGCTAAGAGGTACATTAATTTATTTAATTCATATAATTATATGGTGCTTTTTGCCACGCTGGACAATTTTTCTACCTAAGTACATGTGTGTTAAAAAACTACCTTCACCCTTTCTTGGGGGGGGGGTGGGGGGGTACCAATATGCAACTTTTAATAAATAATGAGTTAATTGTATGTACTAAAAATTAAGTTGCATGTCAATTTAATTGCTACATTATGAATGAAAACTGAATACATGGCTAAGTCTCATAAGTCTTGATATCAAAAGTGTGTTTCATGATATTAATACATCATTACATGTATATGCACTTTCACACACTTTTACTACCGAGATTATCACTGATTGAGAAAATTTAACATGTATCTCATTTGGGATAATTTTAAACCACTTTTTTGACAAACTGGGAATCTTTCTATAGGGGGGAAATAACCAAATTTCAGAGGCAGTACAAGACAAACATTATCACCGCCAATATAGTGATTTTCTCTACAAGTACAAAACAATAATTAACATCATTGTGGATTTCTTTACCATCATGGTCACTTTGTTAAGTACTGAACTTGTTATGTAAATTATATCCAACAAGTAATATAATGTTGTCTTCTCTTATTCAAATTCTGGGTAACAAATAGACAAAACAAATTAAGGTAACATTTAAGTACATGTGTCATGTATGTTAAAAATTCACATATACCTGTACAAAATATACATACAAATAAAAAATAATCAGATTTCTTTGTACATGTATATCAAACTGCTAATCTACACACATAGAATTTTAGTTGTAATAATCTAAAAACATATCAACATTTTATATAACAAACTACATGATACAAATATACATTTTATGCATGATACTGATTTATAATTATATAACTTTTTACCTGAGACTGATTCCACTTAGTTAAAAAATAAACAATCAAATAAACTTAAAAAACTCATCATACTAATCTAAAATGGTAATTACTTGCAAAATTAAATAACATCTGAATTGAGAAACCATTCAGGGTGTGGAAATACTGGTATGACTTTCATGTCCAGGGCAAGTGAATGCAAAAAAAAATTGGTTGCCCAAAATGGATTTTTACTTGTCCAATATTTACTGACAAATTTTTTATCTACAAAAATACTTAAATAGGACTTTGAACTGGTGATTTATGGTTTTTTTTTTCTTTTCTTTATAATGCACCTGTCCACTAAAAAATTCACAAGTCCAGACGGTAAATGTAACGATCGTTCATAGGATTTCCTCACCCCTGACATTGAACAATTTCTGTATGTAAAATTAATGTTTATATCAAAAGGCCTTAAGGGAGTCCTAAAATATTTTCCAAGAGCAAAATGACAGTGAAGACTAAAAATAAAAATAAGAATTACCAAAAGAAAACAATGTGCATGTTGTAAATGTATAGGTCTACCAAAGTAAAGTGGCATATCCTGGTTCAGTCAGAAACCAAAACAATGCGGTCTACTTTCCAAAAAATAGGTTGTACAGGTAAAGCACATTACCTTGCATGACTCTATGAATTGCTGAATCTCTATTACTTTAGTACATGTAGCTTGTCACCCCTGTTATGATTTAATTTCGACTCGTTGTGTTTTGTAAACATGTGCCAATTTACCTTGATAGACCTGTACTTGTAGGCGTCATGCATGCCTTTGCATTCTTATAAAGTCCTAAATTACAACTATATTTTATTACAATACTTCAAATAACAAATGTGTCTCTTCAACAGATTTAAACAGATACGATCTACCATTTTCATTAAAATTGAAATCTGTGATGCAATTTAATTTAATATTATGGTAGTTTTGATGAAATGAAATTTAAAAAAATTCTCAAAGGTTTTGTTACTTTAATTAGTGTAATTAACATAAATGCTGATTGTTTCTAGTCGTCTGTCAGAATCTAGCTTATTACCTATGCATAGATGCAAACCCAGAAACACCAGCATTAACCCAGTTTTTGACAAATAAATGCTTAGTTAAATGTGTGCACTGTTATGATAAACAATGGGTCCATAACTGAATATGTTTGTTTACATAATTTCCCCAGCTTTCACTTTAAAAGTTAAGAATTTCATGTAAAGTTTGGGCTGTAGAGATGCATCTTGTGACACATTCATTTCAATCTACATGTACATCAATCTAATTAAAAACTCACCGTTTCGTTTTCTGATGTCGCATAGAGGACATAACGCAATCTGATATGGGGTCAAATGCAGATGACCTCTTGTAAACATGTATTGTTCAACCAATGAAAATGGAACTTACACAATGAATGGCAAATACATTGTAGAAGTAATATATTTATTTCATAAAAAGGAAACTGTCAGACTGCAAAATTCAATTGGAAAATCTTTGGTGACTCGAACCAATCCAAGATTATGAAAAGAATCATGTACTTCCAGATTGTGTGTGCTCCACGTTGTTTATAATGTTAAAAAAAGTTTACACGTCTTTGCCATTTGATCACTTACAAGATTATGTAAGTCAAATTTTTAAATTCAATGGTCGAAAATGACACACTTACAAGGTCATCCGCATGCAACCCCATAATCAATTACATTAGATTCTATACACAACATGATACAGAAAACGGGAGCCATTAAAAATAAGTTTTCAGTTAGATTGGATTTACATGTACATTTATACCATACTACACCTTAAAAATCACTAATTTAACATGTATTCTTGGAACAGGCAATATCACACTTAACATGATTTTTTGTTCAAAGTGTCCTTCAAATTCATTAATAAGTCATACTCTTTCCCTATATCTATCTTTGTCCCTGCACATATCACTAACAGTCTAACTTCTTTGTTTCTTTTTCTGGCAGATTCTGTCAATGTAGTATTTTATTTGGACGACATTTTCCTTTCATATTGCTGCAATGTATGCATGTGATATTAGTAGGTCAACTCTGGGTTATATGAATATGGCCAGTTATGGAAGAATCTATTTTGTCATACCAACAAAAATTTAGTGTGTTGATAAAACATGTGAAATCGTATGAAATACATGCACATGAAAAATATGCAGACATGGGAATCAGAATATGTTAGTTCAAAAACTGATAATATTTACAGATAAAATTTTATTGTTTAAGAGAAAATAAACTTTCTTTTTAACAAAAATTATAGATCCTAACTCTTGAATGTTTTTTACTGTAACATATACAAATAAGTCACAAGGAAAATTCTTCAAACTTACATAAAATGACATAATAAAACTATTTAAAGCATAAAAGTTTTACATTTGATTACAAATACATTACCATGCCTTCTACATTGTTTGACATCAAGTTTGTTGTCTGTTGCTACAATGAGAGTCTGTCAGTTAAACAGTGATCTCCGGGGTAATTTGTAGTACCCTATTTGCAGATATTAGATTAGAAGATCTAAACAGGAAATGTCATAGGCATACATTGTACATATGTGTAGCCTCACCAACACACAGTGGGTATATATATAAAAAATATTGTGTTAAGTCAAAATAAATATACGTGAAATGTATACAACAGGAAACCTCGATTACAACATGACAGCAAAACGACTTTGTTTGCAGTTGAAAATCGGCGTTACAGGTGTTAGTTCGATCTTGCCGACAACTGGGCTTACCATCCAAATATGATTCTTACACCATATACAGATTCACCTACTACATAAATGATTCATTATTAAATTATTAAAAAATTATAGATATTTACAACATTCGCATCATTTAATGACAGAATATGTTGTTAAAAAGAGAAGAAATATAACACAGGACGTGACGTCCCAAGTACACCCATTCATGCCTATTTATGAATGAAATTTACCCAATTAACGGGTCAAGAATGAGGTCATTTGATCCGATAGCACTCTTATTTAACAGCTTGAAATATTTCATCCAAGAAATATTTAGGTAATAGTGACCGAAAACCAGACAAAACAGTTTCGGTGATGTTTTATACAAATAAATTTCAAGCACTGAATAAACCGCCTCCATCTTTCGTGTGTTATCGGTAATAGGTCAAAAATCATACCTTATTTTCTGCCGAAATAACGCAGATCGACTATCATATCACCTTTTCTAGAATACTTACTTTTTGACTGATGCGTCCGTCATCTTTTTAATTCCATTTTAATTTGTTTTCCTTACAATTTCCCCATTTCTTTCTTGTATTCGTCGATCAAAGAACTCAGACAGGAAATGCATTGGACAGTACTTAGTCTCATGTTTAATAACACATCCGCATCGATAAATAGTAAAACAAATATCACCGTATAAAAATCCTTAGTTGTATATTAAGCTATCAATCTGTGAAAAATGAGCTATTTGTATACATACATAATAAATATTATAAGAATTAATCCGATAATTTGGAAAAATAAAACTATTGAAAGCCTGTCGCGGAGTAATATGTGGCACAATAAAAATGGCGACAAGAGCGATACACAGTAAAGGATCTACTTTACAAATAACTTTGCAAGTGTTAAACTGTCTGTCTTCTCATGACGCATATTCATGAGATAGTATGTGAATAACGTTTGAAATAAAGATGCATTTTAATTAACTAAAGGGCAAAACTATTCCTAGATATACCTGGGATGACAGTAAACATCGACCCTATTGATATTTCTTATGTAAATTATGTATTTGTCACCCTGACCAATGAAAATTTAGATATTACATGACTGCAAAAAAAAAACAAAAAAAAAAAAAAAAAAAAAAAAAAAAAAAAAAAAACAAAAAAAAAAAAAAAAAAAAAAAAAAAAAAAAAAAAAAAATCAAAAATAAAAAAAAAAAAAAAAAAAAAAAAAAAAAAAAAAAAAGTCAATCATTTTAATTTTGTGAATCGAAATGTCATTTTCGCCTGTAGTAGGAAGTATTGTCGAACCGTTGTGACGTCGCAATAGCTATGTGATTATCGAACACGCCTACTTTTGTAGTGTAGTTTATAGCTTTTGTTCGCAAGGTGGAAAAGTATGAATGAAATTTGGCTTGTTCTTTAATTGATACGTGACCCATATTTGTCGGAAGTGGCCGTGATACACCTAGGTGAATATGAACTCGGTGTTCATAATTATCAAGAGGTATACCCATGCGTTGTATATATGTCACTGATGTCGTTATAACAAAATTCAGTGCAATATTTTATAGGTGTAGCGACATGAAAGTCTGTCGGTTTTGTATTTAACATCGTAACCCCAAACACAAACAGTGTTTCCATAACGGTCTGCCGGTAAATTATATATATATATATATATATATATATATATATATATATATAATATATATATATATATATATATATATATATATATATATATATATATATATATATATATATAGCGTTCACCGAAACAAAGTAATGAATAAAAAAAAATTAACCCCTTTATACAACAAAATATATTTATGATATAAGACTTACAGCGGTTAATATGCCTTAATGTTCATGTGAACTCTAAGTCGGGTATCTTTGCATGGCGTCGGAAAATGTAAGCCTAAAACCCATTGACCATAGTACATGCACATTTGCACAAAAAGACTGATGTTATTTCCAAATATGTAGACAAGTCTAGTGATATTTTGTAACTTGTTATGCTAATTAAGGAGCTGTTTGTGACTGGGAGAAATGGACAAGGGTTAGCATAGGCGAATGCAGGATTTTTGGTTACAGGGGGCGTGCTTTTGATCCTCACAGAGTCTTAGGATGCGAATCGAGACTTCTTCTAGATTGTTATGCAATACGAAGGGTTTTTTTTGTTTTGTTTTTTTTTTAAATGTGAACAAACTTATAATCAACAGGCCAACTAATCTTATTAGAATCAACAGGCCAACTAATCTAAGACTATGAGGAGACGCTCCCTTTTCCCAAATAATTTTTTAAATTCTGAAGCTTTCAAACACGATCTAATGACAAGTTAGATGCTTAGAGGGGGCATAATATTATAATGTCGTCGCCGAGCGGAGAGAGGCATGAAATTTTGGCAATATTTTGTTATTAATTTTCCAATTATTTACAGAAAAAAATAAAGATTTTACACGTATTACTCAGTGTTGATATTCAGGCAATATTTCGTTATGGGATCGAGTTTTACACATCTTTCAGAAACAAAAATAATATTTTCATTTTTATGCTGATATTTTCATTTCTTATTTTTTTCTTGAAATGCGATATGTTGATAGTAAAAATATTGAATAAAAATAGTATATAGCGAAATAAATGAAAAAGAAAATAGAATAACAGAAAATAGAAAATATCGCTACCAGAGGTGCAATATTATAGACTAGGTTATTATCACACTGTGACTCGTTTTTTTTTTCTAAATTGACAGACTGATTATTTACCAATTTATTCCCCCAAAAATATCAACTTTAAGGTAGACGTGCGCCCCAAACGCCCCTCTAAACACCCCAGTGGTTAAAACCATGTTATCCCTGATGTATGGAAAATTATTATTTTAAAATATTTACCATATCTTACAATAAACCGATGGTATGTGATTAAATAATTTTGATAACGGGGTATACATTTCAAATGACATCTAATGAGTTTGATATGTAATAAAGTCAGAGGAAGATAGTAAAAATAACGATTTGAGTACATATTTTAAATAACAATTTTAGAATAATGAAATCACTAACAAAAAAGTACTAAAATCACTAACATGCTGGGCTTATTATAAATAAGTGTGTGTGTGAAAGAGAGAGAGAGAGAGAGAGAGAGAGAGAGAGAGAGAGAGAGAGAGAGAGAGAGAGAGAGAGAGAGAGAGAGTTTGTGAAAATTTACACATTCACTAATATATTTACATGTGTTTGAAAAGATTTTATATAGAATTGATCGATGTTTGCACAATGTTGCCCATAGAAAGTTAAAATTGTTTCAAGTTTTGTTGAAAGATTAGTGAATTTTTAACTGTTTCCTTAACTGACAAGGAACCGAATCAAATTTCAACCTTTCATTCGTGGAAAGGAATAGATACACACATTATGATGTAACATGTGAGTGTATGACTATATTAAGATGAATAATTTACATTGGCCTAGAAATTATATATCTAGGTCATTCATTGAACAGAGAAGGAAGTGAAATCAAAGGGAAGTAACTTGTATATATATATATATATATATATATATATATATATATATATATATATATATATATATAGTGCAAATTCAATATCCGCCTCCAATAGTCTCTTCCGCGTTTGTTCGACAAGCATCCGTATTGCGAAATCGTAGATATCATTTTCATGGAAATTGAAAGTGCATTATGTAGTTATGTTCCCTGAAATGGTTGTACTTTGACATCTTTGAACACAGCGTAACATAATAACAATGCAGAATAAAACAAATAATGTCAATGCAAGGCCGTGGGACAAGGGGGGGCGTAATTTGTTTCATCATACAGCAACAATATTTTTAAATATTCGGTTTTTTTTTTCAAAGCAGTAGTTATAATTCTTGAATAATTAATTTTCCGGAATTCGTACATCTTATTACCAAAATGTTCGTGCCTCGCTACGCTTGACCAAAAACAATTACATTATATGTATTTTCCCTTCCCTATTACCTATCATTTCCATAAAGAAATGTTCGTTTTCTTCCGCTTGTATGAATTTGAAAATTTATTTGTAAATTTGGCAAGTTTTGCATTGTATCAAAAAGTTATATCTTACCAATTAGGCCTATTTACACATTACATGTATGTACCTGGGCGGTAAGGGGGGGTCCCTCCCCACACTTTCTCATATGCCATTCTATACACCATCAACACGTCTGGAATCCATAAAAACGCTTTTCACAATTTTAAAAATAAAAAATTTTCTGGATTTCCTCATTTGTGTTTGATGATACTCAATTTTATTTGGATAAATGATACGCATGTCAATTTAATGCAATACTTGGCCGGAATTTAAAAACGAATTAACTCTCCGGGCTTTAATAATTGAATATTTCTGGGAAGCATACCCTGGACCACGGGGAAATGGCAATTTTTGTATCTGGAAGCTAGAGGATACCTCATCGGGTTTCCGAATTAATCCATCAACGGTATTTTTAACGATAAAGAGGTCATAATTCAATGTATGGAGGATACTAAGCCAAAATTCGGTCCCGATTTTAGTAGCTTTTTCTTTGCTGATCCAACCTTCCTTTGAGAAAAATAATCAAAGTGGTTTATTAGCGGATTGCTATGCGTATTTCCGCGTCCGGGTGCAGAAAAAGGGGATTCCAAATTAAAAAAAAAAACTATATGAAAGATGCGTGAAACCTTATCCCTAATGAAATATTGCCTCAATTTATCCAACACTTAGAAATATGTGCAGTGATGATGGAGAGATTGCCGCCTAAAGTTGATAAAATAGGTGTACAACCTTCCAACTTCTATAAAAAGTCGAAAAATTAAAGACAAATTTCAAAAAACTTTCGCTCCTTCGCTCTGCTCGGCGACTTATTCATAAATTTACACCACTCCAATTTGAAATCATCAATCTGCTATTGATGAGGTACCAATGTATTACATAAACAGTTTTAATTTAAGTTTGAATTTTAATCTTAAAAGTATAAACAAGTTTAATTAATGTCACCAGCCTCAAACCTTACCCCTTTCAAAACCACCCTTTGATTTGCTTCCTACACCACTGCATAGAGAACGCACAATTTTCACTCGCATGGCGTCTTGTGCCCCCAATGAAAAAGTTACGCCCCCTCATTCTCAATATTTTTAACAGTTGTGCCCCCTTTTTTTCTGGACTCAGCTTCGCCACTGCAATGGTATTATTAGTGAACTGTAAAGATCGATGTCGCTTTATAGACCGCTGGTATTATGGTAGCCAATGTACTTATCAATGGGACGCTTGTAGATCGAAAAGACTTAGAGTCAGATGATGGTACCGAGATCGCCTATAATTGACCTCTTAATAATCTGGTCGTTGAAGATGAGGTCCAATTATTACTCGAAAAACATTGGCATCAAAAGAAGCAAAAGTTTTATTTTAACAATATATCCAAATTCCGCAAAAAATTTCATTGTATTCTTAGTAATACCTTCACTCTACTTGAAGGCTAAACTAACCTAAAAGCATGATAATTGAAGTGAACTTTATGTAAAAAGGTTATAATACCTGCATAGGTGTCGGGACAGGGGGGGGGGGGCTAGGGGCGGCTAAGCCCCCCCCCCCCCCCCACTTTTTTTGCAAAGATAGACAAGCCCCAAGTGTTGGAAATTGGGGCTTAGCCCCCAGACGTTTCTGGCGTGTGTGTGTGTGTTTTAAGTTGGTTTAGCCCCCCCCCCCACTTTCAATTTGCTTCCGACGCCCATGACCTGTAATATCGCTTGAACACTTTACTTCATGATAAACTTCCTTCGTGTTCATCGTCAAGGGTAACCAACTAACCATGGTCACATTCTATATAGTAACTTTTTCCACAGTCTCCGCAGGCCATTGTATGATAAAAGCAACTGTTATTGCTGCCTTAACTTTTAGATCAGAGTTTGAATTTGTACCTTATTTATTAACTTAAGTACGATATCTGGAACTGCATCCACGACAATGGAAACTGACTTCAAACCATCATTAACAAGATTCCAAACCCAATTAAGGTAACTGTTTATCAGTTGACCCAAGGTATGTCTAGCAAGTGAACTCACAAACTGTGAAAAAGCAGCTCTTTCAAAGCTTTTCTGTCGGATTAAGTATCGTTGCTTGTCAAAACCATTGGCAACTGTATGGATACCGTTGACTGTTCAAAAAGTCATGTTCGTTGCCTCAATATAAACAAAGAATAATCACTTTTCCTATTTGCTCAACTGTTGCATCCATATTGCTCGTCAAGAAGGATATATCTTGCAATTATTTTTACGCTTCTCTTTTTGATATGCTGTAGCGGTGGTATTACAGCCACCCCATACATTGATAAACATAAGATGGTATACTGTAAATAGTACTCTGTATGGCTTTGCTGGCTATATCTCGAATTTAACTTTGACTCAGCAGGTTTTTAAAATTTCATTTAAATCAAATGCCCATCCTTTTCAACGTAGTTTGAGACGTTTTAAGGTGACAATTAAGGATTGCTTTTTATTTTTATTTTTTTTTTAAAAACATGGAATATACATTAAATGGCTCATGCAAAAAGTCCTGTACAACACGAAGTGCTATATGATTTAGTTTTCGGGGGGTGGGGGGTGTTCATGTGACGTAACATCTGAACAGATGTGTTTCAAGCACTGAATATAAATATAACCGATCTGTATACGTACAATGAAGAAAATAACAATCGGTTTGTAAATATATAGGTTTACAGTCACCGGAAATTCGAGATCTCGGTAACAAAACTAATAAAGTAGTAATATCCATGCATGGAGTAGTTCTGATGCTACCTCTACAATGTCTTTTAATATAAGGTACATATTGCAAACAATGTCATCTTTGATTAGCAATACTGAAGCATCAGTTGAACATAATGGAAAGTCTGTTATACAATATTATGTTTGAACTTGGTTTAATGAACAATCTAAGGTTTTCAAATTGCATGTGGATGATTTCGACAAGCAAAACAACAACTGACAAAAGCACGTTTCTACCTACAGAAGGAGCTGCTTTGTTCAAAGTTTGTGAGTTCATTTGAAAGCCACACTTTCACAGAAGCTAACAAGCAATTACCTGAAATGCAATAGTATGGCGATATGCTAATAATGTTATAATTCCAGTTTTCAGAGACCTGGGCTAAAGCAAGGTGCAAATGCAAACTCTGTTCTAGAAATCCATGCATCAATAACAGTTGCCCTTGTTATAAAAAATCTCAAATACCGAAGTATAAATCTTTAGGATGTCCAGGATATAGATACAAATCTGGTAAAAAATGGACAAAAACACGGACCTCTGGAAATCAAGAGGTGGGATCAGGTGTCATGGAGGAGTAAGCATCCCCTGTCGACCTTCATACCATCATTGACACGTTTCCAAACCCAATTAAGGTAACTGTTTATCAGTTGACCCAAGGTATGTCTAGCAAGCGAACTCACAAACTGTGAAAAAGTAGCTCTTTTCTAAAGTTTTTCTGTCGGATTAAGTATCGTTGCTTGTCAAAACCATTGGCAACTGCATGGATACCGTTGACTGTTCAAAAAGTCATGTTCGTTGCCTCAATATAAACAAAGAATAATCACTTTTCCTATTTGCTCAACTGTTGCATCCATATTGCTCGTCAAGAAGGATATATCTTGCAATTATTTTACGCTTCTCTTTTTGATATGCTGTAGCGGTGGTATTACAGCCACCCCATACATTGATAAACATAAGATGGTATACTGTAAATAGTACTCTGTATGGCTTTGCTGGCTATATCTCGAATTTAACTTTGACTCAGCAGGTTTTTAAAATTTCATTTTAATCAAATGCCCATCCTTTTCAACGTAGTTTGAGACGTGTTAAGGTCAGACACGCGCTGTTCGTTTTCTCTTGAGAAACAAGACATGACCGATATATATTTCCATTCACAAACAAACAGATCAATTAAGGATTGTTTTTTTTTTTTTTTTGAAAAACATGGAATATACATTAAATGGCTCATGCAAAAAGTCCTGTGCAACACGAAGTGCTATATGATTTAGTTTTCGGGGGGTGGGGGGTGTTCATGTGACGTAACATCTGAACAGCTGTGTTTCAAGCACTGAATATAAATATAACCGATCTGTATACGTACAATGAAGAAAATAACAATCGGTTTGTAAATATATAGGTTTACAGTCACCGGAAATTCGAGATCTCAGTAACAAAACTAATAAAGTAGTAATATCTCATCCTGTTTATCCATGCATGGAGTAGTTCTGATGCTACCTCTGCAATGTCTTTTAATATAAGGTACATATTGCAAACAATGTCATCTTTGATTAGCAATACTGAAGCATCAGTTGAACATAATGGAAAATCTGTTATACAATATTATGTTTTATATGTCGACAAAGAACTTGGTTTAATGAACAATCTAAGGTTTTCAAATTGCATGTGGATGATTTCGACAAGCAAAACAACAACTGACAAAAGCACGTTTCTACCTACAGAAGGAGCTGCTTTGTTCACAGTTTGTGAGTTCACTTGAAAGCCACACTTTCACTGAAGATCACAAGCAATTACCCGAAATGCAATAGGATTGGCGACATGCTAATAATGTTATGATTCCAATTTTCAGAGACCTGGGCTAAAGCAAGGTGCAAATGCAAACTCTGTTCTAGAAATCCATGCATCAATAACAGTTGCCATTGTTATAAAAAAAATCTCAAATACCGAAGTATAAATCTTTAGGATGTCCAGGATATAGATACAAATCTGGTAAAAAATGGACAAACACGGACCTCTGGAAATCAAGAGGTGGGGTCAGGTGTCATGGAGGAGTAAGCATCCCCTGTCGACCGATCACACCCGAAGTGAATCCACAGTAAAATCCAAATGAAATAAGCGAGGAATGAATCCTAGTCACAATTGGTACAGACGCACGAACAACCGCTACCGAACAGGCAACTCAACAATCAGTGAAACAGAGTAATCGAAAGCAAGACTATTATACCGATTGTAAAAATTGCAGAACGTTGACATAAAACGTGGTTTTCGATATCTCTGCGTCAAAAATTTGTCAGTGAGTAGTTTACCTCTGTATATGAAATGTTCATATGTTGAACACGACCTGGTATATCGGATCAGTTGTGAAATATAAAAGCCATAGGCGGGTAATTGTGGATATTACTACTTAAATGTGGAAAATTTACGATGGGAAACGCCGAAATCGTCGCGTTTGTTGTATAGCCTAAATGTTAATGTCCCGTCTGTGTCTGTAGTAATTATATGTCTAAGTGTGAAGCGTGTGTGCTTGATTCTGTTGTATCTTTTATTTCTAATTTCAAATAAATGGACTGAAATGTGTAATGATCTGCGGAAACTGCCGGGGAGGGGAGCCTTTACAATGTTGAAGTGACCATGTTTATCAATGACTACGGAGATGAATAAAATTCCAAGTTAATTCATGTATTATAATATTGCAGTTAAGATAATTAATATGATTTTGACACAAAATCAATTATGTTATTTCATCACTATCCTTGTCATCAATTCAGATCACCTCAGTAGTATAGCCTTCTATGTTCGGTTCGCCCCCCTCTCTCTCTCTCTCTCTCTCTCTCTCTCTCTCTCTCTCTCTCTCTCTCTCTCTCTCAATTTCCACTTTAAAATTGTTATCAATGTAAGTAACGACTAACTTATGTATTGTTATGTCATGCTTAGGGAGATGGATTTATATAAGTGTTACGCCTTTTTTCAAATCCCATCCTTAATGTATTATTATGCTTTGCAATATATTTGAAATAAAATACAGTTTAAACTAATTCTGTTCATCTCCAATATCAGTTAAAGTAGGTGTTTCACCGAAAACATTAATTTTAGGCTTTACGTATCCAAAAGTGATTTTTACGTAATTAATAAATACTTATCTTTATTTAACAACAAATTATCAAATTATTTTAAATATCATTATCATTCTATGCAAGTTTATCTTCAAACCTATCTTAAATGGACCCGACCTGGCTCAGTCGGTAGCGCGCTCGACTCTTGATCGTAAGGACGTGAGTTCGAGTCCATCCAGGGGCAGGTTGGCTTCCTGTCCCTCGGATAAGACAGTAAGAATCGAGGTCCCGTGTCACAGTAGATGTCGGCACATTAAAGAATTGCCGTAAGTGCCGAGTACAGGCCAAAATTTGAAGCCCTTCACCGGCATTTGGTGACGTCTCCGTATGAGTGAACGATTCTTGAGTGGGACGTTAAACAACACTAAACAAACAACAAACTATATCAAACGAGATAAAAGACTTATCGAAATGTCTTTAATTTTGTACAAAACCATGTAAAAATGTACCATATTTTGAAAGGCTCATAATTTCCCCAAGTATATTTTTGCGGATTTTGGATATGTTGTTTCACACATCATTCTGATTCTCTTAGAACGATGTTTGCCATTTTATACAATTTCCGGGTCGAAATGCTCAACAAACAGACTATAGATCATTTTTGTAGACTTCAAACAGTCCTGCTAGATATTTTTTACACACGTGACCGGGTTTGATTAGGGGTGTAATTTTTAAAGCAATGCAATTAAAGATATCCGATATATCTCCAAGTAATAGCTAAAACCTCAATTTTAGAAATTTAGGATAATTGTTTGATATTATGTGAAAAGATTTACCTTAATTAGGCCTCTTGCAAATTACGATGCATTAACCCTAATCATATCAAAATATACAAAAAGTCTCAGATAACAAAGTATTAATCTTCAGGAGGTTCAGCGGACACTATTCATTTATGTTGAACATTGGACAAACACAGACCTACGGAGTAGGGATCACACCTGCGGAGTGTCCAGAATGAAATTCAAATGAAATGGGTGAGGAATAAGTCCTCATACTCCGTATAGACGACTCAACAACCGTCATCGTACAGGTAAATCATAAATTTATTATAGTTCCAAATAATCATAAAATTTGTAAATTCTTGACATTATATTGGGTTCCTGATACCGTCGTCATAGAAAATTATCAATACGTAGTTTTCCGCTGTATTTGAAATGTTCATATATGTAACAATCCCTGGTATATCAGATTATCTGCGAGATATAAACACCATATACAGTCGAAAAAGGGAAAAAGGGATATTGCTACTTAAACGTTGAAAGCTGAAGACAAGAAGCTGAAATCCTCATGTTTGTCGTATTCACTTTCCCGTCTGTGTCTATAGTAAGTAAACTGTCCAAGTGGGAAGCGTGTGTGCGTGGACACCACCATATCTCTCTCTTGTTTAAAATGATTTGTTATACCCTTGTTTTACTAGAGCAATCTTTGTATCCCCGACCAAGACATCAAAGCCCCACTCACAACCAACCGTTCAACTCGCATTCTAGAAACGATTATTGCCGATTTTCTAAAAATTTTAAGTCAGGAAATGATTGGCGTCCCGTAAAATGGGGGTATTATCTTTTAAAATGTGCACTAACATTAAATTCTGTAACTGGTACCGATTCATATTTAAAATGGTCGTCGATGATAATGATGATGATGATGTGCTGCGCGTTTTCTTTTTCTGATTTCCAATATGGTCATGGGATTATGAAATAATGTATGTAGAATAACGTGATGTATTAATTACAAAAGTATGAGTGTGAGGGCTATACATGGACGTAGGTGGGGCAATAGCCACTCTCATCGGTAGGTGCCCCAAAATGGATATAGACTTATATATCTTTAAATAATGGATGTTAAGTGCGTCATTGAATTTTGGATGTACCACCTTTCATATGGAAAGTAATACGACTTAAATAAATCGTCAGTTTATCACTCGACCAAATTTTAAAGCCAGGTTAATGCAATCCTTTCTGTTTACCTGTTCATCAAAAGGTGTAGTCTGTAATTTTTCCAAATTTCAAATTCTTTGCCGTTGTACATTTGCAGTTGAATTTTTCCCCACATTGGAGCAGAACAACAAACACACATTGGATCCAGTCGCTTAGTCTGCAAGACGCTTTTCTCACACGGGACCCTGGGAGAAGCGGATGCTGAACAGTCAATGCCAACTAGATGTACCGCAAGGAGGATACATTTATCTATAATTTCCACATACATATTTAGGATTACCATTTAGTCAAAATGGAAACTGGACTAGACATAAAGAGGCTGTGTGGGATTCTGCTATGAAATCGACTTGTATGTTAATAAAGTAAAGAGTATCAATAATCCTTGCAAAGTTCAAAGAAAATGTAATGTTTTATTTACCAAATTGCACAAACATTACATCGAGTTAGATATTTAGTTAAATATATTACGTTCTACTGATAATTTCAAGCTTTTTCGATATGTTACTTTTTATGGCGAGGGTTATTCATTTTATTCAATATGACTCGTAGCGGGTCAACGGGGGATGCTTACGCCTCCATGACACTTGACCTCACGTCTGGATTTCCAGAGATTTTACCGGCGCTATAATAACCTTGTTTGTAATTACCCTGTTTCACCAAATGGAATGTTGAATTATCTATTCGATCGCGGTTGTTGAGTCGTTGCACCAGTTGTGACGATGATTATTTTATCATTCATTTCATTTGAATTTGACCTGCGGCGGGTATGACCCACCAACAGGGGATGCTTACTCCTCCATGGTACCTGATACCACGTCTGGATCTCCAGAGATCCGTGTTTGTCCAATGTTCACCAGATTTGTATATTTGTCTCATGTACATCATGAAGATTAATACTTTGGTATCTGTGTTTTTTATATTTTGACTTGGAGAAACCTCTTGTGGTAGCAACTCAATTTTGTTTGAACTAGATTAATTGCTAAGGGAAGTTTAATAATGCTTCGCAAGTAACTTAAGTAACCTTTTAATTTCAATAAAAAGACATCATTGTTTATCTAATATTTTATTATGCAAAAAACTTGTTTATCTTATCACTAACGATATTTATAAGACATCCGTTCATGTACATTTTATCTTTTTCATTTAACTGGGTCACCTCATAAATATGCATCATAGTCAGGCATATTAAGCGATTAGACAGATATATCCATAAATAGAATTACAGAAATCATACGACAAACATACAGATTTCTGATGGAAACTACGTTTCTAGAAAATATGCTTTATCCAATATTTATTAAATTCAAATCCACACTTGCTTTTAAATTATATTTCCGTCTGTTTAATTGCAAAGAAAATATAAAAAATTCAGATACCAAAGTATAAATCAATAGAATGTCCAGGACACAGATACAAATCCGGTAAAAATGGACAAACACGGATCTCTGGAAACCAAGAGGCGGGATCAGGTGCCATGGAGGAGTAAGCATCCCCTGTCGACCGGTCACACCCGCCGTGAGTCCACAGTCAAGTCCAATGAAACAAGTGAGGAGTGTATCCTCGTCACAATTGATACAGACGTCTCAACAACCGCCAACGAAAAGGCAACTCAACATTTCACTTAGTGAAACAGAGTAGTCGCAAACAAGACTATTATATCGACCGTAAAATTTGCAGAACGTTGACATTAAACGTGGTTTTCGATATCCATGTGTCAATAATTTGTCAGTGAGTAGTTTACCTCTGTAGATGAAATCTTATGTTATGCACGCCCTGGCATATCGGATCATTTGTGAAATATAAACTCCATATGCGGGTGACTGAGGGATATTACTTCTTAAATGTGGAAAATTTACGATGGGAAAGCCGAAATCGTCGCGTTTATCGTAGAGCTTAGTTGCTAATTTCCCGTCTGTGTTTATATTAAGTTAAATGTTTAAGTATGAAGCGTGTGTGCTTGATTCTGTTGTATCTTTAATTTCTAGTTCGCTGGGATATATCGCATTGACATATGTATGAAAATTGTCATTATTAATTGACAAAAACGCGTCGATATATCTAAATGTCAAATTAAAGGACACCGCTAACTTTTTCTTCTTTTGATTCAGCAGTTTCTGAATGAAGTCTGCTTCGTATGAATATAGGAACAGGTCGGCCAATAAAGGAGCACAATTGGTTCCCATAGGAATGCCGACAGTTGGTTGAAAGACCACGTCTCCGAACATTACAAATATATTGTCTATTAGAAATTCCAGCATGTTTTTTTATATCAACTTCAGTATATTTATGTGTAGAATCAGAATGGTGTTTGACGAAATAAGTATCCTGATAGCCAATCACTAGATATTTAAATTTTCGGGTACCACCTTTAGTGAAAAAGCAGTTGTCTATGATGCTAAAAAGTCTTTCTTTTAATTTTTTATGTGGAATAGTAGTGTAAAGAGTAGAGAAGTCATAAGATTTGATACTGTGAATTCGAGAAAAATTGTGTGCCTTCATATTTTCTAAAAGCTGTTTAGAATTTTTAAGTATCCACATATAAAAATTTCAGATACCAAAGTATAAATCAATAGGATGTCCAGGACATAGATACAAATCCGGTAAAAATGGACAAACACGGATCTCTAGAAACCAAGAGGTGGGATCAGGTGCCATGGAGGAGTAAGCATCCCCTGTCGACCGGTCAAACCCGCCGTGAGTCCACAGTCAAGTCCAATGAAACACGCGAGGAATGTATCCTCGTCACAATTGGTACAAACGTCTCAACATCCGCCAACGAAAAGGCAACTCAACATTTCACTTAGTGAAACAGATTTACACCACTTCTGGAATAAGCAACTGTACAGTATTGTTGACGTTTCTCCTTAATGG
This sequence comes from Atrina japonica, assembly GCA_030159075.1. NCBI lineage: Eukaryota > Metazoa > Mollusca > Bivalvia > Pterioida > Pinnidae > Atrina > Atrina japonica. The sequence continues at coordinate 1,469,965 of BROG01000012.1, read as the reverse complement.
CTGTCAATATCTTGGTAAGGTTTGGTAGAACATTTGCTGGATCCTGCTATGTATCTTTGCTTATATGGGGTTTTATGAAGTTTAGGTATCCAGTATAAATGCGGTAGCTCGAAATCGGTATCCGTTGTAGGTATATCAAATGAGCGTAATACGGACACGTGATTTTGAAGGATCTCGTCCTTTGAAAGTGAGCTATGTGTGTATGTAGGATTTCCAAAATTCGTATTAAACGTATTAAAAGAAACAGAGGAAGAATGCAGTATAACAATATCAAGGTAAGGATGCTGTAACCATCTGTAAGAAATTTTTGTTTAATGTAAAGTGTGTGTGTGTGTGTGTGTGTGTGTGTGTGTGTGTGTGTGTGTGTGTGTGTGTGTGTGTGTGTGTGTGTGTGTGTGTGTGTGAATGCACTGACAATTTTGCTTTTCACAATTCAGATGATATTTAAAATGTAGTGCAAAACATGTATTCAATGTTATATTGACATTGACTCAAGGTCATACCGCTAATGTAAAGGTCAGTTTTGACTTGATTTGATTTGTTTGTCCTGCTCAAAGTTTTCGTATGCTTTATTTGTACAATCAGATTCTTCGTACAAATGCTTCTAATGGAAAGACATTGTTCAATGATATTGATTCAAAGTCATACGACTGATGCCAAGGTTACTCTTGACATGGATGCAATTAGATTGTTATGTTTTATTTGTGCAACTTCATTCTTGGCCTAAACGTTATTTTTAAAAAACGATCATAACCTTGGCTCACGGTCATGCGACCTATTACATGTTCACTGTAGATATGGACGAACTAGTCCTTAATCTAGTTTTGTGCTTCTTTATTTTTGGCGCATATCTTTATTATGGGAAGGCAGTGTGTCATGACCTTGACCCAAGATCAAATATCTGATATGAAAGGAATAGTCGATTAAAACATGTTTTTCTTACAAGGGTCAACGTTTTTTCTAATACTCTATTTGTGTAACATTCTTTACATAAAGATCTGATATGGGAAGAAGGCGTTGTGCTATGATCTTGTCTCAACGTCATTCCGCCTTCGTCTGTTAGTATATTACCCCTCCAATAGACACAATCAATTGGCGTATTATGTACCGTTTGTGGTATAAGTGGTTAAAAGTTTGTGAAATGTGATTTTATTTCTAAAACTTGAAATGACAAGAGATCTCAGAGGGATCCACATTTCTGTGAAATACTTTGTTAACAAGATTATAGCGAAACTGAACTTTAACTGAACATATTATATTTTCAGATAGAATGGAATTCAACATGGCCACCTGCCAGCATTGTTGGATTCTGTTCCTTCTGAAAATGTAATATGCACAACAATACCTCAAACTTCAAAGGCATGTCAAATTTCAATGAGATCCCTACAGTACATTTTGAGAAATATAAATGGTAACAAACTTCCTTTCGTCAAAATTCAAAATGGCTAACAAGCCAGGTTGGCTACTGAAAATGTAATATGCCCAACTAAACATCAAAGGGAAACTTCATGTCAAATAAAAACAAGATCCCTTCGATACTTACTGTGAAATAGTGGTAACAATTTGGACAAATTCCAAGGTGGCCGCCTGTGGGCCATGTTGGATTCCGATCTCTCTGAAAAAATGTAATATGCACAACTAGACCTCAAGGGAAACCTTCATGTCAAATTTCAAGGAGATCCCTTCACTCCTTTCTGGGGAGTAGCGGTAACAAACTTCTTTTACCCAAAATCCAAGATTGTCCTTATCGGCCATATTGGATTCTGAATTATCTGAAAATGCAATATGCACAAATAGACCTCAAGGGGACATTGACGTTAATGTTCAAGGAGATCCCTTCGATACTTTCTGAGAAATAGCGGTAACAAGAATTGTTCAGAATGGACGAACGGATGGACCATGGACGCAAATTAGCATTCCAATGGATACCAATTGTGCCCCTCTCCTGGCTGACATTCATTTTGTATTCGTATGAAGCGTAATTTATAGTCTTTGTTCTCCACACATTTAGCATCCCGGTTCATTTTCACTTACAATTTCTATAAATAATTCAGAATTTCAGAATTTCGGCCAGATGTATCCTGTTGACCTTCTGATCAATGAGACGACAGAGAACAACACATCTGCTTCTTACCTAGATTTCTTTCGATTGGGGAGGGCGGTCAACTTCACACCTCCCTCTATGAAAAACGCGACGATTTCAATATCACGAACTTCCCTTTCTTGCGTAGTAATATTCCATCTTTTCTTGCCTTTGGCGTTTTCATTTCACGTTATTCCAGGGCACGCTTCTTTTATGAATGTTTTATTCTGAGAGCCAAACAACTCGCCAATAAACTACTCAAACAGGGTTACATTGTTGAACGTTTGAAATCGTCACTAAGGAAGTTTTATGGTTGATACGGGGATCATGTTAAACAATATGAAACTCCCTCTCAAAAATGGTTTCAATGATAGTATTCTGGACACCATATACAGTGACATCCTTTTAAAAATTAAATCTAAAACAAACTGATGACATTTTCACCGAGCTTGACATTTTAACAGGACTCGAGAGGTTTCCATGTAACATTTGCGACGGTGTGGCATGCTAACAGGGGTCGCTGACTCCTTCCTGACGGCTTGTTTTATCTCGTTTATGATTCGTAATTGTTCTCCATGTTGAATCTATGTTTTTAAATTTCCAATTTGTCTATTAACCATTGACACTTCATTTTTACTTATACTACGATGTTCTCCCAATTTTAATCCGCCTGAACAGTCAACAATGTCTACAGGAAACATAAGTGGTTAACCTTTATTTTACTCGTAGTAAAATATAAAAATTTCAGATACCAAAGTATAAATCAATAGAAATGGACAAACACGGACCTCTGGAAACCAAGAGGTGGGATCAGGTGCCATGGAGGAGTAAGCATCCCCTGTCGACCGGTCACACCCGCCGTGAGTCCACAGTCAAATCCAACGAAACAAGTGAGGAGTGTATCCTTGTCACATCTGGTACAGACGTCTCAACAACCGCCAACGAAAAGGCAACTCAACATTTCACTTAGTGAAACAGAGTACTCGCAAACAAGACTATTATACCGACCGTAAAATTTGCGGAACGTTGACATTAAACGCGGTTTTCGATATCCCTGTGTCAATAATTTGTCAGTGAGTAGTTTACCTCTGTATATGAAATCTTCATATGTTGTGCACGCCCTGGCATATCGGATCATTTGTGAAATATAAACTCCATATGCGGGTGACTGAGGGATATTACTACTTAAATGTGGAAAATTTACGATGGGAAAGCCGAAATCGTCGCGTTTATCGTATAGCTTAGTTGCTAATTTCCCGTCTGTGTTTATTTTAAGTAAAATGTCTAAGTATGAAGCGTGTGTGCTTGATTCTGTTGTATCTTTAATTTCTAGTTCGCTAAAACAAATTTAAAATCATATTATTAACTAAAATTATAGAAGGAGAAGGTTTTTGGCTACTTTTGACAAAATCCTCAGTTTTTGCATTGTGTTACTCACTCATAGTTTGCCAGTTTACTTGCGGAAGGCCGGTGGTCTCTTCCCGGGTACATTGTAACTGGATTCTCTCCTCCACCATTAAAAACTGGCCACAACCATTTAACTGAAAATTGTTGAGTGTGGCGTAAAACACTATTCAAAATTCAAAATCACTCAAAGTTTCCAAATGAAAAAAAACAACAATCGTTTCACATGCGTAAACACACGGGATCATTGTAAGTATCCCTTAAAGGATTCTGCATTAATTTATACCAGAAAACCGTCTGTAGGTGTTAGGTGATTGTATGTACAATACATGATACTATCCATAATATCACCATATATACCATTTGTATAGCCTATGCTTACAATATGTTTATTAAGCCTTCAAAATAATATAATTCACAGTACACCATACCAGATGCCTTTATGTGTGATCACACAATTGTGCTATCCCTTAATTCCCCTAAAGTCTGACTCTCGGAATACTGGGGACAACGTAGCGACTGTGTTATGTTACTATAACAGTGATTTTAACATTATCGATTATTCCGTGCGTGGGCGAGCGGGTCGATTCATGCATTACAGTAAATGCGAATAACGCATTACTATTGAATAACCATTGTAGAGACGCAAACGAGGTAGACTTTCGTTTTGAGGTTTAGGTAAGTGTTATTTTTGTTCTTTTCTTATTATAAATTACTTTTTTTTAATGAATATAAAAAAGACATTGGTAATTTAAACATACATGAGATGTTAAAGGTACAATGTTGTATATTGGAGTTTTGGTGGCCTGCGACTGCCTTTTTCATTACAACTAGGCGGATCTATTGGAGCTATGGCAACCGCTACATCTAAATGTGCAAGTTTCCTTTTTTATATTTTATTGGATACTATTTGATGACATTTTCACAATGTACACATGCCTCCTTAGATCTTGTGCAAAAGTGATGTTTAATTCTATTAAATTATTGAACTAGTACAATATTGTTAAGAATAGTAATTAGAGATTTGGCGGGTGGATTGCTTGGTAGTTTGAATCTACTGGGACTTTCAAAAGAGTATGTACTTACCTGCAGGTTCTTTTATAGAGTAGTCAAAGGTGTTCTTACACTGTATTTCTGATATATATTTATCAGGTTTTATGTCTTCAAATGAGTTTATTTCTAGTTACTTATAATACTATCCATCTCATGCTTTTAAAATGTCCATTCCGAGTTAAGACCCATTGGTTCAAAGACAGCTTAACCATCTGAGAGGCTGTGTTGGTTCCTTGTATAGAGTATAAAAATGCCTACAAAAATTGCGAATTTTAAGTTTTTCTTGTATTTTACTTTGATTTACAACGATATAGTTATCTTCAACCTGTCAAGTAATGAAGAAATGATAAGTTTACATGTAAATAAAACGAGAGACTCCGTAACTAGGATGTAACACCAAATGTGACCCAAAAGAAAGACGCTTAAATAATTATTTCTTGGAAACAAACCGTATTCCTATAAATTGAATCAGTTTTTATAAACAGTACCAATACAACCGATTCTCAATTGAACAAGAATCTATAATGCCGAACATTTTATTGGAAGAAAATACTTTCTCAGTCAAACTGAAATATCGGAGCGTGATAGCAAAAGTGGTCGTTATAGTACAGCATAACATTTTGATGACGTTTTACTTGCTATTGTGCAATCTACTTACTCGTAAAACACCGGGAATGGAGAAATAAAGTTTACTCATAAGTACGAGATAAGATGAGATCAATAACTATGATTGAATTGACTTATTAAAACTGTACTGAGTTGTTCTTCAAATATTGTTAATCGCTATCGAAATTGGCTTTCGCAGATCTCGAGACTTTTGTTTCTTCTGCTGTCACACCACTGATGTGATACGTGCAGACATGAACTGCTGTTGGCAAATTTATGAAATATGCCGGGTATCAATGGCCTCGTCTGGCTTGTCTCAGTCCTACGATTTTCATTCGAAGATCACATGACTTTACCTATAATGCTGAGCACTGGGCGGTAAAAAGGATTATGTATGATGAGGGCAGAAATCGAACTTCTGCTTCTGGGCGCTTCACCACTGCAAAAGGCTTGAATACGAATTATACTTTATAATCCTGCCAAATTACATTTACTTTGATAATTTCACCTGATTCAATATCGTACAACATCCTTTTATATTGGGTTCTTATTATCAAACACGACGCAGACATTATCTGAACTCGAAAGTTGAAATATTCGGGTTAAGATCCAGGTAGGTCTTAAACTTTTCGACGCGAATAGTAACTGCTCCCTCACTAAATGCTCGGGATAAGACATGTCACGTGTTTCTGTGGATGACACATCAACCGAGGTCCTATGCCATTGCAGTCATTTCACAAGGCAAAATTTGTGACATTGCGTTTAAACTCAGTAACATAGAAGTGCAATATTCTTGACTTTATGTAAAACATGCATTTACATTTGGTTTAAAGGATATTGGTTTACCCCAATGGATGCAATGTTTCCTTATATACATTACGTGTGTTTTGACTGTGTCAGTCAGAGAAACACAAAATCGACCGTATTGTCTTTAAATGGTTTTTTATCTAGCTGGTAGATTGATAACTGCATCATACGGACGTAAACAAGACTTTAATCGATAGTTGGAATCATCTTGGGTCTTGACAGTTATGCATTTACGTCATTGATTGATATTGATTGGAAATGTGCATGAATTAAACTCGCGAAGTAAAATCACATAGCGTGATGTATGGTCGAGAAGGAGAAAAAATGAATTCAGCGTTTGAAACGGTGTAGCACTTAGATCGTCAAAACACTATCTACGTTCTCCTGTCTTGGAGGTACGCCTTTAGGTCTACCAAAATAAATTGGTACAATTTATGTTAACAAAAACAAAGAGGTTGAATTAGAACATAATTGAGTTGACATGCACGAAGTATTAGAACAAAAGTAATGCATGGAAACAAAGCAAAGTAACATGTTTTACCAGTACACACTATGTTTGGGAAATGGACAGTATTGTTTTGGTTTCTGACATTTTCCGGAGGTGCCACTTTATCTTGATTGACCAATAGTTGTTCTAAATAAAGCACAGTGGGTGTAATACTGAAAACAGCGTCAATCGCAGCAAATCTTCTTCCTTACGATTGCTTCGATGTCCGTGGATGTCGGAATTTAACGCTTTGATACTTTTCCAGTACATTGAAATACAAAATATGCAGTAAGGCGATATAGGCTAGTAGGGATTATATAGCAACTAAACATGGCATTGCAAGCCGACGTTATTTGTAAAGTTATTTTATCCAAAGTTATTGACAACGTCATTTGTTTTACCTCGGACTGAAATATCGTCATTCCATTAGGTAAAAAGAGTCACGTACCTTCTATGAACGGTCAGTAACATATAACAGATGGCAAAGGTGGATGATAAGATTCACTATTCTGTGTATTGCGACAAATGAATATATTTACTAAATGAGAATGTGGTCCTCGTGTGCGATACAGTTAAACTAGTACTAATCAAGGGAAATAATTAGGACATGACTCGTATGATATTTCGTATTAAAGAGGTTGTAGATCTTATACTCTTGGGAAAACTGCAAAAGTTAGCTTTCTGTTATGTAAGACACTTCTACTATTTCTTCTACATCTACTACTTCTAGCAAAACTAATTAAGCAAACATAACTGCTACTATTTCTACTACTACTACTACTACTACTACTACTACTACTACTACTACTACTACTACTACTACTACTACTACTACTACTGCTACTACTACTACTACTCCAAACTTTACTGGTACTATAACTACAACTACCATTACTACTAATTTTACAAACTTTACTGTTATTACTTAAACTACTGTCTTGCAAGAAATTGAAACACTTATTTCCATCGTCAATGTCGGTGAACAACAAGTAACAAATTATTGCAGATCTTGGAACATATAAATAATGTAGATATCAAAATGCTTCAAATTTGTATTTACCAGCATCCAGCAGTCGATATGGAACAAACATTACCTCTTGGGATCAGGTTCCATGGATCAAATAGCAATTCATTATAGATTAGATTAGCTTTTAATTATATCTTGATATTCTCTTCTTTTTAAGATTTTTTCACTTTATATATATTCTTCTTTGTTTTACTTCAAGCTATTCTTTTTCAAATCGTTAGGTTATTGAGTACATGCTGTAAGAGCTCAGTTGGGGCCCCAACCCCAATTTGGTTGCCTTGTTTGAAGAAAATCGAATAATATTTGTTGTCGTGATTGCACGGAAACGACAGAAAATGACATTTGTAACCAAAGGGCCATTACTTCGGCAAATAACGTCCGCCAAGATCGAACTTGGCCGAGCCCTTTAACCTTGTTACCAAGTTTGAAGATAATCGGATAATATTTGTTGCCGTGATTGCACGGAAACAAAGAGTGACAGACAGACAGACAAATCCACATTGATATCCCGGCGAAAGCTGGGAATAATAATTTATAAAAGAAATTCTTCCATGGAGTAGTTAGCATACTACAATGAATTAGATATCTTTGTTACAACCTGAATTTATTACAATTCTAGTTGCTATGCCAAAAAGCTATAACAATTGGGAAGTCAACTTGAATTGTAATAAAAACCTGAATTGTAATAAAATAAGTCAAGATAAGAAGGACTATATTTCCTGAGGTTTTGATAGTTTTTATATCTTCAAATATAGAATTTAGATCGTGTTACATCATATAGTCAATAAAGAATATAACAACATACAAAATTCAACTTTTTGCATTTCAACCGGTTTTGTAATAAATATTTATTATGATTCATTTTTTATTACAATTTAGGTTGGCTACCCAATGGTAATAACTTTTTTTGCATCGCAGTCAGTTTTGTAACAAATTTATTACAATTCATGCTTAGAATTGCACAAGAACTGCTTCAAATGATTGTTTTGTATATCGTATATGAAATTACTTTTTACATAGATAGTTGACAAACTGTGCCTATAGAAAAACCAACCAAAAGGGTTTAAATTGAGTTATTATCCATGATTTACATATAAAGTATATATGACGAGATATACACTGTAATATGATGTACTGTATGTACTTGTATACTTTATTGAAGATTAAATGACGTAACACGATCCAGATTCTGTATTTGAAGATGTAATAACTATTTAAACATCAGGAAATATAGTCCTTCTCATTTTGACTTATTTTATTTCAATTCAGGTTTTTATTACAATTAAGGTTGGCTACCCAATTGTAATGACATTTTGGCATCGCAACTAGAATTGTAATAAATCGATTACAATTAGGGTTCCTATTACAATTCAAGTTGTAAAATGACATTCTACCATGAATTAGATAGCATTCTACCATGGTTTGATTAGATAGTATTATTTCATGAATTAGATAGCATTATACCTGTACTAGGGATTAGATAGTTTTCTACAATGAATGAATTAGATAGCATTCTACCATGGTTTGATTAGATAGTATTATTTCATGAATTACATAGCATTATACCTGTACTAGGGATTAGATAGTTATCTACAATGAATGAATTAGATAGCATTCTACTATGGATTAGATAGCATTCCACCATGGATTAGATAGCATTCCACCATGGATTAGATAGCACTCTACCATGAATTACAATACATTCTACCATGGATGGATTAGATAACATCCTACCATGAATTAGATACAATTTCTTCATGTATCAGATGGCATTCTACTACGGATTACATGCCATTCTTCTCATAAGCTAAGATTCTAATCTTTTGTACAGTGTAGTGGCTACTCTTAGACGTATTTGGTAATACATTTACGCCCAGTGTTTGACCTTGTATGATACCACTTTCTCCTTTGGGACCATTTGGGATCAATTTTATATTCGAGCTCAACTGAAATTATAGTATCAGAAACGTCTTGTGCATTTGTTTTACGACACTGTAAGTTCGGTATATAACATAAGCAATCCATATGATTTATTTTACGATTCAACAATGGCGTTAGAAACTCTTACAATTCGAAATCGAAAATATTCAAGCCTACCTATCGATGCAGTTATCGAAGTACTTTAAAATAGTACTGTGTCATCAGCACATGGTAAGAAATAATATAACCTTGGTAAATATCCATCTCACACCTTGTAGCAAAATGAAAATTAAAGCTCCAAAATACACTGATAACGCTCTTGCCATGATTCATCAGTAGAAATATCTTTTTAAGAGACAGCTCGAAGTTATTCGGGTGCTGAACATTTGCTTTGCAAGTGTAAGGTTTGAAATTCAAATCCAGACTTTAACCAAACCTAAATCTTTTACGCAGCATGCGATTGTTCCACTGCAAAAAGCTTGGTAAGAAAAACAAAAGTATTTTGGACGTGACTAAACTGAGCTCAATTGTCGTCATGGCAAGAGTCTCGAGTATCTTGAGCGTGACTTTAAACCGAGTCCACGTGTCGCAATAGACGACAATTTCGAGTATTTTGGAGCTCACGTAATCCGAGCTCACGTGTTGCGATAGGCGTGGCATCAAATTACCATCACAGAAAACATGTTTGCGCAAGTTGTTGGGTTAATTACGTACTATAAGGTTTTGTTGGATGTAAATTATATTCAAACAAACATGTAGTTTGATATATATTTATGTGTCGTGGTTTTATACATGGATGAGCTTTTAGTCATTTTGGAATCCCAGGGAAAATATTCCATGCAACATGCAATTCGTGTCTCTTTATCCATATTAATTACAGTGATGTTTTTGTTTCTAAACGACAAATTACAACCTTTATCCACCGCCAACAAACCGCTAGTAGTATGGTCATTGATTTTCCTGTGAATGAATCACATTCTTAAATAACCAAATAACAACGTATAAACTATACACGCTTTCCCTTTCTTCGCGTCTGACTTAATCAGTTGATGGCTGATACAATTTTATAGACATTCACATCGTCTGTAAGGATTGGATAATGACATCTACTACTTGAAGATGCGGCTACTTCACTTTTATCAATGAAAGCAAACATCACTAGTTCCCTATTCCTCATGTTTCATATCTCCCACTCTAAATCAGGACTGATGCTAAATAGTATTTAACGCTGTCACCAATTGTTTGCATGCTTTATTAGAATTACAAAATACTCAAATTGAAGCAAATTACATGTATATCATTTTCATGTTGCACATACAAGAGGGTCATATTCATAACTTGCATGCACCAGCCGATATTAATTTCCATACGATATAAATGTAACATTTGTCGGAGATGGCCGTTTAGATATACATTGTTATGGAATACTCCTTTTCATTTCTTTTGTCTCGCGTGAAAACACTAAAGTGAACAGATAACCTATAACAGAAATATTTGACAATGGCTTTAATCAGTCTTTCTACCTGAACTGTCAATCGGTGTAATATAACCAACAAGCCATTATTCAAGCATATTGCTATTGGCTACACCATAAAGACAATAGGACATCCGCTCACAAACCCTATGTTAGTGTAATTTTAGGAACATACAGATTTTGACTAAACCCTTTGGCTTCTCTTGGTTTATTTGGCAATGTAAACTTACCACTGAATTCTGTAATGGTGCACTTTTACGAACAGGGTTAGGGTTACAGAGATCTATATTAGTCACATCTAATGAAACTGAAATTATATTTGCATGTTTCAATCAACAAATGCATCGCTAGGGTTATGAAATGTCTAGGTTTTAAGTGTGACTCCATGTTAAAGAAATTATGAGTTTACACGAAAGTCCAATGATAAGAATCCCTAGGCGTTGCAAGTGTTAATTATGTTTGATAGTTACGATCAGACTTCCGGCAATAAAATATGACAACTCTTAAGTATCGCAACTGTGTGAAACAATGCATGGTAATTGTAGAGGCCTGATTGTTTGTAATTGCTCAATGTACGTGTGTGTGTGTGTGTGTGTGTGTGTGTGTGTGTGTGTGTGTGTGTGTGTGTGTGTGTGTGTGTGTGTGTGTGTGTGTTGGTCAGTTTGCAACATCGAATCCAATATACCTCTCTACAAACCGCCGACAATTGAGTGATTCCGAGATCACAGACTCTTCTGTCGCTGTGTATTGGACGGTTACAGCATATTAAATCCTCTATGCACACGACAGGTATCGATCGCTAAGTCTAGCAACATCGATGAAGCGATATACTGTCTTCACACACCCACGCATCCATTACGGCAGATCACAACGCGTTTACCGGGCCAAGGTTGAGGTATTGATTTTCGGAGTAGCGGTTGTTTTATTAGGAACCACGAAATTATAAACATCAATTAGACAAATGTAATGGTGACATGCCACCTTTAAAAAGGACATACGCTTTATCATTCACCAAGCGAATCAAGATATTGTGCAGCAAAAATGAATGGACGACAATTTCGAGTCCTTGTCCTGAAAAACAAATGTTCAGTTGATTTCGAAATCCTTTTGTGGCATTTCTAACACCTCATATTGTGAAATACGGAGCAATTTGAGATACAGCTCTCATATTTCATAGCTGCTAGTTAACAGGTGATCGTGTATACGGTCAAAATCGTATATATACAACTTGTGTTTGTTTCTTGTCTTCTGTCTGATGTTTCTGTTTTGTGTATCTGTCTTGTTTTTATCGTTTTTTTCTGTTTTGTGTATCTGTCTTGTGTTTGTGTCTCATGTTTCTGTCTTGTGTTCTCTCCGTGTTTTTGTTTTATGTTTCTGTCTTGTTTTTCGTGTATCTCATGTTTCTTGTTTTTCGTGTATCTCATGTTTCTGTCTTGTTTCTCGTGTTTGTATTTTGTGTTCTGTCTCGTGTTTCTGTCTTGTCTCATGTTTCTGTCTTGTGTGTCTCATGTTTCTGTCTTGTGTTCTCTCCGTGTTTTTGTTTATGTTTCTGTCTTGTTTCTCGTGTTTGTATTTTGTGTTCTGTCTCGTGTTTCTGTCTTGTGTTTGTTGTGTCTCATGTTTCTGTCTTGTTTCTCGTGTTTGTATTTTGTGTTCTATCTCGTGTTTCTGTCTTGTGTTTGTTGTGTCTCATGTTTCTGTCTTGTGTTCTCTCCGTGTTTTTGTTTTATGTTTCTGGTTTGTTTCTCGTGTTTTTGTTTTTTTGTGTTCTGTCTCATGTGTTTGTGTGTCTGTTTTCTGTGTTTCTCGTGTTTTTGTTTATTTTGTGTTTCTGTCTCATGTTTCTGTCTTGTTTCTCGTGTTTGTATTTTGTGTTCTGTCTCGTGTTTCTGTCTTGTGTGTCTCATGTTTCTGTCTTGTGTTCTCTCCGTGTTTTTGTTTTATGTTTCTGTCTTGTTTCTCGTGTTTCTCATGTTTCTGTCTTGTTTCTCGTGTTTCTATTTTGTGTTCTGTCTCATGTTTCTGTCTTGTGTTTGTTGTGTCTCATGTTTCTGTCTTGTGTTCTGTTCGTTTCTGTTTCTGTTTTGTGTTTCTGTCTTGTTTCTCGTGTTTGTATTTTGTGTTCTGTCTTGTGTTTGTTGTGTCTCATGTTTCTCATGTTTCTGTCTTGTGTTCTCTCCGTGTTTCTGTTTTGTGTTTTTGTCTTGTTTCTCGTGTTCCTCCGTGTTTTTGTTTTATGTTTCTGGTTTGTTTCTCGTGTTTTTCATGTTTCTGTCTTGTTTCTCGTGTTTGTATTTTGTGTTCTGTCTCGTGTTTCTGTCTTGTGTGTCTCATGTTTCTGTCTTGTGTTCTGTCTGTTTTTGTGTTTTTGTTGTGTGTTCTCATGTTTCTGTCTTGTGTTCTCTCCGTGTTTCTGTTTTGTGTTTCTGTCTTATTTCTCGTGTTTGTATCTTGTGTTCTGTCTCGTGTTTCTGTCTTGGGTTTCTGTCTCGTGTTTCTGTCTTTTGTTATTGGTAACAACTTGATAGGTTGAACAGATCTACAACGCCGTGGACAATATAGATAACCAAAATGCTGTCGACCACAATATCTTAGACAATATGAATAAAAAAAAATGTTTGCTGTCAATTACAACGTTTTAGACATCATGAATAACAAAAAAAAACTGTTCTCTGTCGACCACAACGCCTAAGACAATATTAATAGCAAAAAACTGTTTGCTGTCGACCACTAAGACAATATTAATAACAAAAAAACTGTTCGCTGTCGACCACAACGCCTAAGACAATATTAATAACAAAAAAACTGCTTGCTGTCGACCACAACGTAAAAAAAAAAAAAAAAAAAAAAAAAAAAAAAATAATAATAATAATAATAATAATAATAATAATAATAATAAAATATAAAAATATAAAAAAATAAATAAAATAAACAGAAAAAAACAAAAAAACAAAAACAAAAACAAAACAGGAAAAAAAAAAAACAAACGGTACGGTTTGCTGTCGATTACGATGCCTTGGACAATATAAATAACCAAAAACGGTTTGCTGTCGACTACAACGCCTTAGACAATATAGATAACAAAAAACTTTGCTGTCGACTACAACGCCTTAGACACTATGAATATATGAATAACAACAACTACAATAATAATAATAATAATAATAATAATAATAATAATATTAATATTAATAATAAAAAAAAAAAAAATAATAATAATAATAATAATAATAAAACAAAATAAAACAACGCCTTAGACAATATAAATAACCAAAACAGTTTGATGTCGACTACAACGTTTAGACAATGTGAATAACAAACGGAAAAATAAATAAATTAAAATAATAATAATAATAATAATAATAATAATTGTTGAATATAACAGTTCATTTATTCTAAAAAAAAAAATAATAATTATAATAAATAAATAAAAAAACAAACAAAAACACAACCAATAAAAACGGTGCGGTTTGCTGTCGATTACAATACTTTGGACAATATAAATAACCAAAACGGTCTGCTGTCGACTACAACGACTTGGACAATATAGGTAACAAAAAACTCTTTGCTGAGGCCTACAACGCCTTAGAAAATATAAATAACCAAAAACGATTTGCTGTCGACAACAACGCCTTAGACAATATTAATCAAAAAAAAAAAAAATTGGTTTGCCGTCAACTCACGCCTTAGACAATATTAATAAAAACAAAAACAAAAAAAATCGGTTTGCCGTCAACTCACGCCTTAGACAATATTAATAAAAAAAAAAAACAACCGCTTTGAGTCCACTGTAAAATCCAAATGAAATAAGTGATGAACGAATCCTCGTCATAATTGGTACATACGTCTCAACAAATGCTATCGAACAGGCAACTCAACATTTCTCTTAGTGAAACAGAGCAATCGCAAACAAGACAATTATACCGACCGTAAAATTTGCGGAACGTTGACATCAAACACAGTTTCCGATGAATGATGATGTATGAAGTTTTTAAAATTTGGCGAGAAAATGACAAAATAGTTTTGTAAATAAAGTATAATAAACATGCCTGATAAAATTTTTTTTTCATATCATGAAAATATAGAAACAATATTTCAACATATTGCATATTTAATATTTAATATAGCTAAGAAGAAAATCAATTAAAAGTTTGTGCCAAAATATGACAATTTGTTGGTTTTTGTTTTGATTTGTCGTTTGTTTCATTTTATATTAACAAGCACAATAAATAAGTTATTAGTCCCATAGAATATGAAACGGGGTGGGGGGTGGGGGGTACTTTAGATTCTGTATGCATCCTTCCAACGAACACAACAGCACGTTTTATAGCATAATACATCATGTGACCTTTTCAGATGAATATATTTAAGGTTCATATATTTACATGGTGTGTTCATATACTAAACATTTTTCATATACTCTAAATGTTTGCCATACTCTTTATGTTGACCATACTCTAAATGTTTACCATACTCTTTATGTTTACCATACTCTCTATGTTTACCATACTCTCTATGTTTACCATACTCTAAATGTTTACCATACTCTAAATGTTAACCATACTCTAAATGTTTACCATATTCTTTATTTTTACCATACTCTAAATGTTTACCATACTCTTTATGTTTACCATACTCTAAATGTTAGCATACTATTTATGTTTACCATACTCTTAATGTTTGCCATACTCTTTATGTTTACCATACTCTAAATGTTTACCATACTCTAAATGTTTGCCATACTCTTTAAATTGTTTGCCATGTTTACTCTTTTATGTTGACCATGTTTACCATACTCTAAATGTTTACCATACTCTTTATGTTTACCATACTCTCTATGTTTACCATACTCTAAATGTTTACCATACTCTTTATGTTTACCATACTCTAAATGTTTACCATACTCTAAATGTTTACCATACTCTAAATGTTTACCATACTCTAAATGTTTACCATACTCTAAATGTTTACCATACTCTTTATGTTTACCATACACTTTATGTTTACCATACTCTAAATGTTTACCATACTCTTTGTGTTTACCATACTCTAAATGTATACCATACTCTTTATGTTTATCGTACTCTTTATGTTTACCATACTCTAAATGTTTACCATACTCTTTATGTTTACCATACACTTTATGTTTACCATACTCTAAATGTTTACCATCTTTATGTTGATCTCTTTTATGTTTACCATACTCAAATGTTTACCATACTAAATGTTTACCATACTCTTTATGTTTACCATACACTTTACTCTTACTCTTTATGTTTACCATACTCTTTATGTTTACCATACTCTAAATTTTACCATAATCTAAATGTTTACCATACTCTTTATGTTTATCATACTCTTTATGTTTGTCATACTCTTTATGTTTACCATACTCTAAATGTTTACCATACTCTTTTGTTAACCATACTCTAAATGTTTACAATACTCTTTATGTTTACCATACTCTTTATGTTTACCATACTCTTTATGTTTACCATACTCTAAATGTTTACCATACTCTTTATGTTTACCATACACTTTATGTTTACCATACTCTTTATGTTTACCATACTCTTTATGTTTACCATACTCTAAATTTTACCATACTCTAAATGATTACCATACTCTTTATGTTTATCATACTCTTTATGTTTGCCATATTCTTTATGTTTACCATACTCTAAATGTTTACCATACTCTTTTGTTAACCATACTCTAAATGTTTACAATACTCTTTATGTTTACCATACTCTTTATGTTTACCATACTCTTTATGTTTACCATACTCTTTATGTTTACCATATTCTGAATGTTTACCATACTCTTTATGTTTACCATATCATATATGTTGATTACAATATAAATATATTGCATACTCTTAAAATGTTAGTCATTCTCATAATTTTCAGATATTTTGTAAATGTTCACATTCTCTAAACCTTTCAAATATCCCATAGATGTTCCCACATTCTAAACCTTTCACATATATTTTTTTTTCATTTTTCTGAACTTTTCACTCAGCTTTAAAGTTTTACATGCCCAAGATAGTTTGCAGAATCTAAACATTTCACATACATATTCTCCAAACTTTTCACGCATTCTCTCTAAACGTTTCACACATTTTTAAACAAATCAAATACTAATTACATTTCCCATACTCTTACCCTTTTATATCGTCTAACCTTTCACATACACCTTTTATATCCCATAACCTTTCACATGGCACCTGATCCCACCTCTTGATTGCAAGAGGTCCGTGTTTGTCCCTTTTTACAAGATTTTACCTATATTCGGGACATCCTAAAAATCATACTTTGGTATCTGAGATTTTTTTTATATTTATACTCTTAACCTTTTATATCATATAAACCTTTCACACACTCTATATCTTTATATCATATAAACCTTTCACACACTCTATATCTTTATATCATCTAAACCTTACACACACTCTATATCTTTATATCATCTATACCTTTCACACACTCTATATCTTTATATCATCTAAACCTTACAAACACTCTATATCTTTATATCATCTAAACCTTTCACAACACTCTATATATTTCTAAACCTTTCACACACTCATATTTATAATATAAACCTTTCACACACTCTATATCTTTATATCATCTAAACCTTTATAAACCTTTCACACACTCTTCATATTTATATCATCTAAACCTTTCACACACACTCTATATCTTTATATCATATAAACCTTTCACACACTCTATATCTTTATATCATATAAACCTTTCACACACTCTATATCTTTATATCATATAAACCTTACACACACTCTATATCTTTATATCTAAAACTTTTCACACACACTCTATATCTTTATATCATATAAACCTTTCACACACTCTATATCTTTATATCATATAAACCTTTCACACACATATCTTTATAACTAAACTTTCACACACTCTATATCATATCATCTAACCTTTCACACACTCTACTTTTATATCATCTCTTATATATTTATATCATATAAACCTTTCACACACTCTATATCTTTATATCATCTAAACCTTTCACACACTCTTCATATTTATATCATCTAAACCTTTCACACACACTCTATATCTTTATATCATATAAACCTTTCACACACTCTATATCTTTATATCATCAAACTAACACTCCTATTTATATCATCTAAACCTTACACACACTCTATATCTTTATATCATCTAAACCTTTCACACACTCTATATCTTTATATCATATAAACCTTTCACACACAATCTATATCTTTATATCATATAAACCTTTCACACACTCTATATCTTTATATCATATAAACTTTTCACACACTCTATATCTTTATATCATCTAAACCTTACACACACTCTATATCTTTATATCATCTAAACCTTTCACACACTCTATATCTTTATATCAACTAAACCTTTCACACACTCTATATCTTTATATCATAAACTAAACCTTTAAACCTTTCACACACAATCTATATCTTTATATCATTTAAACCTTTCACATCTAAATCTTTCACCTTTCACACACTCTATATCTTTATATCATCTAAACCTTTACACACACTCTATATCTTTATATCATCTAAACCTTTCACACACTCTATATCTTTATATCATCTAAACCTTTCACCCACTATATCTTTATCTAAACCTTACACACACTCTATATCTTTATATCATCTAAACCTAACACCTTTCACACAACCTTCTATATCTTTATATCATCTAAACCTTTCACACATTCTATATCTTTATATCATATAAACCTTTCACACACTCTATATCTTTATATCATCTAAACCTTTCACACACTCTATCTTTATATCATATAAACCTTTCACATTCTCTGTATCCTTTTACATCCTCTAACTTTTCATACACTCTTCATATTTATATCTTCTTAACCTTTCACATATCCTCTAAACGTTCCACGCACACTATAAACCTTTCACATACTATTAACCTTTACGTACTCCTAAATTTTTGAATCCTCTAAACCTTTCACATATTTTTCAAGTAGTGTACGTACTATTTCAACTTTAACATTCAACTTTGAATAACGAACATTTCAATAGTGCGTATGACAAATATAGAAAACTTTCTGACACCGATTTTGGTTTTAAACCTGCTGAGGCGATATTTGCATCACACTGTCTCATTCGATACGTTATCGAGTAATTACGAAAGTAATATTTTCTGTTGTTTAATTTGATTTGAAATCTGCAGTTCAATTCTCATTGGTTGATCGAGAAACTTTTCTCAGAAAAAAAATGAATACATTGATGTTCAGCTAATAACCGCAAATATATTGTAGTATAAATTGTAAGTCATTATTAAACATATATTGATACAAGAGGTGAGCTACAAACATTTAGATTTGGAATGATAATGTTATGGTTTCAGATTCAAACAATAATTACCCATCTTTTTGGAGATGTTATTATTTTTTTTCAGGAGCAGGGTTTGGCCCCCTTTTCGTCCTATATAATTATATATATATAAAGTAAATAGGTACTAGGGACGGTTCATTTATTGTGTTGATATATGCAGAGATAATTGCATTATGTTCAGAATTTCTTATCTACAAAATATTCAGCATTTTACATATACATTGTATATATAAAAAATAATTTTAAAATTTTTTCTTAAGTGAGCAATACTGTCAAATTCATATTATATTTTTCAAAACATACATGAGTAATAGTTTTTAACACATATTTACCTTGTAATGTAGTGGCTATTTCACAAGAAAACAAAGTCTGCACCACAATGCATTGGAACATGTATGTACGATATACTGAGTATTCATAATATTTATTAATATGGTACAAAAGTTTTCTGGGTCCGAAGTCACCAAATTTACTTGGTACTCATATTCAATTAACTTTTCATGATTTTAAGGTGAAACACAGACAATTTATGATGCCATAGGACAAGTTTGTATATTGATGGCTGACAAAATTGACCTTTCCATTTATGCGCGAATAATTATTAAATTTGATGACGTCACAATACTCGGCACCTCTGTCATACCTCGGACAAACATTGAAAATGCACTGTGACATCAAATAATTCGACTAACTTCCGCGAAAATGTGATGTGTCAATTGTAAATAGTGATGAAAATTATTGCTCATTTGAAAAAAACTGTAGAAATATATAAAAAGTGTTTGAGTACGTACTCAAATTTTGAGTACCGTACTCAACATAATAATTCATTTTTACAGGGAAATCATAACTGTGACGACAAACGTATATGTGAATGATGAAAAATGGTAATGTGTTTCCTATTTAATCAAATCCAGACGTTTTACAAAAGACTACATAGTCAAAGTAATGACAAATTTGAGCCCGAGTATTGAGTAAATTTAGTGTTTTCGGGTCTTTTTGTGCAAGCAATGAAATACAGTCTACGATATACTTTGAGTTATGCGTTTTTCATTTACAATTACGTAATTTAATATGTATTTGTAAAACACTGCAAGGAATGATATATTTCATTCGATAGATGTATTTTTATTTCAAAAACAACAAAACTAAATCAAGATTTATGAATTAGTTGATTTGTTTTCAGTTTAAAATCAGCTTAATTTAACTCAGTAAAATATCCCATTGATGCGATGAAATTGAGTTCTAAAAATAGCGGTCTGCAGTACCTAACCTTTCATCTTATTTTCTTTATTTATTATAGTTTTCCAGGATAATTGCTGTCCTGTAGCTTTGTACGGCAAAATGATACAGATTCCCGCTAAACATAAACATCGTCACAGCAACTGGTTGTTCCTTGATATCTTTTTCTGGGAGTCTGTATCAATTTGCCGTCCAATGTTACATGACTGCAGCTATCGTGAAAATGTCTGTTATATTCATTTTGATCATTTTGATTCGTGTAGAGCAAAGGGGCCTTTGCTTCATGACGTCACACTAGATAACATGACATCAAAATTGAATATTAAGCTTTGGATCAGTGATTCTTACCAATTTTCACCTCGAGAACTTGATTTTCTTGATAGTGATAAGTTAAAAGTACATTTTTTTTTATCTTTTTGTTTCAAATATTGAACAAATATAATTGATTGTATGTAGGATAAGTGAATGTCAACATTGAAAGATGTGTATGCATATGTTCAGCTATTCCACCGATTCTGATGTCGCCACCGACATATTGGATGTACAATTTTAATTATTTATTCACCCTAATTTTTTAAATTTATAAAATCTCTTTCAGATAAAGTTATCAGGAAGTATTTTAAGTTGTATACAAACAGAAGTTCCCCAATTTTTTTTTTTCAGGGCATTATTCTTATCCCGAATAACTAGAGTTGATTTGAAATTATAATTAAGAATAATATTGTCTTATCATCGTAAGTTTCACAATATATAGAAAATAAAAATTTGAAAAATCAGATGTCAATTTTACTCTAATTTTAACAAGTATTTAAAAGTAAAATATTGAGCAGTAGAATAACACCTTATACAATAATAATAGATATAATAATAATAATAATAATAATAATAATAATAATAATAATAATAATAATAATAAAAAAAAAAAAAAAAAATAATAATAATAATAATAATAATAATAATAATAATAATAATTTGATTAACTAAAAAGTATCGATCGATTTTTGTAAAGTTATTATAAATTGAAAGATAATTTAAAAATCTAAATCTTAAAAATTTATTTCTTATCTGCAACATCGAGATATATTAAAAACAAAATAGGAATAAATGTAATTAATTTGATTTATTTAAGAAACGACTTAGAATGGAGTTCTTTGTGTAAAATACAATAATATATTAGCGACAACTGGAAAAATAAATGAGAGAAATTTTGTAGATCATGATTGTTCCGATACTGAATAAAATGAAAGCTAAAGAGCTTAGGAGTAAAATTTCTTTTTTATCCGCAACACACGGTGGAAGTATAGAATTATGATCGGTAATCGATTTAAGTTCTGCTAAAATAATTAGCTAGTTTGGTAGAGATATCATATAAGGGTGAATGTCACAAATTTGTACCAATGCTTTTAACGCCTGTCAATGCTTGCTTAGATCTATGTCATATCGGAATTATTCATAACAAATGCCAAAGTGCTTTCCCAAGATACGGTCGTTGACTGTGTTGAGTATCTCGGATATGCTTTGTATAATATAAATCTTTTTGAATGTTAGACAAACTATCCTCGAGCGGTAATAATACAGTGGAATGATTAAAAAAAGACAATTAATGAAACGTTTAAAGGGATTGCATACCAAAGGGAGATAAATCTTACAAACACTAAATGATAATTGTTAAAATGATAAAAATAGGTCATCAGTAACGAAAAACCCTTCTTATACAGTATTTAGTTCTGAAGTATAGTTCAATTCTCATAACTTGATGGGACGGAGGAACATTCTGATTATCAGTCGGATGATTCTACTCTAGCTTGACAGGAAATATTTGATTCCTTACTGGATACTTAATGATATGGCGACAAGTAAGAGTGATTACTCTTAACAGAGTATTTCTAATGCCGTTATACTTTGTTACCTAATATTTGAATTTGCCCAGGTCAGGAAATAGTTCACGAGACTCCACCCCTATCTTGATATTATGGCATTAAAAGCTTGGGCAATGACTAAATGAATAGTAAAGTTTATACCGCTTTAAATATTTACACCCAATTTCGAACAATCTGTACTACGCTGATATCCCGAAAACTTAGTTGTATCAAATACTACACAGAAGTTAAATTACAACATTTAGAAAATAAGTTACTCAGAATTTTCATCTGTTTTATTTTTTAACCATCTTGTTCAAATGTGATAATTAACTGATTGAAACAAAAGGTAAACAACTGTCATTTCAATGTAAAATAAAACAACCAAGACAAACTATCAAAATGTGTCGATAAAGACTTACAAATGTTGATTACGTCTGTCGTATATGTACAGAAGGTTGTTTGGAATCGCTGATAGATTGGCAGGTATACAGGTCAAGATATTCTACACATTTAGTTATTTTGGCAATTACTTGATGATTTGAACATACTTAAGGACTAAAAATAGCACAAAAAGAACACCCTTTGGCCTTGTTCATCCTTTGTGTCTAAATTGTTACACACTGTTTTAATACAATGCTATAGCTATGACTGGTATTTTTGTTACTAGAAATATTTAGTCCCCGATGGTATACATAAACCGAGTACCTGCTATAACCAAACCCAGTTCCTGCTATTGCCATTTTATACACCAGTTGATTATCTTATACTAAATTAATATTTCGATTGGATACGACGGTTTAGATTCTAAACTTCTCAAAAGCCAAAGTAGTCATCCTTTTACAGTGGCTACTCTTAGACGGTTAAGGAACACCTTTAGGCTATTTTTGAACTTGTATGATACCACCTGTTGTTAGGAACTTTACATATAATTTAAATTCGAACTCAATTGATGATGCCTTATTGACAGAAACAATCGTCTTGAGCATTTTCCCATTTTATGTAAAACTATAGTTTTGGTATTATGATGAAACAATAATATTTACAATTTGATGAAATACTGTTAGCAACTTTAAAAACTAAAAACCGAAATGATCTTGTAAATTAGGACAGCACGTGCATTTGAAGAAGTCAAAGTTGAAATATATCAAAGTATTTGTAAACAAATTGTTCATATTTAGAATGATTTTACAATTATGCAATGTAGAGTAACGATGAGTAGTACAGATGCATAGGTTTGAGTGCCGATGAATGAAATGTGTTCATTTGTAAAAAGTAAAACTACTTCTTTACTTTCTATTATATAGAATTGTAACAGTAAAGGTAGCAAACTGCCAACTACAACTTTCATTTTTTAAATCCAGAGACATCTTTTTCAAAAGAAATATTTACATGAACATGTATTTCAACAAAATGGAAGCCAGCATTATCTATATATAACAACAGGACATATTACGGTTATTATTGATTGGTAGTGTAAAAGTTTGAAAAGTGAACATGCAAACACTGAGTAGTACACCAGAAAGAGTCTTAGTTTTGGAGTGTTAAACACAATGAAAATCATTGTATCTTGCGCTTATTTGGCTTGCTTTGTTGATGTGTTCCACAAAAGTATTATGGAAACCAGGTATAAGGGGATAAAAATGTACATAGAGGGAAAACAGCAAAGGTTTTCACAATATAAAAATTTCAGATACCAAAGTATAAATCAATAGAATGTCAGGGACATAGATACAAATCCGGTAAAAATGGACAAACACGGACCTCAGGAAACCAAGAGGTGGGATCAGGTGCCATGGAGGAGTAAGCATCCCCTGTCACACCCACCGTGAGTCCACAGTCAAGTCCAATGAAACACGTGAGGCGTGTATCCTCGTCACAATTGGTACAGACGTCTCAACAACCGCCAACGAAAATGCAACTCAACATTTCACTTAGTGAAACAGAGTAGTCGCAAACAAGACTATTATACCGACCGTAAAATTTGCGGAACGTTGACATTAAAACGCGGTTTTCGATATCCCTGTGTCAATAATTTGTCAGTGAGTAGTTTACCTCTGTATATGAAATCTTCATATGTTGTGCACGCCCTGGCATATCGGATCATTTGTGAAATATAAACTCCATATGCGGGTGACTGAGGGATATTACTACTTAAATGTGGAAAATTTACGATGGGAAAGCCGAAATCGTCGCGTTTATCGTATAGCTTAAATGCTAATTTCCCGTCTGTGTTTATTTTAAGTAAAATGTCTAAGTATGAAGCGTGTGTGCTTCATTCTGTTGTATCTTTAATATCTAGTTCGCTGGGATATATATCGCATTGACATATGTATGAAAATTGTCATTATTAATTGACAAAACGTCGTTGATATATCTAAATGTCAAGTCAAAGGGCACAGCTAACTTTTTCTTCTTTTGATTCAGCAGTTTCTGAATGAAGTCTGCTTCGTATGAATAAAGGAACAGATCGTCCAATAAAGGAGCACAATTGGTTCCCATAGGAATGCCGACAGTTTGTTGAAAGACCACGTCTCCGGACATTACAAATATATTGTCTATTTGAAATTCCAGCATGTTTTGTATATCAACTTCAGTATATTTATGTGTAGAATCAGAGTTTTGTTTGACGAAATAAGTATCCTGATAGCCAATCACTAGATATTTAAATTTTCGGGTACCACCTTTAGTGAAAAAGCAGTTGTCTATGATGCTGAAAAGTCTTTCTTTTAATTTTTTATGTGGAATAGTAGTGTAAAGAGTAGAAAAGTCATAAGTTTTGATACTGTGAATTCGAGAAAAATTGTGTGCCTTCAAATTTTCTAAAAGCTGTTTAGAATTTTTAAGTATCCACATCTGATTTACACCGCTTCTGGAATAAGCAACTGTACAGTATTGTTGAAGTTTCTCCTTAATGGTTGTCAATATCTTGGTAAGGAGTAAAGATAAAGGTTTGGTAGAACATTTGCTGGATCCTGGTATGTATCTTTGCTTATATGGGGTTTTATGAAGTTTAGGTATCCAGTATAAATGTGGTAGCTCGAAATCGGTATCCGTTGTAGGTATATCAAATGAGCGTAATACGGACACGTGATTTCGAAGGATCTTGTCCTTTGAAAGTGAGCTACGTGTGTATGTAGGATTTCCAGAATTCGTATTAAACCCAAGTTCTTCTAATAAACAATTATAGTAATGTGCCTTACAAATAAAAACTATATTATTTGAGGCTTTGTCTGCTGGTACCAGTACATATTGGTCATGAAACCTATCCAGTTCAGTTACTACTTCTGGATCATTAAATACAGAGGGAAAACGTGTTTTCATAGTCCCTTTAAGTTTTCGAATACGAGATTTAATCTACCATCGTATGGCTTTCAGCCATTCAAACAAAGTGTCTGGTTCTACGTCTTCATGTTTGGCCCATCGTCTGGCATAATCTTCGACAGATTCCATATCTAAACTGAAATTCTGACGCCAATTAAAGGAATGGGCTTCCCGGTATTTAGGGCCCCTTAAAATAAGATTTTTGAGGCTTTCATTTTCAACAATAGAAACGTCACCGGTAATGACATGCCCGATAGTATTGTATTTGAAAGGAGATGAAGCACATGAACATGTGACAGTGTTGTGTAGAAGATGGTTGATGTCTAGGCACTGCAAAACCTGTTTGTAATTGAATAGCTTGGATGCGATGCTAGGTGATTTTCACAAATCAGTTAAAACTGCAGCAAGATTTGAACCTTCACTGACTGAAAATTGGGTAATTTGTTCTGTACTTACCTATTGGTCTAGTGGTTTGGTTCTAATGCTTCTTGACATGTTAGGATTAAACGAAGTGCTATGGCAAGTAAATAAATATTTAAGTGAAACAGTAAATTTCACGTCTTCATTATCGTCAACATCATCGTCACTATCATAGCGATATAGTATACCGACAAATATATTTCTATATATCTTAGTGTAATGTGTTAATAGCTATCTATAATTTCGCCAATAACCTCCTAAAAGTATTTACTTATGTCGGGACATTTGTTTATATTGCTGTACGCCAATTATCTGCCGTGATGGTATGAAAGACAAAACTATACAGATATGGTTACTTACCTTATTGTCTTATATATCTCCATTTTGCCATCATTTCATCGTTTGTAGCAGATCATAGACAATATTATGACTGTAATATCCAATGCAAAACCCAATGCTACCGCCACGCACTTTAAACAGCGTAATACTGAAAGTGATCGGTTAAAGTGTTATTTATACTCGAAAGCCGATGAATTATGATATGGTTTTAATCTTTATAAAACTTTAATGTAGAGTTATCAAAATATGTATTGATTCAACAGTCCAAACAAATACCATTTCATTCAACTGAATAAACACGAAAATAAACACACCGCGATTGTTTTTACTTTTGAACTTCTGTTAACTTACATGAACAAACTCATGAGAAATTGTGCGAGGTGTCAAATTTGTCAAGTATTAGTTTTTTGTTTTACTGTATATCTCTCAGAGTCAAATCTGCAATCGGTGATGAATATTGATTGACTTTGGACTGCACACATGATCGCATTTTGTCGAGCATGACGGACACGTCACTGATATTAATTTTCACACACACACACACACACACACACACACACACACACATATATATATATATATATATATATATATATATATATATATATATATATATATATATATATATATAATACTGATTGACTTTTGACTGCACACATGATCGCATTTTGTCGTTCATGACGGACACTTCACTGATATTAATTTGCACACACAGATATATATATATATATATATATATATATATATATATATATATATATATATATATATATATATATATATATATATATATATATATCCGTTTTAAAATGCTGTGTACAGTAACAAGTTCATAAAATTATCCACGGCGAAGTAGATCTAAATTGTTCAATAAAATGTTTTTGTTTCCTCTAGCGCTTTCATGTCTAAAACAATCTTCAAGAGGATATATATATATATATATATATATATATATATATATATATATATATATATATATATATATATATATATATATATACGGTTGACTTTAAATGTATTATGTTTTTCAATTTGCCTGCTGTTAAATTATTGATGGATATATTATTATATATACATCTACAATATGAAAAGAAAATCTTTTTTTAAAAATTAAATACATTAGAAAGTTTTTTAGTCACATTCTAAGATATTTCTACCTAAGTACAGACAATTGAAATTTCCAAAATTGACCACTTGGTTCATATACCAGGCCATGGAGTTTTTATTGTGGCTTCCTACTCGAACCATAAATTAAAGTGATGGCATTGATCGTTCGGGTGAATTCTGACCCAAGAGTTTCGTATTACAGAAGTCGCGGTACATGGTTTCTACATGTATAGTGACGTAAGGTCTATATATATATATATATATATAATATATATATATATATATATATATATATATATATATATATATATATATATATATATATATATATATATATATATATATATTGCTTCACTAATAGATTAAAATGGCATCATTCCCGAATCCTGGAAATATTCCAGGTGTTTGTGCCTGTTCAATATTCACGGTATACGTACCTTGTCATGTATATATACTTACAGTTTATACATCTGTGTATAATCTATTTACACAGAGATAATAGGATAAATGGCTCCTTTTTTGAATAAGTAACATTAAAATATAGTTAATTCTTTTTTACTATTTATGTATAAATGAATAAATTAGAATATGCCTAATTGACAAATGTCCCAAGGATTATGCCAGACGATGGGCCAAACATGAAGACGTGGAGCCAGACACTTTGAATGGTTGAAAGCTATACAATGGTCGAAAAGTTAAAAAGAAACTGAAAACACTTTATCCCTTTGTATTTAGTGACCCAGAAGCTGTGACCGAGCTGGAAAGATTACATGACCACTATGTACTGGTCTCAGCCGACAAAGCCTAAAATATGTAGTTTTTATTTGTAATTCACGTTACTATAATTGTTAAATAGAAGAATTGGGTTTAAGGTGAATTCTGGTAATCCTATATACGTAGCCCAATTTCCAAGGACGAGATCCTTCAATATCACGTGTCCGTATTACGCTCTTTTGATGTACCCACAACCCGATATTGATTTTGAGCTACCATGTTTATATTGGATACCTAAACATCGCAAAACCTCATATAAGCAAATGTACATAGAAGGATCCAGCAAATGTTCCACTAAACCTTTATCTTTACTCCTTACCAAGATACTGACAGCCGTTAAGCAGAAACTTTAGCAATACAGTACAGTTGCTTATTCCAGAAGCGGTGTTTATCAGATGTGGATACTTAAAATTCTAAACAACTTTTTTTAAAAATGACGTCACACAATTGTCCTCAAATTCACAGTATCAAAACATAAAATTTTTCTACTTTTTGCACAACAATTCCATATGAAAAATTAAAAGAGAGACTTTTAAGCATTATCGACAACAGTTATTTCACTGATGGTAGTGCCCAAAAACTTAAATATCTAGTCATTAGTTATCATGATACGTTTTTGGTCCAACACCACTCTGTTTCTACACATAAATACACTGAAGTTGGTATAAAAAGATGCTGGAATTTTTAATATACAATATACATTTTATTTGTAATGTTTGGAGACGTGGTCTTTCACACACTGTCGGCATTCCTATGGGAACCAATGGTGCCCATTTATTGGCCGACCTGACTCTTTATTCATACGAACCAGACTTCCTTCAGAAACCAGAAGAAAAAGCTGGCGGTGTCCTTTAATTTGACATTTGGATATATCGACGACGTTTTGTCAATTAATATAGACAATTTTCATACATATTTCAATGCGATATATGCCAGCGAACTAGAAATTAAAGATACAACAAAATCAAGCACACACGCTTCATACTTAGACATTTTACCTACTATAGACAAAGACGGGTAATTGGCAACTAAGCTATACGACAAACGCGACGATCTCGGCTTTCCCATCGTAAATTTTCCACATTTAAGTAGTACTATCCCACAAACACCTACATATTGCGTTTACATTTCACAAATGATCCGATATGCCAGGGCTTGATCACATATGACGATTTCATATATGAGGTAAACTACTCACTGACAAATTATTGAAACAGGTATATCGAAAACCGCGTTTGTTGTCAGCATTCCGCAAATTTTATGGTCGGTATAATAGTTCTGTTCGCGGTTACTGAGTTGCCTGTTCGATAACGGTTATTGAGACGTCTGTATCAATTGTGACAATGATTCGTTCCTCACGTATTTCATTTGGATTTGACCATGGACTCACGGCGGGTATGACTGGTCGACAGGGGATGCTTACTCCTCCATGGCATCCCATTTCGTTTGTCCAGTTTTACCAGAATTGTATCTCTATCCTAGACATCCTCAATATTATACTTTGGTAACTCAGATTTTTTTATACAATAATTTCTATCTATTTATTAGTAATATTGGATAACAATTAAGTATGTTTATCATTACGTTACATAAGAATACGATAAAGTCTTTATCAATAGGTAACATAAGAGCACAATAAATTCTTTTGTATATAAGTATGATAAGAATACAAGATATTATGTCTAATTGACAGAAGCATTTGTCTTGAGCATTATAAGTTTGGTATTATGTTTATAATATTTATAACCACTAGGTCTTGCCATTGCTGGTGGACCATTTGAGTCCCCGAGGGTATACATAAACCTAGTACCTGGTACTTCGGTACTAGCTGATAATCTTATACTAAAATAATATTTGGCACTGATAGCACCATTTAAAATTCTAAATTCTTCTAAAACTAAGATAGTCATCTTTTTACAGTGGTTACTCTTAGACAGATTTCTGTTATACGTTCAGATTGTTTGTTTGGCCTTGTCTGATACCACTTTGTTTTTAGAAAATTTATTCAAAATTGGAGCTCAATTGATGAAGTCTAATTGACAGAAACGATCGTCTCCAGCGTTATAAGTTTGGTATTTTGTTTATAATATTTATCAATAAGTAAATATAAAAAATCTCACATACCAAAGTATAAATCGATAGAATCTCCAGGACATAGATACAAATCCGGTAAAAATGGACAAAAACGGACCTCTGGAAACCAAGAGGTGGGATCAGGTGCCATGGAGGAGAAAGCATTCCCTGTCGACCGGTCACACCCGCCGTGAGTCCAGAGTCAAGTCCAATGAAATACGTGAGGAGTGAATCCTCGTCACAATTGGTATACACGTCTCAACAACCGCTGGGGCGTGTACAATTTTTTTGTGTGATTTAGAACATTGCCAATGTTTAAAGCGTCTATGCCTTTATTTGTAAATTTAAGTTTAACGTTAGAATACAATAAATTCTATTCATGGATGAGTAACGTTAGAATACAATTACCTATATTTATATATAAGTAACGTGAGAATATAATAAATTCTATTTATAGATAAGTAACATAAGAATACAATAACATCTATTTATAAATAAGTAACGTTAGAATACATTACGTTCTATTTATAAACAAATAATATAAGAGTACAATAAATCATTTTTATCAATAAATATCAAGGAAACAAGGAATTGTATATACCAATAAGTAACGTTAGAATACAATAAATTCTATTTATAGATAATGTAACGTAAGAATACAATAAATTATGTTTGTCAATAAGAATCTTTGGAATATAATGACTTCTATTTATCAATAAGTGACGTCAGAATATTATAAACTTCTATTTATATTTAAGTAACACGATGATACAATACATTCTATTTATAGATAAGTAGCATTAACAATAACGTTGGAATACAATAGAATGTTGCTGTAAAAAGGTGACTGTTTTGTAATTGAGGGAAATGTGTATCTGTTCTAGAATCTAATCTAATCATAATCTAAGTGTTTGGTATCCTAGGGATTTTCATGACGACATTCGGAATAGAGGGAGAGTGAAATATTAGTTCCAGAACACATTATGGTAATCAACTGGGTTCAATTATTTCTTTTCTTATTTGATACCCGTATGATTTTCGTATTTCGAAATCAAGTGTACAGGAAAATTAGGTTTATTTTAAGGGGCTTCGAATACGAATTATATTATGCTGACGTCATGAGCGTCTACGAATCGATTTCTTTGTGGGTTTGGATTAAATATTGACTTAGTAACATATACTACGACGTCACCCAAGTGTTGTTACTTCTGTGATCAATTTGTATTTTAGTTTCAGGAGATAACCAACAAAGGTTTCTTTATAATTAATTAACAATGTTCTGAGGATTTCACGGAGATAGATGTTTAAATATGGAATTAGACAACAATTATTGTAATTACTTTAAAATATTATTTAGATAAACTCAACAGAATAAAATGGCTGACATATTTCAAAATCAAATATCAAGTCAAGTGAAATAAAACGCTGCAAATATTTCTATACGAAGTTAGAATTGATCATTAGTGAAACAGAGGTGTACAACGAACTGTAAAACATGACGCCATGGACATCGGAATATATTACGTCGAAGCCTACGTACATAAAAGACATTTTGTTGATCAAAAAATGAAATAAGAATGTAGGATAAAAACCAATGAATGAAAACAAACTTAGGAATATGTTATATTTATCAGTCTTCGAAGATTCATATTCTCCTTTACTGAGTTCGATTTATGACATTTCTCAGTTTATTAAAATCCTAACAAAAGTCCATTTGAAGTCAGCATTTCTTTCATACCACTTTACCTTTAGAAAAGACACATACCTTTCAAATTTCATACCTTTCAACTGATGACATCTAAATAACAGAAACGATATCTTCTTGAGCATTACAGCTTTGGTATTATGTTTATAATATTTATAACCACTAGGTCGTTGCCACTGCTGGTGGACCATTTGAGAACCCGAGGGTATATATAAACCTTGTACCTGGTATTTCGGAACCAGCTATTAATCTTATACTGATGTAATATTTGGTACTGTTAACATTATTTAAATTCGTACATTGTCTAAAGCTAGTCATTTTTTTACAATGGTTACTCTTAGACAGATTTCGGCTATACTTTTAGAGATATTATTTGGCCTTGTACGATACTACTTTACCTTTAGAAAATACAAATACATTTCAAATTGGAGCTCAACTGATGAAGTTTAATTAACAAAAACGATATCGTCTTGAGCATTATAGCTTTGGTATTATGTTTATAATATATCTAATATTCTCATCCAAACATAAGATATATTTTACCGTTGTTGCAGACAACAAACAGCAAAATCATATTGAAATAGAAATTTTATTTATATGTGTGGTTATTTGGTCACGGTTTGGTACTGCCGACCTTCAATGGTATTTGGCAGTAAATTCAATCAAATAATTCAAGTTTTTAAATTACTTGCAATAAAGTGTCAAGTTCACAGTTCATTAACTATGCATACCAAACGCATAGAAGTCAAATAAATGCACAATAGTGAACAATAAGGTGTCAATTCAAAGACATTTTACTGGTCCAACGGTTCACAAGACCCTGGGTACAGCGGTTTAATAATTAGTTGTGACAACATTCAATCACAAAACACATGTAATAGGGTTTGTGGCAACGAAGTCCGCCCTACACTCCACAAAAAACGAGTAGGTACAGGTCGTGACGATAAAACTTTTTGCATGTAGGATATTCCTCCTCTAAAATTAAAGAACAAACCAGCAGAACAAAGCAAACAGGGATGACATCGGATGGAATTTATCATTAAATTTTCAGATCAGTGTAAGATTTAAATAAAATATTGATCTTCTGAACTTCTCTCCTACTGTACCATGCGCCGAGAGGATGTTGCGACATAGCTGCCCCTTAGAGGTTCAGATAGGGGCGATAACTATGTATGAACAATTACCAGACAATAAAAGCAACTAGATAGATTTGCTAAAGCTGAATAAAACACTATTGCTGCAATAATAGAATTTATTCTTGACTTGAATAAATCATGTTATGTTTTAGCATACAAAAGCTGTCCCTCCATACAAAGGAGGAGAATATGACATAAAATGGCGTTATATATACTCTGCAAAAAAGAAACGCATAATGGATTTTAACGAATTTTAATAGATGTATTTTGGATCAAAATTTACAATTACAAATATAGATATTCACTCAAAACGTTTTTGATTGAAAACAGAACACTCTATTCCACCGAGATTGATGAATAAAAGTCTGTTGATCACAATAAAATTTACCGGTCACATAAAAGTTAGTATCGTGTATGACCACCTCGCGCTGCCAAGACTGCTCTGCATCTCTTAAGTAAGGACTCCATTAATGTTTTACGTTGCTGCGTGTAATTGCTCGCCATTCCTATTGCAACATTTGTCGGAGCTGATAGAGGGTCTGAGGCGGAGGTTGGCGCTGGCACACGTGTTTATCCAGTTGGTCCCAGAGATGTTCAATAGGATTCAAGTCTGGTAATTTGGAAGGCCATGGTAGCACATTAATGTTGTTCTGTTCAAGGTGGTCCATTGTTAAACGCGCTGTATGAGGCCTAGCATTGTCCTGCTGGAATAACTCCCTTTGTCGGTCAATAACACGCATAAGATGAGACTGCAGAATTTTGTCTCTGTACCTTTCAGTCGTTAAATTACCCGGAACATGTATCATGGTCTTTTTATACACGATAGTTAAAGAGTTCAGTGGACCACATAATTATCGTGAAAAACGTTAGAAAATTTTCGAGGCGATAATAGTGATATTCATTTTAGAAAGTCGTATGGCTCGTGTTGCAGCGAGCTAAATGAAAGAAGAAACCTTTAAAATTTGAAACTTACCTGTAGAAAATCAAAGATGAAATTGACCGTGTCATTTTACCTGGTAAAATACATGTTTTGCATTTTGAAAAAATTCATCCGAGTAATGCATTTCTTTTTTTTAACAGTATATATAAATTTGTTGAATAGTTATAAGCAACCGAAAGGTAAGTATTACAGAGATAATAACAGATTTGTACACATCTATAGTCAAATAATTTTGTAGGTCAAATTATAAAAAATCTCAGATACCAAAGTATAAATCAATAGAATGTTCAGGACATAGATACAAATCCGGTAAAAATGGACAAACACGGACCTCTGGAAACCATGAGGTGGGATCGGGTGGCATGGAGGAGTAAGCATCCCTTGTCGACCGGTCACATCCGCCGTGAGTCCACAGTCAAGTCCAATGAAATACGTGAGAAATGTATCCTAGTCACAATTGGTACAGACGCCCCAACAACCGCCAACGAGAAGTCAACTCAACATTTCACCTAGTGAAACAGAGTAGTCGCAAACAAGACTATTATACCGACCGTAAAATTTGCGGAACGTTGACATTAAACGCGGTTTCAATATTCCTTTGTCAATAATTTGTCAGTGAGTAGTTTACCTCTGTATGTGAAATCTTCATATGTTGTACACGCCCTGGCATATAGGATCATTTGGGAAATTTAAACTCCCAATGCGGGTGACTGAGGGATATTACTACTTAAATGTGGAAAACTTCGATAGGAAAGCCGAAATCGTCTTGTTTGTCGTATAGCTTAGTTACTATTTTCCCGTCGTTGTCTATAGTAGGTAAAATGTCTAAGTATGAAGCGTGTGTGCTTCATTCTGTTGTATCTTTAATTTCTAGTTCGCTGGCATATATTGCATTGAAATATGTATGAAAATTGTCATTATTAATTGACAAAACGTTGTCGATATATCTAATTGTCAAATTAAAGGACACCGCTAACTTTTTCTTCTTTTGATTCAGTAGTTTCTGAATGAAGTCTGCTTCGTATGAACAAAGGAACAGGTTGGCCAATAACATGGCACAATTGGTTCCCATAGGAATGCCGACAGTTTGTTGAAAGACCGCGTCACCGAACATTACAAATATATTGTCTATTAGAAATTCCAGCATGTGTTTTATATCAACGTCAGTGTATTTATGTGTAATATCAGAGTGATGTTGCACAAAATAAGTATCCTGATAGCCAATCACTAGATATATAACTTTTCGGGTACCACCTTTAGTGAAAAAACAGTTGTCTATGATGCTAAAAAAAATTTCTTTTAATTTTTTTGTGGAATAGCTGTATAAAGAGTAGAGAAGTCATGTTTTGATACTGTGAATTCAAGAAAAATTGCATGCATTCAAATTTTCTAAAAGCTTATTACAATTTTTTAGTATCCACATCTGATTTCACTGATTGTGTACCTTTTTTTCTGTATCATGTGTTTGGTGTGTCTGTCTGTGTTTGTGCCTGTGGTGTGTATGCGTGTCTGTGTATCTGTGGGTGTATTTGTGTGTGTTGGTGTGTTTGTTTATGTGTATGTAGCCTATGTTTGTATCTGTGTGTGTCTCTCTGTCTGTATGTGTGAGTCTGTGTATGCTTGTATTGCTCTCTTTGTATGTGTGTGTCTCTCTCTGTCTGTATGTGTGAGTCTGTGTATGCTTGTATTGCTCTCTTTGTATGTGTGTGTCTATGTACCTGTCTCTCTCTCTGTCTCTCTCTGTGATTCTGAAAAATTCTGTAATATTTCAATAACAATACGTGATTTTATATACGACAATAAGCGAATGTATAACATTTTTATTTAGCGAAATATTGAGGTATTCCGTTTCTGGGATATTCCGTTATAAAACAGAAATAATTCATAAAACAGAACTAGTTATAAACCTTGTTAGAACAGATAATGTCACAAGTCAGTTTCAATATATTTATTTATGTAAATTTTGATATTTTTCTATTGTAATGACATACAATATTATTACATATCACATAAATTAAATATATTATTAGGCCTCCTGAGCCGAAGGCTATCCGTCTTCGTCCATCGACGTACGTTGTGCGTAAATCTTTATGTTTTGAACTTAAACTATAAACTAATGAAGGAATTTCAATGAAACGTCACAAGAATATTCGATACCCGGTCCTGACCACGTGTTGTTATTTTTTGGGTTGGTTTGGTACCCTAGATGGCTGCCACCGTGGCCATATTGAAAAAACTATTTTGAACTTAAACTCCCGTTTTGATGAAGGGATTTCAATAAAACATCGTAGGAATATTCAGTAAAAAAGGGAAAAAAGTGTTGTTATTTTTTATTTCAATCCGTCAAGTGTGAAGGTCGATTTGAAAGTCTATTTTTCGATTTTCTCAATTTTTCAAATATTTCCAAAAGGGTTGGGTTTTTGCATTTACACGTGAGGAACAAAGTTGTAGGCAAGTGCATGATGATTATTTTGATTCATATTTCAAGGTCATGAGATCAAAGATCACAGACATAAAATAGAATTATTTCATGTCTGACGTATTTACTAAACTACCAAGGAGATCATAATTATTCAAATGTGGTGCAGACCATTTTTTTGCTACTTTTCGGGGCGATCTGAAATCCATAGAAACAACTTTCAAAATTCTAATTTGAACTTAAACTCCAATTCTTTTGAAGGGATTTCAATGGAATTTGATAGGAATATGTAGTAATGTTTGGGAACAAAGTGTTGTTATTTTCGTTTCAATCTGTCTAGCGTTGATGTCTCTGGTTGCCATCATTAAAATTTATTTTTAGAAAAATATAAAATTTTCAAATATTTCATTGGAACATAATTGAAATTATTTACAAGAAACTCAACAGTCAGGAATTTAAACACCCCATTTTCACTTTATTATTTTCACTATGTGTTGGAATTGTGTAAAATATAATTGTGTAGCAATATATGTAGTACAGGTACACCCATTCTACAATACATCAGAGTTTCTCAATTCTTCTTGTCAAACCAATATTTCGTTTTGCTCGACGTTAACAAGTTAAACTAAATAATGGCAAAATGTTGATGAAATAACAATTTGTCTGTGAATTCACATGAATACCAAATGGACATTTGGAGACGAAATGGTATATGTGGTACAAAATGGTATATAAAGGGGACAAAATGGCATATAAAGGAGACAAAATGGCATATACAGGGACAAATTAACCCAATGGCCAAGCAGCTCCATTAAGGTTAGTCACATGTTTGCGTGTGTAATCAGTTTTTGGTACTAATTTCAAACATTACTTCAACCCAAAGTAGTAATCACATATTTGCGGGTTATTAAACCAGGAATGTTGGAATTTTCTCAGTGCCAGGAATTTGATAAATGTTAAGTAGTGGTCTCTGCAAGAATCATGCAAAATGGAAAATAAGTGACACATCGGTATTCATCAAAAACCTGTATTATGAATATCTTTTGTCAAATACAATGTTTTCCTTATAAAGGTGAATTTCATTCCAAGAATCAAGAAACTAAAGTGCACATTCGCTTAAATGTAAACATAAACCACAATAGCAATTACATTATAAATAACTTATACAACATGTTGCAACTGTAACAGTGACTTTCACAGAAGTGAACACGAAAGAAAGCTGTTTTAAAATATTTGTTTATTTTTTTAAATCTGCAATGATCTAATTGTTCCTTATAAACTGACCTTCCAAATTTATGTCTTTGCCTGTTGTCATTACAATATTAATACCACATTTCTAGGTTACCTGAATTAACACTTAAAAAATAACACCACAAGTTGTAAGAGACAGTGAAAGCTAAAGCTCGCTACTTTCGTCTTGCTCTATCCTCGCCGAAATGTAGCTGATATTTTTAGAATAACTATGCATTGTCACTATATATCCTTAATTGTAATGAACATCTGAATTATATAAATACCCGAATTTTCTAATACCGTCCCTAAAAGCGCCCCTCCCCTTTTTACATAGATTGAGAATCTTTTCTAGTAGCTTAACAAGGAGATGTGGACCTCAAAAACCGTAAATAACTGTTTATCTGTTGTACCCCAGCAACAGACTTATGTTGACAGGTGTCCGCGGTAATAGCTAAACAACTTTACCACTGTGCCCTATACGTCAATTGGACTATTCATTGGTCCCATTAAGCGCCCACCCATTTTTCCTGATTTTTGTAGCGCACTGGGCGCTAAATGGGTCGAATACGTTAGATCAAAATCTGGACAATGATATGATCACTTCTATTAAAATAGATATAATTAACCTTTATCTTTGAAGAAAGTTAACCTTACCCATCTGAATTATCCAGTTTTCAAATGTATGTGTACATGTCAAATTTACATGTCATCAAGCGATTCCAGTTTATCTGAATAATGGCATCAAAAGAATATATCACTCTTGTTTGAATAATACCAAAAATTACAAACTCTAGTGTTAAAAAGGCTAAACTGAGCTAAGAATCCAGAAATAAAATATTCCGATTATTATTCTCGACTGGTTTAGTATTGCCACAAAGTCAGAAAAGCGAGAAATAGGTGATACATTCGCTACGGTATTTTCATCATCAGCTCATAGACCTATTGAAACTATGGTTACCAGTAGTCCATCATAAAAGAATACATTTTGAACTAATTGATGTGAATATTAAAGTTGTGAGGACAAACGAAAGGATTATTTTGCCTAGGTCAAGGGTTATCAGAACTTTCTATAAAGGCATTTGCATTTGAAACCTAAAGATAATGACCTCATAAATCATTATTTTTTCTTGAACTTTCAGCCAAGATGACTGTTTTTACTTCACAAGTAGAGTTGAGTTATGCTGTCTGTGACTTATTGTGGACATGTTTGTCTGCTGTTTTTACCTCACAGGTAGAGTTGAGTTATGCTATCTGTGACCTATTGTGAACATGTTTGTCTGCTGTTGTCTGTTGTGAGTTGATCACTTTAACATTTTCAAGAACCACAAGTCACATTTCAACCAAACTTGAGAACTTGGTAAGAAAAATTCCATGTAAAGCTACATAAAATTTCCAAACAAAAAACCACTAGCTATTTTTAGGAGCCAAATACGAATAACGTATTGTATATCTTTCAAAATAATCTCGATTATAACATGCAGAGGTTAATACCATTTTCCTCAGGTGACCGTTAAGGTCCCTTGGGCTTCTTATGATTAAAACCAGAAACTTTTATTGGTTTTTTTATAAAGTATTGAAAAATTGGGTCAGGAGAAAACCAAATGTACGTCTGTTATTGACCACTGGGTCAATGACGTCATGCGGTTAATTTATCGTAACCAAAACTTTCATCAGTAACGCTGTCGCTGACAAAATTAAAAATTATGGTGAAGGCTTTTTAAAGTAATATACAATTAAAACTGATTCTTCTGTTTGAAGAACGAATAATCAAAATGGGTTACCGATTTTTGGAAAAGCTACCTGACTAAATAAATCTGTGAAAATCGTAAAAGGCTAAAATATTGAAATATCTCAATCAATATCTCGAATTAAACGGACACATTCATATCCCCCCTATCTGGTTCTGTAACATAATTGAAAAAGAATATGCAATGTATAATGATTCTATCATTACTCATTTTTATTACAAATTTTCCGTAGACAAAATTTCACTCGACGATATAATTGACTGTGACCGGTTTAGATGGGACGTTTATTTCACAGGTCACCTCTGTATTTACCAGACGTATCTTACTCTCCAATATTTATTATATCTGTATATTGTGTCGTGGACTTCCTCGGGTTAAAACATTGGTGCCTTTATGTTTACGAGGTGACGTAAGTCAGTGACCAACTCAAAGTAAACGATCACTTCAGGATTTTCATTTTATCAATTTTCTTGAAAAAGTTAATCTTACAAACCATCTCTCACTGGACCATGGAAGTCAACGTAAAACCCTGAGATCTGACATGAGATGCGTCCCAGTTCAATTGCAAATTCGGATTGAAAATGGATGATCTTTGATTTGTTTACTTTTATTCACGCGTTCTAAAACTACGAGTTCATAGCAAAATGTCCCGTTTTCTTTTGAAATTATATATTTACAAAATACTTAGATGAATACTTTGTTTACCAATTGCTTTTCATGAAAACAATTGGTAAACAAAGTGTTCAGAAAATTAAAGAAAATTATAACCAGTTACAATAAATACACACGGTAAACGTATTATCACGACATCCAGTATCATTACATGACCATCCTATCCTCTAGTTGCTGATTGTCTTATTTGATACCACCTGTTCTTGCTAAATCATTATATCAACTCCATATTCACTTTGTAGGTTGATATAACACGCCAAACAACTTGTAAATGCAGATTATGATGCTGCTTTAGTAGAAATGACGTCATGGATTTTGGTTTCACATCTCGCTACTTTTTATCAGAGTAGCTTTGAATTAATCATTCAAGGTAACTGACATAACTGTTCTTTTTGCGTTTGTTTAGTATAGATTAGTCATCCTGGACATCCAAGTGATTTATACTTTGGTATCTGAGATTTTGTATCAGATAAAAACGTAATAAAACAGTTGTTTACTTTTGATATCCGTTGAAACCTTATCAACCCCAGGGGAGTGATTTACACCGAGGCCAGCAGTGTCAACCTCATCAAAATTCATTAAATTGTTTATTATTCTACCTCACATAATAGACATGATACGTAAAGGAATGTGATTGGTCATGTCTTCGCATGGGGACACATTTTCATGTCTCAACGTCATGTCTTACAGTCATGTCTCACGGGCATGGCTACACCACTCGGAACCCCAATCCATAGTACGAGTTCTCGCTCTTGTTACGGTTAGGGGTAAGAGGATCATTTCGATACAGCTTCAAGGTTAAATGTCAGAGTCAAAGCCACCAAAGTTATCAGAAAATATCATTTTTCCTTATAAAAAGACAGCTCTTTGCATATATGCTTGTTTTGAAAAGTTTGGGGAAATTTGTCTAAAATATTTATCTTTCAGCACAGGTTACTGATTTGACTTAGATTTAATATACATGGGAGTGACATTGACGTTAAGTTATGTAAATTAGCACTGAGGCTTATGGAGAAATATTTGGCGGTGTCTATCCATCTAATAAGCTGAAAGGCTGTATATTTGTCTTGTGTGTAAACTGTTAACCAGGTTT
Source organism: Atrina japonica (assembly GCA_030159075.1). Lineage (NCBI taxonomy): Eukaryota > Metazoa > Mollusca > Bivalvia > Pterioida > Pinnidae > Atrina > Atrina japonica. The sequence goes on along the minus strand of BROG01000012.1, from coordinate 1,428,622 downwards.
TTTATCAATAAAAAATCATTTTCACAGTATTTTATGCTAAACCATTTTTTACCGCTCTTCTATAGGTTTTGATATGTTGTATATATGCAAAATCTCAGGCACCAAAGTATAAATCTTTAGGATGTCCATGATATAGATACAAATATTGTAAAAATGGACAAACACGGACTTCTTGAAACCAAGAGGTGGGATCAGGTGCCGTTGAGGAGTAAGCATCCCCTGTCGACCGGTCACACCCGCCGTGACTCCACAGTCAAATAAAAATGAAATACGTGAGGAACGAATCCTCGTCGCAATTGGTACAGACGGCTCAACAACCGCCATCGAACAGGTAACTCAACATTTCACTTAGGGAAATAGAGTAATCGCAAACAAGCCTATTATACAGACCGTAAAATTTGCGGAATGTTGACATCAAACGCGGTTTTCGATATTCCTGTGTCAATTATTTGTCAGTGAGTAGTTTACCTCTGTAGATGAGATGTTCATATGTAGAACATGCAGGAAAATTCAGAAATATTGATGTTTGAGTAGTATGTAGAATCTTGGCATATCGGATCATTTGTGAAATATAAATTCCATATGCGGGTGACTGTGGGATATTACTACTTAAATGTGGAAAATTTGCGATGGGAAAGCCGAAATCGTCGCGTTTGTCGTATAACTTAGTTGCCAATTTCCCGTCTGTGTCTATATTAAGTAAAATGTCTAAGTATGAAGCTCGTATGCTTGATTCTGTTGTATCTTCAATTTCTAGCTCGCTGAGATATATCGTATTGACATATGTAAGAAAATTGTCATTATTTAAAAATGTCAAAATGTCGTCGATATATCTAAATGTCAAATTAAAGGACACCTCTAGCTTTTTCTACTTTTGATTTTAATTGTAACACGATTAAGCAATTTTACCTTTACCCTTCGAAAAAACTACTTCAACTTTAAATGCAAATTTTATCATATATTTCAAAAATTTAAACAGCCAAGAAATTGGTAAGAAATTTGCAAACCATAAAATTCTAAGAAAAAAGCCATTGTGCGTTGTATTTTTTTTCAAGTTATTGTTGACTGTTCATTATTGAATGTCTGGTGATATATTGGATCATTGTAGATGTATTACTAGGGAATATACATTTAAAGGAGCATTGGCTTTGTTTGCCAAAACCTTTTGTTAAAATAAGGTCAGATCTACCTCTGGGCCCGAAGTCACCAAATTTACTCAGTTCTCAAGCTCAACTAACTTTTCGTGATTTTAAGGTAAAAACAAGTGAACTTCATTCTGTAACTGGACATGTTTGTAAATTATTGGCATACAATTGTAAATAATGGTAAAAATTAACATTCATTTGAAGGAAACTTCAGAAATATTAGAAAAATGTTTGAGTACGTACTCGTATTTAATCCTTTTTTACGGGAAAATCATAAGTGTGATGCAAAAATTTATAAAGGATTGATAGAAAATATTGATGTGTTTCCTAATCACTCAAACCCAAAAGATTTACACCCATTATATAGTCCAAATAATAAAATAAAAGTTGAGCTTGAGTATTGAGTAATTTTAGTGACTTCGGGCCCTGTACTCATGATTTGTAAACATGACAAATGCAATATTATACATATATAAAAAATCTCAGATACCAAAGTATAAATCAAAAGATTGTCCAGGACATAGATACAAATCCGGTAAAAATGGACAAACAAGGACCTCTTCTTATTTTCCTATTATTAATTATCACAAAAATACACGATTTATAATTAAGCGCCAACGATGAATGTTGAAAACTATGTATAGAAACTGCATTTCGTTTTAGAAATTTTGTACTATTGACGCATCCTTACTAAATAATTGATGCAAAGGAAAAATTTAGGCGTTTATCGTTTAAGTGTAGCTCAGATAGCTTCAGAAATCGAAATAAACTGAAGAAGCATCCTAGCGTAACATAATTTCACCCACTTGTTTTACGTGGGATACCTAGAGAACAATAGAATTGCGTATTTGAAGGAATTCGAATTTTCGGTATTGGATATTCCAATGACTGGTAAATGCTCAGTAATCAGGAAATATGACAACAGTTGAACATTTTGTTAATTTGATTTTAAATATTCGCAGAATTGATATCACTCATTTTAAAAGGTTTGATATATAGTTTTGTTCATCTTTAATGGCACAGAAATATCAGAATATATCAACTATGAAATGCAAAGGTCGGATTTTTGTAATCAAAAGCGGTAGAAGAAATTGAATTAGAACGAGCATGTTCAATATATTACAGTATTTTAAACTAAATTACTATCCCATAACGTAAACTAAAGTAAAATCCCATTATGTAATCTAAAGTAAAATCCCATTATGTAAACTAAAGTAACATCGAATAATGTAAACTAAAGTAATATCCCATAATGTAGAGTAAAGCAAAATTCCATAATGGAAACTAAAGTTATATCCCATAATGTAAACTAAAGTAATATCGAATAATGTAAACTAAAGTAAAATCCCAGTATGTAAACTAAAGTAAAATCCTATTATGTAAACTAAAGTAATATCGAATAATGTAAACTAAAGTAAAATAACATTATGTAAACTAAAGTAAAATCCCATAATGTAAACTAAAGTAATATAAAATAATGTAAACTAAAGTAATATCGAATAATGTAATCTAAAGTAAAATCCCATAATATAATATAAAGTAATATCGCATAATGTAATCTAAAGTAATGCCCCATATGATTGTTATTTTTCACACTGTAAAAATAATCATTAAAAATAACGTTTAATTGATAAATCCTAATATTTCACTACCAAAATGTAATAAGTCCTTATATTTCACTACAAAATGTAATAAATCCTTATATTTCACTACCCAAAATATAATAAAAACTGATATTTCACTGCCCAAATTGTAATAATTTCTTATAATTTAATACCCAAAATGTAATACATCCTTAAGTTTCACTACCCAAAATGTAATAAATCCCTTTATTTCACCGCCCAAAATGTAATAAATCCTTATATTTTACCACCTAAATTGTAATAAATCCTTATATTTTACCACCTAAAATGTAATAAATCCTTATATTTTACCACCCAAAATGTAATAAATCCTTATATTTTACCACCCAAAATGTAAAAAATTTTGATATTTTTCTAGAAAAAATGTAATAAATCCTGGTATTTTACTACCGAAAATGAAATAAATCCCCATATTTTTTACTACTAAAAATGTCTTAAATCCGCATATTTTACTACCTAAAATGTAACAAATCTTTATATTTTAATATCCAGAATCTAATAAATCCTTATACTTTACTATCTAGATGTAAAAATGAAATCCTTATTCTCACCAACAAAAATGTAATAAATCTTTATATTTTATTACCAAAAATGTAATATAACCAAATATCCAATAGTTCTACATTAATCCTTTTACACAAAACAAATAACAAAGTATTGGATAGTTTTACATTTATCTACACGGGTTTTATAATAAAAACAAAAACCCGAATATCCGATAGTTCTACATTTATTTAAACGGGTTCTATTAACTAAACATAATTTTTATAACCATTTTTATATACAAACACATAACCAAATATATCCAATTGCTCTACATTTATCTACACGTATTAACAAAACATATAATGAAAATAATCTGATAATTCTAAAGATATCTACACAGGTTTTATATAGATTGTGTAAGGAACTAACAGTGTGTTAGACGCGAACTTTTTTTCCATGTCCATAAATCTAACTCGGGATACAAGTTTCAAAATCTGCGACGAATGATGTTTGTCAGTAAATAGAAGCATTTTTGATTGGGCAGAATGATATATGTATGTGTATATATTTATATAAGAGAATACCATATATCTGAGCGGTTGTGTAATTTTGATAGAAACACTTCGATCTGAATACTGTAATGCAGTAAAGCATTATGTTTCTTTTTATTTTGACATGATATACAATCACAAATATCAAAGTATAAATCTTCACGACGTCCAGGAAATACAAATAAGTTTCCAAGTAACATCTGTATTATTGTCATTACAAAAAACTTAAGCACTGTTTGCTATATATGAAATCACGAGATCCACTGCAAGCATTTTACTATTATTATATTTGAAAATTAGTTTGTGTTTGAAGGAGGACGGATGTAGCATCCTCTACCGTCCGGTTATACCCGCTGTTACTCGTCAACAAATTCAAATCAAAACATATCAGGGAGGATTTCATGTCACATACTGTAAGGTCGATTCTATAGTTTGTTTCGATCAAGTATCTGAACATTTCAGTTATTGAATGTTGAACTTAAAACGTGATTCCCCATATTCCAGGAACACATTTTAAGTATTTATCCTCTATATAGAATCATTATATGTTGACCATGATATAGTAAAATGAATCATTCGGGATATACATCTATATTTACAACCTATCCAGTTGATCAAGAGATGTTACCATTTTAAAAATTTGCACAGCTGGCGCAAGGAAAACCGCAACCATCACTTTTGACGTACATTTCAATTGTCAGTTGCCTGCCCAAGTCTATATATGAAGCGCATGTGTTTGACTTTATACTATTTTCCAGGCTAAACTGTATATGCATATATACATATTATTAAATATCTATCATAAACATGGTCCTACCCCGTTGGGATTCGCAATTGTTCTTCACGCTGATACCATTTTTTATTCAATTTGTCGTATTGTAATGGACTTGAGTTTACATTATCCATTGGTACTTCTTTGTTTTAGTATGCGTATAATGTACAGTAATATGTTACAAAGTCACTCATTTTTACAGGTGCATAATCACATCAAATTATTGATCGAGATTCCCGCAGTTTCCAATATTCCTTAAAATGTCTGACCAACCAATATGCAAATAAAACAAAAATGAATCAAAATTTAGATAAATAAACTAGGCAAAATTACACATATATCAATAGATTTACATTTGAATGGATAGTTTAATAAAAAAGATATTCTTTAATTCCTTTCAGCATTCGGTATTCCATTGATTACAAGCTGTAGCACAAACTTTATTGGTTGCCTGTTCTTTTATTCATACTAAGCAGACTTCATTCAGAAGCTTGTGAATCAGAACCACTGACTGCCACCTTTAATTTGGTGTTTATATATAGATTTACAATATATTATATTGATTATCATTATGACAGTTTCATATGTATGCGAATGCGATATATCTGAACGAACTAACATTAAAGACACATACGCTGCTTACTTGGACATTTTACTTACTATAAATACTGGCGGGAAAATAACCACCAATCGACAATTCTGATCCCGTTGTCAACTTTTTCAGATTTTTATAGTAATATTCATTTCTCGCCTGCAAATGATGTTTGTATCTCACAGATTATTCGATAGTCCAGAGCGTGTTCTACATATGATCATTTCATATACAGAGACAAGCGACAAATTGTGTTTAATATAAACAGTTCTCTAATTTTATGGTCGGCACAATTGACTTGTTTGCAATAAGTAAATCATTAAATGAACTAGTTACTAGTTCGATAGAGGGTGTTCGTCTATACCGATTATGACGAGGATTTATTCCTCACTTATTTCATTTAAATTTGACTAGCGGGATGTGACCGGTCAACAGGGAATGCTTACTCATCCATTGTACCTCATTCAACCTCTGGGTTTGCCGTGTTGTCCAATGTTCACCCGATTTGTATATTGTCTCTTTAACCTTCTTCCAACTATTGTCATCTGAACCCCCTGCCAACTATTGTCATCTGAACCCCCTGCCATCTATTGTCTCCTGAACCCCCTGCCAACTATTGTCTCCTGAACTCCCTGCCAACTATTGTCTCCTGAACCCCCTGCCAACTATTGTCTCCTGAACCCCCTGCCAACTATTGTCATCTGAACCCCCTGCCAACTATTGTCTCCTGAACCCCCTGCCAACTATTGTCATCTGAACCCCTGCCAACTATTGTCATCTGAACCCCCTGCCAACTATTGTTTCCTGAACCCCCTGTCAGATAAAACTTTCATATCTGTGATTTGACTATCGGAATAGACATCGAAATACATTTAACAAGAAAAAGACACCGTCTCTCCAAAACTACGGAAGCATAAAGTTGTCACTTATAATTTACCATAAAATATCAAAATGATATCACATCTGGTTATTATCTTGAAATTTCTAATAATCTTTTATTTCGAGATGTTAACACATCAAATTTCCATAAATACTATTTCAAAATTACATTATATATTTATACGTGACATTATCACATATCCCTAGAAAATGTTTGGAAAGATTTTTCTAAATCAAATGTTCTGTTCACGAAATAATGATAGCGGTATTCGACGAAAAAAAATAAAAACTAAGTATAAGATAAGACTAAGTACACGTATCAAACTAAATGTAAGTATAATATATATATATATATATATATATATATATATATATATATATATATATATATATATATATATATATATATATATATATATATATATATATATATAATCTTAGAGTTATATAACGAATCTGTTCTCTATTATTCAAATTATAGTGCAAGGAAACATTAAACAATATGCAGTAAAACTTGATGATGTGAATGATCACTGTAAATATTTATTCATAAACAAAATCGTATAAGGTGTGCTCCATATAACCAATACTATATGTAACTATAAATATTTAAAACATAATTACACCAAAGTTAGTTTTGCAAAAATATGAAAAAAGAGAATCCAAAACACATGCTCAAGACGATCGTTTCTGTCAATAAGAATTCATCAGTTGAGCTCGAATTTAAAATATATGTAGAGTTCCGAAACAGGTAGTGGTGTCATACATGGCCAAAAAGCCTATCTGTATTTCCAAAGCCCTCTTAAGAGTAACCAATGTAAACAGATGACCATCTTAGCTAATTGATGTTCCCTGTAGTAAAATTCGTGGTTAGAAAAATTAAAACTGCCCGAATTACTTATAAGTCACTTTTACCTGTCTATATAAATGAAAATCCCAAATTAATGCAATGAATATATTTTGGGCTTTCTATCGTCGTATTTATTTATTCAAACTATTTATAACATTTTCAATATGAAAAAATATATAATATCTCGGGCACCAAAGTATAAATCTTTAGAATGTCCAGGATATAGATACGAATCTGGTAAAAATTGGACAAACAAGGACCTCTGGAAATCAAGAGGTGAGATCAGGTGCCACGGAGGAGAAAGCATTCCCTGTTTGTCATAACTTTATATCTTCAGGTTATTTATTGCATTCATACAGGAACCACAAATTCATAGGTTGAAGCTGCGGTCCCGTATTCGTACGGCTATTTATATATCCATCAATTATAAACAATATGTTGGAATCAATTTTAGTGCATCAGTGACACAACTTTTACCCAATTGCAGATCGAATTCTGGTCCTTTCAGGGTGATACAGGAGGCTCGAAAAAATGGATTTTGCAACTGAAAGGTAAAATGTGAAACCGTGAAATACACACGAATTAGCAGTACAATTAAGCAAACGTAAGTCTTATGATAATGAATTATTTTGTAATTGGATATTCGTACTAAAATGCAAGATTTCTTATACAATATCAATTGATATATCGTTCACAATTAGCCATGAAAGAGCGACTATGGGAATGATTGTTGAAAAGTCTGAGCATTTTGAGTTTTTTTATAATATTTGAGCGACTATGAGTGACTGTTGAAAGGTCTGAGCATTTTGAGTTTTGGTTGAATATTTGAGCGACTATCAGTTACTGTTGAAAGGTCTGAGCATTTTGAGTTTTTCTAGTATATTTGAGCGACTATGAGCGACTGTTGAAAGGTCTGAGCATTTTGAGTTTTGGTTGAATATTTGAGCGACTATAAGTGACTGTTGAAAGGTCTGAGCATTTTGAGTTTTGGTTGAATATTTGAGCGACTATGAGTGACTGTTGAAAGGTCTGAGCATTTTGAGTTTTGGTTCAATATTTGACCGACTATCAGTTACTGTTGAAAGGTCTGAGCATTTTGAGTTTTTCTAGTATATTTGAGCGACTATGAGCGACTGTTGAAAGGTCTGAGCATTTTGAGTTTTGGTTGAATATTTGAGCGACTATGAGTGACTGTTGAAAGGTCTGAGCATTTTCAGTTTTGGTTGAATATTTGAGCGACTATGAGCGACTGTTGAAAGGTCTGAGCATTTTGAGTTTTGGTTCAATATTTGAGCGACTATGAGTGACTGTTGAAAGGTCTGAGCATTTTGAGTTTTTGTTGAATATTTGAGCGACTATCAGTGACTGTTGGAATAGTTGTGAATGGAATTAAGTGTAACAGATGCATGGTTCTGACCATATATCAATACCTGCGATAGATTTCAAAGTAATTCAATTACCTTTCTATGTATTGGAGCTGATTTTCTGAGGATTGTCACACAATCGTTCGCATATTCCCTAAAGATCTGTGACATCAATGGAGACTTTGTTTCTAAACACTCATTTTACCTGTGATAATTTGGAAAAGACATTTTGGATTTTATATTTCACAAATGATTCGATATGCCAGGGCGTGTTCAACATATGAACATTTCATATACAGAGGTAAGCTACTCACTGACAAATTATTTACATAGGGATATCGAAAACCACGTTTAATGTCAACGTTCCGCAAATTTCATGGTAGATATAATAGTCTTGTTTGCAATTGCTCTATTTCACTAAATGAAATGTTAAGTTACCTGTTCGATTGCGGTTGTTAAGCCGTGTGTAGTAACTGCTACGAGGATTCGTTCCTTACGTATTTAATTTTTATTTGACTGTGGAGTCCTCCATGACACCTGATCCCACCTTTTTATTTCAGGAGGTCTGTGTTTGTCCATTGTTTTTTACCAGATTTGTACCTATATTTTGGTTAACAAATAGATTTATGCTTTGGTATCTAAGATTTTTTTTATATTTTGAGCTACAAATAACCCTTTTCCCCCTTCTCCAAGGTGTGGGGTATTTTGAAGGGCTGTAAGGTATATTTTCTGAAAGGTATTATATACAACAAAATCAGATATATTAGCACTCTGGCCGTTTGGGCGTTTTAGAATTTTAGGACAGAAACCAAGAAATATTGACAAAAATCGCTGACAATTTAAAAAGTTCAATTACTCCATCATTCATTCTCTCTCTAGTTACAACACAGTAATAATTCATACGGCAGATATATGATAAATATTGTACATTGGTAGATTAAATAATCATTTTTTATTTATAGAATGTGATGTTTGTCTTTGATAAATTTGTGTAATAATTATATTCTTCAACACCAGATAAAATCATTCTTTGATACATTTCTTCTACAGAGGTCATTACTCGTGTTGCATGTCATAATTTCAATATTCTGGTCTCCAAATGATGTGTTAAGGTTTAAAGATGAAACTTTATTTATTTTACTGATGTTAGTTTCCCAGAGAAAACCCACGTTTAGATTTATTATTTGGCCTTGTCTGGTACCACTTTCTTTAGTAAATGTATTTAATATTGGAGCTCAAGTGATGAAGTCTAATTGACAGAAACGATCGTCTTGAGCATTATAACTTTGGTATTATCTTTGTAATATTGTTCAAGGTTCACTTGTGATGAATACATAGCATTTTCACAGATTTCTATTTAAACGAATGTTTATATAAAGCATGAAAGTTGAAAAACAGATTATATAAGGTATTGCTACTTTTATTCCTTCAATGTGTATATATCGCCTTTATTGCAAAATGAAGCAATAATGAAGGATTATGTTAGGTTTTCCTATTGTAAGTTATTTTGGTATAAATTTATTTCTGTCCTCAAACTCCAAAAATGTCTGAGTAGCCAGATGGTAACATTACTCATTTTGTAAATTTTTTCTTTAGCTTTCGTCAAAATATGATCTGCAAAATTTCAATTGAGGGACTGGCCTAATTGGCTATCTACAGAATATATGTTAAATGCAGTAAAATATTATTATTTACTTCAGAATCTGTTTTGCATTAATATCTTCAAATCTGAATGCTTAAAATTGTAAGTAGCTAAAGATGTTTCTTGCAGTAAAAGAAGGCGTCATGATGCATTTGCAAACTCTCTCGAAGATTCATTTTATATGGAATATGCTTCGTATTATCATTGCAAACTCTCTCCAAGATTCATTTTATTTGGAATATGCTTCGTATTATCATTGCAAACTCTCTCCAAGATTTATTTTATTTGGAATATGCTTCGTATTATCATTGCAAACTCTCTCCAAGATTCATTTTATATGGAATATGCTTCGTATTATCATTGCAAACTCTCTCCAAGATTTATTTTATTTGGAATATGCTTCGTATTATCATTGCAAACTCTCTCAAAGATTCATTTTATATGGAATATGCTTCGTATTATCATTGCAAACTCTCTCCAAGATTCATTTTATATGGAATATGCTTCGTATTATCATTGCAAACTCTCTCCAAGATTTATTTTATTTGGAATATGCTTCGTATTATCATTGCAAACTCTCTCCAAGATTTATTTTATTTGGAATATGCTTCGTATTATCATTGCAAACTCTCTCCAAGATTCATTTTATATGGAATATGCTTCGTATTATCATTGCAAACTCTCTCCAAGATTTATTTTATTTGGAATATGCTTCGTAATTATCATTGCAAACTCTCTCCAAGATTCATTTTATATGGAATATGCTTCGTATTATCATTGCAAACTCTCTCCAAGATTCATTTTATATGGAATATGCTTCGTATTATCATTGCAAACTCTCTCCAAGATTTATTTTATATGGAATTAATTTTATATGGAGTATGCTTCGTATTATCATTGTCTATTTTCAGCAGGACAGTTCATCCTGATGTATTTGATAATTTCCATATGACCATCTTTCATTTCGTCATTTTATACTTTCCATACGCCAATCCATCTTTATTTCGGTATGACCTAGATCATGTCACTTTTGTTAAAATATTACATAATCGATGGGAGTTTTTGTTTTTGCTTGGATGTTTTATTTCTCTAGCTTGGCTGTCAAAAATATAATCTATATGTTATACTCCAGAGAACAAAATGTTATCGGAGAAGCCTGGATAAAATCGTCAGTTTGATTTGGACGATATAAAGAATACAGTTGAAATAACTGTATAAGATTTTTTCAAAGGTGAGCACAAATTTGAATACTGCCCTTTCTATTGGATGTTAGGTTCTACTGTCATTAGAAAGTTCAATCTATAGAATTCCCGTTCAATCAGGTACAGATAACGAATATGGCCTTGCAACCTGTATATCGCATCTTTGAAAACATCTTGTTAGCTCACCTGAACCGAAGGTACAAGTGAGCTTTTCTGATCACCTTTTGTTCGTCTTTTGTATGTCCGTTAACATTTCACATTCTTCACTTTTTCACCAAAGCCGCTGAAGGGATTTAGCTGAAACTTTATAGGAAGCAAGTAATCAAGGTCTTCTACCACAATTGTTTATTTTGGCCAGATCGGTTTAGGGGTGGATCCAGGGTGGGGCAAAAGAAGCCTCATGTGGTACCCTTCTTTAAAACTTTTATCCTCCGAAACTGCTGCATGGATTGAAAAACTAATTGTATCTGAGTGATCTGTATAGATGTATGATTCAAATTTGTCAATTTCGTGGAAATCGGAAAATAAATTTTTGACGCAATTTTGACGTCTTTTTAGACTTTGTAATTTTCATTCATTTTTGTATAATTTCCTTGATTTTCTCCCCTTTTATTCATTATGATGCGTTCTTTTTATGTGTTTTACCTGCAAAACTGAACGGGGGTATTTTTTCAAACCACACTGCCAACTTCTTCAAAACCGCTGAAGGGATTTTAATGAAACTATATATGAAGCAACCACTCAAAGTCCCCTATAAAGTTTATTCATTTTGGCCAAATCGGCCCAGGGTTGGATTTAAAAACTAATTGCATCTGAGTGATCAACATAGATATATGATTAAAGTTTGTTAATTTCGTTGAAATTGGAAAATAAATTTTGACGCGTTCGTGACGTCTTTTTACACATTATCATTTTCATTCATTTTGGTGTAATTTCTTTAATTTTTATCCCCATTCATTCATCATGATGCATTCATTTTATATGTTTTACATGTAATGAGGTGAGAAATGCTTTCCTGAAATAATTTTGCTGACAATTTTTAGAAATTTTTATGTATATATAAAACTTCAAAAATAAGGGGGCATTTTTCACACTCTCAGCTTGTTCTTCAAAACCACTGAAGGGATATTGACAAAAAATTAAAGGAAACAAGTACCCAAGATGCCCTACCAAGTTTCTTGACCAGATCGGTGGATCCAGGATGGTGCAAAAATAGGTTTCAGAGGGTAACTATCTTTGAAAATCTTCTCCAGAATTGCTGCATGGATTGAAAAATTAATTGTATCTGAGTGATTTACATGGGATTCAATTTCCTGTTTTTGGAATAAATTGGAAAGTTAGATTTTGACATGTTTAGACATCTATCCCGTTTTTTGTCATTTTCATTCATTTTTAAGTCTCCTCCACTCCCAAGGAGGGTTGTAATAATTTATAAATTGAGATTCCCATATTTGTTAGATACCAACACAGTTCAGTTGAGTTATGTTGCCCATTGTCCTCTTGTTTTCAGCACGTTACTTTTATTCATTTACAATTTTGAAAAAAATATAAATTACAAGAAATGGAGAAATTCGATTTGATGCTGAATAAATGGAGAAACGTGATGCTGAAAAAAGACGTAACTATAGAACCTTGAGAGATGACCGATATACGTTGAAATTAATCATAACCATCCTTACTTTGTACCACAGCAATTAAAGTAGAAATAGGATATATCTATAGAAGTTTTCTTACAGACCAATATACGATGATATTAGATATAACACTCAAGTCTCGTTACAAACAAATTTACGTCGAGATAAGACGTGACTCTTAAAAGTTTGTTACGAACTGATTTACGCTGAGGTTAGACGTAACTATGGAAGCTTATTTACGAACTGATTTGACGTAACTATGCAAACATAGTTACGAGCTGATTTACGTTGAGGTCAGACGTAACTATAGAAGCTTAGTTATAATCTGATTTACGTTGAGGTTAGACGTAACTAATTACAAACTGATTTACGTTACGTGTATATATAAAATAGGATATCATGATTAATGAATATGTAGTAATGGCTTTATTTGGAATATGCATTTGTTTCATTCATACTTATGTGCACAGTCATCACTGTTAATTTGATTTGTAGCTTTTGTTAATTATAAATAAAAAGGAATGAACTGTATATTTTGGAAATTTTGCTGCCAACACTAATTTTGTTTAAATATTGTTTTATACCCGATCAATACAATTCCAGTTAAACATTGCAATTCTGTTACATACAGCGGTGGAAATTCACTTGGACCAAATATTTTGTCCGCTTCTTTTTTCTTTTTCTTTTTCGAGGGTTCTGTTCTTTTCTTGGAAATTGACCATAAGTTAATAATTCCGGTCCGTTCTGGTATTCAATACCTGTACTTGTAGTTGTGTATATATAATATATTTCTTTTCAAAATGCATACTTCTTTTATTAGAATCGTTCCATTATTTATAACATGAAATGTTTATGTACTTTGACGGCTAAAACGTCAGATGACTTGGCTGGCAATATGATGCTATTTAAAGTAAATGACATTTTTTTCGATAAATAACTAGTGCAGTATTCAGAATAGGGATGGATTGGTGTACAGGAGTACTTATTACTTATAATAGAGGATGAAATTCAGACTTCTTAAGATGATTGGAATCAGAAAGTGGTTGGTTTTGAGAAAAAAAATGGTTTTCGGCAGTTGAGGTATACCATATACATGTAATCAATTACTTTAACTGTTAAAATTGTATTTATTGCAAATATGTCTCTAGTTTTGAATTTATTTTTGTGTAAAAAGCTATCTTTTTCATTTAAATGTCATGTTTCTCGTTGCCATGGCAACAGAAGAAATTATTTCATTTGATGTAACAAAGACCGTTCCCTTAACATTCATCGATCGGTCCAGCCAGCAATGTGTGGGCGTCAGCTCGAGTTCCCGACGCAATACTCCGTCACAGCCGAGGTTTATCGGATGCTTTCCGACTGAAATCGATTTTCTCATTATCAATTATTAATTCGAAAATAAGCATTTGAATGAGAGTTCCGAACGAATCAATACTGCAGAACTGCTAATGAATGACTAATTCTAATCGGCAACATGTTGTATTTTCTACACCATATTTTTATGAATGATAATTATTTTTATCTAATAATATATTTTCAGAATGATTTAAATAAGAATTCTTCAATGTATGATTTAGTAATTATTCAACGAGAAATACAGCGACAAATATGGTAAAGCAATACATGTGAATGGATGTATTTATACAGCTGTGGTCTTAATCTTGAACGAAATGATATTGAAGCCTTCAGATTGATCACTGCAGACGACATGTGTTGATTTGTCAGTGTATGTTTTAACTTTTATACTATAGGTGTAGTTGACAAACTGTGGAGTATTGGTATATCAGAAATAATTATATTTGAGATAAATATCTAAACTGAATATATTCACAATAAAGACTGATTTTAATATTGTTCTTGTTTTTATGTTATGTAATCTGTCATTGAAGAGTAATTACTTTAATGGTATACATAATATACAATAATCTAATACGGATTATGGAAATAAAAACAGTTAAAATGTTTGATTTAAATCTTTAGGAAATAATGATATTTGTCTTTTTAGACTGGTCTTAATGATAATCATGATGGTAATAAAAATGAAAATAGAGAAGCATTAGCTGGGTGGCAATGATGAAAATAATAAGTCTTAAATGACATGTTGATGATGATGATGATGATGATGATGATGATGATGATGATGATGATGATGATGATTAAAGCAATGATAATGACGACGAAAACGATGATGGTGATAATGATGACGACGGTAATGTTGAAAATGAAAGTTATAGAAAAAAAATCAGAAAAAACTGAAATTTATAATATATAGAATAGTTATGACATTAATACCCTACAAAACCACCATCACCATTTAAACGGATAATCATCATCACCATCATCATCATCATCATCATCATCATCATCATCATCACCATCATCATAATCATCATCATCATCATAATCATCATCATCATCATCATCATCATCATCATCATCCTGATAATAAGAAGAATGAAGATAATACTCGTGTAAATGATGATGATAATGATGATAATTACAAAGACAGAATGTCTTTAAAATATTGATAATTATAATGAATGATGATTGATAAAGCAAGTATCTTATTAGTGATATTATGATATTAACAATAACAAAAATCATCATCATAAGCCTATCAATCATTATTACGATTGTTCTTATTGTCATCATGGTCTATTTAAAAAGATGGCCAAAATAATTTCTTTCTACAAAAAATTTTTCATTGAAATTTATATATATTATGTATGGACCCATAAGCTGTCAAAATATGAAAAATATCGTCTCAATATTTGGTTTTAAAAATCTTAAATTTATGAATTTGACTAAAAATGTAATAGGAAATCACCCCTTTTTACACCTTTAATGTATTTTTATAATAGTCCCACATAGAATTTTGACAATATATAAGTATGATGTATACAATTCAATGATGCATTAAGATTATTAATAATGTTACTAAGTAACCAACATAGTTTTTTTCTGGGAGTGTGTCAAAGTACGAGTGTGCTGACAAATATCGTATATCCATCATATTTCTCATCACACATTGGTTTTGTCAACTTATTTCTTCGATTGAAATGGTTAAATATTTATCGAAACATACTATTCAACATACTATTTTAGCATCACGGTTTGTGCATATTTACATTGATATTTTAAAGTTTGAAAATTGTTTTTATCATTTTGGTTAATGGGCATACCCAAACATATCGTAACATGTCTATTCACCCGACAATTACACTGTAAGTACCTCTTGAACAAAACTGTCTAAAGAATTTCATTATTTAAACGTGTGTAGCAAATTCCACATGGATATATATCTAAATATTAGAATTGTTGATATATTGAACGGGTTTCTGTCCCTGTACCATTGCTAAAACGTTAAAAGAATTGCATGATTTCAATGTCACTACAATCTATTTCCACTATAAACATTTAACATAAAGAATAAAACTTTTGGGTACCTTGTAATTCGTTATAATCGGGTTTTAATTTGTTTCCAATGAAATGCTTTTATTTAAGACGAAATTTTTTTTATATGTATATTTAATTTGTAATGTAAGTAAAGGATAAACCTGCACTAATTCATCTTTAACTTTCTGTTTACTTTTTCATAGATATCAATTTATGTTGGTAACAACTGACTTTTACTTTCACGACTCATTAATATGTGCATTTGATCTTAGAGAGAGAACATAAGGACTAAAAACGACAGTATCAATATATGATTTTTTTTATTTTAGTGATAAATGGGAGAACTATGATATATCTCACTTTAAGTAAAACTTTTTCCTATGTTTGATTTTGCTGTAGCATTACTTACTTTGCTTATTTTGTTTTATTGAGAAG
This sequence comes from Atrina japonica, assembly GCA_030159075.1. NCBI lineage: Eukaryota > Metazoa > Mollusca > Bivalvia > Pterioida > Pinnidae > Atrina > Atrina japonica. Next base: position 1,412,031 of record BROG01000012.1, on the reverse strand, counting down.
TAAAATAACCAAAAATAAAATGTAAGTAAAGGAAACTGACAATAGATGATAAATAAATAATGCGAGATGTTATAAATGAAGTCATCAAAATACTTTAATCACGTTCTCGTTTTTTGTATGTTAAATCAAAACCAGTGAATTATTTCTTATTGTACAGTTTGAGAAAAATAATATATCTAAATTAATTCTTGACACGGAAAAAGTATAAGAACGGTTCTGATACTGTGCTATTGTATTTCTACATTTAAAGGGCAATAGCTCTGTTTACAACCAAAAATTATTTCGATTTCTTTCTTCTTCTACTTGATGTACAATAACAAATAAGAGCTATACACAGGTATAAACAATCTTATAGTCATATATATTTTGTGAAAATAAGGTCAGGTCCAGTATGGTGTTACAAATGGTAAGGTTGAGTTAATCAATTGCAAGTGAAAAGTGCGAAACCTGGGTTTCTCAAGCAATTTTCACAAAATATATAGAAGTTATAGAACTTTTATGCCTGTGTATATCTCTTTTTTGTCACTGTACATCTGTATTCAATCACATGATAAAAAGTTTATATTGGAAACATGGCGCTGAGAAGGAGTATGATATCAAAATGGTTATATAATAATCTCTGTTTAACACTCGTGTTACGCACCCGTGATAAATATTCTTCTTCTACCTCACGCGATGAAATAAAATGTTATTCATAGAAATTGACAAATAGCTTCTATAATTATAGACTTTACAGTCTTCTAGTATAATAAGAAAAACCTATTAGTAAACAGGAATATGCCAACTTTTTAAATGACGTCATAAAATTGAAGTCACCCACACACACGGTTTTGCGCATATAACTTCTGCTGTAAATACCGTTACTTACGTATAAATTGTCAAACTAATTGTGTAGTTAATTAAGCATAAATTATCAAACTTGGCTGTCAAAAATTAACTTATTTTGTCGTCTTCGCATGTAAATGAATCCAGCTAAAAGTTCGGTGTCACATTGTGTGTACTTCGGAATTGAATGCTTATTAATTTAACTGTTTGTACATTTCAAACTGAACTCTCAAAATGTATTTGTCCAAGTTTAATTTACCAGCAAATGTATTTACTTTCATTTTATTGTATTAGTCAACATGATTTAATATTGAATGCGGTTCCAATTTTCAAAGATTCATAATGTTATTGCAGTCGCACAAAGCAGTTATGTTTTTCTTTTATAAATACATATTTCGTATAAAATTTCGCTAATATAGCGAAATATTTCATTTGAAATATCTTTACAACCATACAAACTTGCATCGGCTGTCGTCAGGTTTATTTCTTATATTACGTATACAGGTTTTGTGCAATAATTTTGAAAAGTTAATTACATAAGAGTTCTATGATTTCGAGTGTATACACATGTATTACAATTAAAAATACGCTTTGCTTACCAAAACATAACATCTGTTATTTACTTTGACATGTTGCTTATAAATAAATTTATAAATGTGTTATTGTTTATACAACTGATGTGTTCCTCCATCTTCTGTAGTCAATATGGGTTTTCCTTGTCGCTATAGACTTTCCATTGTTGCATGGACAGAGTGGTGAAAGAAGTGTTTAACCGCAACCGAAATTGACCGAAAGAATCCTACATTTTCCAAAATGATTAAAAAGAAGATGAATCGTATTTCTTGAATGTTTTCCTTTTTATGTGATGAGTGCATAATGTCATCGCTCAGGATTTGTGTTGAAAAGTGACACCTAGCGGAAACAACACTAAGTTAATGGCGTATTGCACTGCCGATATTTAAATTAAATCTCTCTTCGTTCCCTGTAGATGATGAGATTTCGCCGTTTTATTAAAATTTATGAATATTATTTCATTGCATGTCATATTTCTACTGAATCTTGTAAAAATTAGCAATTGATTAGATTATGATAAGATACTTGACTTTGTATCTGGAAAAGTGATTATGTGACGATCACATGCTTAAACTATTCATTTCTGGACTGCGAATTGAATGTACACTTTGAGACTTCGTTCCGAGTGAATAAAAGATGTATTGGCTCTTTAGTGCTTCTATTCGGATAGAACATACTTCCATGCAGCCAGCGACCCATGATTCCTGACAAAGAAATGTGAAATCTTGCCAGGCAATTAGTTTCAGTTGATTTGTTTACAACTTTTAATATTGGGCCATCGGTGTTTCGAACTTAAAGTCATTGGACCTGGTGTTTTTCAATCCAATTCATATTCAACCTAGGAATGTCTTTCAGGACTTTCTATTTGTTCTTCGGTTTAATAATCTGATCCATTATTAAAATGTTCTTTATTGAATAAGTAGTTTGTAGACAACTATAACTGTTGATGAATTGAGAAGAAACACATTTTAAAATCCATTCACTGATATATTTAATCAGACGTAGAATTGTATCAGAATCTCTGTGGTAACCGCCTATGTGCTAAAAATACAAGTAAAACGGAAATAACAAAATTACAAGTAAAATACATATAAACAAATTACAAGTAAAATAGGAATAAAAAAATTAAAAGTAAAATGGAAATAACCGAATTACAAGTAAAATGGATAAAATCAAATTACCAGTAAATTTGAAATAACAAAATTAGATAAATGGAAATAACCAAAATACAGGTAAAATAGATATAACCTAATAACGAATAAAATGGTTATAACCAATGGGAATAATATGTATAGGTCCATGTCTGACCATTTTCACGATTTGTATATTGTCTTATTAAAATAAAATTGATCTACCAAAAGCATGAGAACTGGATATAACTCAAAATAAATCAAATGGATATAACCAAAAGCAAGTAAAATTGATTTAGCCCCAAAACAAGTAAAATGGATATAGTTCAAAACAGGTAAAATGGATATAGCTCAAAACAGGTAAAATGGATATAGCTCAAAACAAGTAAAATGGATATAGCTCAAAACAGGTAAAATGGATATAGCTCAAAACAGGTAAAATGGATATAGCTCAAAACAGGTAAAATGGATATAGCTCAAAACAGGTAAAATGGATATAGCTCAAAACAGGTAAAATGGATATAGCTCAAAACAGGTAAAATGGATATAACCAAATGCAAAATGGATATGAATGGATATAACCCGAAAGAAAGAAATGGATATAACTCACAACAAGTAAAATGGATATAACTCAAAACAAGTACAATGGATATAACCCAAAATGATCAAATGGATATAACCCTAAACAAGTGAAATGGATTTAACCCAAAACAAGTAAAATGGATATATCCCAAAACCAGTAAAATGGATATAACTCAAAACAAGTAAAATGGATATAACCAAAAACAAGTAAAATGAATATAACCAAAAACAAGTGCAATGGATATGACAAAAAGCAAGTAAAATGGATATAACTCAAAACAAGTACAATGGATATAACCCAAAAAGGATCAAATGGATATAACCCTAAACAAGTGAAATAGATATAACCCAAAACAAGTAAAATGGATATATCCCAAAACCAGTAAAATGGATATAACCTAAAACAATTAAAATGGATATAATCCAAAACAAGTGAAATAGACATAACCCAAAAGAGGTAAAATGAATATAACCCAAGAGAGGTAAAATGAATATAACCCAAAAGAGGTAAAATGAATATAACCCAAAACAAGTAAAATAGATATAACCCAAAAGAGGTAAAATGAATATTACCCAAAACAAGTAAAATGGAAATAACCCCTAACAAGAAAATGAATATAACATAAAACAAGTAAAATCCATATAACCCAAAAGAATTAAATGGATATATCCCAAAACAAGTACAATGAATATAATCCAAAATAATTAATTGGATATAACCCAAAACAAGTGAAACGGATATAACCTAAAACATGTAAAATGGATATAACCCAAAAGAGGTAAAATAGATATAACCCAAAACAATTAAATAGATATAACCCAAAAGAGGTAAAATAGATATAACCCAAAACAAGTAAAATGGAAATAACCCAAATCAAGTAAATGAATATAACCTAAAACAAGTACAATGGATATAACCCAAAAGAATCAAATGGATATAACCCAAAACAAGTAAAATGGATATAACCCAAAACAAGTAAAATGGATATAACCCAAAACAAGTAAAATGGATATAACCCAAAACAAGTAAAATATAACTGAAAGCAAGTAAAATGGATATCACTCTAACCAAGTAAAATGGATATAACCCAAAACAAGTAAAATGGGAATAACCCAAAACAAGTAAAATGGACATAATCCAAAACATATAAAATGGAAATTACTCGAAACAAGTAAAATGGATAGAACCTAAAACAAGTAAAATGGATATAACTCAAAATAAGTTAAATGGATATAACCCAAAACATGTAAAAAATAGAAATAACTCGAAACAAGTAAAATAGATATAACCCAAAAGAGATCAAATGAATATTACCCAAAACAAGTGAAATTGATATAACCTAAAACAAGTAAAATGGATATAACTCAAAATAAGTTAAATGGATATAACCCAAAGCATGTAAAAAATAGAAATAACTCGAAACAAGTAAAATAGATATAACTCAAAACAAGTACAATGGATATAACTCAAAACAAGTAAAATAGATATAACCCAAAAGAGGTCAAATGAATATTACCCAAAACAAGTGAAATTGATATAACCTAAAACAAGTAAAATGGATATAACTCAAAATAAGTAAAATGGATATAACCCAAAACATGTAAAAAATAGAAATAACTCAAAACAAGTACAATGGATATAACCCAAAAGAATTAAATGGATATAACCCAAAGCAAGTACAATGGATATAACCCAAAACAAGTAAAATAGATATAACCAAAAAGAGGTAAAATAAATATTACCCAAAACAAGTGAAATTGATATAACCTAAAACAAGTAAAATGGATTACCCAAAACAAGTGAAATTGATATAACCTAAAACAAGTAAAATGGATATAACCAAAACCAAGTAAAATGGATATAAGCCAAAACAAGTAAAATGGATATAACCCAAAACAAGTAAAATGGATAGAACTCAAAACAAGTACAATGTATATAACTCAAAATAAGTAAAATGGAAATAACCCGAAACAAGTACAATAGATATAATTGGAAGCAAGTAAAATGGATATAACCCCCCAAAAATGGATATAACCCAAGACAAGTAAATGGATATAATTCAAAACAAGTAAAATGGATACAACCCAAAACAAGTAAAATGGATATAATCCAAAACAAGTACAATGGATATAACCCAAAACAAGTAAAATGGATATGACCAAAAGTAAGTAAAATGGATATAACCCCAAAAAAGTAAAATGGATTGAACTGATAGAAAGTAAAATGGATATAACCCAAAGAAGTAAAATTGATATAACCCAAAACAAGTAAAATGGATATAACCCAAAGCAACTAAAACGGATGTAACCGAAAACAAATAAATCGGATATAACTCAAAACAGGTACAATGGATATAACCCAAATAAGTAAAATGGATATAACCCAAAACAAGTAAAATGGATATAACCCAAAACAAGTAAAATGGATATAATTCAAAACATGTAAAATGGAAATAACTCGAAACAAGTAAAATGGATAGAACCTAAAACAAGTAAAATGGATATAACTCAAAATAAGTAAAATGGATATAACTCAAAACAAGTAAATTGGATATAACCGAAAACAAGTAAAATTGATATAACCCTAAATAAGTAAAATGGATATAACCCAAAAGCAAGAGAAATGTACAGAATCAAACACAAATGCTTTATACTTACTGTAGACACAGACTGGAAATTGTCAACTAAGCTATACGACAAAAAAGCGACGATGTCGACTTTCCCATCGTAAATTTTCCACAGTTAAGTAGTAATATCCCACAGTCACCTGCATATAGAGTTTATATTTCGCAAATGATCCGATATGCCAGGGCGTGTTCAACATATGAATATTTCATATTAAATGTAAACAACTCACTGAAAAATTATTGACATAGGGATGTCGGAAACCGCGTTTGATGTCAAATTTTACAGTCGGAATAATAGTTTTGTTTGCGATTAATCTGTTTCACTAAGTGAAATGTTGAGTTGCCGTTTCGTCGGCGGTTGTTTAGATATCTGTACCAATTGTGACGAAGATTTGTCTATCATGTATTTTATTTGCATTTGACTGTGGACTCACAGTGGGTGAGACCGGTCGACAGAGGATGCTTACTCCTCCATGGTACCTGATCTCATCTCTTGGTTTCCAGAGGTCAGTGTTTATCCATTTTTACAAGATTTGTATCTATGTCCTGGACATCCTAAAGATTTACAGTTTGGTATCTGAGATTTTTTATATAACCCAAAATAAGTATAATAGATATAACCCAAAGAAAGTAAAATGGATATAATCCAAAACAAGTAAAATGGATATAACCCAAAGCAGAGTAAAATGGATATAACCCAAAACAAGTAAAATGGATATAACTGAAACAAGTAAAATGGATATAACCCAAAGCGAATAAAATGGATATAAGCGAAAGCAAGTAAAATGGATTATATCTTTGGTATTACGTGTATAGTATATATGTAACCCAAAACAAGTAAACTTTATATAACACAAAACAAATAAAATGGATATAATCCAAAACAAGTAAAATGGATATAACCCAAAACAAGTAAAATGGATGTAACCCAAAACAAATAAAATTGATATAACTCAAAACAAGTAAAATGGATAGAACCAAAAACAAGTAAAATGGATATAACCAAATTACAAGTAAAGTTAATGTACCACATTACAAGTAAAGTTGATGTACCAAATTACAAGTTAAGTGGATATAAACCAAAGCAAGTAAAATGAATATAACCTATAGCAAGTAAAATGGATATACCAAATTACAAGTGAAATTGATATAACCAATATACAATTAAAATGGATATACCAAATTACAAGTAAAATTGATATTACCAAATTACAAGTAAAATGGATATAATCAAATTACAAGTAAAATGGATATAACCCAAAGCAAGTAATATACATGTATATATAACCAAAATACAATTTAAAGGGAAATAATCAACATACCAGTAAAATGGAAATAACTAAAATACAGGTGATATTGATATAACCGAATAACAAATAAAATAGATATAACCAATGGGAATAATGTGTCTAGAAGTCAGTGTTTGGCCAATTTTCACCAGATTTGTACACTTGAAAAGTAATACTTTGGTATAAGTTTTATAACCAAAAGTTTTTTTTAATCACGAAATGGTTTATAGGTTATGATCATGCTTAGTAAGACATTATCTATCCGCGCTAGCTAAACGTTTAGTGGAAAATATATGTAAACCATATTTCCAGAAAACTGAAAGCTTCGAAAGGGTATGAATGGTGTTAACTTGATAAGAAAACTAATAACTTCATTCAGGAAAAACACACGCGTTTAAAATATCCAGTCACTTCATAACATAATATTTTGTTATCATTGTTACACATATTTTGTTGAGAACTATTTATTAATAAGTCAACTAATTTATCTATAAAGACCAGCAAATGTCCAATTACGTGAACATATCTTGCCATCCTGCAAGGACTTGACATTAATAGAAGTCATACAATAACAGAGGATGCATTGCACATTTCAAAACATTTTTAAAGTGGGATTCGCGATTTTTATGATTTGATGACGGAAACAAGTGCTAATAAGTTATCCTACATTATATCTTACAACATTAATCATTACAATAGAAACTATAACAAAATTCATCTTTTAGAAAAGATCGGATTGCAGCATTCAAATTGTAATCTTCTCAAAAGCTTAGATAGTGATCTTTTTACAGTGGATACTCTTAGACGGATTTGGCAATACATTTAGATTTATAATTTGACCTCCCCCACTTTCTCATTAAGAAGTATTCATTTATATGAAATTCGAGCTCAACTAATGAGTTCTTATTTACAGAAACGACCGTATTGAGCATTGTTTTGGCCTTTACTGTAAAACTATAACTTTGGTATTGTTAATAGTACAGTTCATCACCGATATATCATCACCTTTTGTTTTTCTTAATTTTGGCGGTATGACGGGTTTAGCAATATATCGAGGTTTACTGTTTACGAGGTGTGGTCACTTCCATGTCTTTAATCCCTGCTGTACATCATATCATGTTTACAACTCACTAACGGAAAATAAAATCGGATATTTTGGCCATTGTTTAGACAATTTGGCCACCCTACTAAAATGACCAAAATTAAACCGTCCTATGTATATACATGTTTGACGGCCGGAAAATGTAGATTTTTTTTAACTTTAACCCGTAAACTTTTGTAATGTAAAATTTTAATCGTTATTTGTTATAATAAATTGTTAACATGCCGGTAATGCAAAGGTTTGTAACTTTGGTATTATGTTTATAATATTAATATCCAATTTACTCATAATTATTACTTGACGTGTTGTAATTGCTGTGTAAACACAGGACGTGTCGATTTTTTCAAACTTTCACGGATGCGAGATTTGAATATTGTTACACTCGTAAGCTGGTCCTCTGGCTGACTAACCAGTTTATGACACTTAATATTCGAGTTATCTCCCTTCGCGGTTGTAAAATTGAAGTAAACAAGCGACCGTCAGTCTAGGATCCTGGCTCACTGATGTTTACACTGTCAGTATATCGACGAAGTATGATTGGACATGGATCCTAGACTAAAGTGACCGGCTGCTAACATTTCTACTCACACTTGTTTATTACATGATCTGGCGATACGGTCGAGGGATTTAACATGTTCAAATGACAATTTGTACGGGGGAATCGGCGGTGGAAGGCGATATGAGGGTTTTTGGCGTTGTAACAGGGGAATTATATGGAAGGAAATTTATTCTTTAAGAAATAGTGGCGCTATGCGGGTTTGCCGTTATAACGTGGGTGGTATATCGGGGTGAACTGTATTTATAAAGGTATAGTGATAATAGATAATTCTTTTGGGTAAAAGGATAGGGATGATCAGTAAATCTGTTTAGTGAAAGATGTTGCGATTGATAATTTTGTTTAGATAAAGATGTGACAACAAATAAAGGTAAAGGTGTTTGGGCGATGGATACATCTTTTTATACAAAGGTGACGATAGATAAATCTTTTAGATAAAGGTTTTGGGAGATCGATAAATCTTTTAGATAAAGGTTTTGAAACGATATATGTATCTTTTTATCTAAAAAGTGATTGGGCATTAGAATTACCAAATATAAAATGACTTGAACTCTTTTAAGAACAGTCACCGCTTTCGCTGGTCTCATGGTAGAGCGTTGGACTCTCAAGCGAAAGGTTCCAGGTTCTATATCCGGTACCGGGTCGTACCAAAAAATGGTAGAGACTGTTCCTTCACCAAGCACTCGGCATACGAAGTGAAAGCTATGGGTCTTTTTGAAATTTGAAACCGAGGCACCGTGTCGCAGAAGGCGTGACACGTAAAGTAAGCCTGATTGCACTGGTCTCAGTCCATAGCACGGGCCAAAATTCGAAACACTTCACCTGATGCTTGTGACATATAAGCGCAGGCAGATAATAAAGTCAATGATTATAATTTTAGTGATTACTTGTTGTGTTAATCATAACTACATCGCCCGCAAAATCGACATGAATAACAAAAACAATATAAATAACTACAAACCCACAAAACAATATAAATAACGAAAAAAAAAACACAAAACAATATAAATCTAAAGAAAACATAAAAAACAATATAAATAACTAAAAACCCACAAAACAATATAAATAACTACAAAAACCCACAAAAAATATAAATAACTAAGGAAAGCAACAAAAACAATATAAATAACTAAAACCCAGAAAACAATAAAGATAACTAAAAAACCACAAAAAAATATAAAAAACGAAAGAAAAAAATGAAAACAATGCAAATAACTAAAGAAAACAATAAAAACAATATAAATAACTAAAATCCCACAAAACAGTATAATTGACTAAAAAAAACACAAAACAATATAAATAACGATAGAAAACAATAAACCAATATAAATAACTAAAGAAAACAATAAAAAGAATATAAATAACTAAAATCCCACAAAACAGTATAAATAAGTAAAAAAAACCAATATTAATAACTAAAAACGCACAAAACAATATAAATATATAAAACACCCACAAAATAATATAAATAACTAAATACCCATAAAATGATAAAAATAACTAAACACCAACAAAATAATATAAATAATTAAAAACCCACAAAACAATATAAATGAAATCCAAAAAAACCAACAAAACAATATAGATAACTAAAAACCCACAAAAACGATATATATAACTTAAATCCAACAAAACAATAAAATTGACTTAAAATCCAAAATATAAATAACTAAGAAACCCATAAAATGATAAAAATAACTAAAAACCCACAAAACAATATAAATAAAAGCAATATAGATTACTAAAAACCCACAAAACAATATAAATAACTACAAAAACCCACAAAAAAATGTAAATAACTGACGAAAACAACAAAAACAATATAAATAACTAAAACCCACAAAACAATATAAATGACTAAAAATCCAAAAAAACAATATAAGTAACTAAGAAAACAATAAAAACAATATAAATAACTAAAACCCACAAAACAGTAAAAATAAGTAAAAAAAACAATATAAATAACTAAAATCCCACAAAACAATATAAATAACAAAAAACCACAAAACAATATCAATAAATAAAAAAACCACAAAATAATATAAATAACTAAATACCCATAAAATGATAAAAATAACTAAACACCAACAAAATAATATTAATTACTAAAAACCCACAAAACAATATAAATGAAATTAAAAAACCCAACAAAACAATATAGATAACTATAAACCAACAGAAACGATATAAATAACTTAAATCCCACAAAACAATGAAATTAACTTAAAATCCATAATATGAATAACAAAAAACCAAGAAACAATAAAAATCAATATAAATAAAAACACTATAGATAACTTAACACACACAAAACAATATAAATAACTACAAAAGCCCACAAAACAATGTATTTAACTGAAGAAAACAACAAAAACAATATAAATCACTAAAACCCACAAAACAGTATAAATAAGTAAAAAACCACAAAACAATATAAATAACTAAAGAAAACAATATAAATAACTAAAATCTTACAAATCAGTATAAATAAGTAAAAAACAATATAAATAACTAAAAACCCACAAAACAATATAAATAACGAAAAAAAAACACAAAACAAAATAAATAAATAAAAAACCCACAAAATAATATCAATAACTAAAAACCCACAAAACAATATAAATGAAATAAAAAAACCAACACACCAATATAGATAACTAAATACCCACAAAAACGATATAAATAACTTAAATCCGATAAAACAATAAAATTAACTTAAAAACCACTATATGAATAACTAAAAACCAAGAAAAACAATAAGAATCACTAAAATCACACAAAACAAAATAAATTAAAAACGTATAGATAACAAACAACCCACAAAAATATGAATAACTACAAAAACCGATAAAACCATGTAAATTACTGAAGAAAACAACAAATATAATATGAATAACTGAAAGCGCCACAAAACAATATAAATAACTAAAAAACAACAAAACAACAAAAATGACTAAAAAAAACAATAAAACAATATAGATAACTTAAATCCCACAAAATAGTATAAATAACTAAAAAACAATAAAAACAATATAAATAAATTAAAACCCCCCCAAAACAATATAAATAACTAAAATCCCACAAAACAATATAAATAACTAAACACTAACAAAATAATATAAATAACAAAAACCCACAAAACAATATAAATAAAAAGAAAATAGATAACTAAAATCCCACAAAACAATATAAATAACTACAAAAACCCACAAAACAATGTAAATAACTGAAGAAAACAACGAAAACAATATAAATAACTAAAAATCAACAGAACAATATAAATGAAATAAAAAAACAACAAAACAATAACGATAACTAAATACCCACAAAAACGATATAAATAACTTAAATCCCACAAAACAAAAAAATTAACTTAAAATCCACAATATGAATAACTAAAAACCAAGAAAAACAATAAAATAACTAAAAACCCACAAAACAATATAAATAACTACAAAAACCCACAAAACAATGTAAATAACGGAAGAAAACAACAAAAATAATATAAATAATTAAAACCCACAAAACAATATAATAACTAAAAGACCACAAAACAATATAAATAACTAAAGAAAACAATAAAAACAATATAAATAACTAAAATCCCACAAAAAAGTATAAATAAATAAAAAACAACAAAAACAAAGTAAGTAACTAAAAACCCACAAAACAATATAAATAACTAAAAAACACAAAACAATATAAATAAATAAAAAACCCACAAAACAATATAAATAACTAAAAAAACAACAAAAACAATATAAATGACTAAAATCCACCAAAACATTATAAATTACTAAAAAAAACAAAAAACAATATAATAAATAAAAAACCCACAAAACAATATAAATAACTAAATACCCAAAAAATGATATAAATAGATAAACACTAACAAAATAATATAAGTAACAAAAATCCACAAAACAATATAAATCGAAAGAAAATAGATAACTAAAAACCCACAAAACAATATAAATAACTACAAAAACCCACAAAACAATTTAAATAACTGAAGAAAACAACGAAAACAATTTAAATAACTAAAACCCACAAAACAATATAAATAACCAAAAAATCCCACAAAACAATATAAATAATTACAGAAAACAATAAAAACAATATAAAAACTTAAATCCCACAAAATAATATAAATAACTAAAAAACCACAAAACAATATAAATAAAATAAAAAAAACCAACAAAACAATATGGATAACTAAAAACCCACAAAAACGATATAAATAACTTAAATCCCACAAAACAGTATAAATAACAAAAAACCAACAAAACAATAAAAAATAATTAATAAAACAACAATACATTATAGCATTTAAAAAAATATATAAATAACAAAAAACACCCAAAAACAAAACAAAACTTTTAAAATAATTTAAAACCCACTAAACAATATAAGTAATTTAAAACTCACAAAAGCAATATAAATAACTAAAAACCCTAAAAACAATATATATGACTAAAAATCCCCAAAACAATATAAATAACTTAAAACCCACAAAACAATATAAATAACTAAAACCAAACAAAACTATATAAAAAGCTAAACACCAACAAAACGATAAAAAATAATTACCTCCCAAATATAAATAACTTAAAACCCACAAAACGATATAAGTGACTAAAATCCACAAAAACAATAAAAACAATTAAAACTCACAAAAACAATATAAATAACTAAACCGCCCCCCCCCCCATGAATAACTTAAAAGAAAACACAAAACAGTATAAATAACAAAAAATATATATGAGTATATATAAACCACGTAAAAAATTATGGATAACAAAAAACATTATAAATAACTAAAAGCCCACAAATCAGTATAAAGACCAAAAACCCATAAGCAATAGAAATAACTAAAAACCAACAAAACACTTTAACATTAAAAAAAACAATATAAATAACAAGAACAACACGAACACAAAACAATAAAAATAACTTAAAACCCACTAAACAATATAAGTAATTAAAAACTCACAAAAGCAATATAGATAACTAAAAACCCACAAAACAATAAAAATAACTAAAAACTCACAAAATAATATAAATAACTAAATATCCAAAGAACAATATATATAACTAAAACCCACAAAACAATATAAAAAACTGAAAACCCACAAAACAATATAAATAAATAAAAAACCCACAAAGCAGTATAAATAACTAAATAACAACAAAACGATATAAAAAACAGTCAAACACTATAAATAAATTATAAACCACAAAAATAATAAAAATAACTAAAAACGCACAAAACAATAAAATGACTAAAAATCCAAAAAAGCAATATAAATAAGTAAAACTCACGAGCAAATGAAAATAAATAAAAACCCACAAACCGATATAGATAACTAAAAATCAACAAAACAATATAAATAAGTAAAACCCCACTAAATAATGTAAATAACTAAAGCGCACAAAAATATCAATGATTAAAAACCCACAAAACGATGGAAATAACTAAAAAGCCCACAAAACAGTATATATAAATAAAAAAGCACAAAAACAATATAAATACCTAAAAATTCACAAAACAATATAAATAACAAAAACCAACAAAACATTATGAATAACAAAAACCCAATAAAAATAACTAAAAACCATAAAAACCAAAATAATAATTAAAAACCAAAAAAACAATACAAATATCTAAAAACACACAAAACAAAATAAATAACTAAAACAAGAAAACCAATATAAATGACTGAAAACCCAACAAAACCATATAAAAAACAACAACAATAGAATATAAATAATGAAAACCGACAAAACAGAATAATATAAAAATTTCAGATACCAAAGTATAAATCAATAGAATGTCCAGGACATAGATACAATTCCGGTAAAAATGGACAAACACGGACCTCTGGAAACCAAGAGGTGGGATCAGGTGCCATGGAGGAGTAAGCATCCCCTGTCGACCGGTCACACCCGCCGTGAGTCCACAGTCAAGTCCAACGAAACAAGTGAGGAGTGTATCCTCGTCACATTTGGTACAGACGTCCCAACAACCGCCAACGAAAAGGCAACTCAACATTTCACTTAGTGAAACAGAGTACTCGCAAACAAGACTATTATACCGACCGTAAAAATTTGCGGAACGTTGACATTAAACGCGGTTTTCGATATCCCTGTGTCAATAATTTGTCAGTGAGTAGTTTACCTCTGTATATGAAATCTTCATATGTTGTGCACGCCCTGGCATATCGGATCATTTGTGAAATATAAACTCCATATGCGGGTGACTGAGGGATATTACTACTTAAATGTGGAAAATTTACGATGGGAAAGCCGAAATCGTCGCGTTTATCGTATAGCTTAGTTGCTAATTTCCCGTCTGTGTTTATTTTAAGTAAAATGTTTAAGTATGAAGTGTGTGTGCTTGATTCTGTTGTATCTTTAATTTTTAGTTCGCTGGGATATATCGCATTGACATATGTATGAAAGTTGTCATTATTAATTGACAAAACGTCGTCGATATATCTAAATGTCAAATTAAAGGACACCGCTAACTTTTTCTTCTTTTGATTCAGCAGTTTCTGAATGAAGTCTGCTTCGTATGAATAAAGGAACAGGTCGGCCAATAAAGGAGCACAATTGGTCCCCATAGGAATGCCGATAGTTTTTTGAAAGACCACGTCACCGAACATTACAAATATATTGTCTATTAGAAATTCCAGCATGTTTTTTATATCAACTTCAGTATATTTATGTGTAGAATCAGAGTGGCGTTTGACGAAATAAGTATCCTGATAGTCAATCACTAGGTATTTAAATTTTCGGGTACCACCTTTAATGAAAAAGCAGTTGTCTATGATGCTGAAAAGTCTTTCTTTTAATTTTGTATGTGGAATAGTAATGTAAAGAGTAGAGAAGTAAGTTTTGATACTGTGAATTCGAGAAAAATTGTGTGCCTTCAAATTTTCTAAAAGCTTTTTATAATTTTTTAGTATCCACATCTGATTTACACCGCTTCTGGAATAAGCAACTGTACAGTATTGTTTAAGTTTCTCCTTAATGGCTGTCAATATCTTGGTAAGGAGTAAAAAAGGTTTGGTAGAACATTTGCTGGATCCTGGTATGTATCTTTGCTTATATGGGGTTTTATGAAGTTTAGGTATCCAGTATAAATGTGGTAGCTCGAAATCGGTATCCGTTGTAGGTATATTAAATGAGCGTAATACGGACATGTGATTTTGAAGGATCTCGTCCTTTGAAAGTGAGCTACGTGTGTATGTAGGATTTCCAGAATTCGTATTAAACCCAAGTTCTTCTAATAAATAATAAACAATTATAGTAATGTGCCTTACAAATAAAAACTGTATATTATTTGAGGCTTTGTCTGCTGGTACCAGTACATATTGGTGATGTAATCTATCCAGTTATGTTACTACTTCTGGATCATTAAATACAGAGGGATAACGTGTTTTCATAGTCCCTTTAAGTTTTCGAATACGTGATTTTATCAACCATCGTATGGCTTTCAGCCATTCAGACAAAGTGTTTGGTTTTACGTCTTCATAATAATTTGAAACCCACAAAACAATAAAAATATCTTAATGCCCACAAAACAATCTAAATAACTAAAAAAAAAAAAAAAAAAAAAAATAAAAACTAAAAATCTACAAAACAATCAAATTTACTTAAAATCCACAAAACAATCGAAATAACTAAAAACAAAGAATACAAGAAAAAAAAATAAAAATCCACAAAACAATATAAATAATAAAAACCCACAAAAACCATCAAAAACAATATAAGTAATCAAAACCAACAAAAACAATATAAATAGCTAAAAATCTACAAACCAATATAAATAGCAAAAATCCAATGAATATAACTAAATAACATACAAAACAATATAAAAAAACTAAAAACAAACAAAACTATGTAAATGACTAACACCCACAAAAACAATATAAATAACTAAAAACACACAAAACAATATAAATAACAAAGAACAACATAAATAAATAAACAGCCAGAAAAATAATAACTTATATCCTCAAAACGATAAAAATAACTTAAAACTCACAAAACAATATAAAAAACTAAGAAAAATATAAATAACTAAAAACTATTTATATATATATATATAAATGAAAAAAAACCCACAAAACTTTGTAATTAATAACAAAAAATTATAAATAACTACGAACCCATAAACAATATAAATAACTAAAAACCCACAAAACAATGTAAATAATTAAAACCCATAAAACAATTAAAATAACTAAAAACCGATAAAACAATATAAAAACCTAAAAACCCACAAAACAATATAAATAACTAAAAACACACGAAACAAAGCACATGACTAAAAACCCACAAAACAATTTAAATAACTTAAACGTCACATAGGAATATAAATAACTAAAACCCATCAAACAATAAAGTTAACTAAAAATCAACAAAACTATAAATATTACTAAACCTCAGAAAACAATAAAAATAATCAAAAACCCACAAAACAATATAAATAACTAAAATCTCACATAGCAATGTAAAAAAACTAAAACCCACCATAGAATAAAAATAACTAAAAATCCACAAAACTATAAAAAACACTAAAAGTACACAAAACAATAGAAATAACTAAAACTTACAAAACAATAAAAATAACTTAAACCCAACAAAACAATATAAATAACTAAAAACTCACATAGGAATATAAATAACTAAAAACCACCAAACAATATAAATAACTAGAAATCCACAAAACTATAAAATAACTAAAAGTACACAAATCAATAGAAATAAATGAAAATCCACG
This sequence comes from Atrina japonica, assembly GCA_030159075.1. Taxonomy (NCBI): domain Eukaryota; kingdom Metazoa; phylum Mollusca; class Bivalvia; order Pterioida; family Pinnidae; genus Atrina; species Atrina japonica. The sequence goes on along the minus strand of BROG01000012.1, from coordinate 1,394,559 downwards.
AAACAAACCAAATAACTAATAACCCACAAAACCATTTAAATAACTAAAACCCATAAAAACGATATAAGTAACTGAAAACATGAAAACAATATTTAGGATGATCCCCTATTAAGGATTTCTCATGGATGTGTGTGTGCTCAAAGCTCAAACTTCTTTCTCCTTTCACCGAATATATAAGAAATCTCAGATACAAAAGTATAAATTAATAGAATGTCCAGGACATAGATACAAATCCGGTAAAAATGGACAAACACTCTGGAAACCAAGAGGTGGGATCAGGTGCCATGGAGGAGTAAGCATCCCCTGTCGACCGGTCACACCCGCCGTGAGTCCACAGTCAAGTCCAATGAAATACGTGATTAGTGTATCCTCGTCACAATTGGTACAGACGTCTCAACAACTGCCAACGAAAAAGTAACTCAACATTTCACTTAGTGACACAGAGTAAAGACAAACAAGACTATTATACCGACCGTAAAATTTGCGGGACGTTGACATTAAAACATAGATCTACTGATTTAAAACAAAAACGTATGTGCTATCCATATTCTTAATTTTTGCATTGATGTGACGTTGATGTGTGATTTCCATACTAAACTGTACAAAAAGGAAATATGACACCATATTTTTATTTTTTCTTTGCATTGATGTGACGTTGATGTGTGATTTCCATACTAAACTCTACAAAAAGGAAATATGACACCATATTTTTTTTTTCTTTGCATTGATGTGACGTTGATGTGTGATATCCGTACAAAACTGTACAAAAAGGAAATATGACATCATCAATTTTGATATATTAACTAAATTTTGGACATTGACAGATACAAACTGATTTTTTTTGGTCAAAACAATGACTTCTCTTCAATATAAGCACAATTTAAAACAACAAGACTTTAATTAGCAAACTAGGAGCCTATTTGGGGTATCTATTAATTGCATTTTGACAGAGGAAAATAAAGCTCCATGCATAAATACAGAGATATAAAAAAAAATAAAAATGTGTGCAAAACTACTTTAACGGGTTTCTTTTATTAATACAACATTATATATGTTGTATGATCAAAAGAAATAAATATCTATCCATATTGGATTTCAATATAAACGGCTTAGTAGTAACCCGCCCCCTTGTTTTTCCCAAAAATTTGTGCCAATACACAATATAGGGAATAATGGTGAAATAAGAACGTGTGCAAACCTGGTTAAATAAGTCTCTTTTATTAATACAAGGTAAAATATGTTATTTAAACAAAAGAAATAAATATCTATCCATATTAGATTTCAGTATATATGGCTTAGCAGTATTCCACCCCTGTTCTTTCCCAAAATTTGTGCCATTACACAATATAAAGAGCAATGGCTGAAATAAGAATGTGCGTAAAACTAGTCTAACAGGTTTTTTTATTAATACAATTTGTTATATGTTGTTTATACAAAAATAGATATCCATCCATGTTGATTTTCGGTATACGCGGCTAAGTAGTATCCCCTCTCTTTTTAGAGAAATGTGTACCAATTCATGATATAAAGAGCAAAATCTGAAAATATCTTTATTTTGACCAATCAGTGGTCTTTATTTTGTTACCATGGTAACTGGCACTTTCATAACATCTGCCATACGATATCAAAATTTTGACCAATTACAGACTTTTATTTTGTTTCCATGGCAGACAACCTTTCTGTTATATCTACCATTGACTTCATCTTACCAAAATAACTCTTAATTCTATTTTTCATAAAAAATATCATCAAAATACGTCTTTATACTTATTTTAAGAAAAAGCTGACGATATCAAAATTGTTGTACTGCAAGAGTTATCGCCACTTATATGTCTATGACGTAATCAAACTGGATACTGGAGATAACTCGGCAGATTGGAGATAAATCCTATATTCTCCGCAAGTATATGATAGTGATGGCCTTAGATAGTATGCTTTTTTCAAATCCGTACGCCTTCACTGGAAATGCATTTGAATATTATTAACAATACCAAAGTTATAGTTTAACAAAAGGGGCCAAACAAATGCTCAGTACGATCGTTTGTCAATAAGACTTCATCAGTTGAGATCAAATATAACAATGCAGTTATAGATTTTAAAGCGATATGAGCTGTCGTCGTTGCAAAATTTTACATGCACATTTTATGTAATATTTTATCTCATATATATCCCAAAGAGACCACCTGGTGGTTAGAATAACAAATGCATGCGTAAAATTTAAACAATCTTGCCGAAAGTAATCCGTTATTATCGCTTGTTTACAGCCCGTCATGACTTTTACCACTGTAAATTAACTTTCGAGATTTTCACCGAAGATTAACGAGGGCTAAAGAAGCACGTGCGATTTGCAATTAATATACGTTCTATTCTTGTTACTCCTTGCATTTATTTTCGTACATCATCATTTCATACCTAAATCGGGCAAAGTTGGTCTTCTCCATCGTTTCAAAACATTCGTTTCTGACACTGTTCACGTTCCGGGTATATCGGGTGATCTCGGCCCAATTTAAACTTGTCCCTTCGCAGTCATTGCTTTATCATTCTTGGAACATGAAGTACACAGTTTTCAAAGTTATATAGTTTTTATTTTGGCAATATTTGCATTCATGTCAGGGTAACATTAAATGTTGGAAACATTTCCCTTAGTGGCTTGATACATTTATTCATAGCTTAACTCTACTGGACTGAAACGTAGATACGATGGATTCTGATTTGCATCAGGCGTTTAAAATAGCGTTGAAAAGCACATATTTCACTGATCATTTCCAATAAAAATCAGATCCTGTATTTTGAAAGTAAATATAAAATACTTAAGATATAGGCCGACTTTAATATACGAAGAGTTGTTAAGGGCAGAGAGATTTCGGCCGAGATTACTGATAGATCGAGTTTGCATTGGACCGAGATACTCCTGACCCAATTACGAAGCGCATTTGATTTGGCAAAAGAAATTATCCGAAAGGTCATCGCATTCGGAAATACAGCCGGAAAACGGGAAAACCTAAATTCTAATCAAATATCTTTTACAAATAAAATCGAAAAGATCTTTTACAACGTTTAACGTGGTAGATAATGTATTTGAACAAACGTTGTATCATGTTCTCGTTTAGATGTCATGGGGAAAATTATTATTGCGACAGCTTATATGCCTTTCAACAATTTTGATATTTTCAAGTGACAATTTTTCTATAGGTGAATATTGACAAAAATCTATTTATTATGTGACAGATTGCCTGAAATTCCCTTAAGATGTATAGCAATGTTTGCTTTCCATTTACTTATATAACTGATACATTAGGACTCTTGTCTGTTATCTATATATATATTTTTTCAAAATTTAAAAATTAAAAATTTTTTTTTTATACTAACCAGCTAGTTTTACCTCAGTTTTTCGAGTTGATGTAACATCAACTCAGTTATGTTATGCTAAGTTGTTTATTGGAAACGAGTTAAAGCACATTTTGAAATATGGGGATAATAACACATTATATTGACGCAAAATTACACATATATGTGCATTTCAGCAACATAAACTCAAATTCAATATTGAAATTTCCAAATCACTCTTTTATTCGTATATTGTGCTATTAAGGGTCAGTTCTGCGTCCTTTATGAATTTTAAGATATTAAAAATTTGCTTTACAATGTTACTTTTCAATTACTTTTCACCATTATACTCTTGTGATAGGATTAACAATTCTTGTGCACGATTAATATGCAAATGAGATTTTTTTTTTCAAATTTCCGTTACTGTGTCTTGGCAAGATCTGGCTGTGAAGTTGGACATAGAAGTTGCGTCATTACTCATTCACATGATCTTTACTGATGAGAAACTCGCGGCAGTCTTTGAAGTTGTGAAAATGTTTACATGAATGCGTATTGACCTAAAGATTGATGGGAAGTATAGCGTAAGGGTATAACACTGACCTGTCCTATAGAAATTTAATATCGATTAAAGGATGTTTATAAGCACAAAATTTTATAATCATATCGCTGATCTATGTAGTTTGTTGCATAATAAATAAGCCATCAGTACTCACGTTAGGCCAAATGTCTTACACGATTTCAAGTTACTTTTTTGTAAAATCTAATTTAAGTGAATAACAAAGTAATTTAAAATTCGAACTACAAAAATGTGAAAAAATTGTGATGTTTTCATTGTCAGTATTGTTCTTATTTGTGAGTCTCGTAGATTTTTGCTAATTTGGAAACTCTGGAAATAACATGCATTTTCTCAGTGAAAAGGCTGATGTTTTATTTGACAATAAATTCAAAATTTACAACATGACAGTGGTACCCTTTATTGAAATTAACCTGCAATATATTTCAAGCATGTGTACACGATGTATTTTTTTCAGTGTACTGAGTGTATTATACCTCATTAAAACTGTTTATATTATGTTTTATATAAATAATCTAAAAAATCTCAGATACAAATGTATAAATCAATATAATGTCCAGGACATAGACACAAATCCGGTAAAAATGGACAAACACGGACCTCTGGAAACCAAGAGGTGGGATCAGGTGCCATGGAGGAGTAAGCATCCCCTGTCGACCGGTCACATCCGCCGTGAATCCACAGTCAAGTCAAATGAAATACGTGATAAATGTATCCTCGCCACAATTGGTGCAGACGTCTCAACAACTGCCAACGAAAAGGCAACTCAACATTTCACCTAATGACGCAGAGTAATCGCAAACAAGACTATTATACCGACCGTAAAATTTGGGGAACGTTGACATTAAATGCGGTTTTCGATATCCCTGTGTCAATAATTTGTCAGTGAGTAGTTTACCTCTGTATATGAAATCTTCATATGTTTACACGCCCTGGCATATCGGATCATTTGTGAAATATTAACTCCATATGCGGGTGACTGAGGGATATTTCTACTTAAGTGTGGAAAATTTACGATGGGAAAGCCGAAATCCGAAATCGTCGCGTTTGTCGTATAGCTTAGTTGCTAGTTTCCGTCTGTGTATATATTAAGTAAAATGTCTAAGTATGATTCTGTTGTATATTTTATTTCTAGTTCGCTGGAATATATCGCATTGACATATGTATGAAAGTTGTCATTATTAATTGACAAAACGTCGTTGATATATCTAAATGTCAAGTCAAAGGGCACAGCTAACTTTTTCTTCTTTTGATTCAGCAGTTTCTGAATGAAGTCTGCTTCGTATGAATAAAGGAACAGGTCGGCCAATAAAGGGGCACAATGCGTTCCCATAGGAATGCCGACAGTTTGTTGAAAGACCACGTCTCCGAACATTACAAATATATTGTCTATAAGAAATTCAAGCATGCTTTTTTATATCAACTTCAGTGTATTTATGTGTAGAATCAGAGTGGTGTTGGACAAAATAAGCTTCCTGATAGCCAATTACTAGATATTTAAATTTTCGGGTACCACATTTAGTGAAAAAAACAGTTGTCTATGATGCTGAAAAGTCTTTCTTTTAATTTTTTATGTGGAATAGTAGTGTAAAGAGTCAAATTTTCTTAAAGCTTTTTAGAATTTTTAAGTATCCACATTTGATTTACACCGCTTCTGGAATAAGCAACTGTACAGTATTGTTCAAGTTTCTCCTTAACGGCTGTCAATATCTTGGTAAGGAGTAAAGATAAAGGTTTGGAGAACATTTGCTGGATCCTGCTATGTATCTTTGCTTATATAGGGGTTTAATGAAGTTTAGGTATCCAGTATAAATGTGGTAGCTCAAAATCGGTATCCGTTGTAGGTATATCAAATGAGCGTAATACGAACACGTGATTTTGAAGGATCTCGTCCTTTGAAAGTGAGCTACGTATTTATGTAGGATTTCCAGAATTCGTATTAAACCTAAGTTCTTCTTATAAACAATTATAGTAATTAGCCTTACAAATCAAAACTATATTAGTTGAGGCTTTGTCTGCTGGTACCAGTACATATTGGTCATGTAATCTATCCAGTTCAGTTACTACTGGATTACTTAATACAGAGGGATAAAGTGTTTTCATAGTCCTTTTAAGTTTTCGAATACGAGATTTTATCAACCATCGTATGGCTTTTAGACATTCAGACAAAGTGTTTGGTTCTACGTCTTCATGTTTGGCCCATCTTCGGCAGAATTCATAACTAAACTGTAATTCTGAACGGGCTTCTTGGTATTTAGGGCCCCTTAAAATAAGATTTTTGATGCTTTCATTTTCAACAATATAAACTCTTCGGTGATAACATGCCCGATAGGATTGTATTTGAAAGGAGGTGAAGCACATGAACATGTGACAGTGTTGTGTAGAAGATGGTTGATGTCCAGGCACAGTAAAACCTGTTTGTACTTGAATAGCTTCGATGCGATGCTAGGTATATAGCTATATGAAATGCAAGGCGTGGTCTTCAATTTAAAATATGGTGGAACACAGGACTGAACTTTTTTGTGATTTATAACATTGGGCCCCTTAGTCTCGCCAACATAAATCAAACCACACAAGGTATACCCAATTCCGTAAACAACGTTAGATTATTTGCAATTTAGATGATCCCAGCTTCTGGTGTCGTAATGCTTATGTGTCAGATTGCTGGTGAACCCTTGATCAGTTATTAATATATGACATTTTTGACAGAACATTTTTAAATTGTTGGTATATTATTTGAAAATGTACTATCAAAAATGTCATCAAGTTGAATCTGACAATTTTGGGGGAACATAAGCATCATTATGTTTATACCATAACTGGTCATCTTTTGACTGTACAAATGATAAGGTGGTAATGTCCCGAAGGACAAACCGAGGAGCACCAAACAATCTCTGCGAGTCTGTGCTCCCGATAGACTTCACAGAAGGACACCTTTTTATACTGGGCGCCGTGTCATCCAGTATGCAATTTTTTAATAATTTGAACGGAATTTGTTTTCAGGTATTTTATTGTAACATATAACGTCAATATCTTTTTCGAACACGTTGTTTTCAAACTTGTCGCAAAAATTCGACGTGTGTCTTTCAAGTAGCAGTTTTTCCTGCATATATCCGTTCTGTTGCTTCTTGCTAATATAACCTTTCGCGTGTAACGCCATTATAAAATGCTGTTTTCGAGAAAAAAATGAACATTCTACATACAGTCATATAATGTCTGATTTTAAGTCTCAACTTCGAATCAGACTTAATTGAAAATAAGGCATCGCGTGGTGTAGTTTTTACAAAATAAATGAGAAAATAAATATAAAAATATGTGTATGGCAACAGAATAATTTCTTATGAATGTTATGAATAAATTTATGATATAATATGATGTTATTTCTAAAACGGACGAATGATTGCACAAAAGTGTTTCTTTGAGATTGGTTTGGTTTTTATCATTGTTCCAAATGCTACGGAAACGGAAAATAAAAGAAGTTAAAAAAACGACTCTCAAAACCAATGGCAATATTGTTGTTGTTGTTTATTTCCTGTGGGGTAATACATTTGTCAATGGGTTGCTTTTGAAGGATGAAATTTCATAATGTAGAGACTGTAAGCTTAAAAATGGCCGCAGTACCACGTCATGTAATATTAAAACATTTCCGGGGGAGTATACACCAAACCCTTTTGACTATTAATTATCTTAATTTGCTTAAACAGAGAGAGAGAGAGAGAGAGAGAGAGAGAGAGAGAGAGAGAGAGAGAGAGAGAGAGAGAGAGAGAGAGAGAGAGAGAGAGAGAGAGAGAGAGAGAGAGAGAGATGTACCAGTGTGGTCAAACTAATTTGATAAAACAAAACAAAATATGGATTTGTGCCTGTAACCGAGTAGTTAAATAGAGGTAACCTTTAACTTAATTGTCTAATTGTTTACGACACAATCAACAGTCTTTCGGTTATATGGTGGCGGACTGTTTTTAATGGTGGAGGGTAGAACAAGGTTACAGTGTATCTATGAAGATACAATGACCTTCCGCAAGTAAACTGGCAAACTCCTCCACAAAATCAAGTGACCTCTAGTCAGAGACTTTATGGTTCGAAGAGTAATGCTCTAATGACTCGGCTAGCTTAGGTTACAGGTGAGAGAATAAATCGTTCAAACAGTAATGCCCTAATCACTCTGCCAGTTTAGAGGTGGGAGACTTCATGGCTCAAAGAGTAATATTCTAATTACTCGGTCAGCTTAGGTTAGAGTTGAGAGACTTCATGGTTTAAATTGTAATGCTCTAATTTGTCGTCCAACTTAGGACAGAGTTGAGAAACTTCATTGTTCAACAAGTAATGCTCCAATCACTTGGTCAGTTTAGGTTAGGGGTGAGAGACTTCATGGTTCAAAGAATAATACCATAATCACTTGGTCAATTTAGGTTAGAGGCGAGAGACTTATTGGTTCAAAATGTAATGCTCTAATTTGTCGCCCAACTTAGGACAGAGTTGAGAAACTTCATGGTTCAAACAATAATGCTCTATCACTTGGTCAGTTTAGGTTAAGGGTGAGAGACTTCATGTTCGAAGAATAATACTATAATCACTTGGTCAGTTTATGTTAGGGGTGAGAGACTTAATGGTTTAAATTGTAATGCTCTAATCACTTAGGATAGAGTTGAGAAACGTCATGGTTCAAAGAGTAATGCTTTAATCACTTGGTCAGTTTAGGTTAGGGGTAAGAGACTACATGGATCAAAGAATAATACTATAATCACTTGGTCAGTTTAGGTTAGGGGTGAGAGACTTCATGCTTCAAAGAGTAATTCTCTAATCTCTCGGCCAACTTAGGTTAGAGTTGAGAGACTTCATGGTTTAAATTGTAATGCTCTAATCACTTTGCCATCCTAGATTAGCTGTGAGACACTTCATGGTTTAAAGCGTAATGCTCAAATTACTCGGCCAACTTAGGTTAGAGTTGAAAGAATTCATGGTTTAAATTGTAATGCTCTGATCACTCGGTCAGTGAGGCCCCGAGAAGTGTTAACACCTTCATATGGAGGGCTTTGCAAAGTGCATGGTCAAAATACAGTGTATTTTTCCATCATGAGCACAAACATAATATCACAAATAAACACCCATTCACAAATACATGTATTATTATTGTAAAAGGAAATTTGAAATAAATCGACGACTACACACTGAAATAGTTCTAGATATAAAACATATGAAAATATGTGAATGTGTGTTTGTGAAATTATTCTGTGTTCCTTGTTCCAAAAATTTTAAAAATCCCTCATTAATATTTTCCTGGCGTAACTTGTGTTTAGTTTTTCACTTAAGCATTGACCTAATAATTTTTCGGTGTATGAAAAATACACTGCATTTTAACCAAATATATATATAAGTGTTAAAACTCTTTCTATAAAATAAATCTGAAAAAAAACTATGATCCCCCGCCATCACGAAAAGCGGGGACAATCTTTCCAGAAAAGGATAATTTTCTCTCTCGTTATCCACTTGTAGACGTTTCTCTGATGCTGCACAACTGTGCACTGTCTAAATCATTGTTTTGTTTATTTTTTTATCGCTACGGGAGCTTTATTTGACAATACATTCATTAAACAATATATATTTAGACATTACATTAATAAAAACTAGTAAGTGACAATGAAAATAAAATGGATTTACTAGCTAATACGCTTTAATACTGTAATGAAAATAATTAAACTAAAATTGTAAATACATATTCGAATAACTTCTTGTTTCCAGTTTAACACAAAATACAAACCCCCCAAAAATAAATCAACAAGGAGTAAAACAAACAATAAATGAAGAATCTGAATACTAACTTAATATAACACAAATATACAAAGTACACAAAGTAACACAGATGATAAAATACAAACAAAAACAAGCCGCCCATGAGCCACATTGCTCATCCGAGCTGTATTGGTGTCTTGCATATGTTTTGATTGGGAATCTCAATTTTTAAACTATTATTACACTCCTTAGACTGGATATGAGCTAAAACGTAATGGACATGACAAAGTCTGAAAATTTGTCAAAATCAAGTCAAATATTAGATTTCCTATTTCTGCAACAAACACAAACTTGAATCATACATCCATGCAGATCACTCAAATTCAATTAGTTTTTTTTAAATTCAAGCAGCGGTTCTGCAGGAGAGCCTTTTCATGTGGGTACCTGAGACCTATTCCCCTAACCTGTTTCCAACATGAGCTGATCTGGCGGAACAAAAACCCTAACTTAGACGACGACCATCAGTACTTGCTTCCTGTAAAATTTCATTAAAATTCATTCATCAATTTTAGGGAGCTGACTGTGTGAAAAGATTACCCCATTCCTTTTTCAATCTTTAAAAATATCAAAACAGATCTCAGCAAAATCCTTCCATAAAAGCATCTGTTCGTCCAATTGCAGGTAAAACACATAAAATTAATACATCTCAGTTAATTAAGGGTGGTCAAAGAAATCACACAAAATGGAGAGCCTGAAAAGATGTCAAAACTCAATTTTCCAGTTTTCCACAAAACACAATATTGAATTATAATTTACATCCATGTAGATCACTCAGGTGTAATTAAATTGTCAATACAAGAACAGTTCTGATACCATTTTAATCCCATCCTTAATCCAAATCTGAACAGATCTGAAAAAATTTACAATCCTTTATTCCTGTAAAGTTTCACCAAAATCCCTTCAGTGATTTCAGAGAAGTCGAAAATGTGAAAGACTGACAGACGATGGACAACTGGTGATCAAGATAAAAACTAGCAAAAAAATATAATATTGACAAAAGCTAACACAAGTATTGTACAGTGGAACTTCAATGAGTGGAACTTAAATGAGTCGAATTTCTCGATGTTTCGAACTATTCACAAATATATAAAATACTTAACGTAACACAAATATATAAAATACTAACCTAACACAAATATATATATAATACTTTACACAGATGTATGAAATACTAACCTAACACAAATATTTAAAATAAGTAGCTAACACAAGTTTGGCGCTCAATAATGATAATAGGCAACAAATGAAAAATGCATAAACATTTAAATGATGAAATGGGTCATATGGAATTGATGTCCCACACTCCAAGCTGTATAGTGGTATACTGTAGATAGATGAGTCAACATTTGGTTGTGATAAATTATATTGTATAATATGACTTGCTAATGTGATAATGTAATGCCTTTACTATTTCGCAGCGCAAATAATGACGCTATAAAGAAGAACAAAGACGCTACAAGTGTCACTATGACCCACCATGTCATAACTCCCACAGACAGTTTATCGTGACTATATAACAAACATGCACCCTGGGATCCGCACGTCCCACCTTGCCATAGAAGACATGATTGATCTATTACCCATCCAACAAGAACGGGACCTGGTATGGTTCCTGCAATAAGAAAGTACTGAAATTAACTACCATGTACATACATGTATACCTTTCTATATACAAAAAATCTCAGATACCAAATTATAAATCATTAGGATGTCCAGTATATAGGTACAAACCTGGTAAAAATGGACAAACACGGACCTCTTGAAATCACCTCTTCAAATCAAGAGGTGGGATCAGGTGCCATGAAGGAGAAAGCATCCCCTGTCTAGTCATACAAATAAATATTGACTTTTTGTTTGTTTGATGTTTTACATCCTGTCGCCAGTCTTCTTTTTTTTTTACTTATATGGAGATGTCCCAAATTTGGGTGAAGTGTGACACATAATAAGTAATGGTATTTTGATTTGCATTTCATTTTTATTTTAAAAAACACTGATATTTATAAACTATCGTTATGGATCCCTCTTCTGCAAAGAAATCTACAAGCAACACTAGCAAGGAATTAAAAGTTTATGTTATATATTTACATACTGTATATATGCAGATTGACTTGAACTGTTCTAATGCATTTATATAATCAGTATACCATTTGACTGACTTATCATCAAGAAATATATATGGTCTATGTTGTACTAAAACGTTGTTATAGAATTTGACAAATAGTTAATTGCAAAACAACGTGCAAGCAGTAAGAGATATACTTACCTAAAAGACGGAAAAACATCCACTGTATTCCAAGAGCAAATGGTTTAAATTCTTCATCAACACATCTACAAAATCAATGCGTTAGTGTATTGGGTTTTGTTACATGTAGTGAACAGAAAAATAAAAGTAGAAATGGGTACAAAATCGGATATGTATGTTAAAATGTGTTTTCAAGATGCAAAAATGCTTATACGCTTGGAAGCATTTGAATGATGGTGGTGAAATCATGGCTAAATATAAAATATATAATATACGTGATAAAAATTGCCTTCCATATGTAAACTAGAACATTTTCTCACATAATCTGCTTAGAACAGAAACATAGAGTAATATATACCAGTTATATTGATATATAGTTTGCTTAATGTTTAGCACTGCCCGTGCTTGATATATAGTTTGCTTAATGTTTAGCACTGTCCGTGCTTGATATATAGTTGGCTTAATGTTTAGCACTGTCCGTGCTTGATATATAGTTGGCTTAATGTTTAGCACTGTCCGTGCTTGATATATAGTTGGCTTAATGTTTAGCACTGTCCGTGCTTGATATATAGTTGGCTTAATGTTTAGCACTGTCCGTGTTTGATATATAGTTGTCTTAATGTTTAGCACTGTCCGTGCTTGATATATAGTTGGCTTAATGTTAAGCACTGTCTGTGCTTGATATATAGCCGGCTTAATGTTTAGCCCTGTCCGTGCTTGATATATAATTTGTTTAATATTTAGCACTGTCCATGCTTGATATATAGTTTGCTTAATATTTAGTACTGTCCGTGCTTGATATATAATTTGCTTAATATTTAGCACTGCCCATGCTTCTTCATGCAGTGTTACAGTGGAATTTGAACTTTCATTTCCGAAAATATATGATAATTTCCAATGACATATATAATTAAAACTCACTTATAGGTTAATGTAGCCAAACATACTGTTTAGCTACAATGTTCGTATAAATTCGAAAAGATGGGATGCTGTGCTAAACATTTTGATCTTATTGAAGAACACATCTATCTCTCAAGCTCTCTTGCTGACATGCTGATTCAACAAATTAATAGTTTCCAATACGGGACATATCGCCAAGTTGTGTAAATTGAAAAAACACCAATCAACTTCCGGTGGATGTCTGAAGCAAAGTGGTGAGCCTAGTTGAAGAAATGAAACAGATATGGCAAAGACGACTGAGACCAACCAAAGGGTTGATAACTATAAAATTCAGGGTGCTAGAAGAGCGAATTTTCAGTGAGAACATTCCGTTTTCTTAAGATATATACCTACACAAAATATGGAGAGCCTAGTTGAAGAAATTGGGAATATATTGCCCTGACATAGCACAATGCAAAACCATAGTCCCTGGGGAACCGGTATCTAGCACATTTCACTGTGTCCATAACAGCGCTTATATGAACTTAGTCTTTGCCTTGGGGCGACCGTAGCTTGGACGTCAAATTAAATATATTCCTTTAGGAAAATTATATTGAATTTAATAAAATCACATCTTTGTTTGAATAATGGGAAGAAAAATGTGGTCAAATCTAAGTCACCGTTTTCAGAAATCTAATTTTTAATGAATTTCGGATTTATTTGTCTTTCTTTTATTTTAATACATTTAAGCATTGAACTCCTGTCAGTTGGCATTTGTGGGTTTATGAATGCCAACTGGACAAAGGAAACGTCAATGAAGTGCGTTAGAATGTCAACAGACAGCAGTTCAACTCTTATATTTACTGATTTCTTATGCTTTTCTATTTCTCTTTTTTGTATTTATTTCGAAGTGTTAGTGTCGGTCTGTGCATCACATTTTCTAGTTCAGTAACTAAAGAAAATGTGGTAAATCTGTAGAATATAATGATATTAAAATATTTTTGCATAAATATCAACATTTTTCTGTATTTCGGGGTCTAAAATGTGAAATAAGGTTTCCTTGAATTCTTGTTATGGAAGATAAAAATTCGATTTGAACTGTTCTTGTTTTCTTATGATCTTCATTTTGAGCACACTCGGAAAACTTTAGGCGCCTACTCTACCTGTTTAATAATAAAATGCAATTGGAGGACTTTTACCCCATGTAAATAATATTTTGTATGACATGTTTGTATATGATTTATATGAGGTTAACAAGAGATCCATCATTATTGTATTTCCAGAGAGAACTACAATTTATACAATGTTTTAGACATGCTGATGCTGACCGGATAATTGCCAAGCTCGGTCTCACAACAAAAAGCGTCCAGGAGCGACATGAAAATGAATTAGCGTCAAGAACGATTTTAAATAAAGTATATTTGAAGTTTCTATACAATTAATATACAGATTAATTAACAGAAATTGATTGATTTACATTTGAAACAATTTCTTTGAAAGTCAAAGCAAGACGAGAAAATGAAGAAGCCCGAACGGAACAGAAGCGACAAGAAAATAGAGGAGGTCAAAGCTATATCAAATCATAAATTTTAGTTATACATTTTGAATAATCATTTGGAATATATAGCACAGTCTAGGTTTTCTTAATGTTTGGAATATATCTAGGTGATCAAATATATATTTGGTCTATAGATAAGCGTATTATACGTCGACGAGCAAAAAGGTCCTGGTGAAATAGACTCTAGCGACAAGAAAGGGTCAATTTCAAATAAGATCTGTCAAAAATTAACACAGTGTATTTTATTTACATACTTATGAAATAAACAATTATTAAACTATCTATTAGTATCTATTATCTGCATGTTAAGATACGATGAGAATAGAAGCGACAAGAAAGGGTTTTAATTAAATGAAAAAGTCAAACAATAATACAGTGCATTCATTTACATTTATAGGATAAACAATTAAAAAACTATCTATCCATCTTTCTATATACAAATCGACATATGATGAAAAAAGAAGCGACAAGAAAGGAATAGATGACAAGAATATGATGTTACCATCTGGACAAAGAGACGAAGAACTGACATCAGGTGGGCAACAGGATGTAAATAACAACACATTAACGATTTGTATAGGCAGTCATAATATATGTAAACAATTCCTGTTTATCTTTATGAACTTATGTTTTATAAAAAAAATAGAACCTGGCATAGGCGTAGTAAACCAGGGACAAGGGGTGGGGCGCATCCCTACTTTTTCACATACAATTTTTTATATTAACACGTCTGAAATCCAGAAAAAGGCTTCCCGGAGCTATTACAATTTTTAAAAAATTTTCCCATGCTGATGCATTTGTGTTTGTTGAAATTAAATCTGTCAATTTAATGCAATAGTTGGCATGAATAAAAACAAGTCGCAATGTGATAATTTACTCTCTCGCCTTTTAAAATTGCACATTTCTTGAACCACGGGGAAACAGTGATTTCGTGTCTAGAAGCCGAAATTCTTTTCCAATTTTAAGTAATATGGATCTGGGTCCAAAGTCACCAAAATTTCAGCTTTGACAACATAGTCGTATGTAAAATCTCAGAATGTGAGTGAAGAGAACATATATTACACATATACATCATTCACATATACATTTTGGCATCATACTTATTAATATCCTGTAAAAAATACGTTTATTATGTTACTGGAAATTTGACTACGTACTCAATCAATATTTCTACATGTAAAGTTTTCTTCAAAGGAGCAATAATTTTCATCACTATCAACAATTTATGCCATTAATACACGAACATATCTAGTTTCATAATAAAATTTAAATGTTTTAATAAAGAATCATGAAAAGTCGGTCGAGCTTGAGTATTAAGTAAATTAATTGACGTAGGGTCATGTTTATAAATATCCCTTCAGGGTGCCTCAATTTATTTTGCATAGGCTATCTACACTGTTTGGTACTGTTACTAGTGCTTGACGAAGTAGTAAACAAGGAAAATTTCAAGAAATTTAAATATGACGACGTTTAAACTTACAACTAATAAAGTCATACAATCATTTTGAAGAAATAATAAGATAGTTATGAAAATTAAATGATGGTATATGGCGGTCAACAAAACCAATTCAATGACGTGTGTAAATTCAGCATTCAGATTTGACATTTGCCGGCAGGCATTTTTAAGAAGCAATCTTTTTTGAATGCCATATAACATACTAGAAGAAGCATGTATACCATAAAGAGCCTTGCTGTGCTCGCATATAAACAGACCAGCTACTTGAAATTAAACAAATACATGTAAAAAAGTGTTAACATTTCTCTGCAAATTTCTTAAAATTCAAACTGCAACAAGTGCATCGAATATGGAGTGGTATCGTTTCAATTAAAAAAATAATAAAAGCAATGCATGCCAGTATGAGTCAGTATATTTATTGTCAGTATATTTATTGTCAGTATATTTATTGCCAGTATATTTATTGCCAGTATATTTATTGTCAGTATATTTATTGCCAGTATATTTATTGTCAGTATATTTATTGCCAGTATATTTATTGCCAGTATATTTATGCTGGGGATATCTAGTCCTTAACTCTGATTGGATTAGTTGACCCAATTAAGATTCCATATCTTTCTTAAGTTTTAAAGGAACAGACCTTGGCAAGTGTTGAGCAAATATTATCTATATCAACGGGATTTGAAGATAAAAATATGACTGTGCGATACTTTCAATTGTCAAAGTGTAAAGTGCAACATATCAACAAAATAATGTAGTTTACATTTTCATATTATACCTTAATGTTGCCATTGACGATGGAGTTGCGGCAGTAAGAACACACACTAAAGCTAGGAAAAGACATGGTGCTAGGATTTTTATATTGGTGCAATCATCCGGACATCTTCCAGCTACAGCGGTTGCTTCAGAGGTGGTCCTCCTTCCAACTATGCAACTACAATTACTG
Organism: Atrina japonica; assembly: GCA_030159075.1. Taxonomy (NCBI): domain Eukaryota; kingdom Metazoa; phylum Mollusca; class Bivalvia; order Pterioida; family Pinnidae; genus Atrina; species Atrina japonica. The sequence continues at coordinate 1,377,787 of BROG01000012.1, read as the reverse complement.
TACTTGGCCTACAAAACAGAAATCAAAACATGGATATCTGGATTTAGTCTTACAATAATAATTAATTATCATGCAAGCTTTCCCTATTAAACTTTATTTTCAAACTCGGATAGCAAAGATTTCAATTGTTCTTCATACTACAAAAAACTGTTATATCATAATATATCATGTATCAGTATATATATATTTATATATCCCTATCTGTTTTGGGGTCCGGTAGTAGAACGTTCAACTCTCAATCAGAAGTTCTCAGAATCAATTCTTGGTACCGGGTCATACTTAAGACTTCTTACGAAATACAATGAAACTTATATATATAAAGACCCCTTAGAAATACAACAAAACCAGTATTTTTTACAAGGTGGTCTTTATACAGAGGTGGTCGCTAAATCAGGTTTTACTGTAAAAGACAGAATTCATTCTGATAAGACGTGAAACGTCTTGGCACTTCGGCTATGACTGGTGACGTTTCCATATAAGGGAGAAATATATATCGTGGGGCGTGCAACAACAACAGCAACACATGGAGTAAGAACATTAAATTTGTAACTTTGCCTCTTTTTTCTTTTGATAAAAAAACATAATCACATCTGATTTATCTTTAATACGTCAAACGGTAATCCAAGTTTAAATAAAATAAAAGGAAAACAAATTATACTGACTGAAAATATCATCAAAACACAGAAAAAGAGTATATCCGACTGCAAATGTTATTAAGACGATAACCGACAAAAATTACGTATTTTGTAAAGGTGCTCACTCACTGTATCTTTACATAAATACAGAAAGATCTTGTCATATTGCGATATACAGGAGACCATCGATAGATTGATTTTATAACAAGGTTAAGTGTTGTCATATGCATGAAACGAATAAAAAATAGTGACGTTTGCATCCCACCAAAACCACGGTCAAAACAAAACAGGATGACCTGTTATTTTATGAATATAAAAGATTTCTAATCTACAGTGTTAAAGTGTTGCTTACGTCACCATCATAGAAATACAAGATATGTCGTTATTAGGAATTGTTGAAAGTAAATATGAAAAGGTACCAATTAATAATCGAAGCTCAAGTCCATTAGAACACGACGAATTAGATGTGCAATGAACAATTGCGAATCCCAAACGGGATAAGACCAGCTGTCCGGAAGGAGTCAGCGTCCTCTGCTGTAATGCCACACCCGTCGCCAATGTTCTATGGAAACTTTTCTAGTACGATGAACGGGTTAAATTCGGTGAAAAAGTCAAGTTTGGTGAAAAGCACGATTTGGCGAAATGTAGTTAATGTCTGTGACCGTGCTCCAGAATACTATCTAATACTATTGAGAGGGGACTTCATAATGTTCCCCGTATCGACCATAAAACTTCTTAAACGACGATGTAAAGCGTTCAACAACGTAACCTTGTGTAAGTAGTTTATTGGCGAGTCGTTTCGCTCTCGGAACACAACATTCATAAGAAGAGAATGCCCTGGCATAACGTATAAGTTGTGAAATGAAAACGCCATAGGCAGGAGAAGATGGAATATTACTACTTAGAAATGGAAAATTTGTGATATAGAAATTGAAATCGTCGCATTTGTCATAAACGGAGGTGTAAAGTTGACCGTCCTTTCCAATCGACAAGACTAAATCTAGGTAAGAAGCAGATGTGTTGCTCTCTGTCTCTGTCTCATTGATCTCTATCTCAACAGGATATATCTGACCAAGGTAATTCTGAAATTCTGAATTATTTATGGACAGGACGTAATCGATATACCTGTAAGTAAAACTGAACCGAGATGATAACTATTTGTTTCCTTTGGAGAGCAGAGATTGTATAAATTCCGATTCATATGAATACATAAAGATGTCAGCCAAAAGAGGTGCACAATTGGTACCAATGGAATGCGGACAATCTGTTGGAAAACATTTCACGCAAAAACCACAAATATGTTGTCCACCAAAACCCCGAGCATCTTGATAATATCGTTCTCAGTGTACTTGTTATTGGAATCAGAGTGTTCCTTCACAAAATAAGGTTCCTCATAACCTAACACTAAATATTTATATCTGAGATTTCCGTTTTTTTTATACAAAGGAGTTTTGTATAATAGATGTTTTGAGTTTTTGATGAGGAATTGTTGTAAAAAGGGTCGAAAAATCAAATGACTTGATGCTTGATTAATATGTGTAAGAATTTTGGTGAGTAAAATAGATAAAGGCTTAGTGGAATACGTCGCTGACCCCGCAATGAATCGGTGTTTATAGGGATTTTTGTGCATCTTTGGAATCCAACAAATAGTAAGCCCTCTGTGGACTAATTCTCTCTATACTTTAAATTTTCAAATTAGACAAGAGTAGAAATATAATAAAAAATCTCAGATACCGAAGTATAAATATTAAAGATCTCCAGGATATAGGTACAAATCTGGTAAAATGTACAAACACTGACCTCTTGCAATCAAGAGGTGGGACCAGGTGCCATGGAGAAGAAAGCATCCCCTGTCGACCGGTCACACCCGCCGTGAGTCCACAGTCAAATCAAAAAGAAAAACGTGAGGAATGAGTCCTCGTAACAATTGGTACAGACGTCTCAACAACCGCCATGGAACAGGCAACTCAACATTTAGTGAAACAGATTCATCGCTAACAAGGCTATTTTACAGACTGCAATATTTGCAGAACGTTGACACCAAAAGGGGTTTTCGATATCCCTGTGTCAATAATTTTTCAGTGAGTAGGTTACCTCTCTATATAAAATGCTCATATGTTGAACACGCCCTGGCATATCGGATCATCTGTGAAATATAAACTCCATATGCGCGTGATTTACTATGGAAAAGCCGAAAACGTTTGTCATATAGCCTAGTTGTTAAATTTCCGTCTGTATCTATAGTGAGTAAAATGTCTAAGTATGAAGGGTGTGTGCTTGATTCTGTTGCATCTTTAATTTTTAGTTCGCTTTTGCATTGACATATGTATGGAAACTGTCATTATTAATTGACAAAACGTAATCGATATATCTAAATGTCAAATTAAAGGACACCGCTTTTTATTCTTTTGACTCTGCAGTTTCTGAATGAAGTCTGTTTTGTGTGAATAAAGGAACAGGTCAGCCAATAGAGGAGCACAATCGGTTCCCATAGGAATGCCGAGAGTTTGTTGAAAGATCACGGTTCCTAAGATTACAAATATATTGTCTATTAGAAATACCAGCATCTTTATATCAACTTCAGTGTATTTATGTGTAGAATCAGAGGGGTGTTGGACACTAACGGGAGCACTGATAGGATATCAATGACAGTTCACTTACCATTGGCCCAAATCCTTCACTAGAGCTACATCCGGCATGACATGGTGAGTAGTAGACTTTATTGTCACTTCCGCAAACAGCGGAGTATGGCTGACTGTCACATCGACAAGCTGAGTGACAGACATCTGAATAACCGGTTACAAAACTGGAAAGAAATTTGTAACCATGTATTGAAAAAAAAATTTTTTTTTATGAAATTCATACACCGGCATGTAATATAATCAAATAATGAATAGAAATCATTTTAGCTATAGATAATCGTTGAGATCACATATTTCGAATGTACTACCCTTTTCATGCTCAAAACCGGACTAACTTGGATATCTACCGATCAGAATAAGAACGTCACAAAAAAGCAGTATTAAATTGTCAAATATGATCAATGCTCACCAATATAAAAGATGAACGATAAAAAAATTGACTGATGTTTACCAAACAAGTCGTAAACAAAAGCATTTAACGAATAAAAGGATTTACATGAAGCAGAAAAAAAAAACCGAAAAACTGGTTACCTCGAGTTTGTGTATGGAACTTCAAGGCCTGCCAAGGGTACTTCTGGACAACCTGCAAGCAAGCTAATTCCCAGAAGAGCAGCTAATAGAGTACAGAGTGAATTTAGACGGGTCATTCCAATTACCTCCAGTCGAAATATCCTCACCAACAAACCGCCGAAAAACATGCCAAAAGAACCCACCAGTATCAATCCACCTGTAACAAATATATATATCACATGAGCTTGTCTGGTTGTTTAAAATGCGAGGACTCAAATGTAAAAATAGATTAAAGTATATTCAAATGCAGTTTGTGGTACGTCAATGTGTGCGAATTACGAAGTTGACCTTAACTGCTTTCCTGGAATGTTTATCACTGGGGCTTATAATGTGTATCTGTCGTATATGTATCTTGCAAAAACAAGATATCAACAAACAAATAATACAGTGTAGCTGCAAAGTTATGAGATAATCTTACCACAGATATTAACCCATCTTAGACGTCTTGTCACGACCGCCATATTATGTTTTACTTAGTGGCTTTTATTGATCCAATTTAAGATACTGGATTGATCATTTGGTACATAGTATATGTCTAAACCATCGAGCTTTTTCCAAATAAAGCAAGTTATGAAACATACGTCAAATGACAACGATGTCAACGGTGAAAGCGAAGACTGACATCAAATAATAACTTGCATAATCTTAATTTAGTCTCACAGAATCTGAAAAATAAATGTTAGTTATTCGCAAAATGGATGAATGTAAGTGTTCGTTGAATTTTATAATATTTAGGTGTATTAATAACGTACTTTTAAACATGAATGAATGATAGTCTAAATTACTTTATTTCTGCAAAATGTGACTTACCAATGAGATTTCCAGCAATATCGAAGCTTAGATTGTACTGTTCTGACAGAAATTTGAAGGAGAACGCTCCAACCCCTGATATTATCAAGGTTTGTGCACAGCCGGCTATGTTTAACGACATGTAAATAGGGTTTGTAAGCTGAAATGATAAAAATGATGATGATGATGATGTACGCAGTTTTCAAATCATGCCTGAATCGTTACCCTTGTTTGTAACTCTCAACATTTCAGTACACAAAATAATGGTTAATGGTGGGTAGAGATATGATGGAAATAATCTTGCTTCACATGCCATATGTTACTTACTACCTTCCCGGTCGCTTCTTTTGCTTCAAAGTGAAAGTTGAATATTTTGTATACGAATTCTTGAATGAAAAGTAGCAAAAAAATATATATTTTATTGCATAATGATTACATAAAAAATGTGCTACACAACACAAAATTTATTTTGGAAATAAGTACTCGAGTATTTAACACAGTTTGAAGATATTATTTGCCAATATTCAGAAACAGACTACTTAAATACACCATTATGGATGAACTCAAAGCTAAAAATTGATGGGGAATCAGTATTCTACAAAGAATGGTTTAATAAAGGTATATTAACTGTAAAATACATGCTTGATCGCTTTGGAAATATATATCTACATGAAACATTTGTTGAAATTTTTAATATTTGTGTCCCTTTTACAACTTTTATAAGGATTAAAAATCTCCTCTTTACTAAATTTCTAATTCTTAGAGACATTGTAGAAAAAGAAACTGAACCAAGTCAATTAAAATTTATTTAAATAATTTGTAAAGATAAAAGGTTCTAAATCAATATATAATATTTTTCGTAATCATATAGATTATAAAGTGAAAGCTGAAATAAAATGGCAGAACATATTGAATTTTGATGATAATTTTGATTGGAAGATAATACATAATAATGTTTTTGTAAATACAAATGAAACAAAACTGTTTCAGTACAAAATTGGACATAATATCCTAGCTACCAATAAATTACTACACAAACTGGGTATTCGAAATGATCCTTACTGCTGCTTTTGTAACACAGAAAAAGAAACTATAAAGCACATATTTTATGATTGTCACTGTGTAAGAAGATTTTGGAGTGACATAAAAAAACTGGTTTAATGATATTTATGATGACCATTTTACTTTCACTTTAATAGATATACTATTTCTTAAAACTGTCAAAAATATAAAGCATTAAATACATGTATTATGCTGATTAAATATCATATTTATAAGAAAAGATTTCTGAACAAGGTGTTGGTGTTTGATGAAATAAAACTTCTCTTATTGTCATATTATAAATTAGAACAATATATGTATAAAGTTTAAGAAGAAATGGATATATTTAATAGAAGGTGGGCTTTACTGGAAAATTTATCTTTGGATAATCCACAAACAGTAATCACAAGTGCTCTGCACAAAGACTTATATAAAATAAAGTTTTCTGTCATTGATGAAAATTGTATTATAATATAGATTGTATTATTAAATATAAGGTTTAATACACAGCCACATACATAGATGGGTGTGTATGTGCGATGTGTGTATGCATATATATGCATATGTGTGTATGTATATGCATGTACAGGTATATGTGTATGTATGCATATATGTGAATGGATGTGTATATCTATATATATATATATATATATATATATATATATATATATATATATATATATATATATATATATATATATATATATATGCGTATGTATGCATGTATATGTGTATGGATGGAGTAAACGATATTTCATTATACTCTTTAGCTCAATAATTGAAAATACAATATATTTACTTTGGAAATGTACAATATGTATGATGAAGCTGCAAAATAGTGCGAAAGGGGGTGAAAGTGGATGTATCAGTCTTGTCTCGTCTTTAATATAAGTTATAAAAAAGTACCCAACAACGGGTAAATTGTAACAGTGCCAAACTACATATGTACAAGAATATTATAACCGGGCACTCATTATGTAAGGAGGTGATCTTGGAGCAACCCAACTCTAGTACCTTATAGTGTTATTTATTGTCTGGGTACCGATAAAAAACAAAAACAAAAACAAACTAAAGTTTTACAAGTAAGGTCAAATCAGATGCTGAAGACAATCGTCTCTGTCAATAAGACGTCATCGGTTGAGCTCCAACTCAAAACAGATATATGAAACCCATTAACGAACTTAATTGATTAAGTCGTTGAAATTTTGGTATTTTAACATAATAAATGATAGTAACTTACCAGCTTAAAAAACGATTTGATAAATCGTTTCAACAATTCTGTGACAAGTTTGCACACTTCTTTGTTTGTATTTTCATTTTCAACATTTTTTTCATCACTGTGCCCATCGTCATCTACAAAAATAATATACACGTTAACATGGCGATATATATATATATATATATATATATATATATATATATATATATATATATATATATATATATATATATATATATATATATATATTAGAACCCGCAGACAACAAATTTCAAGGGACCTAATTTACCAATTCGTTATAAGGAGTTTTCCTAGGAAGAAAAAAGGAAGAAACTTTCGTAAGAAGTAAATAGAAAATAGAAATAAAGATTTGAAAATAAAAAATAAATATCGAGGTTGTTATTGAAACATTCTAACCAAGATATTAAAAAAAATGTCAAAATACCCCAAATTATTGTAAGGAAATCATTCTTACATGATGATAATTACGTACCTTTCATAGATTTTGGATAAGCACAAATTGGTATAGCTACCAAAAAGAAGCCAACCGCGGTGAAAATGAAACCTAACCACCACGCCCCAATCCATCTCGAATCCTGAGCTGTGAAGTCTACACTGAAAATTAAAGTAGTTAATTAAGAAATAATAATAATAATAATAATAATAATAATAATAATAATGTTATTTTTATTATTATTATTATTATTATTATTATTATTATTATTATTATTATTTTTATTATTATTACTACTACTACTGCTACTACAACTACCACCACCACCATCATCATCAGCATCAGCATTAGCATCATCATCATCATCATCATCATCATCATCATCTGACCATATTCAATACTCTATGATGCGATAAATTGAAACCTAGAATACTTTATCCTAATTCTATTGTGAGAGGTGTTTCGCATCATTTCAATTTGTTCTTGGCTTGACTTCTTGAACTTATAGAATCGGACCTACAGTTGAATTAAATATCCGTTTAATTGTTCACCTTTCGTTACGTTCTGATTCCTTAAGTTATCTAATATGGACAAAGATGTACCTGAAGAAATTTCATTTTCTCACGATTGTAATTTTCAGATTAAAGAGTTTTGATCAATGAGACACGCATCATTCAACATAAGGTGGAAATTTAACATTTTAATTTTCTCTTCATTTTATTTTACTTTGCTCAAATCAATTCTTGATTCGTTGAGCACACTAAATTCGAAATGCCAGTAAAATAAGATATACCATTTTTGTCCCACTTTCTTAATTTATAACTTCATGCCTCAGTAATGTTTTTCAATGACATCCTATTTTCACGTCTCAATACCTCTAGGGATTTTTTCAAGTGTTACTTTCAATGATAATGATAACGAATAATTCAACATAAAACGGTACTTAAAGGAGAATTAGCTGTGTTTACCCTAAAACGATTTCAATTTTTACTACTTTTACTTGATGTACAATATTAAAGAAGAGCTATACATATGCATAAACAATCTTCAATCCCTATATATTTTGTGAAAATAAGGTCAGGTACAGTGTGGTATGCATATACTAATCGTAAGGTTGAATTAATCAATAGCAAGTGAAAAAGTGCCAACATGGGTTTCTCAAGTAATTTTCACAAAATATATAGGAATCTATGAATTGCTATACCTTTTTAACTGTATACTTTTCTAAGTAGCAAAGAAGGAAATATTAAAACAACCGTAACTAATGCCCGTTTAAATGATGTGAGGTCGGTCAACATGTGTTGTATTGACATATGTAATTTATATATATGGCATATACGTAAGTTTGTAAATTTAATCCTCAGCTAATATAAAATTGTATAAGTTTCAAAGAAAACATGCGAGAGAGTAAAACCGACAAAAGTCTCACGGTTACACGCACAATATGCATAAATTATTAACTTGTAATCATAGTTACGCCACTTGAACACACAGAAAATACATTTCATAGATTTGGCATTTGGAATTTTTTATCCTTCTTTTTTTCTTTCTTTTGCGCGAAGAAAGCTTTGAGATGATTCGTTGTCGAAGTGGTAATCTGTCCGAGGTTGAGTCAGGTGATTATACATACATTTACACCTGTAGCGAATAATCCAAAGTTTGATCTGTTCTATAGATTGCTACTAATTAAGGGAGGCATGATAAAAGAGTCACGCCTAAAAGAGTCGACCGCTCTATCGGTAAGAAATGTTATTATGAGAAATGAGAATAGAATAGCACTTTGTTCGTTCATCATCTTGCCATTTATTGACACATTGACCTTTGTGCCTTTAAGGCGTAATTCAATTCTTAAAATCTCTCAATAATGGCCACTGTACAATGAGAGGTCAGGACGTCAAACAACAATTACATAGTCAAGTAAACGGCTTTCAATTAGTTAGCATGAATGTTACAAGACCAAAGACGTATACTAACTATAAAACCATTTAAAAGTTATTGTCGTCCAGATAACATAAATATTTGCATTTAGTATATACTGTTTTCAAAATTGAAAACACTTTTCTGAGGAAAATCGAAAACAAATAACATTTTCAGTATATTACAACTAAATTGTCAACTGAGTTTCCACGCTTTGACGAGTTTTGTATACCACAATTACATAGTTAAACTCGTTAAAGAAGACACAATGCTCAATTTTACTTAGATTAATCTACATAGAAGCCAATATATGTATGTACAAAACTGACATTAGAATAAACGTATTTGTTAAAGAGGTGTATATATAAGAATAAAACACGAGATCTGACTCTAGCATTTGAGTATCATCAATAGGAATGGCCTGCGCATATTTTGAATGGAAACCATCTCCCAATTTCGACAATAATGAAGCTTACATGGTATAGAAAAAAAAATAACTGGGAAAAGTCTCTAAAATAAGAATCTTGAAACTGACTCTTATGCGTTTGATCTAAGATTAATTCTTATGCACCTGATCTGAAATTTATTCTGCAATTTGTTAACTTTACATTTTCAATTTAAATTGTAGCAAATGGCAACTCTTATGTCCCTGATCTGAAATTTATTCTTATGCTCCTGATCTGAAATTGATTATTATGCTCCTGATTTGAAATTAAATTGAATCTTATGTCCCTGATCTGAAATTGATTCTTATGTTGCAGATATGAAGTTGATTCGTATGCTCCTGCTCTGAAATTGATTCTGTCATTTGCTAACTTTTACATTTCCAATTTAAATGTTAGCAAATGACAATTCTTCTGCCCCTGATCTGAAATTGATTAATATGCTCCTGATCTGAAATCGATTAATATGCTCCTGATCTGAAATTGAATCTTATGTCTCTGATCTGAAATTGACTTTTATGCCCCTGCTTTGAAATTGATTCTAATCCCCTTGATCTGAAATTGATTCTAATCCCCCGATCTGAAATTGATTCTTATGCCTCTGATCTGAAATTGATTCTAATCCCCCGATCTGAAATTGATTCTTATGCCTCTGATCTGAAATTGATTCTTATGTCTCTGATCTGGAATTGACTCTTATGCCCCTGCCCTGAAATTGATTTTGTCATTTGCTAACTTTTACATTTTCAATTTAAATGTTAGCAAATGACAAATCTTTTGCCCCTGATCTGAAATTGATTCTTATATCCCTGGTCTGAAATTGATTCTTATGTCCCTGATCTGAAATTGATTCTTATTTCCTGATGTGAAATTGATTAATATACTCTTCTGATCTGAAATTGAATCTTATGTCCCTGATCTGAAATTGACTCTTATGTTCCTGATTTGAAAATGACTTTTATGCCACTGATCTGACATAGACTCTTATGTCCCTGATCTGAAGTTGATTCTAATGCCTCTGATCTGAAGTTGATTTTAATGCCCCTGATCTGAAGTTGATTCTAATGCCCCTGAACTAGAATTAACTCTTATGCCTCTAATCTGAAACTGACTCTTATGCCCCTGATCTGAAAAATGATTTTTAATCCCCTGCTCTGAAATTGATTCTTATGTCCCTGATCTGAAATTGACATTTGTGCCCCTGATCTGGGCGTATTATTTTGGTCTTTCTGTTGTATTATTTTGTCTCATACTTCTTATTGGAACGAACGTTTGGCTTTTTATTAACATTATTTTGTAATATTTATAGTCATGGGGACTTTACAATATCCATGAATGATATAGCTCTATGGAAAAGCTTCAAGCTGATCTTGTTTAGATGTACAAATGTTCCATTACTTCTTTACCAGCCAAATTGTTTGATAATATATTGGTATATTAAATCTGTGTTGGTGGGAGTAGCAGGTTAAAGAATTATATAAAGTTATGGTACTTCAGCCACAGATAGAAACATTGCCACACAAGTGGACATTAGAAACATTGCCACACAAGTGGACATTTTTAGCAGAAGTTATCATTTACTTTTTAAAACGTTATAGTTTAACCAAAGGCGAAGTGTTAAAACGCCGAATATGAGTCGTGTCATAGTAAAGACCTCATAGTTTAACATGTTTAAATCTGGTATAAACTTTAAGTCATCCATTTTCACAAATACATGCGTCTAATGTACACGTCTACAGATGTTATTTCACCAAGATATCTAATTTATGCTATCCTATAATGAATTATTTTTTCACAGCTTGGATGAATAAACATTTTAATTTAGATATTATTTCATTTTACAGAACGCTATATTAATATTCTCTTTATTTTGATATCGATTCGTAAACACTTAATTATCAAGTGATATACAATGTGAGCGTATTGCTTTTGATAACAAATATAAACAATTAACAAAAGAGTTGTTCAACCTACCTTATTCTGTCGAAATCAACAAATATGTTTTGTGTTATTTGTCCTCCTGCGAAAAATCCAGCGGCCACACCAATAGCAGCAGCGGCATATGTCAAGCCTGTGAAATAATAATTCTATTATGTCCACAAATAGATGTGCTAAACACAAAATTGGCTTTAATTTTGTAACGCCGTGTGTTTGTAAGTTGTTATTCAGATATGTTGTTTTCACGCTAAGTTTGTACAATAATAGCTTGATGAGTGGAACATAAGTAGTGACTGAGAACAATAAGATTAAATGGTCTATTTACAAATGAAAAAGTGGCAAACCTGGGTTTCTCAATGAATTTTCATAAGATATATAGGGATTTAAGAATTTTTATGCCTGTGTATATCTCTTTTTTGTTTTTATATATCAGATACCAAACTCTTTGGGATGTCCAGGATACAGGTACAAATCTGGTAAAAAATGGTCAAACACGGACTTCTGGACATCAAGAGGTGGGATCAGGTGCCATGGAGGAGTAAGCATCCCCTGTGCCACAGCATCACAGTCAAATCAAAATGAAATATGAGAGGAACGAATCCTCGTCACAATTGTTACAGACATAACAACAACTGCTATCGAACAGGTAACTCAACATTTCATTCAGTGAAACAGATTAATCGCAAACATGACTATTATACCGACCGTAAAGTTTGCGGAAAGTTGACATCAAAGGCGGTGTCAATAATTTGTCAGTGAGTAGTTTACATCTGTATATGAAATGTTCATATGTTGAACACACCCTGACATATCGGATCATTTGTGAAATATAAACTCCATTTGCGGGTCATTGTAGGATATAACTTCTTAAATGTGGAAAATTTACGATGGCGTAATCGTAGCGTTTGTCGTATAGCTTAGTTGTTAATTTCCCATCTGTGTCTATAGTACGTAAAATTTCTATGTATAAATTGTGTGTGCTTGATTCTGTTGTATCTTTAATTTGTAGTTCACTGGGATATATCGCATTGACACATGTATGAAAATTGTCATTATTAATTGACAAAACATCGTAGATATATCTAAATGTCAAATTAAAAGACACCGCTAACGTTTTCTTCTTTTGATTCAGCAGTTTCTGAATGAAGTCTGCTTCGTATGAATAGAGGAACAGGTCAGCCAATAAAGGAAGAACAACTGGTCTCCATAGCAATGCCGGCAGTTTGATGAAAGACCACGTCTCCGAAGATTACACATATATTGTTTATTAGAAATTCCAGCATCTTTTTATATCAGTATATTTTTGTATAGAATCATAGTAAGTATCATGACAACCAATCACTAGATATTTAAATTTTCGGGTACCACCTTTAATGTAAAAACAGTTGTCTATGATGCTAGAAATTCTCTCTTTATTTTTAATGAGGATTTTTTGTGTAAAGAGTAGAGAAGTCGTATATTTTGATACTCTTAATCTGAGAAAAATCTAAGCAGTAAAAAAGTAGGGAAAACATAGCTGATACATACTTTTTAAAAATAGTCATAATACAAAATCTTATAAAATGACATTTGGTTTGGTGTTTTTTTCATGTTTATTTTATTTTATTATCATTATTATTATTATTTTCTATCAAATAATCGTCCTGACGCACTTAAGTCACATTCTTCTCCATTCGTTTTAACTGTAGTGAGTATGCAAAGTTTTAAACAATGCAAGAATTATATATAAAATGTTAAAAGCTTTCAATATTTTGTTACTTTTATGTATAGGCCTATAATGCCGCAAAAAAGGCTAATGCCTTCATATGAGCTATAGATATTGATTTTGATTTGTTATGTATATCTCTTTGTTTTTAATCACTTTCTATCCTGCATTCAACAAATAAAGTAGAAAATTTTAAAACGGACTTTGATTTCTTTTCAAAATCAGATTACTGTGAAAGCGTATAAGCAAGACACAGATCCCTGCCTCTGGAGCTGTTCCCCAATTAAGTGTTTCACCCAACATGGCAGAAATAAGCGGGTGAAATATTCAATAAATAGAAATACATGTATTTATAATAAAAATGATAAATTGAATTTTATGAATTTCTGAGAACATTCGTCTTTGAATGCTAGTGTCAACATGTCTTGCACTATATGATTTGAAACCCTCCACAGAATATTTCGACTAGCCATTCATGTATCAATTATTATTTCTCACCGACATAAACAGCTGCCAGGGTGTGATCTTCGTTCTCGTCAATATAAACAGTACCAAGGGTAAACATGGGTGTGAAGCCGAAGCCGTGAATCATCTGAGCTAGGACCAAAACGGGTAGATATTTTTCTCCCTCGGTTTCACAGGTTTCCGTCGCCGGTGATCCGCCACCCGATGTGCCGTTACATATGCCAGTTGCCGTAAGAGCGGGAGAAGAATCTATTGTTATATATAAAAATTGTGTAGTTGACATTGTTCATCACTAAGCCATGACAAAATAATCTAAAACAGATAAAATGATGAATGAAAGTGTTCTAACAGATGAAATATAAAAACACTTTCGTGTGAAAATGTAATTACGGATTAACACTAACTTTTCAGTTGACCAATATTGACACAGAGTATAATAAAAAGGTGTACTCTGCCTCAACATTGGTTATTTTTCAGTAAACAACTGAAAAGTAATGTTAATGTTTATAGTTTGATATAAAGTGAAAAATACCAACCTTTAAATACAATTTTAAATTCTAATAACAATATTAAAAATACAATACAAACAATTGATGATGAAGCGCAATGATGTATTGAACAGCTGCACTTGTTGTCCTAGCAACGGATGACGATGTTCCTCGCGTGATAGCAAAGTAAAATGGGTTAAACAGATTTAACCTTGCATTTTCATCCAATCGAATGAGGTGTTTTACAAAAAAATAAATTATTGTTGTGTAACGTCTCACTCAAGTATCTTCCACTCATATGCAGACTTCACCAAATGTCGGTGAAGGGCTTCAAATTTTCACCTATGCTCGGCAATTACGGCCATTGAGCACTGAGGGTTCTTTAACCTGCCGACACCTACTGTGACACGGGACCTGGGTTTTTACTGTCATCAGAAGGACAGGAAACCAACCTGCTGCCGGTTAGACTCGAATCCACGACCTCACGATCAAGTGTCGAGCGTGCTACCGACTGGGCCAGATCAGCTCCAGCAGATAGTCATTCAAGTGACTCCGCAAAACATAAAGAATTACCATACCAAGATTTACAAAGCAACTGTATTATCTTCATCACGTATTTACGAGGGATGTCCGAGGGACAAATAAAGATGCATATCGAAGAGTTTCAATTATGAAGTAAAATTAAAAACATAATACCAATGTTATGGTTATACAAAAAAATAAGTAAAAGACGAAATAATGATCAAGACAATCATTCCTGCAAATAACGCTTCATCATTTGAGCTAAAATTTTAAAAAAGTAGAGTTCCGAGACAGAAAGTGGTATCATACAAGGCAAAAACATAGCCTAAATGTATTCCAAAATTCCTGTAACTGGAAGCTACCGTTACTCACCACTCAAAACCAGAATTATTATGTAAAACGACTTGAAGAAAATAATAAAGACTTGGACCCAGTTATTCATCTTTTGGTTATATTTAACCAACGGTTAAATATAACCCTCAGTTAAACATGGTAACCGAGGGTTATAAAACCTATTAGTACTTTTGATAACAGTGCCAATCTTTCAGCCATTTGGAAATAATAACCCTTAATTGGTTAAAATTAACCATTATTGAGCAACAGAAGTTAACCTAAGGTTAGATTTTAATCCTTGGTTATGATATTTAACCGAGGTTAAAATTTAATCAGTAGATGAACAACTGGGTCCTGACATGTAATCAGTTTATTTACCTGGAAAAACATATTTTTCCGCAAAATGAGGAACCATGAACAGGAGTGATCCAATGCCCATGACGACTGATCCGGCTGCCACCCATCTGGGTTTATGATACATGGCACCAAGATAACTTACAAACAGCACAACACAGAGGGCTCCAATATCCTGGGAACTTGGGATCAATGCTGATTTTGTTGATGAAAGTTGAAACTGTTTTTCTATAGATGGAAGCCCTGCATTTGCGATACCATTTACCGCAAATCCTTCTATGAAGCAAAGAATAAACGCCCACACGACGAACAGCCATACCTTATTCATGAACTGCAAACAACTGTGTAGATATATAATTATATTTTAAAACTTGTAATTATATAATGGTTTTTGTATACAATCCAATAAATATTAGAAAAATATAGTAAATTTTTAATTCATAATTTAACAAATTCAGAATCTGAATGAAAACTGACTATTGAGAGAAGACAGAAAATACTAGGAAATGGATCTCAATTATACAATATATATCTTTATGTAAAACCCATAAGATAGAAGACATGTTATGTAAGACATTTTATATGAATTAGAATTTTTACTTTTATTTGTAAAATTAATTAACTACATTTTTAAAATAATATAAGCAAAATGTTTCACTTCTTGGGGTTGCAAAATCACAATAAATGGATTTAGTGTAGCAATGGTTTGCTATTTTAGAACTACACTATTTGGATGGAATAAAACATACCCACAAAAACAAGCAATGATAAGATAATGTATACAATTCGTTAGCACGTAAGAAATTCCTTTCATTTTTAAAATTGCGGTTCCTGTATTAGTTATTTAGAGAGTACATCTGATTATGTCTAGAATGATAGATGAAGTGTATTTTTCTGCAAAATTGGTTTTTTTTTTCAAATAGAAATATAGACTATTACCTCGGTTTAAAAGAAGCCCAACCATATTTGTGGGCGCTACCTTCCCTCACTTTGCTTCTTTCAGCCTGTTAACAAATAAAAGGTCTTTGAAAATGTTAGGTTGTCAAAGAAAACAATTACTATTTCATATATTACTTAAGACTTTATGTAGAATCTGATTAATTCATCTCTCACACACACTCACACGCACACACACACGCATGTTATAAATTTCAAATTTATTGAACAATAGACTTCAAAATAAGATATTCGCATACCTTTTGATTGGGTGATTTTACTGTCACGTGGACATCGTCATGTGATGTTTCATTTATCGTGTGATTATCGTTTTTCTTCGAGGAGGGTAGATTATCGTCATTATCTCCATTTTGAAATACCGGATTATCAACCCCACCGCTCTGTAATACAATACATTTGTATATAATTCTGAAGCAAAAACAACATATATATGCATTTTACATTCGTAGCTGCAATGAATCATTGACTGAGGGCGTGTAGATAACTTTAGTCTAGTTAGCGGGACATATCAACTCAATGTTACTGATGACTTTTGACAATTTTTCGCCACTCTTTTTATAATAAAAAAATGTAGAATTACTTTGCTTGAGTCACATGGGCAGTGACTGAAGCAAAGTATTTCTACATTTTTCTATTATAAAAAAGTGTTTACCACCAGGTATATCGCAATTCTTGCAGTGCACTGGAAAATAGGGGATGAATTCAAATAAGCAGAGTTGCTTTTTTCAAATCCCTAATTGCATTGTATTACTCTTGTTAATATTGTAGATAAATAAACCAACGCATAAGTAGTTTCATTTCATGTATGTCGTATACATACGCAGATCACTATGGGAATCAATTTCCGATATACATGTGTGTGTGTGTGTGTGTGTATATATATATATATAAACAAGTATTACAGTATCGTTATGTAAAAAATAAGATAAGGATCCGGTATGCGTCATAACGACCTGACCTGAACATATACATCTATTGTATATTCATCATTACTCACATTAGATGGTCCATAAATCTCGCTTAACAATTATTACGTAAGTGAACGACACGTTTCATTTGGTTTTTTTTTTTTGGGGGGGGGGGTGTTGGTACTTGTTTTAATGCTGCAGTCGATGTATTCAACAAATAGAAAAAGATTTCTAAAACATTTGAATAACTTTATGCTAGATATGTTTCTCTCACGTACCTACACCAGGTATTTTAAAATATGCAAAACAGGTACCTGTGCTGATAAAAAGCATATTCATCTGTTTTCTCACTTTACATTGTACATGTTTAAATCACACCTGTACTACAAATGTCTAGGTAGTCAAAAAGATCTAAACAACAATAAAATTGAATTTTTTGTAACTACATCGGAGTGTTTCATAAACATTTATCTTGTGCATGATATGATCTGCTGAATAAGAAATTGACCAATGACCAACATCTGTAATGGACAGCATTGGACACCTCGTATACAATGTTTTAGTACACATTTGCTGTTACTTTTATGTATTTTCTTCTTTTTCACATGTAAATTATGTTAAAACTGTCTATACTGGATCTCTATCACAGTGGAGTAAAATATCATCTAATTGTTAGGGAAGCAAACATTTTATATACGCTGTGGTATGGGGGGAGAACATCTGATTCTCTCTCAATGAAGTCAGGTAAGTTTAGTTTCTCCTGTTTACCTAAATGAAAACTATGCTGCAATTATCCTAGACGATTCAGACTCGTATGTCATCTGCATAAAGAAATATTTTGATATAATATATGATCTACTGTCCCAGCATAGTGCCCATGGCTGTGTGTAAGACATTGCACTCATTTACATAGTCACATTCGTTGTTAACTTACATTGTCAATGTATAACAGCTTCTGGCTTGGTGAAATGTGTTTCTCACGCGAACCCTGTACTTTCGGCACTCGTGTCGTTCATGCAGATTTCAGTTCACCATTTATTTGATTTATAAATGTGATTTTGAAAATCAGACAGTGATTTGGCTAAAACATGAAATGATAAATCTTCCAACACGTTGCCTTTATTTTCTACCTTCACACCAGAGAGAGCATTATATGGCGTGACATTACATGACGGCTACCTTTTTCTGCCTGTTGCAATGACCCCATGTTAATTTGTTATCAAGAAGCCTAAAAAAATAACATTCACTCGTTGACTGCGTTATCAGTCTAATTGTGAAGATTTCAGCGATTGACTTTAGCATCTATTTTACAGACTGTGTAGTAAGCTTGTTAATTAGGAGGTATTAGGTGCACATAATTTTCACTTACCATTTTTCAGTCTTCAGGCCAACAATGTAAAGTACCCTGGGGTATTGGCGACTGCAGTCAAAGTAAAACTGCTTTTGCCTATGTACATAAACATATAGTACATGTCACAACCACCTAGGTAGTTTATTCCATGGTTGAATGATCCTTTCAGAAAACTTTCTATTTTTATCACAACGTGTGTTTACGATTTTCACATGTTGTCGTATTTCAGTTTGGGGCCCCAGTGGTTATTTGAATTAAGAAGTCTATCACCTCTAGGAGAGCAGTCGTATCTCCGCGGTAGAGTGCTCGATTTGCAACCGGAGGGTCGCGGTTTCGAGCCTTGGCGGAGGCGGCTGGATTTTTCTGTCCTTCGGATGAGACAGTAAAAACCGAGGTCCCGTGTCACAATAGGTGTTGGCACGTTAAAAAACCCTCGCTGCCCAATGGCCGTAAGCATAGGCCAAAAACTGAAACATTTCACCGGCATTTGGTGACGTTTCCATATGAGTGAAAGATGGGGTATTAAACAACAATATAACAACATATCACCTCTAGTTAGCGCGTGTTCGAGTCCCGTTGGAACCTTAGCTGATAGTTTTTGTGACAAAGTTTGTCCGTTTACTTGTGGAAATGCTGTGATCTCTTCCCGAGTACACTGTAAAGTGCATTCTCTCCTCCACCAGTAAAATCTAGCCGACAACATGAATTGTTGTCACGGACAACATGAAGTACTTTTTGATGACAAGGTCGTTATTAACCTTTGACCTTTTCCATTAAAAATGTTATAACTAGATAACCATTATTGATAGATCCATGGAATCTTCAGGACTGACGATTGCTTTATAGAGACAACATATAATTGACAATGTCAAAGGTTATCGATAATATTGACCTTTGACCTGAAATATCACAACTTTTATAACTTGAGAATCATTAGTGAAAACAGACATGTGATTTTCAGGGATGATTTTTACTCAACAGCCATGTTTAATAAAGTAGTGGCGAGCTAAAGGGTCATGATCACCTGTGACTTTTTACATTACCATGGTAAGCGTTATATGCTATTTTAAAAACGTCAGTGATAGGATATGGGTTGTCATGATTGTTAGCTCACTAGGACTATATATTGATGACTAAGGTATTAGGTTATAGATTCCCGTGACCTTTACCATTAAAATTGTTGAGAACCATTGGTGATAGAGACGTAGAATTTCCAGTAATTATTAGTGTTTGTCTTTTCTATTCAAATTGTTCCAACTTGATAAACGTTAGTCATAGGCGTCGGAAGCAAATTGAAAGTGGGGGGCTAAACCAACTTACAACACAAACACACACACGCCAGAAACGTCTGGGGGCTAAGCCCCAATTTTCATAACCTATGTCTATCTTTGCAAAAAAAGTGGGGGCCCCCATCCTAGCCATAAAGCTTAAAGGCGATGTTCTCCATATTAAGTAGAGGCCATGACCTCAATTTATCCATAGAGGATCAGTTGCACTTGTTCGATAAGATTGTTGTTCCCATCCTGCTGTACGGATGCGAAGTGTGGAGATTTGGAAATAATGAAACTATCAAAAAATCGCACTTGATATTCTACAAATGATTACTAAATATTAAATTACCTACACCTAACTACATGGTTTATGGTGAGTTAGGAAGGTCACCATTGTATGTACTAATTAGGATAAGAATTGTTTCTATTTGGTCTAGAATGTTGCACAGCAAACAGGAAAAAACTGTCATATTTTATACAATTTTATTTTACATAAATTTTGTAATGGATATGAATAAATGCTTTATAAACGTAATATTAGATGAATGTGGAATATCGTGTACGACAACTGAATACTGACTGGATTATTAGCTACGTAAAACAAACCTTGGAAGAATGGACATTCAAGTATAATACATCACCTAAAGGTTTAACATTAAGAATACTTACAAATTTAACTTTTAAAAAAGGGCAAGGATATATACTATCTAATCTATCAAGATGTTTAAAAAAGCGTATTTTAGCCAGGTTTAGGACAAGTAATCACAAACTCCCCAATGAAACTGGAAGATGGTTAAATCAAGAACGTAATGGACGAAAAATGTAGGATATGTAATTTAGATATTGGAGATGAAATATTTTTTATTTGTAAATGAATGATAGATTGTAGATCAAAATTAATAGACTACAAATTCCACTTTCGACCAAATGTTTAAAAATTGTATTTTCTATTTGCAACAGAAAAGGGAGTCACATTACTGACATTATGGAAATTCGTAAAACTATTAACGAGAGAGTCAACTCCTCAGGTTAAAAAGTTTTAAAATGTATTAATTAATGTTAAGGTTTTTCTTTTTCCATATTTACAGGTGTATTTAAATGAGCTTACACATGCGTAAATATTATAACTTTAATTATTGTAACTCGGTATATCAAATATCATCTGTACTATAAAACCAAATAATGAAAGATTATAACAGTTGCATATAAATTGTATATTAAATTGAAATTTAATGACTGAATCTATTTGAATCATATAGAGAAAACAAAAAGTTGCATCAATTTTGGCTCGTCAATATAGTGGATCTTATTACAGGCCCTATACGTGGTAGTTGGAATATTAATGTGTAAGCAAAGATTTCTTAACACTGATGGAATCATGTTCTCGATGTGAATCCGGATTCACGCATCCGGTTTTAGTTTTACACTTCAATTACAATTTCTTGTTATTCGTCTTCACATGGCGAAGAAGAGTAACGATACAGCTGTGCTGTACGAGAATGTATTTCTGCCATGTGCCAAGGGTAAGGTAAAGTTATGTTATGACAAGCCAATGTTTCATTTAAATGAAAGAAACATTATGATGTATTCATTAGGATAGCGCGCTGACATGACGCAGTGGCATAGGAAGCAAAATCAAAAGTGTGGGGGGATTATTTGGGGTTTCACATTGAATGGGTTCCCGCTTCGGGTAGACCCCCCGAGCCCCAACAGTGTAGTGAAAACTTGGGGGGAGGGGGTCTACCTGAAGTGGGAACCCATACATATGCTAGATTTCACTACACTTGTTATTGAAAAAGTGGGGGCCAGAGGTGTAATTGAAAAGCGGAGACCAGGCCTCCTGCACCCTCCCCCACTTTCTACTGGAATTTTCGTACCGATACATTTTGACCCGCTTAATTGTATTAGTGTTATAAATAGTGGTACCAAACTACTCGGGGAAAAATATCTGGTACGAAATTGTATCAGTACAAAATTTCCAGGATTCTGTTCTATGCTATGTGACAATGGAATGGATCTCAGAATTCTTGTAATTTCGGCATCAGGTAAAATCGGCACAGAGTAATTTCGACACTTGTATAAGTAATTAGCACTAGGGCCACTTGGTGTGACATCACAGGTTACTACTGGGGTGAAGCTACCAATGGTTGCACACAGTTTCAATACAACTAAGGCTCACAGTACACTACTACAGTGGCAAACCTTGTTAGATGTTTCACCATTAGTAATGGCATTACATCACGAAATCTAAAACATTAGTTTATTTGAAATGTAATTCTATTCTGAATATAAAACTTATTTTAATATTACAATACAGCTCATGTGTCTTATGATTCACCTCAGTTGTAATTTTCAATGGATTGTGATGGGAACAAGCCTTTTGTAAATGCTGCTGTGACTTTCATCCACATGTACTTTTAATATTCTAATCCCATTTGCATTGATAGAAATACCAACCTGTCATAAAATACTGTAAGACGATGCTTGTCGGCACCTCTTATCTTACCCTCTTATTTCAATGAGAGAGGTGTGAAATCGCCAAAGTGTGAAGACTGAGTGGTCTCATCGCTGACCTTCATGAAAAACTATAATTCATAACTTCATTTCCTAATAAAGTCTTAAAGATGACTTTTTAGATTTAAATAAATTTAAAAATACTCAGTTTATCTATGATTGTTTAACATGTTACCACCCGTAGATCTACATCTGATCTCACACAATTGCTAAAAGAAAATTGCCTAAAATAAAGCCTAACAACTTAAAGACATAGTATCTACGAAAATGGTTATTTTTTTTAGTCGGCAATTTTGCGGAAATATCGAAGATATGACTGAATAATGATCTTCCACGTGGACACTTTTTTGTATAATTAGCGTATTAACGGATAAATGCTGATTTGTTGTCATCGTCTGTAAGAATGAAAGCATGCACAGAAACAATCCCAGAAGCACACGCAATGACCTAGATCGTATCGATATCAATCAATGGATGCTGAGTAAGCACGTGTTGATTTATATTACAATTTCGACTTCGGCGTAGATCCTACATTTAGACGGTCCTTGAGGCTTATCCATCGATCATGCTCCTTTCCAATATTTATCTTGGTCTTGTTGTATTTCGCCAGAACTTCTTTCCGATTTCTTTTTCTAGCTGAATCTGTCAATTTAACAGGTCGGCCACGATTTGTTTTTGCTTTGGACGCCATGCTTTTCACTATCAACAATGGAAAATGCGCATGCGCAAATACAGGTCACATATGAATATGGGCGGGCTTGCAAACGAATTTTTGTCGTACGACAAAAATAAAAAAAAACGTGGAAAGTTGTGGAAATACAATAAAACTATACTTCTATGTGTTTTAATTCAACAATTTTTCGTTTTTTATCTCCAAATACTAACATATTTGACCCAAACAATTGAGATTGAAATATTGAGGAAATCGTAGATACTATGTCTTTAATGAAAAGGTTATAAATTGAAAAATTTGACTTTCTTTTTTATGTGATTTCTGCCTATTAGTGAAAGCATTGATACATGTACCGGTATATAAAATCTAACAGGCTTTATATATTCCTGACTATAGTTATTAGCCCACCATCAACATATGGTGGGCTATCCAAATCACCCTGCGTCCAAGGTCAGTCCATTTGTCTCAGAAACTATTGAAGGGATCTCCTTGAACTTTGACATCAAGGTTCCCCTTGAGGTCTAGTTGTACATATTGCATTTTCAGAGACATTAGAATCCAATATGGCCGACAAGGGACCATCTTGGATTTTGACCAAAGGAAATTTGACATGAAGGTTTCCCTTGAGGTCTAGTTGTGCATATTATATTTTCAGAGGGATCAGAATCCAACATGGCCGACCTGTGGCCATCTTGGATTTTGACCAAAGGAAGTTTATTACCGCTTCTTCTCAGAAAGGACTAAAGGGATCTCCTTGAAATTTGACATGAAGGTTCCCCTTGAGGTCTAGTTGTGCATATTACATTTTCAGAAAGATCAGAAGAAACATGGCCGACAGGCAGCCATCTTGAATTTTTACCAAAGGAAGTTTGTTACTGCTATTTCTCAGAAAGGACTGAATAGATCTCCTTGAAATTTAACATGAAGGTTCCCCTTGAGGTCTGATTGTGCATTGCATTTTCAGAGAGATGGGAATCTAGTTTGGTCGACAGGCAGCCATCTTGGATTTTGACCATAGGAAGTTTGTTATTGCTATTTATTAGAAAGGACTGAAGGGATCTCCTTGAAATTTGACATAAAGGTTCCCTTTGAGGTCTAGCTGTGCATATGACATTTTCAGAGATATTGGATTCCAACATGGTTGACAGGCGGCCATCTTGGATTTTGACAATGGAAGTATGTTACCCCTATTTCTCAGCAAGTACTGAAGGGATCTTTTCGAAATTGATTATGGAGGTTCCCCCTGAGGTCTAGATGTGCATATTACATTTTCAGAGAGATAAAAATCCAAGTTGGACACCAGTTGGCCATGTTGAATTCCATTCTCTCTTAAAGTGTAATATGTTCAATTCAAGTTCAGTTTCGCTATAATCTTGTTTAAAACTTCTGAATTGTTTTGCCCAATATACAATAACATGTACTTGGTATATATACACTAGTGTACATTAATGTACATGTGTGTGTTATTATAGTTTGTGTGTGTGTGCATGTTTGAAAGTTTGTCATTTTCACAAGTCCTTTGTCTCCAGAAAACTCTGTCAGCTACATGTTTATTAAGATGACTCTTTCTGGCTATCATATGCATTAATATCTAGATCTGTTTTCATCTTTGAAGTAAACATATCTCCTTGAAATTTGACATGAAGGTTCCCCTTAAGGTCTAGATATGCATATTACATTTTCAGAGAGATCAAAATCGTAGATGGACACTTGTCAGCCATGTTGAATTCCATTCTCTCTGAAAATGTAATATGTTCAGTTCAAGTTTAGTTTTGCTATAATCTTGTGGAAAAAAAGTATTTCACAGAAATATGGAATTAAGTTCAAATTCAATGTTGAGAAACAAAAGAAGAGAAAAGAACAATCTGGCATAGATCAGACAAAGAACATTCCATGGTGGGTGGCAAGATCCCTCTGGGATCTCTTAGTTTTATTTTTTGCGTGGTTGATAGATACAATGTCACGTTGACGTAAAATATTGAAAGGCTAAATGATTGATTATTTGTTACAGGTATTGATGATGACATGGACGAGTTGTAATAATCATTACTTATAATTATGTGTAGTTCAGAAAATATAAAAATAATATAGATTGAAAATTATGAAATTAAAATTTAATTTCCTAAATTTTCATGATGCTTGTATTTGACCGTATGTCCGATTGATTTCGAAAATACTTTGTAATGTGAACTATCGGCAAACTATGATTTTTTCTTCAAATTGACATCGCTGATATTAGGACTATTAAACTGTAACAGTATATAATATCCATTATCTACCAAACTTTGGGAATTTCACTCACAAGGAATATATAATCAAAGTATGATCAAGTCTGTCAGGGGAAGGTTCTATGCTAGTGATGCTCACAGATCTAGTTTTGTTTATTGTGAGAACCTTTTTCTAAATTTTGAGGACTACATGTATATACAGAAATGTATCCAGACATATTTGTTCTCATATCTTATTTGTACTTAGTATTATTTCAGTTTAAATGATTTAGAGAAAATATGTCGCGAGTGATATACAACACAGTTGCCACCTTACCTGAAAAGTCAGGGAAAAATGATTTTATTTCAAGGTCAGTGAATTGTCAGGCATTTTGGTCAGGGAAAATCCTCTACAGCAAGTAGTAACAGCCTTTTATATGTTTTACTGACTCTAGATCTAAATTCCATGATCACTGATACAAATATTTTTGTTGCTGTTTATTATTTATGATCATATTATTGTGTTGGTCCTGTGTCACTCTATATCCATACACTGTAATGCGCTACTCTATATTAAAGGGTCACCTGAGGTACAAAGTAAAACCAAGAACCTGACTGGAAGTGCAAGGAAAGTCAAAGATTGTGCTGCAGACTTGTACAATATCATACAAAAATGGAACAAAACTAACCAAGAAGGAATGGAAATCATCAAGACAATTGCAAACATAAAATTAGCAAACATGTAAGTTTATAATTGTATTTTGTGAAAAGGGCATTACATGTATGTGTTAACCTTGACTGTCCTTCCATCCATCTGTCCATCTCATTTTCATTTCCACACTCTACTTGTAACTTCAGTTTGCCTCATCCAAATTGATGAAACACATACACAATGTTAAGAACCACAATTCACAGACAGAGTTAGAATTTGGGCAGTGAGTCATTTACTACTTTAGGGACAAATTTGTATTAAACATGATAGTGTGATAGAGTAAGAGGAAATTTGATCAAAGTAATGATATTGTGATAGAGTAAGAGTAATGATATAGTGATAGAGTTAGAGTTCTGAAATTAGATCAAATGTGTAATGGAGTTAGAGGAAATTTGATCAAAGTAATGATAGTGTGATGGAGTAAGAGTAATGATATAGTGATAGAGTTAGAGTTCTGAAATTAGATCAAATGTGTAATGGAGTTAGAGGAAATTTGATCAAAGTAATGATAGTGTGACGGAGTAAGAGTAATGATATAGTGATAGAGTAAGAGTTCTGAAATTAGATCAAATGTGTAATGGAGTTAGAGGAAATTTTGTCAAAGTAATGATACAGTGATAGAGTTAGAGTTCTGAAATTAGATCAAATGTGTAATGGAGTTAGAGGAAATTTTATCAAAGTAATGATACAGTGATAGAGTTAGAGTTATGAAATTAGATCAAATGTGTAATGGAGTTAGAGGAAATTTTGTCAAAGTAATGATACAGTGATAGAGTTAGAGTTATGAAATTAGATCAAATGTGTAATGGAGTTAGAGGAAATTTTGTCAAAGTAATGATACAGTGATAGAGTTAGAGTTCTGAAATTAGATCAAATGTGTAATGGAGTTAGAGGAAATTTTATCAAAGTAATGATACAGTGATAGAGTTAGAGTTATGAAATTAGATCAAAACCATGTTTATTTTGTTCTTTTTGAAGAATTGTTAAGAAATGTTTGAAGACTGAAACAGGCAGGGGGAACCATGGCTAAATGATAAGTGTACATTGTATGTGTTTTAAATCATGGTATCTAGTCACTTATTTTTGGAGACTTGTCCTTTTAGCATATTTTGTCACAAAATGTAGTTTTGAAACCTCAGTGATTATTCTGGATTACTTTTGCATTGTACATTGCAGTTGGATTTTTCCTCCATCATAAATGAATGGCTGCCATCACATAATTGTTAATTGTGGTACCAGTACAAAATAACAGTGAAATAAGGAACCACATGAATTTGAGTAGAATCATTACTTTATTTATTTTTTATATGAAACAGCAATCAGGATATCGGAGAAGATGTTTCTGACCAAAGTAAAAATGATGAAATGCCAACACAATTAGAAGAACACTGTAATACTCTTAAGACTATCATGAGTACATTTGTAAGTTGTTTGTAATATTATATATTTAAACATTTTTCACTTTCTTTTAAGTTTTAAATTTTCCAGTTTTATCAAACTTTGCTACTTCCTGCACTAGAGGTAAAGTAAATATTTAATTTCCTTGATTTCAACATACTGGTATCTGTGAAAATTCACGAGCACCTCAGTTTTCAAAATGGTTCAAACAAGAATGACTGTCACAAACAACATAAAAAAGAAATGGGGATACAGAGTTTAGAAATAATAAGTCTAACAAAGAAAATATAAAAGTATGTAAGTCTCAACTACACCAAATCTGACCCTAACCCAGACCTACGCTGTACACTTTTTAGTGACACCCAACAAGCACTTTAAAATGGCTGTTATTACTTACATTAGTTGTTGTATTTGACATTAATTGAACTAGTAACTGAAATAGTCAGTAGATGCTATCATAAGTTCTACATCAGTGCCCATGTATCAGAATGTGTTTACTTTGACCAAAACAGTGACCGTTACAGACCACATATTGGTAATACCAAATTATGTTTGTAAGAGCTCTTACTACTTAAAATTAGGAATGGGAATGGAATTGGTTAAATTTGTAAATTAGCCAAGTTTTCCCTCAAATTGAGATAATCAATACAGAATTATGTATGCATAAAGATAACTACAGGTAGTAGGGGGAGTTGTCAGTTGACTTTTAAATCAGCTGTTAACTTATAACTCATTTTCGCTCAAATTTCATTTAACAGCTCCAAATAAATCTTTTGTATTTTGTGACACACACATGTACTTATATAGTTTATTTTTGTTTTTGTTTAAAATTGTGAAAATCAATTACATACATGTAGATGTACTTTTGTCCTACAGGTTAGATTGGTGAGCAAAATGGAAGCACTACAGTCAACTTACAAGGGGTTGTCACAACTACATAAGTTCAAAGGTCAAGTAGATGAACATGACACAGTTTTGTTCCAGTCTTGGAAGTTACAGGATTTTGGTAAATCTGACATATTTTAGTTTATTCAAACATTTTAAAATGTTGTAAATGATATTGGAGATTGACTCTTTGCATCATTGAAAACTAGCACTTTCATGTTTGTAAAATTAAAGGAACATTAGCTATTTTTACCAAAAGTTAATATTTTAATTTTTCTACTTTTATCACTTGTACTTGATGTATAATATCAAGTAAGAGTTATACACAGGCATAAAAATCTTATATTTCTATATATTTTGTGAAAATAAGGTCAGGTCCAGTTTAGTAGTCATATACAAATAGTAAGGTTGAATTAATCACTTGCAAGTGAAAAAGTGCCAAACCTGGGTTTCCCAAGCAATTTTCACAAAATTTATAGGAATTTAACAATATTTATGTTTATGTTTATCTCTTTCATGTTATTGTATATCAATCTAAATAGTAAAAAAGTAGGGGAATATTTAAAAAAAAAATACCACAGATGATGCCCCTTTTATTGTTATTTTCGAATAGAGGGAAGTTGCTTTCATAAGCTCCTAGACTGTGATTGATTGAGGAGTAGTTCAACTCACTGACAAATTCTGATATTTGTAATGAATATTGTATTACTACAGTTGTGAGTTATGGTAAAAAATTACAAAACACAACAACACCTTGTAACTGCTAAAAATAAATGTTGTTGATATATGTCCTGAGATTGTCTAAAATTGTAGATTCCAAACTCATCAAAATCATCAAATTCATCTACTTGAAAGAGTGACCAATATAGAATTATTTGCTTATGTTGTATTTTATAAAGATTGATGTAAACTAGGGACTCAGTTACCAAATAGTCAGATCATTTTGTTTTAAATCCTTCAGTGCAGGTTTGAGTCTCATATTACCCAATGCTTATTATAGATGGAAATTTGCCATTTTACTTACTGAAGGTTGACAGTATTTACAGCAGTTCATTATAATATGGAACACAATTTTAACTAAACTCTGCTATCCCATAGATACCAGGAGCTATCTATGGGATAACAGGCTGTTATCTATGGGATAACAGACTGTATCTCTGAATATCACCAGGTATTCAGGGTTACGGGTCAGCTATCCCATAGATACCAGGAGGTACCTACATGTATGGGATAGCTGATTTATAACCCTGAATGCCTCCTGATATTCAGAGTTATTGTTACATAATTCATACAAAGGTGAGGTTTCAATGAAATACTTTGCTCTAAGCCTGTATGCCTACAGGTATTCTGAGATACACGGTTGTTGGTGCACCATTTAAACCAAAGCCTTGGCTTTCCATTTAATACAAGAAAAACTCATAAACACGAAATTTTGTACATTTATTGTGATTCAAACCGGCAAACACAGTTGTTCTGGCATGAAATAAATACTGTATTGCAATATGATATTTCTCTGATGTAATTGTAGTATGCAAGTGACCTTTTGGTCCAAGATTTGGAGAAACTTTACCTTGCATTGTTTTTCAAACTCAAATATTCTTTAATTCTTTTGGTTACAGAAAACACGGTTGGAGAACTTCTAGAAATGTATAGAAAGGAGTTAAAATTAAAACAACTTATATCTGAGAACATATGTCATACAGCAGACAGAAATACCATGTTATTCTACACAGCGTCCTGGTTACATCAACCATATATAGAGGACTCCGGCCAACTTCTACTGGAAAGTTTGTTAGTGGAAACAGGACATAAATGAAAGCTATATAATCAGACACAGTCCACACGTCTCTGATGAGGATATACTGATATCTCCAAAGTTACAGATCATTCCCGTCTGGCAATCTATATGTAGAGTATTCAGTATACAGATATACTGTGTAGTAAACAGACACATGAGCTCTACAGTAATGATCCATATCATAGGGAACTTGTATGTAGAGTACTCAATAGACAGACATACTGTGTAGTAAACAGACACATGAGCTCTACAGTAATGATCCATATCATAGGGAACTTGTATGTAGAGTACTCAATAGACAGACATACTGTATAATAAACAGACACATGAGCTCTACAGTAATGATTCATATCATAGGGAACTTGTATGTAGAGTATTCAGTATACAGACATACTGTGTAATAAACAGACACATGAGCTCTACAGTAATGATCCATGTCATAGGGAACTTGTATGTAGAGTATTCAGTTTACAGACATACTGTGTAATAAACAGACACATGAGCTCTACAGACATGATTCATGTCATATGGAACCTGTATGTAAAGTGTCATAACAATAAAGATATTTGAGCTCTACAGAGATAATTAACACTCTTAAAGCATCTGTATGTTAACACAGTACAAAAGTTTTTTGTCCTTAACATGTTGATACATGAGCTCTCTCTTGTAAACATGTTGATTCATCAGCCAACTCTCTGTGGTAAACATGTTGATTCATCAGCTGTCTATAGTAAACATGTTGATTCATCAGCTGTCTATAGTAAACCTGTTGATTCATTAGCTGTCTATAGTAAACATTTTTATTTGTCAGCTTTACAGAGAAATCAGGTAGTGTCTGTAAATGCAACACCAGAAATAGATGATAACAAATTGTCTCTGTACATTAAATATGTTGATCCAACAGTTCTTCAGAGATTATTCATGTTATAAATAAAGATCGTGTATGTAGAGATACAGACTCAAGTAGACATAATGATATCAGATCTACAAGAGATATAACCGCAGCTATTATTTTACTTGTAACAATATGTCATGCATGTAACTGTAACAGTATTATTTGTACTGGTAAGAGTTATCTCCCTTGGCTCATTGTAAAGGGTTTAGTCACATTTGTCTATAAGTTATCTCTCTTACTTTAACATGTACTACAATGTATGACCATGTGGGACAAAGCCCATTATCATCTTCTTAAATAAAATGGATGGAGTATATTATCAATGCGTTGTTCCTCTCTGATCAATACACATGTAAATAACATAGCTGATAATGCCAGACATTATACATATTACACCAGAAAAAGTCTAAAGATCTTCATAGATATAACAGCCATAACATAAAGTTGTGAAAAGAAAATTAGATCTATGCATGTGTTAAAGCTGTTTGTTCCTGGTGTTGCTTGATATTTTGATTCTTGAAATATTGAACCCAGGTTCAAAATATCATGGCGATAATGAGTTGAAGATAATTACATCAACATAAGATAATATACTGTTGGTAATTACTTGATGAGTTGAAAATAACTACATCAACATAACATAATATAGGTAATTACTTGATGAGTTGAAGATAATTACATCAATATAAGATAATATACTGTTGGTAATTACTTGATGAGTTGAAAATAACTACATCAACATAACATAATATAGGTAATTACTTGATGAGTTGAAGATAATTACATCAATATAAGATAATATACTGTAGGTAATTACTTGATGAGTTGAAAATAACTACATCAACATAAGATAATATAGGTAATTACTTAACGAGTTGAAGATAACTGCATCAACATAAGATAATATAGGTATATAGGCCTACCAATATCAATTGAGTGAGTAGATTTCAGTCAGAGTGGACGTGTTTTTGGGGGGCTCTGAAATTTCTGTGCTTTTACCTGCGTATCTACCATCAAATTTTGCCGAAAAATATACAATTGGTGTGTATTTTATTGTGAAATCAATATGTGATTATTTCTCTGATTCGAAAATGGGAAAGTCGAATAATTCGTCAAAATCTAAAAAACGTAAACAGCTGGTAAGCTTGGACAGCAGTGGCCATTGTGATTTCGCTACAGTGAGTAGTATTCTTAATGAGACAAATGAAGTACTGTACAGGGATTCAAATCCACAACTTTCACAGAGGATTGAAGAAAACGGGAGTCAGCATGCTACATCTACGCCGCTACCAAATGTAACAGGATCGTGTAACCCAGTACTGGATGCTGCGGAGAGCAATGTCACACACAGTGATCCGCCCCTATGGGCTAGAGAGATTGTTCAGTCTATTCGTGCTCTGGATATCAAAGTTTGTGCTATTTCTAAAAAGTTAGAAGGATTACAGGATGTTGGAGCAAAAGTGAATGGTTTAAGTTCCAAAATGTCAAGCTTTGAAAAAGAGCTAACCAGCTTCAAGAATGAAATTTCGGACAGAATGAGACAGACAAAGGAAACGATGGAATTCTTAAATGATAGGGCAGATGGTATGGAGTTCCAGTTTGGAGAACTATCGGAACGGATTACGACGCTGGAACATGTGAACAAAAGTCTGAAATGGGACGTAATCGACCTGAAGGCTAGATCTATGAGGGATAATTTAGTTTTCTCCAACATAGCTGAATCGGAGAATGAAACACCTGAAACGACAGAAATAGTGCTGCAGAAATTTCTGATTGAAAAACTTCATATGGAAAACGACAGTGTGAGCAAAATAAAGTTTGACAGGGTCCATAGAATAGCTGGAAGGAATAAGCCTAGGGCTATTGTGGCAAAATTCGCTGATTACAAACAAAGACAGGACGTTAAAATGAGGTCGAAAGAGCTAAAGGGAACTAACTATTACATTAATGAACAATACCCACCGGAAGTCAATGAACAGAGGAGAGAATTAATTCGCATTATGAAGGAAAAAAGGCGAGAGGGACACAGGACAAGATTAGTGTACAATAAACTATACATTGATAACATTCTTTACAAGCCGCCTCAAGCTCGGGAATAGGGGCGAAGGGGGGTTGAACAGACTATTCATTTTGTTATTTGGAATGTTAACAGAAATTTAGATAAAAAATTATGTGAAACCGGTTTTGTGGAAAACATTAGAAGGCATGATGTTATTTTTCTGACGGAATGTTGGATAAATAATGTGAACTTGCTTAATTTGAACCTATTGTGTGATGAATTTGAATACATGTGCTTCCCCAGGAAAAAGGGATCTGGGGGCGGTATGGTTTTATTGTTTAAAAAGAAATTGTCAAGATATCTAACTGTAGAGAAATGTGTAGAGGATACGGTTGTATGGGTTAAGTTAAAAGATATGTTTAAATCAGATGTTTTTGTATGTTTCACATATATTCCACATGAAAACAATGTGTTTTACAGGAATTATGATGCTGATGTTTTTGAGTGTATAATTAATGATATGACTACATTTTCTAATCATGGTACTGTTGTTATAGCAGGTGATTTTAATAGCAGAATCGGGGAAAAGTGCGATTTTATTGAATCGGATAGTGTGGCTAAGCCACTGTTGGATAGATTGTCTAATGTATTTAACTATGATTGTGATGCAAACGTAACACAAAGGGTTTCCGAAGACAAGCTTGTTTAATACATTCGGAAGAAAGTTACTGGATTTATGTAAATCTACGGGTATGCGGGTGTGCAACGGGAGAGTTATAGGTGATGAAAAGGGAAAATTCACTTTTTTCAATCATTTAGGGGCAAGTGTGATTGATTATGTACTTGTTGATAAGAATAATATCGATTTGATAACAAGTTTACATGTATGTGATTTCAACGTTTGGTCGGATCACGCCCCAGTAGAATTTTGTATGAATACTGTAAAAAGTGTTGATATGTTTGTTAGTGATGTTCACAATTTTGTTAAAAATAGCAATGTTGCCAGAGGTTCTGTATATAAATGGCAAGATGTGAATGTTGATCGGGTTAAGCATGAACTGAATATGAGGGAGGGGGACCAGTATCATAGATAACATTGTTAATAATGAGAGCTCTATAGATGATAGTGTAAAGCATATTGCTTCTATTATAGATGAGATTTTTAGTCCTTATTGTAAGAAAACTTTCAGTATTTCAAGTAAATCTGTTCGTGATAAAAAAGTCAGTGAAGACAAGCCATGGTTTGATAACCAATGTAAAACGTTGTATAATATATACTTAAGCTCCCTTAAATCTTTTAACAAAGAACGTAATAGACAAAATAGACTTGAACTGGTTTACAACAAACGTAAGTACAAAAGATATGAAGGCAGAGTTAGAAGGAAATATATTAGAATGGAAGGCAATAGGTTAAATTTCTTGAGAAAAAGTAATCTTAGGCATTTTTTTCGCCTCTTTAGACGGAAGTCGAAAAATAATATGTGTACGAAATTAACGGTCTCCGATTTTCGTGACCATTTTAAGGATGTTTTTGGTGTTGATGAAAATTTTGAAACTAATGATAGTAATGTTGATGAATGTATTTTTGATGAACTGGATCAAGTTATTAGTCAAGACGAGGTATTGAGTGTATTGAAAAAAGCCAAGTCAAATAAAACACCAGGGATAGACAATTTATTGAATGAATACTTTGTAAATTTTAAGGACATATTTGTTCCCTTTTTGACAAGATTGTTTAATGTTATTTTTGATGGTGGAATTTTTCCATCTTGTTGGTCACAAGGTATTGTTATACCTATTTTCAAAAAAGGTGATGTAAATGACACAAATAATTATAGGGGGATAACACTAGTCAGTTGTTTGTCAAAGTTATTTACTTCTGTTTTAAATGAAAGATTGTTGAAGTGGTCAGAGTGTAATAGTGTAATATCTGATGCACAGTTTGGATTTAGACCTGGTTTTGGCACAACAGATGCAATATTTGCATTGAATGGTATTATTAATAAAATGTTGGTCAATAAAAAGAAATTATACTGTTGCTTTGTTGACTATCGCAAAGCTTTTGATAGTGTTAACAGACACAAACTATTTTATAAGTTAGCACGAAGTGGTATCTGTGGGAAAATGTATAGTATTATACAAACCTGTGTTAAATATAAGTTCGAGTTATCAGACTTCTTCAGTACTGAAAATGGATTGATGCAGGGAGAGGGATTATCTCCCTTTCTCTTCTCCCTCTACATCAATGATTTTGAAAATGAATTAATTGACAAGTCCTGTCAATCTTTAGAATTGAAGGATATCTCTCTGTTTTTGTTGATGTATGCAGATGATACTGTACTTTTTTCCGAGTCTGCAGAAGGTTTGCAAAAGATGCTTGATACTTTATATGTTTATAGTAACAAGTGGAATATAAGTGTAAATACTGATAAAACAAAAATTGTAGTTTTTTCGAAAAGGATTTAAGGTATGTAAAAAAATTTAGTATGGTATTACAATGGAGAAACAATACAGGTAGTTGACAGCTTTAATTATTTAGGTTTTACTCTTTTTTGTAATGGTAATTTATGAAGAAGTCAAACTATAATTGCTGAGCAGGGTAAAAAATGTATGTATAATATATTGAAAACTTGTAACACACAGTCTCTTAATGTAGAAACAAAACTTTATGTTTTTGATACCTATGTGTCAAGTATATTAAATTATGGGAGTGAAATATGGGGTTTCTACCCAGCAAATGAGGTGGAAAGGGTTCATTTATATTTTTGTAAACATATTTTAGGAGTTAAAAAGAGTACTCCCGAATTTTATGATATATGCTGAGCTTGGGAGGGTACCTTTACAAATTCGGAGGAAATATGCTATCGTAAAATATTGGTTAAAAATCATTTATAGTAACAATTGTATTTTAAAAGCATTGTATGAAAGCATGTTTGATGCGGTGAATATAACTCCAAATTGGGCAAGTCAAGTAAGGGATGTTCTCCATGGGATTTGGCTATGTATGGCTCAATCAGTATGTAGAGAACAAAAAACTGTTTCTAGAAAATGTTAAAGTTCGTTTGAATGATATGTTCATACAAGAAATGAATACTTATTTTGAAAATTCAACTAAATGTCAGTTGTACAGGTATTTACAAGATACCTTCTACCTACAATTTTACTTACGTAAATCATTACCCAATCTATATACTTGTTTGCTAGCTAAATTTAGAATGTCTGCACATGATTTATTAATTGAAAAAGGAAGATACAATAACACACCAAGGTCAGTAATTGTAATTGTAACCAGGTAGAAGATGAGTATCATTTCATTTTAGTTTGTCCTTTTTATAAACAATTCAGAAGAGAATACATTAAGAAGTATTATTGGCATAAACCTTCGATGTTCAAATTAATACAGCTGTTATCTGTTCACAATAAGAAGAAACTCTGTAATTTAGCAATCTTTTTGAAAAAAGCTTTGGGGGAAAGGTCGAAGCAAAATTAGTGTTCAGCCTCCAACTTACTTACTTACACTCCACTTACAGTATTTAGATATGATTGTAAATAAGATTTATTATATTTGTGTTTACATGATATTGTATATGTATTTATGCTGATAAGCCAAATGGCTTAAAGCTTAATAAACTATCAAACTATCTATCAATTGGCGCAAGTCTGAAATAGATCATAAAAGGGTCAACAAGTATGAAATGTTAGAAGAAAAGTAATGTATGGATACAAAGCAAGTCATAGAAATGGTATTGTTTTTGTTTCTGGCAGATCCCTGATATGCCACTTCTGTTGGTAGACCTACAGGTATACACTTGTACAACTGAAAGGCTCATAATTCGGCTTTTACATAAAGATGTTCTTTCACAGAATCACCTGGCTAGGTTCTAATTTTTTTGTATAAACTTATCTTTTTGATAAGCAATGGATGTGGACTACATTTATAACAGTGATGTATCTAACATGTTTTATCTGATCAAAACTACATTGTGTAAGGCAATATTAACAATTAACGGGGCTGTAATTCAACATTTTTCTGGGTTTTGACCGTTCACTTTCCAAACTCATAGAGGATTCATAATGCAATGAATACTATAACATGTATATTTTCACTTAACAGGAAATTTTCAAAAGTATTTTCTTTTTGTTAGCCATTTTGTAGGTCAACTTATTCAGCAGTTTTACCAAATCGTGTTAGGCAGAATTAGTGAAAGGAACATCAAATTTTTATCAAAATCATTTTCATAGTTTAAATAATATTTGAAAGCAATATTTTTGATCTAAAAGAATGTTTTCAAACTATTTTTATCCAGAACAGTAATTTAGCTACATATTTGTTTGTTTATTGTTGTTTAACGTCCACTCAAGAATATTTCACTCATATGGAGACGTCTCCAAATGCCGGTGAAGGGCTTCAAATTTTGGCCTATGCTCGTCACTTACGGCCATTGAGCAGTGAGGGTTCTTTAACGTGCTGACACGTACTGTGACACGGGACCTCCAGTTTTTACTGTCTCATCCGAAAGACAGGAAACCAACCTGTTGCCGGCGGGACTCGAACTCACAACCTCAAGATCCAGAGTCGAGTGCGCTACCGACTGAGCCAGGCTGTATGCTGCCCAAGAATATGGTTGGTAAATGGGAATAACTCTCACAAAAATACTGCTTGTGAAAACTATCTATCAATAATATAAAATGAAAAAGTAATGAAAAAGTGTCTATGAAAAGTACCTTTAAAGAACTCTAAGTGTTTCAATGACTCTAGATATATTCTTTTTCATCCCAATTCATCATGAAAATTTTAAAGCATTTTGCATCAAATATTATTTCATTCTGTAAGAATATTTCCTTAAGTAATATTTGAATAACTATTGATTTTATGAAACTGGTGAATTTAACTTAACATCTTATTGATGTGATAGTAGCAATGACAATTTTCTTTGACCTGCAATATTGATTTGCAATGGTAGGGCTGTGATTTCTAGACATCTTGAACTTGGTGGACTTTCTTTAAAAAAATTATTTTCTTTCATATCATCACCTGTTATCATATATAGACACAGATCTATACAGTATATAACACATGGGTTATATATGTCGATGTTATATAACAAGAGGCTGCAGGTGCTTACCTGGCAAATTTGGTCAACTATGCAGCTATGCAGAAGAAGTAAAAACATGTAAAAATTGGTTAAAAAAATGATAGTGGTATATCTTGTTTACCTAGTTACCTGTGACCTTAAAGCTTTGCCACAATGATCCTTAGATAATGCCTAACAACTTTCTAATACTGTGGAATCTCATTATCTTGAAATTCTGGGGACTGCCAGATGATTTGAGATATTGAAATAATGACATATTTTTCTGGATTGGCTGTTTAACTTTTGACATTTCCAGAATTTTGACTCCTCCAATTTCGACAAAATGAGATTCCACTGTATATATTTCTATACAAAAAGTCGAACAGTTTTGAGTATATATAAAACCATACCCTATGTTTATTGAAGCACTTGTTATAAGCTCATTTATGAACAGATTTCATTTTCATTCCCATACTTTGTAGATATTGACTTAACAATAGCCCCTAGCATCATTTCATTTGAAAACATCGTGCAGCTTCACATGGAGATAGTTGCTGCAAAGTTTGGTTTAATCGTTACCATTGATTCTTTAGAAAAAGTTGAAAATGTCCAAGAGTTGATGAAGAACTGTACCGGTACATTATATTTCCCATTTACCTAGGTTTCTGAAACCTTGACCTTTGATCCGAAGACCTTGAAACTTTCTTACAATGATCTTTAGATAATTCCTAACAACTTACTAATATACCTTTGTATACAAAAAAAGTCATTCAGTTTTGAATTAAGCCATTTGTAAAAGCCCTTTCTATATGTCATTAAAGTGATCGCAAAGGCTTGCATTGTTTAAAAATAAATTTCAATATCATTTGCAAACTTTGCAGATATTGACAGACTTTAAAAGAAAACTGATCATTAGTTCAATTAAGGAAAGAAGATTTTTAATGATATGTGAAGTTTTGGCCAGTTTTGGAGCCCCTATGGTTCTTCGCCCAATTTTCATTTGCATATATTTTGCAGCTTTACATTGGGATATGTTCCTGTCAAATTTGGTTAAATTTGAGCCATTGATTTCTTAGAAAAAGATGAAAATATATAAAAGTTAATGAAACATTTATATTTTCTATTTACTTTTGTGTTTATGACCTTGAACTTCTACCCTATGACCTTGAAATTGTGTCACTATGATCCTTTGGTAATTCCTAACAATGTTTAATTATTTTGGTATACAAAATGTCAGTTAGTTTTGAGTAATTAAATAGATCTAAGACATTTGCATATAAACCATATAGATCTATGTCACATTTGAAGTGCTCGCTTAAAGCTCAATTATGAACAAATTTTAATTTCATCCTCGGACTTTGTAGAAATTGGCTTAACATTATTGTATACCAAATATGAAAGAAAATTATCCTTGGTTTATGAGAAGAAGATTTTCAGATGTACCAAGTTTTGGCAAATACTGAACTGGCAATAGCTTAATTACTTGGCCAGGTGAGCTAAAAAGTAGTCATATCTACATTCCCAACATAACACCTTGAACAAAATCCCAAAACATATATTGCGTTTACATCCAGTATTTACTGACCCAATCCCAAATACTTTACATAACAGTATAGCTCTAAATGTTGTTTTTGTGCTTGGTTAGTCACGATCTCTTTGTGGTTATGACTTGTCAAAGGGACATAATCCAGGATTACAAATCTGCTCGTTCTAATTTATGACATAGTGCGATGCTACAGACTCCTGGTATCACGGAAGTGAAGATGGAGAGTCTGTAAGCTCTCAAAAACAACGTTTACATGGAGAATAAAGGGGCTGTGAACATTGCCCCCGAGTCAATATCGTCTGTTCTTATTGTCACTGCATTAGCATGCGTGTTTGTCGAATTTTGTCGATGGATGGTCAAGCTAAGAAAACACCGATTAATTTTTGACAGCGCTCCAGGACCAAGTGGAAAACATTGGTTATACGGAAATTTACACCAGGTATTAGTTGTCAGTTTCATTTGAATTCATTTTTTGAACTATCACACCTGATCACAGGTGTATATATAACTGCCTATACGGTTTGTTATTGTCGTTTTATCTTTCGATAAAGTGATGGCATTATTCAAATCATAGATTTTTAAATATGTGAATGGCGTAATGTAAAACTTAAAAACTCAGACTTTCGTCAAAAGATTTACACGAGTCTCATTTAGACCGACAGTCTATACACTTTAACGTACAGACCTGCGTAATAATCCATGCCAAAAGGTGCTATTTCACACAATACAATACATGTACAATTGTATATTCATTCAGGCATTGTTATCAGATTTCTGTTAAATGAAAAAGGTTATTGTATTCCATTGTTTTGAGATTCACATCTCAAATTATTATTCAGGTACATGACTACAGGTACATATAAAATTATTATATACTGAACTTGATTTTAAACTTGGATTTAAATCTATCCAGTGGTGCCTGGGACAATATACAGTAGCCTACTAACCCAGGACCAAAATCTTTCCATTGGTCCCTGGGGGAATATACAATGCTGTCACATGTTTTTGTGCACCTAAGACCCCGATCTCAAAAACTGGAGACATCAAATGGCACCGAATCATAAAATCCACACAACATAAATCAATTATATTTGCTTTTTCAATATTTTGACAAAACATGTTACTTTGTCAGAACACATTTTTGTAAAGTGAAAAACAAACAACAGACATTGTGTTCTAATTTGAGGTCCAAATGTCACATGATTTTGCGCACTGTTCAGTTTCCACATGATTGAAGATGTAAATCAGGTATGGTTGTCCATATTCCTTCATATTATTTGACTTGAAATTTAATATGATGATTAGATTGATTACAAAAGGGATTAAAATGCTTGCACCAATTCAGAACAAATTCTGCTGTCAACTTGCTTCTCGATTATGAATATTCATTGTAAACTATTATCGTCATGATTACGTAGATGTAAACACTGCTATAGCCGACCAAAAGGCTCAAATGAGGTAAAATACTTGTGTGTTTTTACATTTAGGATAACAATAATTGAGTTTATACAATAGTTGTACAAAAATGCATTTAAACTTTTTATTTTAAAAGGTTTATTAAGATGCAGAACCTTTGAAGCAAAATTATCATTACCTGGGACAATATACAATACTGACCCAAGACAGAAATATTCCCAGTGGTACCTGGGACAATATACTGTACTAACCCAAGACAGAAATATTCCCAGTGGTCCCTGGGACAATATACTGAACTAACGCTATACAGAAATATTCCCAGTGGTCCCTGGGACAATATACTGAACTAACGCTATACAGAAATATTCCCAGTGGTACCTGGGACAATTTGCAGTACTAACCCTAGACTGAAATATTCCCAGTGGTCCCTGGGACAATGTACTGTACTAACCCTAGACTGAAATATTCCAAGTGGTCCCTGGGACAATGTACTATACTAACCCTAGACTGAAATATTCCAAGTGGTCCCTGTGACAATGTACTGTACTAACCCTATACTGAAATATTCCAAGTGGTCCCTGTGACAATGTACTGTACTAACCCTAGACTGAAATATTCCATGTGGTCCCTGTGACAATGTACTGTACTAACCCTATACTGAAATATTCCAAGTGGTCCCTGTGACAATGTACTGTACTAACCCTATACTGAAATATTCCAAGTGGTCCCTGTGACAATGTACTGTACTAACCCTAGACTGAAATATTCCAAGTGGTCCCTGTGGACAATGTACTGTACTAACCCTATACTGAAATATTCCAAGTGGTCCCTGTGACAATGTACTATACTAACCCTAGACTGAAATATTCCAAGTGGTCCCTGTGACAATGTACTGTACTAACCCTATACTGAAATATTCCAAGTGGTCCCTGTGACAATGTACTGTACTAACCCTAGACTGAAATATTCCATGTGGTCCCTGTGACAATGTACTATACTAACCCTAGACTGAAATATTCCAAGTGGTCCCTGTGACAATGTACTGTACTAACCCTATACTGAAATATTCCAAGTGGTCCCTGTGACAATGTACTGTATTCCAAGACTGAAATATTCCATGTGGTCCCTGTGACAATGTACTGTACTAACCCTAGACTGAAATATTCCAAGTGGTCCCTGTGACAATGTACTGTACTAACCCTATACTGAAATATTCCATGTGGTCCCTGGGACAATATACTGTACTAACCCTATACTGAAATATTCCATGTGGTCCCTGGGACAATATACTATACTAACCCTGAAATATTCCATGTGGTCCCTAGGACAATATACTGTACTAACCCTAGACTGAAAATATTCCATGTGGTCCCTGGGACAATATACTGTACTAACCCTATACTGAAATATTCCATGTGGTCCCTAGGACAATATACTGTACTAACCCTAGACTGAAATATTCCATGTGGTCCCTAGGACAATATACTGTACTAACCCTAGACTGAAATATTCCATGTGGTCCCTGGGACAATATACTGTACTAACCCTATACTGAAATATTCCATGTGGTCCCTAGGACAATATACTGTACTAACCCTAGACTGAAATATTCCATGTGGTCCCTGGGACAATATACTGTACTAACCCTAGACTGAAATATTCCATGTGGTCCCTAGGACAATATACTGTACTAACCCTAGACTGAAATATTCCAAGTGGTCCCTGGGACAATGTACTATACTAACCCTAGACTGAAATATTCCAAGTGGTCCCTGTGACAATGTACTGTACTAACCCTATACTGAAATATTCCATGTGGTCCCTAGGACAATATACTGTACTAACCCTAGACTGAAATATTCCAAGTGGTCCCTAGGACAATGTACTATACTAACCCTAGACTGAAATATTCCATGTGGTCCCTAGGACAATATACTGTACTAACCCTATACTGAAATATTCCAAGTGGTCCCTGGGACAATGTACTACTAACCCTAGACTGAAATATTCCATGTGGTCCCTAGGACAATATACTATTACTAACCCATAGACTGAAATATTCCCTCCCTGTGACAATGTACTGTACTAACCCTAGACTGAAATATTCCAAGTGGTCCCTGGGACAATGTACTATACTAACCCTAGACTGAAATATTCCATGTGGTCCCTAGGACAATGTACTGTACTAACCCTAGACTGAAATATTCCAAGTGGTCCCTGTGACAATGTACTGTACTAACCCTAGACTGAAATATTCCAAGTGGTCCCTGGGACAATGTACTATACTAACCCTAGACTGAAATATTCCAAGTGGTCCCTGTGACAATGTACTGTACTAACCCTATACTGAAATATTCCAAGTGGTCCCTGTGACAATGTACTGTACTAACCCTATACTGAAATATTCCAAGTGGTCCCTGTGACAATGTACTGTACTAACCCTATACTGAAATATTCCATGTGGTCCCTGTGACAATATACTGTACTAACCCTATACTGAAATATTCCATGTGGTCCCTAGGACAATATACTGTACTAACCCTAGACTGAAATATTCCAAGTGGTCCCTGGGACAATGTACTATACTAACCCTAGACTGAAATATTCCAAGTGGTCCTTAGGACAATATACTGTACTAACCCTATACTGAAATATTCCAAGTGGTCCCTGGGACAATGTACTGTACTAACCCTAGACTGAAATATTCCATGTGGTCCCTAGGACAATATACTGTACTAACCCTAGACTGAAATATTCCAAGTGGTCCCTGGGACAATGTACTATACTAACCCTAGACTGAAATATTCCATGTGGTCCTTAGGACAATATACTGTACTAACCCTATACTGAAATATTCCAAGTGGTCCCTGGGACAATGTACTGTACTAACCCTAGACTGAAATATTCCATGTGGTCCCTAGGACAATATACTGTACTAACCCTAGACTGAAATATTCCAAGTGGTCCCTGTGACAATGTACTATACTAACCCTAGACTGAAATATTCCAAGTGGTCCCTGGGACAATGTACTGTACTAACCCTAGACTGAAATATTCCATGTGGTCCCTGGGACAATGTACTATACTAACCCTAGACTGAAATATTCCAAGTGGTCCCTAGGACAATATACTGTACTAACCCTAGACTGAAATATTCCAAGTGGTCCCTGGGACAATGTACTATACTAACCCTAGACTGAAATATTCCATGTGGTCCCTGGGACAATGTACTGTACTAACCCTAGACTGAAATATTCCATGTGGTCCCTAGGACAATATACTGTACTAACCCTAGACTGAAATATTCCAAGTGGTCCCTGGGACAATGTACTATACTAACCCTAGACTGAAATATTCCATGTGGTCCCTAGGACAATGTACTGTACTAACCCTAGACTGAAATATTCCATGTGGTCCCTAGGACAATATACTGTACTAACCCTAGACTGAAATATTCCAAGTGGTCCCTGGGACAATGTACTATACTAACCCTAGACTGAAATATTCCAAGTGGTCCTTAGGACAATATACTGTACTAACCCTATACTGAAATATTCCAAGTGGCCCCTTGGACAATGTACTGTACTAACCCTATACTGAAATATTCCAAG
Source organism: Atrina japonica (assembly GCA_030159075.1). Lineage (NCBI taxonomy): Eukaryota > Metazoa > Mollusca > Bivalvia > Pterioida > Pinnidae > Atrina > Atrina japonica. The sequence continues at coordinate 1,333,056 of BROG01000012.1, read as the reverse complement.
TGGTCCCTGGGACGATATACTGTACTAATCCTAGATTGAAATATTCCAAGTGGTCCCTGGGACAATGTACTATACTAACCCTAGACTGAAATATTCCAAGTGGTCCCTGGGACAATATACTGTACTAACCCTATACTGAAATATTCCAAGTGGTCCCTGGGCCATGAAATTATCAGATACATATATAACACATACTGTACTAAGAGAAACCCTCAACCCAAATCTTTCCATTGATATTTAGTATTTGATACATTGTATGAAATGCAATACAGATTTTGCCATTTATCTTTCTGTTTATATATATGTATATATTTGATAACAGCTCCCATCAGATCCAGCTTCTCAAATCAAAGTTGTACGTAAATGGACAGAAGAGTTCCCTCGTTACTACAGATTCTGGACAGGACCACTACGGGCTTACTTGATTCTCAATCACCCAGACACCATAAAAAAGGCTCTTAGCTTGTCAGGTACATTTGGCTCAACTGTCAAGTGGGACACTTTTTAAAATTTCAGTGACAATTTGATTACCATATTTAGAAATGTTCTAACAATATATTGCAATGAAATTGTGTGTGTGTGTGTGTGTGTGTGTGAGAGAGAGTGAGAGAGAGAGAGAGAGACAGACAGACAGACAGAGAGAGAGAGACAGACAGACAGACTGACTTATGAGTTATACAAATGCCAAGTAAAAAACAGTAAAGTGACTATTCCATCATCAAGAGCTTGGCCTGAAAAGTGAGTCACATGTCATTGGGATGAAACTTAAAATAAAGTTCCTGTGTAACATCCTGGCTTCATTGGATTTTGATGTTGCAATTCAAATTGTAAATTTGATTTCATGTAAGTTTTTTTTCTGATTTTATCAAAATGTACCATTTTCTCACCAAAATGTCCAGGTCATAGTTTTTTGACTGGGTGTTTGCAAGGCTTATCACTTTGAAATGGTGTTAGGATACTGATATTTTGAAGTCAGTAGTGTCACTGAATAACATCAAATCTTGCACACCTTAGTTGAATACACAAGCTTATCATATACATGTATACAATATTTCACATCATTTCTTAGGTTTTGGGGAAATATTTAATTATATTTTGGGAACTTTATTTCGAAAATTGGTAATAATTTGTTGTATTTTTTTTTACCTTGCAGACCCCAAACCTAGAGGTTTTGGTTCACCATACCGACACGGACTTCCATGGCTAGGCGAGGGTTTGTTGATAGCGGATGGTAAGCGATGGTCCAGGTCACGGCGACTCCTCACACCTGCTTTTCATTTTAACATCCTAAAGCCGTATATGAAGATCTACAATGAGGCAGCAAATATTCTATTGGTACGTACTGTACCGGTATGTTGTACTTCTCAGGGCTCAACAATAACTTCTACTTCAACATGCCTTCTCAAGCAGGTGTCCATTGAAACTGCATCTAACCTGCCCCAAAACATCTTCTGTGCCCCTGATAAAATTATGACTTACATATGAAGGACTGTGGTTTGAATGTTTTTCTTTTTAAACTTTAAGGAATTCTATATAGACATTTTCATAATAACTGAGGTCCTGTAAGTGTAGAAAGCAAAATGATACAGATGATACAAGTAAACTGACAAACTTTATCACAAAAGTTAGCTTACGTTTCTGCAGAACTTGAATCTGCACAGACAAGAAGTGAGAGACTTTATTGTTCAAAGCACCATGCTCCAACCACTTGGCCACAGAATATCTCCTAGTTTGTTTAATGTGACACGTGTCAACAATTATGAAAATTTCCATTTGTCCTGCAGGACAAGTAGTGATTAAATCTGCATGTCAGATTGCAAAAATGACTTGTCTGAAAATCAAGTGTTACATTCAAAGATATTATTTTATTTAAACAAATGAGAAGGAACATCTACTTGTCTGAACGCAAAATGGACTTGTCCCAGATAACTGGACAAACCTTAATGTAGAACCCTAGAGACCGGACAAACCTTAATGTAGAAACCTGGAGACCGGACAAACCTTAATGTAGAACCCTGGAGACCGGACAAATCTTAATGTAGAACCCTGGAGACCGGACAAACCTTAATGTAGAACCCTGGAGACCGGACAAACCTTAATGTAGAACCCTGTGTGAGGAGCCTATATCACAGAAAGTGTTGATTTTTGGATCTCATGAAATCTCACAGTTTTTAGTGGTTCAATACACTTGAGGTTTCGAGAGTCGCCTGTATATATACATGATATATAATCCAGGTCTAATCGGACATTAGTTGTGATATAGTTGCATGTGTTAGAGCCCATATTGTATGTTGTAATGACAGTTCCTAATGTCATATACAGTAAAGACCCTGCAACATTGATAAATTTACAAACTTTTGTTATACCTGTATACTGATTATTATAAATATGTTTGTAAACTGTTGTAGGAGAAGATAGGACATTTTGCAGATACAGGTGAAAGTTTTGAATTGTTCCAAGTTCTGAGTCTCTCCACTTTGGATATTATTTTACGATGTGCATTTTCCTACAAAACAGATTGTCAACAGCTGTAAGTTTGAAATTTTCTCTTTATGTCATAATTTCATTTTAGATTGCACAAAAAACAATTCACCCATACATTTAGTATATTTATTGTTTGAGAGAGGGATCACATCTTATAAAGCTTAACAATTGAACCACTTTTAACAGAATATCCCACTTGCCTCTGAAATGCCATCTACCAAGGCAGGATGTATCTCAAAGTTTTGATTTAATTATTTATATTCAGATATTGATTTGGATGCAATGGAATGATGTTGATATAACATCTCATTCAAACATTTACAATTTACAGTTTCTCTCTGCAACACCTCTGAAGCCCATTCTCTGAACCAGGTTTGTAATGTGCAATGCCAGTGCAATTCTATGCACATTCTCTTATATAGAGTTACTGATGCACACCCTCCATTCTCATTCTCTTATATGTTAGATGCAGTTCTATGTTAGTACAGCATGTGCTCTCTTATATAGAGTTACTGATGCACACCCTCAATGTTAGTGCAATTCTATGTGCATTCTCTTATATAGAGTTACTGATGCACACCCTCAATGTTAGTGCAATTCTATGCGCATTCTCTTATATAGAGTTATTGATGCACACCCTCAATGTTAGTACAGTTCTATGTGCATTCTCTTATATAGAGTTACTGATGCACACCCTCAATGTTAATACAGTTCTATGTACATTCTCTTATATAGAGTTATTGATGCACACCCTCAATGTTAGTACAGTTCTATGTGCATTCTCTTATATAGAGTTACTGATGCACACCCTCAATGTTAGTGCAGTTCTATGTGCATTCTCTGATATAGAGTTACTGATGCACACCCTCAATGTTAGTGCAGTTCTGTGCGCACTTATATAGAGTTACTGATTTACAACCTCAATGTTAGTGCAGTTCTATGCGCATTCTCTTATATAGAGTTACTGATGCACACCCTCAATGTTAGTGCAATTCTATGCGCATTCTCTTATATAGAGTTACTGATGCACACCCTCAATGTTAGTGCAATTCTATGTGCATTCTCTAATATAGAGTTACTGATGCACACCCTCAATGTTAGTGCAATTCTATGCGCACTTATATAGAGTTATTGATGCACACCCTCAATGTTAGTGCAATTCTATGCGCACTTATATAGAGTTATTGATGCACACCCGCAATGTTAGTGCAATTCTATGCGCATTCTCTTATATAGAGTTACTGATGCACACCCTCAATGTTAGTGCAATTCTATGCGCATTCTCTTATATAGAGTTACTGATGCACACCCTCAATGTTAGTGCAATTCTATGCGCACTTATATAGAGTTATTGATGCACACCCGCAATGTTAGTGCAATTCTATGCGCACTTATATAGAGTTATTGATGCACACCCGCAATGTTAGTGCAGTTTTATACACTTTCTATGTACAGGGTTTGTAAATTGCACTCTCTGTGTCAGTGCAATTTCTCTGCGGATTCTCTGTATATGGTTTATAATGTGCTCATTCAGTGTGAGTGCAGTTCTAAGCACATTCTCTGTACAGGGTTTGTAATTTTTACTTAAAGGGATGGTTCACCCTAAATACAAGTTGGATTTATTTGAAAGAGTTTTTCTCCCTGAATACAAAACTGAAAAAATATTTTCAAACGGATTATGCATTTGCGAGAAATCAACTTTTAAAGTTCAAAATTAATCTGCTATAGGGATATCCCGCTTCGTGATAGAGGGCGCTTTTTTCATGACATAGATTACACCGTTCCTGAATGGCCACTCAAGGAAAAACGTGTTCTGTAGTTTTGTTCATTTACAACAAATAGATTAATTCAGCAAGAAGTGTGTCTTAAAATCATTATTTATTTGAAGGAATATGTGCCTATTTCTTTTTTATCATCATTACATGGAAATACCAGTGTCTTATGTTCCCAGCTAAGTCTAACCCACTGTTGTGAACAATACCCTGTAAACACTGACTCTCAAATAGCTAAAAAAAACTCTCAAAGTTAGGTACCTACATCTTTTAATCTCCTTGATGTCTCGAAATCATTTAAAATTAGATGACACATTGCTATTCAATCGAATGTGGGTAAACCTCAAGGATGAAATTAAATGTCAAATTTAGAATATCTGACATTTGTGAATTAACATATTTACATGTATGATCTCCCAACCTGACTCGTATGTCTAAACAAGTACAAGACAATTATTTTATAAGCAATGCAGAAAAGTAGCGTTATTTCTACAAATATGTAGTGAACTTTATCACTAATATTAATAAATAAAACATAAAATGAAATTAAAAAAATATGCTTTAAATGAAGCTTTTAACATCACTTATTACTGAAAACGAAAATTAAATGAAATTCAACGCTTCAAAACATACATAGTCATCTCTCTCTCTCTCTCTCTCTCTCTCTCTCTCTCTCTCTCTCTCTCTCTCTCTCTCTCTCTTTCTGTACATATCATTAAAGGGAAAGTTTTAAGGACTTCTGCCCATTTCATTATGTTAATATCTATCATAAAATAATAAAATATATCGCATAATTTACATTTGCAATTTTTATTACTCCAAAAACCCATTTTCATGTCTTCCATGTCATTATACTTTTATGTCTTTATACCCTACCGCCACCCAGTACCTGTACAGGTAAGTCACTTTAACAGTATGTCAATCACTATGTCGGTTCAGTTAGATCGAGTACAGTTTATCCAGAGACATGCGTTCAAACCAGTGATTGATGCTTGACTTAACAAAATAAATGTCCAGCTGACAGATGAAGATACCAAGTTTTATTTTATGATAAAGATTTTTATTCTGAATAACATTTTACTTTACACAGTCTATTTTATCATCAACATTTGGGACATGTTGGTTTTAGTTTCAGCCATACGAAAACGTTTGTGGATAAAAATCCATGGACATCCCTGGTCATACTAAATGATAAATCTTTGATTTAGAAATTAGACTTACATAGGGTATTTACTCAATAAAATTATATATCAGATTCAGATAGACAAAGTCTTGAAGGAAGTTGAGATGAATGATACTCGTCGTCTCAGAGAGAGAGAGAACACACACACACAGGGGCAGAGTTTCACCTGAGCGATAATGTTCTTCTTTACATCAAACAACGCTATAAAAACACAAGCCAACCAACTTTATAAACAGCTCCCAAGCGTACATATGGGACATTCCTGAATGTGGACTGTCACAGCGCCTACTTTGATAATGATATACGTATATTTCCAAATCTACTCTGAAATTAAAACACACAAATATATGAAAAAATTCTGACACTAGAATAGATCAGTGTATCTATCACTGTAACTTTATCATAATAAAATGGCTGTATCTCGATTATTTCTTATCAGAAAAATGTAATATTTTTGGATTATATTCATGGAAACATGATCTTTATTTTCAAGAAAACTTGTAAAAATGGTGAAACATCCCATAAAGTAACTGGTAATAATTATCTTATACACCCACTACCCTTGTATAGGCAATACAGAATATATACCGGAGTTATCAATATTTACTTTCTTTCTCTGATCACCTATATACATCAACAGAAATCTCGATCAAATATGATAGATACACAAAAAACCCTTAAGTATGGATCATTGATATGAAAATTACTAAAACCATGAGAATATTTCCACTTTTGATTTTGAAGAATAATAAATAATCTATTTCTCTGCAGGAAAACAAATCATCCATATGTGAAATCTGTCCAGGCATTAACAGATATATGGTCAAAGCGAAACAGGTACATGACCAAAAAAACCCAGTAAAACCGATGTCATTGCTCTTGATGTACTTGATAAACATCTAGAAACATTTGCCATGAAGCTTTGTATTGTGCAGACTTAATACTATGTAACTAATATACATATTGTTGTCTTTCTTTTGATAAAAGCCGAGGGGCCAAAAAATTTGTGAACATTGAGTGTTTTACTGGTTTTTTTTTTTGCATATAAGTATACTTCTCTTCAGAGGACATTGAATTTGATTGAAACAAGTACAGTTTAAACAAAATAAAAAGTAGTATGTATTGTACAGTTATATATAGCAATCATACAAAACCACCATTTGTGTTGAATCTGTTGCTTACAGCATTTACCTACCTATCTTCCTTTCCAGTGAAAGTTTACTGGGTCCATTCTCAATACTGACACATCTTTTGCCATGTTAGTGAAAGTTTCCTGGGTCCATTTTCAGTACTGACACATCTTTTGTCTTGTTAGTGAAAGTTTCCTGGTTCATTTATCAGTACTTACACGTCTTTTGCCTTGCTAGTGAAAGTTTCCTGGGTCCATTCTCAGTACTGACACATCTTGTCTTGCTAGTGAAAATTTTCTGGTTCATTTATCAGTACTGACACGTCTTTTGCCTTGCTAGTGAAAGTTTCCTGGGTCCATTCTCAGTACTGACACATCTTTTGCCTTGCTAGTGAAAGTTTCCTGGGTCCATTCTCAGTATTGACACATCTTTTGTCTTGCTAGTGAAAGTTTTCTGGTTCCATTCTCAGTACTGACACATCTTTTGCCTTGTCAGTGACAGTTTACTGGTTCATTTATCAGTACTGACACGTCTTTTGTCTTGCTAGTGAAAGTTTTCTGGTTCCATTCTCAGTACTGACACATCTTTTGCCTTGTCAGTGAGTTTACTGGTTCATTTATCAGTACTGACACATCTTTTGCCTTGTCAGTGACAGTTTACTGGTTCATTTATCAGTACTGACACATCTTTTGTCTTGCTAGTGAAAGTTTTCTGGTTCAATTCTCAGTACTGACAAATCTTTTGCCTTGTCAGTGACAGTTTACTGGTTCATTTATCAGTACTGACACATCTTTTGCCTTGTCAGTGACAGTTTACTGGTTCATTTATCAGTACTGACACATCTTTTGCCTTGTCAGTGACAGTTTACTGGTTCATTTATCAGTACTGACACATCTTTTGTCTTGCTAGTGACAGTTTACTGGTTCATTTATCAGTACTGACATGTCTTTTGTCTTGCTAGTGAAAGTTTTCTGGTCCCATTCTCAGTACTGACAAATCTTTTGCCTTGTCAGTGACAGTTTACTGGTTCATTTATCAGTACTGACACATCTTTTGCCTTGTCAGTGACAGTTTACTGGTTCATTTATCAGTACTGACACATCTTTAGCTAGTGACAGTTTACTGGTTCATTTACCATTTAGCTCATCATCTTATGCCGACACAAGTTTTGTACTTACCGGAATAGACTGTGTATAATCCGCATTTATGTATTATCCGCACCCCCATTTCAGCATCAGATCTCAGAGAAAAAAAGGTGTTTGTGCTTTTAGGCCTAACCTGCATCTGGTTTTTTTACATGGCCATTACTGGGGCTTTAGTTTGACTGAAAATCAGACTTATTTTAAATATCAATACTTAGATCTGTATTTGACAGAAATAGATAAATATTTATTAAATAAAAGAAGATATGATACTATGAGATTTTAAATAAATGTAAAACTACAAAATAGAAATCTGAAATACAAAACTACAAGATACTACATATGCTGTTCTGTGTAACTCCCCCATTTACAGTTACAGTATGGCGGTTTGCTTTGTCATCTACAAGCGAGAAATAATCACTAAAATTCGAGTTGAGATTGTTTATATTTTCAATAATAGCATAAAACACTATGAGGAAGGTTAACAGCACACACAGGTACTGTTCTATTTTGTTTCCCATGGATATTTTATGATTAAAGCCATGCCTGGTTACCAATCGGCAATTGGAGAGTGTCACTCGATGACCAACTTTGCACTAAGCTAGTATTTATAGGCGATTTGTAAACTGAAATGCACACTGAAGACAAGATTCATTTATCAAACATTTATTCACCAGCACCGTAGACAATAAACACTTTACACATATACAGAAAGCAATGAAGAAATAAATTGACTCAATCATCATGATTACGATATGAAAGAACTTGGCCAAGTAAAGGCAATTCTTCTGCACAGTTTTTTTTTTACTATCCCTGAGACCAGTTTTTGAGTGAAAAGAGTGCAGATTATATACGGTCGATTACGGTATTGTTGTAAGCCAGTGGAAGTTTTCTAGAACAATTACCTGTTTTGCCAATTTACATGTGGAAGGCTGGGGGACATCTTACAGGTAAATTTTACCCAAGTAATTTCTTCCATTGCCACCAGTGAGTTTGGTGTTTAACACAAGCAGACTAACAAACTATTAAACATCAACTGAGGATGAAGACAGTCACATGTTATGTTGTATATATATGTTGCCCTCTGTAATTGTACCTGGTTTATATTCATATGAGAGTCTCAAGTTGTGTCTTATGCTATGTACTGGCATTCCTATTTACTAGTCTCTAAATGTACCAACATTCCTATTTACTAGTCTCTAAATGTACCGGCATTCCTATTTCCTAGCTTCTAAATGTACTGGCATTCCTATTTACTAGTCTCTAAATGTACCAACATTCCTATTTACTAGTCTCTAAATGTAAACTAGTCTCTAAATGTACCGGCATTCCTATTTACTAGCTTCTAAATGTACCAACATTCCTATTTACTAGTTTCTAAATGTACCAACATTCCTATTTACTAGTCTCTAAATGTACCAACATTCCTATTAACTAGTCTCTAAATGTACCAACATTACTATTTACTAGTTTCTACCAACATTCCTATTTACTAGTTTCTAAATGTACCAACATTTCCTATTTACTAGCTTCTAAATGTACTGGCATTCCTATTTACTAGTTTCTAAATGTACCAACATTCCTATTTACTAGTCTCTAAATGTACCGGCATTCCTATTTACTAGTTTCTAAATGTACCAGCATTCCTATTTACTAGTTTCTAAATGTACCAACATTCCTATTTACTAGTCTCTAAATGTACCAACATTCCTATTAACTAGTCTCTAAATGTACCAACATTACTATTTACTAGTTTCTAAATGTACCAACATTCCTATTTACTAGTTTCTAAATGTACCAACATTCCTATTTACTAGCTTCTAAATGTACTGGCATTCCTATTTACTAGTTTCTAAATGTACCAACATTCCTATTTACTAGTCTCTAAATGTACCGGCATTCCTATTTACTATTTACTAGTTTCTAAATGTACCAGCATTCCTATTTACTAGTTTCTAAATGTACCGACATTCCTATTTACTAGTCTCTAAATGTACCAACATTACTATTTACTAGTCTCTAAATGTACCGGCATTCCTATTTACTATTTACTAGTTTCTAAATGTACCAGCATTCCTATTTACTAGTTTCTAAATGTACCAACATTCCTATTTACTAGTCTCTAAATGTACCAAACATTCCTAAAACTAGTCTCTAAATGTACCAACATTACTATTTACTAGTTTCTAATCGTACCAACATTTCCTATTAACTAGTTACTATTTACTAGTTTCTAAATGTACCAACATTCCTATTTACTAGTTTCTAAATGTACCAACATTCCTATTTACTAGCTTCTAAATGTACTGGCATTCCTATTTACTAGTTTCTAAATGTACCAACATTCCTATTTACTAGTCTCTAAATGTACCGGCATTCCTATTTACTATTTACTAGTTTCTAAATGTACCAGCATTCCTATTTACTAGTTTCTAAATGTACCAACATTCCTATTTACTAGTCTCTAAATGTACCAACATTCCTATTAACTAGTCTCTAAATGTACCAACATTACTATTTACTAGTTTCTAAATGTACCAACATTCCTATTTACTAGTTTCTAAATGTACCACATTCCTATTTACTAGCTTCTAAATGTAACTGGCATTCCTATTTACTAGTTTTCTAAATGTACCAACATTCTTCTAGTCTCTAAATGTACCGGCATTCCTATTTTTTTTTTACTAGTTTTCTAAATGTACCAGCATTCCTATTTACTAGTTTCTAAATGTACCGACATTCCTATTTACTAGTCTCTAAATGTACCAACATTACTATTTACTAGTCTCTAAATGTACCAACATTCCTATTTACTAGTCTCTAAATGTACCAACATTCCTATTAACTAGTCTCTAAATGTACCAACATTCCTATTAACTAGTCTCTAAATGTACCAACATTCCTATTTACTAGTCTCTAAATGTACCGGCATTCCTATTTACTAGTCTCTAAATGTACCAACATTCCTATTTACTAGTCTCTAAATGTACCAACATTCCTATTTACTAGTCTCTAAATGTACCACCAGTTTACTAGTCTCTAAATGTACCAACATTCCTATTTACTAGTTTCTAAATGTACCAACATTCCTATTTACTAGTCTCCAGATGTACCAACATTCCTATTTACTAGTCTCTAAATGTACCAACATTCCTATTTACTAGTCTCTAAATGTACCAACATTACTATTTGCTAGTTTCTAAATGTACCAACATTCCTATTTACTAGTCTCTAAATGTACCAACATTCCTATTAACTAGTCTCTAAATGTACCAACATTACTATTTACTAGTTTCTAAATGTACCAACATTCCTATTTACTAGTCTCTAAATGTACCAACATTCCTATTTACTAGTTTCTAAATGTACCAACATTCCTATTTACTAGTCTCTAAATGTACCAACATTCCTATTTACTAGTCTCTAAATTTATTTACTAGTTTCTAAATGTACCAACATTCCTATTTACTAGTCTCTAAATGTACCAACATTACTATTTACTAGTTTCTAAATGTACCAACATTCCTATTTACTAGTCTCTAAATGTACCAACATTCCTATTAACTAGTCTCTAAATGTACCAACATTCCTATTAACTAGTCTCTAAATGTACCAACATTACTATTTACTAGTTTCTAAATGTACCAACATTCCTATTTACTAGTCTCTAAATGTACCAACATTCCTATTTACTAGTCTCTAAATGTACCGGCATTCCTATTTACTAGTTTCTAAATGTACCGGCATTCCTATTTACTAGTCTCTAAATGTACCAACATTCCTATTTACTAGTTTCTAAATGTACCAACATTCCTATTTACTAGTCTCTAAATGTACCGGCATTCCTATTTACTAGTCTCTAAATGTACCAACATTCCTATTTACTAGTCTCTAAATGTACCAACATTCCTATTTACTAGTCTCTAATTGTACCAACATTCCTATTTACTAGTCTCTAAATGTACCGGCATTCCTATTTACTAGTCTCTAAATGTACCAACATTCCTATTTACTAGTCTCTAAATGTACCAACATTCCTATTTACTAGTTTCTAAATGTACCAACATTCCTATTTACTAGTCTCTAAATGTACCAACATTCCTATTTACTAGTCTCTAAATGTACCAACATTCCTATTTACTAGTTTCTAAATGTACCAACATTCCTATTTACTAGTCTCTAAATGTACCAACATTACTATTTACTAGTTTCTAAATGTACCAACATTCCTATTTACTAGTCTCTAAATGTACCAACATTCCTATTAACTAGTCTCTAAATGTACCAACATTACTATTTACTAGTTTCTAAATGTACCAACATTCCTATTTACTAGTCTCTAAATGTACCAACATTCTATTTACTAGTCTCTAAATGTACCGGCATTCCTATTTACTAGTTTCTAAATGTACCAGCATTCCTATTTACTAGTCTCTAAATGTACCAACATTCCTATTTACTAGTTTCTAAATGTACCAACATTCCTATTTACTAGTCTCTAAATGTACCGGCATTCCTATTTACTAGTCTCTAAATGTACCGGCATTCCTATTTACTAGTCTCTAAATGTACCGGCATTCCTATTTACTAGTCTCTAAATGTAACAACATTCCTATTTACTAGTCTCTAAATGTACCAACATTACTATTTACTAGTTTCTAAATGTACCAACATTCCTATTTACTAGTTTCTAAATGTACCAACATTCCTATTTACTAGTCTCTAAATGTACCAACATTCCTATTTACTAGTCTCTAAATGTTTCCTATTTACTAGTCTCTAAATGTACCAACATTCCTATTTACTAGTCTCTAAATGTACCAACATTCCTATTTACTAGTCTCTAAATGTACCGACATTACTATTTACTAGTTTCTAAATGTACCAACATTCCTATTTACTAGTCTCTAAATATACCAACATTCCTATTTACTAGTCTCTAAATGTACCGGCATTCCTATTTACTAGTCTCTAAATGTACCAACATTCCTATTTACTAGTCTCTAAATGTACCAACATTCCTATTTACTAGTCTCTAAATGTTTCCTATTTACTAGTCTCTAAATGTACCAACATTCCTATTTACTAGTCTCTAAATGTACCAACATTACTATTTACTAATCTCTAAATGTACCAACATTCCTATTTACTAGTCTCTAAATGTTTTTATTATTTCTGTCATATAAATGTTCACTTTAACTTCCTTACCCGCTGACATAATCATTTTGTTTCTTTATAGGAATCCTTTGCTGTATCCAGACTTCATCTTTTATTTGACAAAAAGAGGGCGTATATTTACTAAGCATTGTAAAGAAGTTCACTCTGAAGCAGCAAAAATCATTGCAGAAAGGAAGAGAATTATGGTATGGTAAAATATAAGTTCATGTGTACTTGTTTTTGCTTTTGCTCAAGTACTTTGTATACCAACAGATAGATTAGCAGACTCGCAGTCAGTGTGGAACCATTTAGAACTGCTAAATATGTAGTATTTTTGTACAGACCATGACACAATCTAATTCAAACCTGATAAACTTTCAAGATCTTAAAAGTCTAATTTTCGTTGGTTGAGCATTTTACACCAAGGTCACTCACATGTTACTCCATAGCGGGTTTTGTTTTATCCCAACACAACATGGTATAGAATCTTTAAAACTAGTAGCTTAGTGGTAATTTTTCATGGTCAACCTGACATGGTACAGAATCTTTAATACCAGTAGCTTACTGGTTATTTGTCATGGTATAGATTCTTTGATACAGTAGGTTAGTGGTCATTTGTCATGGTCAACCTGACATGGTATAGAATCTTTAATACAATAGTTTAATGGTCATTTGTCATGGTCAGCCTGACATGGTATAGAATCTTTAATACAATAGTTTAATGGTCATTTGTCATGGTCAGCCTGACATGGTATAAAATCTTTAATACAATAGTTTAATGGTCATTTGTCATGGTCAGCCTGACATGGTATAGAATCTTTAATACAGTAGTTTAATGGTCATTTGTCATGGTCAACCTGACATGACATAGAATCCATAATACAGTAGCTTACTGGCCATTTGTCATGGTCAACCTGGCATGGTATATAATCCTTCATACAGTAGCTTACTGGTCACTTGCCATGGTCAGCCTGACATGGTATAGAATCTTTAATACAATAATTTAATGGTCATTTGTTATGGTCATCCTTACATGACATAGAATCCTTTATACAACTAGCTTACTGGTCACTTGCCATGGTCAGCCTGACATGGTATGTTATAAAATCCTTACTGCATTCATATACATCCTTAGAATAGGTCTCCATTTGTGACATTGTGGTGGCTGATGAGGATTCTTGGTAGGAAAGAAAATAACATTGAAAAAAGCAACAGCAATTATTCAGTTGAATTATACAGCTGAAGTAATACTGTAATAATTAATTATCAAATTACTACATTTTACAGAATTTAAAAGATGAACAAAGTGAGCGGCCATACTTAGATTTTCTTGATCTTCTGCTCTTGGCAAAAGATGAAAATGGCATCTGTATGACTGAACAAGAAATAAGGAATGAAGTAGACACCTTTTTATTTGAAGGTATAATTGACATAGAATGCTTTTGGTACAGCTTTCATTGTCTAGGTGTAATCTGCTTTGTGCATTTTGTTTTACTCTTTGTATCTATCCATTTTTCTTTTCCATTCAGCTCCATAGCTGTCTTTTCTTTAGAAATGCAAATGCATTTATATACAAATAATGCTTTGAAGACAATATCAAAGCCATGAAATGTTTTGTGCTACCTAACCACACCTCCTGTTTATTTGTAAGCAAACATTTTACAGACTAAAATACTAATTTAGTTATTGATATATTAATAACTCATCTTCTCTACATAGTGTGTATGGTACCTTGAATGTTAATAAAAAATAGAAGAACAATTTCTATCAAAATAGTGGGGTTTTTTTCTCATCAAAGTTCAAATTATAATTTTTTATTTAAAAAAAAATTGAGAAAAATGACTTTATTTGTAAAACTGTCTATTGTTGTTTATAAGGTCATGATACAACAGCTTCTGCTCTGAGCTGGATCATATACTCAATGGCGGAAAACCCCAAATATCAAGACAGACTTGCTGCTGAAGTACTGAATGTTTGTAAATCAAGAAATCGGGTAGAATGGTATGTACCTTTTTTCATCAGAGTTAGTTATTAGAGTTCAAACACCTGACCAAGACCTTTGAGAACATTGATTCTGTTATTGGAGCTTGTATTGTTTGATATGATAAATATATTTACCCAAAGAGTAACAACTAAGCAAATAAGATAGGTAATTAAAAACATAATAAATCGGATCTATCCATAATGAATGAAAATTCAATTTGATGAAAAATATACATCTTATTTTGAAAATACATTATATCTGTCCATCTCTCTGTTTCATAGCAACTGTGCATTAGCAACTGTTACCTTTTTGTGGTTAGTTGTCATTCCTGTATATTTGGAAATTTTTCTTAGAACAAATATAATACTATGAATAATCAATATATTCTCGAATCAACTTTAAGGGATGACCTTCCAAAGTTGGAATATCTCACCATGTGTTTAAAAGAAGTCATGCGTGACCATTCACCTGTGCCAATTATTCAACGACAGTCAAAAAATGAAATTACTTTAGATGGTGTCACATTTCCACCCGGGACTTTCCTTACTATCAGCATCAATAGTCTTCATCACAATCCAGCTATCTGGAGTAATCCATATGTTTTTGATCCAGAAAGATTCTCCAAAAAAAATTTGCCAAACATTGGTAACTTCAGCTTCATTCCATTTTCTGCAGGGCCAAGGTAAGATTTTTTTTATATAAAATCGAAAGATTTTAAATGTTCTCATATTTACGAGTTGGTTGTACATTAACTCAGGTATGTCCCGGTACAGCATCTACAGAGATAACATCAAAGCATATTATCAGTAGGAGGTTAACTGCCCACTACAATAATGTTAAATTTGTCTCCTTACTGTACGGGATGATACTGTAACTGCCCACTACAATAATGTTAAATTTGTCTCCTTACTGTACGGGTTGATACTAAAACTGCCCACTACAATAATGTTAAATTTGCCTCCTTACTGTACGGGATGATACTGTAACTGCCCACTACAATAATGTTAAATTTGCCTCCTTACTGTACGGGATGATACTGTAACTGCCCACTACAATAATGTTAAATTTGTCTCCTTACTGTTAGGGATGATACTGTAACTGCCCACTACAATAATGTTAAATTTGTCTCCTTACTGTTAGGGATGATACTGTAACTGCCCACTACAATAATGTTAAATTTGTCTCCTTACTGTACGGGATGATACTGTAACTGCCCACTACAATAATGTTAAATTTGTCTCCTTACTGTACGGGATGATACTGTAACTGCCCACTACAATAATGTTAAATTTGCCTCTCCTTACTGTACGGGATGATACTGTAACTGCCCACTACAATAATGTTAAATTTGTCTCCTTACTGTACGGGATGATACTGTAACTGCCCACTACAATAATGTTAAATTTGCCTCCTTACTGTTAGGGATGATACTGTAACTGCCCACTACAATAATGTTAAATTTGTCTCCTTACTGTTAGGGATGATACTGTAACTGCCCACTACAATAATGTTAAATTTGCCTCCTTACTGTTAGGGATGATACTGTAACTGCCCACTACAATAATGTTAAATTTGCCTCCTTACTGTTAGGGATGATACTGTAACTGCCCACTACAATAATGTTAAATTTGCCTCCTTACTGTTAGGGATGATACTGTAACTGCCCACTATAATAATGTTAAATTTGCCTCCTTACTGTTAGGGATGATACTGTAACTGCCCACTACAATAATGTTAAATTTGCCTCCTTACTGTTAGGGATGATACTGTAACTGCCCACTACAATAATGTTAAATTTGTCTCCTTACTGTACGGGATGATACTGTAACTGCCCACTACAATAATGTTAAATTTGTCTCCTTACTGTACGGGATGATACTGTAACTGCCCACTACAATAATGTTAAATTTGTCTCTTTACTGTTAGGGATGGTACTGTAACTACCCACTACAATAATGTTAAATTTGTCTCTTTACTGTACGGGATGATACTAAAACTGCCCACTACAATAATGTTAAATTTGCCTCCTTACTGTTAGGGATGATACTGTAACTGCCCACTACAATAATGTTAAATTTGCCTCCTTACTGTAAGGGATGATACTGTAACTGCCCACTACAATAATGTTAAATTTGCCTCCTTACTGTACGGGATGATACTGTAACTGCCCACTACAATAATGTTAAATTTGCCTCCTTACTGTTAGGGATGATACTGTAACTGCCCACTACAATAATGTTAAATTTGCCTCCTTACTGTTAGGGATGATACTGTAACTGCCCACTACAATAATGTTAAATTTGTCTCCTTACTGTTAGGGATGGTACTGTAACTGCCCACTACAATAATGTTAAATTTGTCTCCTTACTGTTAGGGATGGTACTGTAACTGCCCACTACAATAATGTTAAATTTGTCTCCTTACTGTACGGGATGATACTGTAACTGCCCACTACAATAATGTTAAATTTGCCTCCTTACTGTTACGGATGATACTGTAACTGCCCACTACAATAATGTTAAATTTGCCTCCTTACTGTACGGGATGATACTGTAACTGCCCACTACAATAATGTTAAATTTGCCTCCTTACTGTAAGGGATGATACTGTAACTGCCCACTACAATAATGTTAAATTTGCCTCCTTACTGTAAGGGATGATGTGATACCATATCATATTTCTTTACATTTTCAGAAATTGTATTGGTCAGCATTTTGCCTTGAATGAGGAAAAAGTTCTAGCTGCCAGAATCTTCCAAAAGTAAGTTGAATCCTTGTAAATGTACATCTTACAGAATAAGACTATAAATATGTCAAACCTTGGAAAAATAGTGGGTACACTCTCTGATATATATATATATATATATATATATATATATATATATATATATTATATATATATATATATATATACAAAGCACTAAAATGACTAACGACAATGACATATATATATATATATATATATATATATATATATATATACAGTGGATTCCTCTTAATTGCATAGCCAAAATGGTCAGAGAAAATTATGCAAATAACAGGAATATGCAATTAACAGGAATAGTGTATTTTAGTGGACAATGATGATTTATGTTCATTTAGTCCTTTTATTTTTATATTTGATACTATTATCAACATTAAAAGTACACTTATGCATTCAAATCAAGCATTAGGGTAAAGTAATGTCATAAAAGCAAAATGTTCTTAAACTTTGTTTGGTATCTTCATATAACTTTTTTACCGTAATTATCACATCTTCCCCCCATCTTGGGGAATATTTTGTGCAATTAACAGGAATTCTTGGTTTAACCTATGCAATTAAAAGGAATATTTAACATATAAGAGATAGGAAATGGTTTTGTGTTTTTGAGTTCTTATGCAGTATAAAAAAGGAATATGCAATTAACAGGTATGCAATTAAGTAGAATCGACTATATATATATATATATATGTGTGTGTGTGTGTGTGTGTGTGTGTGTGTGTTTGTGTGTGTGTGTGCCCAATATGTGCCTCATCCTGGTAATGGTACCATTAAGCCCCCACCCCACCCCCAAATTTTTTTAGGCAGTCCAAGATCGCATTGTCCATGTCATATCCTACTAAGCTGGATACTGTTGACATTGCCTTTTTATGCTATGTTTCAAAGATATAGTTTTTGAAAGATGAAATAAAAGTTAATATCAGCTTGATCCAAGTTGATGTGATGTAGCTATTATCTATACCAGAACTTATACAGTCCAGACATTAAAGTCATGCTTTTTATTACAAATTTATCTATCAGGCTACCAACTTGTTTATACCATTTTTAGGGGGCATCTAACAACAATTTTAAAGATGGCCATAACAGTTATAGGAAATCTTTAATCCAGTTTACAACAATTTGTATTACAGATTTAAATTGACTTTAGATCCTACACATGTTGTCACAAAGAAGGTAGCCACTGTAATGAGAGCCGAAAATGGAATCAAAGTTTTTGCCAAACGAAGATCATAGAAAATTTTATTGAAATTCAAGTTCAAAGTGCATATCTTCTCTAAGCCTTGAACAAACTGAGGAAGCATTAATCTGTATGTGTATTTGTAAATGTTGTTATTCATTGAGCTGTTATTCTAAAGAACATTTTATAGTGTTTGGGTATTATTATTTGGATTATGTAATTTACTGAACATAAAGCTAGGTGTATTTTATTGTAACCACCTCCATGAAATGGACAGAGCTTAGATATATGACACATGATCAATGATCCTATAGATTTCATTTTTATAACGTAATATGCATCTAGATACTAAGCTGATACTTAATTCTTTTTTGTGTATTTCTATTTTGCTTTGTTTTTGCTTTTTTTTTGGGGGGGGGGACATTGGCATTGTCCTCGGTAATAATGAGTTTATATCATGGTTAATAGAATAATTGTGATGTTAAATCAATAGTGTCTAGGGTAATGGTCAAGGTAAATTAGTACTGTCTAGCTAATTGTTAAATTAAATTAGTTCAGACTAGGGTAACTGTCAGGATAAATCAGAATGTCTGTAGTAATTGGTAAGGTAAATCAGTACTGTCTATGGTAATTATTAGGTCAAATCAGTACTGTCTGTAGTAATTGGTAAGGTGTATCAGTACTGTCCAAGGTAATTGTTAGGTCAAATCAGTACTGTCTGTAGTAATTGGTAAGGTGTATCAGTACTGTCCAAGGTAATTGTTAGGTCAAATCAGAACTGTCTAGGATACTTGTTAAAGTTAATCAGTTCAGACTATGGTAACTGTCAGGATAAATCAGGACTGTTTAGGGTAACTGCCAGGATAAATCAGGACTGTCTAGGGTAACTGTCAGGATAAATCAGGACTGTTTAGTGTAACTGTCAGGATAAATCAGGACTGTCTAGGGTAACTGTCAGGATAAATCAGTACTGTCTAGGATACTTGTTAAAGTTAATCAGTTCAGACTATGGTTACTGTCAGGATAAATCAGGACTGTTTAGGGTAACTGTCAGGATAAATCAGGACTGTCTAGGGTAACTGTCAGGATAAATCAGGACTGT
This sequence comes from Atrina japonica, assembly GCA_030159075.1. Taxonomy (NCBI): domain Eukaryota; kingdom Metazoa; phylum Mollusca; class Bivalvia; order Pterioida; family Pinnidae; genus Atrina; species Atrina japonica. Next base: position 1,313,165 of record BROG01000012.1, on the reverse strand, counting down.
CTAGGATACTTGTTAAAGTTAATCAGTTCAGACTATGGTAACTGTCAGGATAAATCAGGACTGTTTAGGGTAACTGTCAGGATAAATCAGGACTGTCTAGGATACTTGTTAAAGTTAATCAGTTCAGACTATGGTAACTGTCAGGATAAATCAGGACTGTTTAGGGTAACTGTCAGGATAAATCAGGACTGTCTAGGATACTTGTTAAAGTTAATCAGTTCAGACTATGGTAACTGTCCTTGTTAAAGTTAATCAGGATAAATCAGGACTGTTTAGGGTAACTGTCAGGATAAATCAGGACTGTTTAGGATACTTGTTAAAGTTAATCAGTTCAGACTATGGTAACTGTCAGGATAAATCAGGACTGTTTAGGGTAACTGTCAGGATAAATCAGGACTGTTTAGGGTAACTGTCAGGATAAATCAGGACTGCTTAGGATACTTGTTAAAGTTAATCAGTTCAGACTATGGTAACTGTCAGGATAAATCAGGACTGTTTAGGGTAACTGTCAGGATAAATCAGGACAAAGTCAGGGCAATTGTTAGGGCAAAACGGTCCTATGTAGGTAATTATGAGGTTTTGTCTTGAATCACTGTGAAGATAATCTGTTGTGTCTAGGGTCATTGTGTGAAGATAATCTGTTGTGTCTAGGGTAATTGTGTGAAGATAATCTGTTGTGTCTAGGGTCATTGTGTGAAGATAATCTGTTGTGTCTAGGGTCATTGTGTGAAGATAATCTGTTGTGTCTAGGGTCATTGTGTGAAGATAATCTGTTGTGTCTAGGGTAATTGTGTGAAGATAATCTGTTGTATCTAGGGTAATTGTCAGGGTAACTCCTTGCAGACTTGGGTAATTGTCATGTTAAATCATTGTAGACTAGGGCAAGTGTTAGGCTAACTCAGTACATGCAGTACTTTCTGGGGTAATAGGGTAGATAATAACTTTTTATGGTAATTGTCAAGGTAAATATTAAGTTATATCAGTTTTGTCTTGGGTAATTGTTAAAGCTTATAAATATACTTGGTAAGTACAATGTTCAGTATTCAAGATTTTTTTTGTGGGGGATGGTTTGTTAAAAACAGAGTTTTTTTAAAATTTGATATGAGCTATAAACACATTTTACAATTTAAATTAATGAAATAATGAGATTATGGCATAATTATTTGTCAACACTTTTTAAGTTGACAATTTACTCTGTTATCTCTTACTTAAAGGCATATTGTCTATCAAAATCATTTTTTAATCATCGGAAACTGATAGATGGTATAGATGTAAAAAGAGCCATATTGCATATAATTTATCTATCTATCTATCTATCTATCTATCTATATATATTTATATATAAGCATGTGATATTAAGGGTTTGGATTATCATATAACATAACAGCAATATCTAAGCAGTGGTTTTCATGTTCTATAAAGTTGATTAAGTGTATTTAAACCACCATTGATAAAGTCATAATAATGCATAAATGCATATTTTGTTTACAATAATTACAAAGTAAATAGGATTGGTTTACAATTATTCAATGTGTTTTATTACACATTGCAGTAATAGAAATACAAGCAATGATAAAAATGAATATAAATGAGACCATCAGCAGGCTATATATATATGTTTTCCGGATCTGTATGTTTGTAAGGATATTTACTACATATATTTCACCTGAAACACAAAGTATTGTTTGTGTAGTTAAAGAAGGAAATTTTGGAGTGAAATATGCATTGTAGAAAATGATTTAGGGGGTATCGGTTTCCTGGTCGTGAGGTTAAAACATCACATCCGCAATCGTGAAAATTCCAATGATTTATGATAATTTGTAGAAATATAACTACTCACAAGTGAGTTGCATGTTTAAACACATGAGTAATTCTGTATTCTCTTTGCTAGGGACTCCGTGGTCGAGTGGTTAGAGCATCATGCTTTAAACCATGAAGTCTCTAACTTCTGCTCTGCACAGGTTTGAGCGCCACTGGAACCTTTGCTGATTTTTGTGAGAAAGTTTGCCAGTTTACTTTCAGAAAGCCGATGGTCTCTTCATGGGTACATTGTAACTGGGTTATCGCCTCCACCATTAAAAGTTGGCCACCACCATATAACTGAAACATTGCTGAGTGTGGCATAAAACACTATTCAACATCAAATCTCTTGACTACATCAGAGTCTGGCAGCTGGCTTTAAACAAGAGTTGTCTCTCTTAACATATAGTGCCATTTACAATTTTGTTTTGTACTATTCCAGTCATATTTGTCAGTATGTAAAATCTCTCTCTCTCTCTCTCTCTCTCTCTCTCTCTCTCTCTCTCTCTCTCTCTCTCTTAGACCAATGAAAGACCACCTAATTTATTTTAAATGCTCAAGATGATTCAATATATGGTATATAAACTATACATTTCTTTTTATGAAGTCAATTGGTCCTGAGTATTTTTTTTATAAATGTATAAATCTTATGTATATACTATGTATGTTTATAGATCAAGTTGTTTATTCCACTTTATATAAGAATCTCAACATCAATATGAGGTTGATTTGTCCTAGACGGCTAGTTTTCATTTTATTTACAATTTTGTTTTTGTTAATTATATTATTTTGTCCTATTCGACTAGTTTTCATTTTACATCTTTGCTTTTGCTAATTATGTTAGAATGTCCTATACAGCAGGTTTTCATTTTACTGCTTTGCTTTTATTAATCGGGTATATTATCTTAATGTTAGTCATGAACAAGTTGCTTACATATTTTTACAATGTGAAGAACATATATATATTCAAAATCTCTGACTTTAAATGCACGGTTTGCATATACAGTGAAACTTGTATATAAAGACCCCCTAAGGGACACAACAAAACCAGTCTTTATAGGAAGATGGAAATCCATTCTTCAAGAAATAGCGGCATTATGTGGGTTTGGCATTATAACGGAGTGCGTAAGGTGAACTGTATATGTTTTTTTTTAATATATAATCATGATTTTCAAACTGTACATTTACTCTAATTCAAATGAAGTTCTTGTTCATAAAAATGTATAAATTAAACAGTGTTTTTATGTATACTTTGACAAATATTACAGGACTTCAAATTGTGCAAAATCCTATATTTTCTGTTAAAAGAAGAGATTTAGTATAAATTTCAGTTGAGATTCACAGAGTTTTTATTTGTTCCTTTTTGGAAGCATATAGATATTGTTAAATGCATTATACTTTTATGTTATTTTGTTTTGTTTATTTTTTTTTATTTTTGTCTTTATCCTGAAATAAATTGAATATATATATGATATTGTTTTTTTTTCTTTTATTGTTGTTACACATACTGTGAAGTATTTTTTCACCTATATAAAGATATCACCAGCTTTAGATGAAGTGATACAAATTTTGACCTGTGCTATGGACTGATATCAATGCAGTGATTTTTCTTTAACATTCCATGATATGGGATGTCAGTATAAAGTCTCAACCAATAGACAAGCAGGTGCCCTAGGACAGGTTACTGACTGTAGGTGATGTGACAGAAATTTTGACTTGCGCAATGGACCTATACCACTGCAGTGAGAGTTCTTGACCCTAACATGTTTATCATGGCACAGGACTTTGGGTTTAAAAGGTCATAGAAGACCAGTGGCTTTCGCTGCTTATGTTGAGTACTTAATGAAGGGGCAGTCACCACCTTTTTACAAGACGTTCTATGTGAAGGGGCAGTCACCACCTTTTTACAAGACGTTCTATGTGAAGGGACAGTCACCACCTTTTTACAAGACGTTCTGTGTGAAGGGGCAGTCACCACCTTTTTACAAGACGTTCTATGTGAAGGGACAGTCACCACCTTTTTACAAGACGTTCTGTGTGAAGGGACAGTCACCACCTTTTTACAAGACGTTCTGTGTGAAGGGACAGTCACCACCATTTTACAAGACGTTCTATGTGAAGGGGCAGTCACCACCTTTTTACAAGACGTTCTGTGTGAAGGGGCAGTCACCACCTTTTTACAAGACGTTCTGTGTGAAGGGGCAGTCACCACCTTTTTACAAGATGTTCTATGTGAAGTGGCAGTCACCACCTTTTTACAAGACGTTCTGTGTGAAGGGACAGTCACCACCTTTTTACAAGACGTTCTGTGTAAAGGGGCAGTCACCACCATTTTACAAGACGTTCTATGTGAAGGGGCAGTCACCACCTTTTTACAAGACGTTCTGTGTGAAGGGGCAGTCACCACCTTTTTACAAGACATTCTGTGTGAAGGGGCAGTCACCACCTTTTTACAAGACGTTCTGTGTGAAGGGACAGTCACCACCATTTTACAAGACGTTCTATGTGAAGGGGCAGTCACCACCTTTTTACAAGACGTTCTGTGTGAAGGGGCAGTCACCACCTTTTTACAAGACGTTCTGTGTGAAGGGGCAGTCACCACCTTTTTACAAGATGTTCTATGTGAAGTGGCAGTCACCACCTTTTTACAAGACGTTCTGTGTGAAGGGACAGTCACCACCTTTTTACAAGACGTTCTGTGTGAAGGGGCAGTCACCACCATTTTACAAGACGTTCTATGTGAAGGGGCAGTCACCACCTTTTTACAAGACGTTCTGTGTGAAGGGGCAGTCACCACCTTTTTACAAGACGTTCTGTGTGAAGGGACAGTCACCACCTTTTTACAAGACGTTCTGTGTGAAGGGGCAGTCACCACCTTTTTACAAGACGTTCTGTGTGAAGGGGCAGTCACCACCTTTTTACAAGACGTTCTGTGTGAAGGGGCAGTCACCACCTTTTTACAAGATGTTCTATGTGAAGTGGCAGTCACCACCTTTTTACAAGACGTTCTGTGTGAAGGGGCAGTCACCACCATTTTACAAGACGTTCTATGTGAAGGGGCAGTCACCACCTTTTTACAAGACGTTCTGTGTGAAGGGGCAGTCACCACCTTTTTACAAGACGTTCTATGTGAAGGGGCAGTCACCACCTTTTTACAAGACGTTCTATGTGAAGGGGCAGTCACCACCTTTTTACAAGACGTTCTATGTGAAGGGGCAGTCACCACCTTTTTACAAGACGTTCTATGTGAAGGGACAGTCACCACCTTTTTATAAGACGTTCTGTGTGAAGGGACAGTCACCACCTTTTTACAAGACGTTCTATGTGAAGTGGCAGTCACCACCTTTTTACAAGACATTCTGTGTGAAGGGGCAGTCACCACCTTTTTACAAGATCTTCTATATATAAACAGAATTTATGCTATCATATGAATTTCGTGGTCTTGTAGAAATTCATTACTCAGAATGTGGCAGAGACAATGTATATGTACTAAATATTACAACATAGATAAAGATTATGTTACTTATGTCTTTGTGCGTTTTCTTTACTTGCTCAACACTCTGATTTCCCAGTCGCCTGTTTATGTTACTTACATCAATGTAAATATAACATTTTGTATATCCTTCACAGTCTCGATTTTAATTAACAGAGCTTGACGAACACACTTCTGAAGATCATTTAATTCTCTGGGCTAATTAGCAATACATATTTAAATCTGCATACATTCACTTAAATTTATTCATTTTAAATTAACGTATATATATATATATATATATATATATATGTAGCCTAAGGTAAACATAGTCGTTCAAATGAAGGTAGGTATCCATTCTAGTGTTTTGTCTAAAAATGGCTGCGAGCAAATATAGCTGACGGTATTCAATGCACAAGTATTACGCCTTTTTTGGTGTACAGTTTCTGGTTTACAATTGATATCTGGTGTTCTGCAATGATAATCACTGAAGTGGTCTCTCATGATAGATAAATTCTTATTAAATTTTAACATCTAGTGATACATGATTCACATACAGTATATACTTGGCTACTTTTTCATTACTTAAATTATTCATTTTTTCTAGTGCAGAAAGTTCTATTATTTGTGGAGTTGACACGTGTCCAAAGTGTTTTGGAACCAGAGACACCTATAACAGATGAAATGTCTCTGTCGGGACCGAGAGGGAAAAATGAATTTTTGAAACAAATTTGCCGCCAATAACACGTAAGCGCTTAATAGTTATAATATTCAGGAATCAGAATAAAGCAAATATGCCTTACAAGCGAGAGGTCCCAACTTCGATTTTCTGTATTGGCTGTTTATATTCAAGACTTTAATCAAATGTTGTGACTGTTGCTTTGCCAAGCATAAAAAGTGAAAGTGAAAAGTGAAATTTTATCACTCTGTTGGAATTACAAAACAGTCTACATATCGGCGCTATGTATACGATTACACATGTACTTATTCACGTCGTGAAAATGTATTATAAAGATCAGTATTTGAATTATGTTTGCATAACTATAAATATCAATGGCATCTGGTACTCGGGTTTACTTACGTGAAATTCTGAAATATGATCTTTTCGTTCACCTTTAACAAGTCATTCTAATTAAACAGAAGATCCTTTTGGGTATTGATATGTTCAAATTCGCAATATTTATGTAGTTACTAGCGATGTTTAAATGAATAATGCAAACAGAAATTGTATCAGTTTGATATGATACGCCACTGGCACGTGCAACACTTACACATATCCCATAACTAAAATTGGTTGAATATCATTAATTGTGTGACAGTCTTTGAATGACAGATGAAACAATTACAGCTTCTACCTAACTACTTACACATTTAAACTAGTCTGGTACTGGTTTGCCGAAGTGTTGACCTTTAGTGCTTCAATAATATCACTACTTCTAGCATACATCAGAATATATCCGAGCACACACACACACACACACACACACATTATATATATATATATATATATATATATATATATATATATATATATATATATATATATATATATATATATATAATATATATATATATATATTGTGTTATATATTGTTATATATGATATAGTTTTGTTATATTTTGGAATAGTCTCAGCGTTTAGAAATCTTATATATGTATGACCTCGATACAAAAAATCGCAATCCTCTCGTCGTATTTGAGTCGAACACCAATAAATAGATTACGAAAAGCGATAGATAATAAAAAGAGGCTTTTTTTGTATCATCAATAACTTTTTTTCAATGAAAAAGTGGTACCCGTAAATTTAAATAACTAGTCACTGCTTATCATGATACTTATTTCGTCCAAAACCACTCTGATTCAACACAAAATACACTGAAGTTGATTTAAAAAGAATCTGTAATAGACAATATAAATATCGAAGAAGAAGCTAGCTGTGGCTTTTAATTTTACATTTAGAAATATCGACGGCGTTTTGTCATATTAATAATGACAATATTCATATGTATTTGAATGATATATATATACTGATTCCATTTCATAAACATATAATATATATATATATATATATATATATATATATATATATATATATATATATATATATAAAAAGATATATATATATATTAAAGACACCACAGAATCTAATACATAAGCATTTTACTTGGCAATTTACTTACTCCTCCATGACACCTGATCCCACCTCTGGATTTTCAGAAGTCCATTTTAACCTGATTTGTATGTTATTTTATGGTCTTTCTTTTTATTTATACTTTGGTATCTGTGATTTTTATATCCTATATTTCGCTGTACATCATAATTGATATCTCCTTTACTCATTATATTTTACAAGTGATTTTGACTTTGTCTTATAATATCCCCCTGGGCTAGATATCTTATGCACTCTACTAATTTTTTGGTAGGTTGTTCAGGTGCACGTGGACTAATTCTGTCTCTAGTTTCCTTTCTGAAGCAGGGATTCAAGATATCTTACAGGTAAATGATTCATAAATGCTCGAATTTCTACTATGCATTCACCTAACCTAATACTAAATAAAAATAATAATAAAGTTAACAAACAACTGATATGGAAATAAAACTGAAAAATCAACGTTGATTCAATTGCTTTGTTTTCTCTTTTCTCACAAACATATATTTTGTTTCTTGTTTGATAGTTCCCGTCAAATCGGCTATAGCTGTACATGTTATGAACATTGCTGTCTAATTTGGTACTCTTGAGGGTGTGAACGGTAGACAGGGAATGCTATCTCCCCAACGACACCTGACCCCATCTCTGGATTATCCGGGGTCCGTGTTTGTCCAATATTCACCGCCGCATATCTGTTTGTTCTTTTGTGGACTTTCTTATGCATACCTATTTGATACCTGTAGCATATGTTTCACTTACCACAACGTTATGTCCTAGTTTCCGATACAATAAATAAAACCAGTTATTTCGAGGATGTATTCAAATTGACGAATCTTAAAGTGAAAATGGAAATATAATTCAAAGATAACATTTAATACAAGGCGTCTAGATTTTGGACGTTTGTGGTTTCCGGTGTCACATTTCGTCTAGTAATTTTGTAGTTAACGTAGTTTAATTTGAATGCCACATTTAAAAGATAGTTGATCTTGAATGAAAGTTACTAAGATGATCTATAGATCATTTTAAATATAAACCGGCATTATACGAGGGATATTTATTTCACAATAGATATCGTCATAGTCAAGTCATCGTAACATGGAGCTATTGGAACTTTTAAGATTTACCGAAAATCATAAAAATTAGGTTAATCTGATTAATAGGACTTCCATACCATCAAAAGAAAAGGACAATTTATTTATAATTTTTAACGTAATACTAACAGTGAATTTTATGCCTGTAAACTATTCACACTGTATTTCATTCCAAATTGGTTCCATTTGGTTTAAGTTGATATAATTAGGTATTTTGAGTTATTTCGTGGTACAATTTATTATGTGAATGCATCTTCTCAAATCCCAAGTACCTATTCATATCAGCGTGATTTTAATACGTACAATGTAATCTTAGACGAAATAGAAACTTGACCAAGGTTACACCCTTCATCATACTTATGTATTTATACCACCATAGAAACTCAGGTACACGGGTTATAATTACATGTTTTAAGTTACTATTATCAACAATAATACAGACTTTATATTTTTATCAAATGGATATATCTTTTAAACTCAAATATGGTAGCCAAAGGGATTTTCTATGACGTGGAAACATTTTAATAGTTTGTGGAATTTTCATGTTTGCAATATGAAAAAAGAAGATACACACGTATGTATCAAGTACGACACCCTCATAGAATCATATTGTGACAGTTCTACATTTAAGTTCTCCAAAGGACTTTGTACTTTATGAAGGTTCTTCAAACAACTTAGTGCTATATATATATATACGTATATATATATATATATATATATATTATATATATATATATATATATATATATATATATATATATATATACGTTATCCTAACAAGTTAGTGTTATATTTACGTTATCCTATCAACTAAGTGTTATATTACGTTATCCTTAGTTTTATATGTACGTTATCCTAACAAGTTAGTGTTATATGTACGTTATACTTATAAGTTAGTGTTATATGTACGTTATCCTAACAAGTTAGTGTTATATGTACGTTATACTTATAAGTTAGTGTTATATGTACGTTATCCTAACAAGTTAGTGTTATATGTACGTTATCCTAACAAGTTAGTGTTATATTTACGTTATCCTAACAAGTTAGTGTTATATGTACGTTATCCTAACAAGTTAGTGTTATATGTACGTTATACTTATAAGTTAGTGTTATATGTACGTTATCCTAACAAGTTAGTGTTATATGTACGTTATACTTATAAGTTAGTTTTATATCTACGTTATCCTAACAAGTTAGTGTTATATGTACGTTATACTTATAAGTTAGTTTTATATTTACGTTATCCTAACAAGTTAGTGTTATATGTACGTTATCCTAACAAGTTAGTGTTATGTGTACGTTGTCCGAACAAGTTAATGTGATATGTACTTTATCCTGACAAGCAAGTGTTATGTATGTTATCCTAACAAGTTAGTGTTATGTACGTAATTCTAACGACTTAGTGTTATATGTACTTTAACCTAACAAGCAAGTGTTATGTATTATATCTAACAAGTTCTTGTTTTGTACGTAATTCTAACAACTTAGTGTTATATGTACTTTTATCCTAAGAAGCAAGTGTTTTGTACGTTATCCTAAGAAGTTAGTATTATGTACGTTATTCCAACAAGTTAGTGCTGTGTACGTTATCCTAACAAGTTAGTGCTATGTGTACGCTATCCAAACAAGTTAGTGTTATATGTATATTATCCTAACAAGTTAGTGTTATATGTACGTTATCCTAACAACATAGTGTTATGTGTGCGTCTTATCCTAACAAGTTAGTGCTATGTACGTTATTCTAACAAGTTAGTGTTAAGTGTACGCTATTCTAACAAGTTAGTGTTATATGTACGTTATCCTAACTACTTAGTGTTATGTTTACTTATATCCTAACAAGTAAGTGTTATGTACGTTATCCTAACAAGTTAGTGTTATGTACGTTATCCTAACAAGTTAGTGTTATGTACGTTATCCTAACAAGTTAGTGTTATGTACGTTATCCTAACAAGTTAGTGTTATGTACGTTATCCTAACAAGTTAGTGTTATATGTACGTTATACTTTTAAGTTAGTTTTATATTTACGTTATCCTAACAAGTTAGTGTTATATGTACGTTATCCTAACAAGTTAGTGTTATGTGTACGTTGTCCGAACAAGTTAATGTGATATGTACTTTATCCTGACAAGCAAGTGTTATGTATGTTATCCTAACAAGTTAGTGTTATGTACGTAATTCTAACGACTTAGTGTTATATGTACTTTAACCTAACAAGCAAGTGTTATGTATGTTATCCTAACAAGTTCTTGTTTTGTACGTAATTCTAACAACTTAGTGTTATATGTACTTTATCCTAAGAAGCAAGTGTTTTGTACGTTATCCTAAGAAGTTAGTATTATGTACGTTATTCCAACAAGTTAGTGCTGTGTACGTTATCCTAACAAGTTAGTGCTATGTGTACGCTATCCAAACAAGTTAGTGTTATATGTATATTATCCTAACAAGTTAGTGTTATATGTACGTTATCCTAACAACATAGTGTTATGTGTGCGTCTTATCCTAACAAGTTAGTGCTATGTACGTTATTCTAACAAGTTAGTGTTAAGTGTACGCTATTCTAACAAGTTAGTGTTATATGTACGTTATCCTAACTACTTAGTGTTATGTTTACTTTATCCTAACAAGTAAGTGTTATGTACGTTATCCTAACAAGTTAGTGTTATGTACGTTATCCTAACAAGTTAGTGTTATGTACGTTATCCTAACAAGTTAGTGTTATGTACGTTATCCTAACAAGTTAGTGTTATGTACGTTATCCTAACAAGTTAGTGTTATGTACGTTATTATCACAACGGTTTTTTTCGTGTCGGTATTGGCCGTGATCGTATGGGACGTTGTTTCGTTGATGTTGTCGCTGGAGCCGTATCCGCTATTGTGTTGTTAACGAACGGGGTGAGGGAATGTTGGCGAGAAGAAGAATAATAGTCGGTGTGTGTGGCGCTGTGGGCCGTAAAGTAAAGTGGCGCTGTGGGCCGTAAGTAGATAGAGTGCCGTATTCCCTGTGGTCCATCAAAATACAACTCCAGGAAGAACACTGTATAAGTTAATCCGTATTTATTGTCAAGTCGCAACAATGGAACAGTATAATAAAATCACAAAATGTAACAATAACATGCAAATAGTCCGAAATGATCAGTAATAAATAATAAGTCGAAAATATTGAATAAAAGTAATAAGTCCTGGATGAAAATAGAATGCAAGTTGGATATATGACCAGTAGTATACGTGGTCTCCAAAAACAAAGTAACGAATCGGTGTTATCAGTAGTGTGTCTGATGTCCGAACTTCGGAACTGAAATTCTACAGAAGTATTTATGAGAATTTGGAACAATGGTTTGTAAATACCAGAATTTTACCAAAACTTCGGAAAATGGAATAATCTTTATGGAATTTGAATTTATAGATCTATTCACACTAATATTACAAAACAATACCAAAGTCAAAGTTAAAAGTGACCAAATCAAATACTCAAGACGATCATTTCTGTCAAAAAGTCTTCATCATCTGAGTTCAAATTTAATATAGAATTAATGTATATATACAAATGGAAAAGTAGTGTGATAAAAGTCCAAATAATAAATCTAAATCTACATTGTAATAAATCTAAATCTACATTGTAATAATCTAAATATACATTGTAATAAATCTAAATATACATTGTATTCATCTAAATATACATTGTAATAACCTAAATATATATTGTAATAATCTAAATATACATTGTAATAAATCTAAATATATATTGTAATAAATCTAAATATAAATTGTAATAATCTAAATATACATTGAAATAATCTAAAATATACGTTGTAATAAATCTAAATATAAATTGTAATAAATCTAAATATACATTGTAATGATTAAATATACATTGTTATAATCTAAAATATACGTTGTAATAAATCTAAATATACATTGTAATAAATCTAAATATACATTGTAATAATCTAAATATACATTGTAATAAATCTAAATATACATTGTAATAAATCTAAATATAAATTGTAATAATCTAAATATACATTGAAATAATCTAAAATATACGTTGTAATAAATCTAAATATAAATTGTAATAAATCTAAATATACATTATAATAAATCTAAATATACATAATAATAATCTAGATATACATTGTAATAATCTAAATATACATTGTAATAAATCTAATTCTACATTGCACTGCCAAATCTTTCTGAGACCTACCCACTGTAAAATGAATACCTTAGCTTTTGAGAAGTTTAGAATTTAAATGGTGCTATCGATTTTTTTTTTCATTAAATGAATAAGATTTATTTCAACTCTAAACAACGATTCTGTGTTCATGTAAATTGCTACGCTGCCTTTATCCAACCGATATAGTCACCTGGTAGCTAGCATATTGGTACCAACAGATACTTTTTCAAGAAGCAGCTTCGTTGAAGAAATTCTAGGTGGTCAACTGTTTTTGATTTGCCAATTCTCCTTTTGTTTCCTATATATTTACCCTACATCTCTTTGGAAATAAGAAACCTACTGATGAAGTCTTTTTGACAAAAAGGGTCCTTTTAAGCGATAAAAACGAATGCATCTTTGTTAGTATGTTTATATTTCCTTCCCTTTAACGCGGAAAGCTACATTAACACTCTCAACCCTTATCATTACAATAAGGACTAGATGTAAACCCAACCATCATTGTAAATTTATTTACAGTAAAGGTTAAGACATTTTCTTAAGTTTGTAAAATATTTTACAATAAGGGTAAGCACTGAACACTAATTGTAACCATTTTGCACATTAAGGGTAATGTTTACGATAAGGGCAACTTTTACAATATGGGTAGTTTTGGCAATAAGGGTATATTTTGCAGTAAGGGTAATTTTTGCAATAAGGTTAATTTTAACAAGAAGAATATTTTTATTCATACTACTGATTTACAACTCTATCTACACTAATTTAATGTTGTGTGTTACCCAATATAAATATACCATATATGCGGTGTATAATTCACAAGCGGAAGGTCCCAGGTCCGGGTCCAAGTACCGGATCATATTCAAGAGCTTTTGAGACTGTTTCTTCGCCAATCACTCGGAAAACAAAAGGACATTCGTCTTTCTTTTTACTCAGTTTTCCGACAAAATTTTCAGCGCCAAAGAAGAAAACACAAAAGTCTTCTGTACTGTTTATGTCTTTTAAACTTTAAGTAAATTAATTTTCTTCTCCAAAGATAATCAAACTGCTGTCGCAAACTTTTACTATTTAGGAAGTCTGAAGAGTAAGTAGCCATATCGGTGTAGTATTGACTTACATGTTTAACTTCTAAATACTATCAGTTCTGAGCGACTATCGTATCATTACAGTTTGCTATTAAGATAGTAATTTTACGATAACGGACATTTGTTTACTTTGTAAACAAATGACGTTAACATCACTCAATTTGGGACGACAGACCACCCGAATCATATCTAAAATTGAATCGTTACGTTTGAATCAAAGTGACATATGACCTTTGACAAGATTCAATGGTGAGTGTCAAGAGCAAGGAGGGGATTCTAGATACCGGATCTTCGATAAAATCTTACTCTCAAGTGTTCTATTTTACTTAAATATTTAAAGATTTGATTAAAATAACTTTGTTGCAAGCTATGTAGTTTTGATGGGAGCTATATTTGTTTTGCCTTAAGCCTTTACAATAAGTGTATTTTAAATACCCGATGTGTACAGAAAACATATTATTATTTACTCTTCAGATATTTTCTTGTGAAATGATTTAAAATTGAATCTATTCTCGCACATATCAGGTTTTGTTGGTTAAAAGTATCGACGACTTTCCTTCGAAACATTAGCATGGAAAGTAATGCCTTTAAATCTAGTTAATGTCTGCTAGTTGTTTTACGGAGACTTTTTAAATTGTAGCATATTTTGTCATTATAACACAAATCATGTATATAGCTACAACGGATACCGATTTTGAGCTACCATATTTATATTGGATACCTAAACTTCATAAAACTCCATATAAGCAAAGATACATAGCAGGATCCAGCAAATGTTCTAACAAACTTTTATCTTTACCCCTTACCAAGATATTGACAGCCGTTAAGGAGAAACTTCAACAATACTGTACAGTTACTTATTCCAGAAGCGGTGTTCATCAGATGTGGATACTAAAACATTCTAAACAACTTTTAGAAAATTTGAGGGCACACAATTTTTCTCGAATTCAAAGTATTAAAACATATGACTTCTCTACCCTTTACACAACTATTCCAAAAAAAGAATTAGAAGAAAGACTTTTTAGTATCAGAGACAACTGTTTTTATCACTAAAGGTGGTACCCGAAAATTAAAATATCTAGTGATTATCAGAATACTTATTTTGTCCAACACCACTCTAATTCTACACATAAATACATTGAAGTTGATATAAAAAGATGCTGGAATTGCTAATAGACAATATATTTGTAATGTTCAGTGACCTGGTCTGTCGGCATTCCTATGGGAACCAATTGTGCCCATTTATTGGAAAACCTGTTCCTTTGTTCATACGCAGAAGACTTCATTCAGAAACTGCTGAATCAAAAGAAGAAAAAGTTAGCGGTGTCATTTAATTTGACATTTAGATATATCGACGACGTTTTGTCAATTAATAATGACAATTTTCATACATATGTCAATGCGATATATTCCAGCGAACTAGAAAATAAAGATACAACAGGCACACACGCCTCATACTTAGACATTTTACTTAATATAAACACATACGGGAAATTAGCAACTAATCTATACGACAAACGTGACGATTCCGACTTTCCAATCGTAAATTTTCCACATTTAAGTAGTAATATCCCTCAGTCACCCGCATATGGAGTTTATATTTCACAAATGATCAGATATGCCAGGGCGTGTACAACATATGAAGATTTCATATACAGAGGAAAACTACTCAATGACAAATTATTGACACAGGGATATCGAAAACCGCGTTTAATGTCAACGTTCCGCAAATTTTACGGTCGGTATAATAGTCTTGTTTGCGATTACTCTGTTTCGGTGGGTGGGTGTTTGGTTGCCTTTTCGTTGGCGGTGATTGAGACGTCTGTACCAATTGTGACGAGGATTCACTCCTCACGTATTTCATTGGACTTGACTGTGGATTCACGGCGGATGTGACCGGTCGACAGGGGATGCTTACTCTTCCATGACATTTGATCCCACCATTGGTTTCCAGAGGTTCGTGTTTGTCCATTTTTACCAAATTTGTATCCTGGACATTCTATTGATTTACACTTTGGTATATGGGATTTGTTATATTATAGCAATCACTTAAAGTCACCATGGTTTCTCATTGATGATCAGTATGCCAAAAATGAGAGAGAGAGAGAGAGAGAGAGAGAGAGAGAGAGAGAGAGAGAGAGAGAGAGAGAGAGAGAGAGAGAGAGAGAGAGAGAGAGAGAGAGAGAGAGAGAGAGAAGATAGATAGATAGACATATAGATAGAGAGATAGAAAGACAAATAGATAGGGAGATAGAAAGACAAATAGATAGGGAGATAGACAGATAAATAGACAGATAAACAGATAGAAAGAGGCTGACAGGTAGATAGATAGATAGATAGACAGACAAAAAGACAAACAGGTGCTTTTTAGGTTGAGCTTTCTCCAGTATGCATGTATATAAATATATGTAAGAGCTTAAGTGGTATAATAAGACATAATTAGAGATGCCATGACTATTTCGGAAGATAAGACTTAGCTTTAGAGTGGTTGGTCATAATGTTCAAGTGTTGGGGATCATCTAATTTTGGTCAGAATGTCAAGATCATTGGTCAGGAATAGTTCACGTCTCAAGAAGCCACATTTTTTTCAGGTGGCAGATTTATATGTCAATAACGACATTATTTATTTCAGTAGTATTTGATATAACGTCAACCCAAGGTCTTTCTTAATACCGTTTTATTACTCACTTATTTTTTATTTGTAGAGATCTATGTCAATTATATTATTACAAACAATCATCTTTCACAAAAAGATACATATCTGTGATTGCATATACAATATGCTTTGCAAAAAGAAAATTCATTGGACCTTGACAATAAAAACAAAAGTAGGACAGGAAAGTAAATTAGAGGGTTACAGTATGTCCTCGTGTTGAAATTAAAGCTTCAAAATTAATAAACCGCTGAGAGACACAGAGAAGAACAGACAGACAAACAAATAATCAAATTTTTGAAGCTATAATGAAGTATAGGCCTACCAAGTAAATTGGCACATGTTTACACAACGAGTCTAAATTGAATCAAGCTCAGGGGTGACAGTCTTGTTTTCGGCAACAAAAAATACTAAAGCTGCAATTATTCATAGAGTCACACTTTACGTGTGAATTCCCCGGATGTGGCACTTTACCTTGGTAGACCTGTACCAATAGATATTCGAAACGCCAAGTACATTAGAACACGAAAACATAGATTTAACAACGGCCTCATCACGAAAAACATTTGTGAATCCCAATGGGACGGACCATATATCGACTAATCCAACAGAGCTTAGTTTGGTGACCACTTTAAATCAGTTCTGTCCTGGTCCCCTAACAGGTCAGTGTTGGGTACTTAGTTTGGTGACCACCTTAAATCAGTTCTGTCCTGGTCCCCTAACAGGTCAGTGTTGCGTACTTAGTTTGGTGACCACCTTAAATCAGTTCTGTCCTGGTCCCCTAACAGGTCAGTGTTGCGTACTTAGTTTGGTGACCACCTTAAATCAGTTCTGTCCTGGTCCCCTAACAGGTCAGTGTTGGGTACTTAGTTTGGTGACCACCTTAAATCAGTTCTGTCCTGGTCCCCTAACAGGTCAGTGTTGGGTACTTAGTTTGGTGACCACCTTAAATCAGTTCTGTCCTGGTCCCCTAACAGGTCCGTGTTGGGTACTTAGTTTGGTGACCACCTTAAATCAGTTCTGTCCTGGTCCCCTAACAGGTCAGTGTTGCGTACTTAGTTTGGTGACCACCTTAAATCAGTTCTGTCCTGGTCCCCTAACAGGTCAGTGTTGGGTACTTAGTTTGGTGACCACCTTAATCAGTTCTGTCCTGGTCCCCCTAACAGGTCAGTGTTGGTACTTAGTTTTTGGTGACCACCTTAAATCAGTTCTGTCCTGGTCCCCTAACAGGTCAGTGTTGGGTACTTAGTTTGGTGACCACCTTAAATCAGTTCTGTCCTGGTCCCCTAACAGGTCAGTGTTGTGTACTTAGTTTGGTGACCACTAAGAATTAATTATGCCCAGGTTCCTTAACATGTCAATGTTGCGTACTCTTTAACAGGTCAGTGTTGTGTACTTAGTTTGGTGACCACTTAGAATTAATTATGCCCAGGTTCCTTAACATGTCAATGTTGCGTACTCTTTAACAGGTCAGTGTTGTGTACTTAGTTTGGTGACCACTTAGAATTAATTATGCCCAGGTTCCTTAACATGTCAATGTTGCGTACTCTTTAACAGGTCAGCGTTGTGTACTTAGTTTGGTGACCACTTAGAATTAATTATGTCCAGGTGCCGTAACAGGTCAGCGTTGTGTACTTAGTTTGGTGACCACTTAGAATTAATTATGTCCAGGTGCCGTAGCAGGTCAGCGTTGTGTACTTAGTTTGGTGACCACTTAGAATTAATTATGTCCAGGTGCCGTAACAGGTCAGCGTTGTGTACTTAGTTTGGTGACCACTTAGAATTAATTATGTCCAGGTGCCGTAGCAGGTCAGCGTTGTGTACTTAGTTTGGTGAACACTTAGAATTAAGTATGTCCAGGTGCCGTAGCAGGTTAGCGTTGTGTACTTAGTTTGGTGACCACTCAGAATTAATTATGTCCAGGTGCCGTAACAGGTCAGCGTTGTGTACTTAGTTTGGTGAACACTTAGAATTAAGTATGTCCAGGTGCCGTAGCAGGTTAGCGTTGTGTACTTAGTTTGGTGAACACTTAGAATTAATTATGTCCAGGTCCCCTAACAGGTCAGCGTTGTGTACTTAGTTTGGTGAACACTTAGAATTAAGTATGTCCAGGTGCCGTAGCAGGTTAGCGTTGTGTACTTAGTTTGGTGACCACTCAGAATTAATTATGTCCAGGTCCCCTAACAGGTCATTGTTCCGTACTTTGAAGGCGTTCCTTCAAAATTGTCACGTAAACTCTTTTGTAGTTTAGACGACTGATTGGTTCTGTAAAAATGAAAACATGTCAGTTTTGAAACTATTTTTTAAAAAGTATTTGTCAGTCATTTTTCATAATATTGTGCTGAATACATAATATGCTACATAAACCTTACGGAATAGGCATTAACACCTTGATAAAGACTGTATTGAAGGTGTTGAGATAGATAGTTCGTAACCTGATATAAGGTTATCCTACACCCAATATATCATCTATAGCTTGATATATTATATGTCATATATACCGAGAAACATTCTGATAAAAACTGAGATATGCTTATGTTAACGACACCTCATTATAAAGGACCTTCTTCATTTAAAAAGTAATATCCAAAACCTATTCTGATGTCAGAATGCAAGGCCAGAAAAAAAGAATCCGTAGCCAATAACATCGATGAAACTTTTAGAATATCATTAAGGTTGGTACAATATTTCTGAGCGACATAACATTTCGTCTTAATGTGTGAGATGGCGAAAAGATCACATAATATTATGATACTCTCATAAAACAAGTTCTGAACACAGAATATAAGATATCATATAATCGAGTTGGCTTAATGTCATCATACAACTTTCACCGTCCCTATTGTCATATGTCTGACTCTGACGAGACAATTGATGTCAAAATGATTTTCTATCACCATAAATCCCACGTGTTTATATGTTGATATGTAGTTTAAAGGTGTACATTTACAGAATTTCATAAACAAATAATTTATCAAGTTATCTTGTCAGCAGAAGATATTAAGATTTAACTGAAAAAAAAAATAGACATAACATTGTTTTAAAATGCATTCCTAGTTTAGATAATGGGAAATCAAAGAACTATTGCGACCAAAACGCTTTGCGTGTCCTTTTATATACAATGTATATAATTACATTCAGATACATGGCGAATTCTAGATTTTTAGTTCTTTATTTAAAAACCAATACAGAAAAATAACAAATTCTGAGCTTTTTTTAGTTCTTTTTATAAAATCCCATAAAGAAAATGACAAATTATAGACCTTTTAGTTCTTTAAAATAATGTACAGAAAATGACAAATTATAGGCTTTTGTAATTCTTTATATAAAACCCAATACAGAAAAGTGACAGATTGTAGACTTCTTTATTTTGTATTTATAAGTCGATGTAGTTATGTTCAACTCATGTATTACCAATATAAAATATTCTACCTGACAATCAGAGTAAACACCTGAAAGTTTTGAAGTGTTTGAAATAAAAAAATAAATCATATTACTTAAATCCTCGATTATAGTATATCTTCAGACCTTTGAACCTTAAATTTCGAAGAAAGCATGTGTTTGTACGTTTTATAATATAATAGAAAACAATTAGATATATTGAAAATTATTACCAAAAAATAATGTATTTTACAATTAAATGTTTTTCAATTTCAATTACGTGTATTATTTATCGTTGACATGATCATTTATTTCGTTTTGAAATCACGGGTTATCTTTTAGTTCAGAGGAAATCTTGCTTTTATGTGAGTTTGTCTCTTCTAGTACATATGGAGATCGAAAGAGGAAATATGGTTTTTGGCGAGTGATTCTGTCTCTATTCCATGCAGTCTGTCTGAGGACTGGAAGAGGAAACCTTGTTTTTATGTGATTTTGCCTCTTCTAGTACATCTAGGAGATCGGATGAAGACACATTTTTGGTGATCGTCTCTCTCTCTCTCTCTCTCTCTCTCTCTCTCTCTCTCTCTCTCTCTCTCTCTCTCTCTCTCTCTCTCTCTCTCTCTCTCTCTCTCTCTCTCTCTCTCTCTCTCTCTCTCTCTCTCTCTCTCTCTCTCTCTCTCTTCCGGTCCAGTATGGGTTGGAAGAGGAAAAATTGTTTTGTTGGGCCTGTCTCTCTTCCATGCGGTCCGTATGAAAATCGAAAAAGAGACATGGATATCTAAACTTCACATAACCCTATATAAGCAGGGGTACATAGCAGGATCCAGCAAATGCTCTACCAAACCTTTATCTTTACTCCTTACCAAGAAAATTCAGCAGTACTGTACAGTTACTTATTCCAGATGCGGTGTAACTCAGATGTGGATACTTAAAAATTCTAAACAACTTTTAGAAAATTTGAAGGCACATTTTTTCTCAAATTCACAGAATCAAAACATACGACTTCTCTACTCTTTACACAACAATTCCACATCAAAAATTAAAGAGAGACATTTTAGCATCATAGACAACTGTTTTTTCACTAAAAGTGGTACCCGGAAATTAAAATACCTAGTGATTGGTTATCATGATACTTATTTTGTCAAACACCACTCTGATTCTACACATAAATACACTGAAGTTGATATAAAAAAGATGATGGAATTTCTAATAGACAATATATTTATAATGTTCGGCATTCCTATGGAACCAATTGTGCACCTTTATTGACTGACCTATTCCTTTATTCATATCAAGCAGATTTCATTCAGAAACTGCTGAATTAAAAGAAGAAAAAAGTATCCTTTAATTTAACATTTAGATATATCGACGACGTTTTGTCAATTAATAATGACAATTTTCATACATATGTCAATGCGATATATCCCGGCGAACTAGAAATTAAAAATACAACAGAATTAAGCACACACGCTTCTTACATTTTACTATCTATAGACACAGACAGGAAATTAACAACTAAGCTATACGTCATTTCGATTTCGATTACGATTACGATTTCGGCTTTCCCATCGTTAATTTTCCACATTTAAGTAGTAATATCACACAATTACCCGCATATGGAGTTTATATTTCACAAATGATTAGATATGCCAGTGCGTGTTCAACATATGAACATTTCATATGCAGAGGTAAACTACTCACTGAAAAATTATTGACACAGGGATATCGAAAACCGCGTTTGATGTCAACGTTCCGCAAATTTTACGGTCGGTATAATAGTCTTGTTTCCGACTACTCTGTTTCACTAAATGAAATGTTGAGTTACCTGTTCGATGGCGGTTGTTGAGACGTCTATACCAATTATGACGAGGATTCGTTCCTCACGTATTCCATTTTAATTTGACTGTGGACTCACGGCGGGTGTGACCGGTCGACAGGGGATGCTTACTCCTCCATGGCACCTGACCCCATATCTTGATTTCAAGAGGTCCGTGTTTGTCCATTTTTTTTAACAGATTTGTACCTATATTCTGGACATCCTAATGATTTATACATTGGTATCTGAGACCTTTTATATTTTGGCGTATTCATCTTTCTTTCTGTTCTGATGAAGATCGGAAGAGGAAACATTGCTTTGGTGTGTACTTCTCTCATCTATTTTGTCTGAATGTCTAAAGATCGGAAGAAGAAACATTGATTTGTTGGGTCTGTGTCTCTTCCAGTCTGTTTGAATATCAAAAGAGGACAATTATTTTTGGTTTGTCTCCAAGTCTGTAACATTAACCTTTCTTATAATTGTTGAGATAACAATTAAGAACCAGATAAGAAAGTATTTATATTTGGCATAATAAAAGATTATTGAACAGTCGAATGTTAAAAAAGACCAAAACCGGAACAAGAAATAAATCCATGGTGAATCGTTAATTATGTCGAGTAATAGTTTCGGTTTAAAATTGACCATGCTTTGGTGCATTTGTGTTCCATAAATATGACTTGACCAATATATGGTCCTCTGGAAAATCATACTGTGATTAGCTATCCAGGTAAGGATCAAGCATCTATGTCATCCAGGTACAGCCGCCGAGTCCTGAGTCAGATCGAAATCTAAACATAATGTATCATGTCCGAGGTCACAATTACTTGAGAGCAAGTGCCGCCTCGGGTACCGAAATATGGCCATTGCAAAAAGCGTTGTTATAGCGACTGTAAAGTCTGAAAATGTTGACTTTAAAGGCGATTCATCATACCCTTGTGTCCAAGGTTTTGTACTGTGTAACATCACCAGTCAATAGAACGTACCACCACGATATGAAATTTAAAGTTTCTATATAAAGAAATAATAGAATTTTGTGACTTTACTATCCATTTTACGGAATATTTGTATTGTGTATCTGTTTTTAGACTTAATTTAAACTTTATTTAAATAACCAATTCGATTTATCGAAATTTCATCTCATGTATTCAAGGATTGTATATAAACCGCAGACAAGATCACAAACTGGAACCCACGGTGTCTGAATACTTTTAATCATTTATCTGTTAATGTTGTTTACAAATCCGTAATACCAGTGAATGGCTTGTATGTCTGGGATGCATTGAATACAGATATCATATGTTATATTACATATGAGATTTATCAGAAAAATAATGTATCCATACATACGTAAGTAATAAAGGTCTCCATGACGAAGTGGCTAGAGCACCTTAAAAAATAGGAACCGACAGTCTTCTTGTCAGGGCGAACTCCAGCCCCATTCTAGGCTAAGTTAACCATATACGAAATTCCTCAGTTTCACTTACAGCAGCTGGTTTTTCCATGGATATTCTCATCATTAAAACCTGGTCGCCATCACATGACTGACAAATGTAAACAACTACAACACTTATAAAAATATGTTTCTGTCCATTAAACTCAGGTTTGAGATAATTCTGATTTGTTAGTTTGAATCATCTTAGAATGTTTTGCAGTCAGGGATATCTTATATAGTTAGACCTACGATATAACAATAAAATGCATGAAATCAAATTTGCATGACAAGGTGCCATTATAACCTTACATGTCATTTCAAGCTGTAGAATCGTCATTATCTACGATTTATAAGCAGTTGACAGTAACAGAATTCGTCCATCACATGCATTACATACCTTTAGCAATAACATGATTATATAGTGATGTTAAAGTGCTTCGTAATACACCGTGATTTATCTATAATGAGATCAATTAAATATGCCCCCTTTTATGTATTTTAAAAACTTTTAACACATTATGTCATTTTAAGTTTTTGCGGAAACTAAAAATATTCATTTCGAGTTGCGCAGTTGTCATGAGGAAGAAGCTGATTTGCAAAATATTAATGCATTTGTGAGCATAATACATATATCCTTTTAAATTTTCAAAGGTCGAGTACACGTGTTTATAAATTTATATTGCATCGAGTCAGGCAAAAATCAATCAAAGCCTTAAATAAACATAGCTGTCTCTGTTTTGCCTATTTGCTGTGCGGATTTTATATTTAGGCTCTCAAGAGACATACCTCCGGTGCTTGTGAGGCAATGCAGACTACCTGATCTAGTGCCAGTGAGTGAACCTGTCATCCACACACTAATGAACCGATAGACTCTCATGTGATCCAGTGTGTGTGTTTGTGCAATATATATATATATATATATATAATTTTAAACTTGAGTATACAGGTGCAAATCGCGTTAAATGATAACATAAGATTGGGTGGTGTGAAATAACAACTAAAACATTTAGGTTTCCATTGACGGTGCAACATTGACAGTCATTGTGAAAATAGTTTTAAATATATTTTACTTCAGGATACGTAATCAA
Organism: Atrina japonica; assembly: GCA_030159075.1. Lineage (NCBI taxonomy): Eukaryota > Metazoa > Mollusca > Bivalvia > Pterioida > Pinnidae > Atrina > Atrina japonica. Next base: position 1,289,029 of record BROG01000012.1, on the reverse strand, counting down.
GTACTCGTTTATAGATCTCATCTGTTTGGATAACGAAATACAGGTAAGTAAATTAAACACTTAATATTTATACAAGCTTATATGGAGAAAACTAATGCTGATGCTGCATAAATTTCACATTTGTCAACTAGCAATTATCTTTCATTATAATGACCTTTAAACGACATCAAATTGACAGGTCGAAAGGTCTAGACTGTAGCTAATATGCGCGGCCGTATCTGTGGTCTACCTGCGTTGACTGTAACATATGTATTCTCCCCCCCTCTCTCTCTCTCTCTCTCTCTCTCTCTCTCTCTCTCTCTCTCTCTCTCTCTCTCTCTCTGTGTGTCTCTCTCTCTCTCTCTCTCTCTCTCTCTCTCTCTCTGAAATATTAATTGTATTTATACTACAGAGGTGTGTGTGTGTGTGATTGATATAGATTTATAACATTAATATTCTGGAAAAATAATGTTCATTTGAACCACCAATGTCTGAAGAACAACATGCCTAAATTCCAATATAGGGACCAGTTTGTCTGAACTATTTATTTTGTACGTCCAACAAAAACCATTTGCGGTTATGACAGTATGACACAGATGATTTAGAACCCACATAACTATCAAAATGACATTATTTACATTGTGAGTAGAAGATAAATAAGATAACCACACTGTGAACGTGTATTGTGTAAAATGCATCCGGAAATGGTGAGAAAGTTACAATTAACCTGGTAATTAGTGATATACAGGAAAGTGACTTATATCTTGTTGACCCTAAAATGTCTATAGCTTTATTTATTGATTTGGTCTTACTGATTAACCTAGTGGAGACACCACCGACTATACATGAATTCTCACAACTTTTGACCTATATTATGATCTTCTGCCAATGCAGTGTGACTTTACGTACCATGTCTGCAGGTTAACAATTTACCTGCCGCCAAATGTCTCCATATGCGTTTTTCACGTCATTCAATTGTGACGTCACAATCACACAAATGTTTGACGGGTCATTTAATTGTGAAGTCATAATGGAAATGTTTGCGAAAGGTTGCGTGTTGGGCATTCGGCGATAGGCCAATACCTCACTAAGTCACACACTAAAAACTATCGATTTTATCTTCTTATGCCGAGCGCTTGGTATATGGTAATTCAATACATTAAAAGTATATGACAAACATCATGTAATCGAACCCTACCTTGCTATTAAGAGACGGTTGCATTCTGATAAACACGACATTACATGTAGATCGACTGGATTCGATTCTAAAATGTTATACCGGACGATAAACGGTTATTCGCGAATTACATGGATGCATCTAACCGTATAAATTGCAACCATTAGTTAACACTAAACACATTTTGTTCTGGCTTTCTAAAAGCACCGATGATATATATATATATATATATATATATATATATATATATATATATATATATATATATATATATATATATATATATATATATATATATATATATATATATATAATATATATATATATATATATATATATATATATAATCAGTTCTTGATAACGCAATAATTATGTCAACAATGTTTGCATTAAGGAACATTGTAATAAAACACTTTGATGACAACTTGTGTGTAGGAGTAACGACAACTTTTGCTATAGAGAGTTTATATCATATTTCCAGGTATACCAAACATATCCGTCAGGTATTCTTTTCCACTGTTGTTCAGGGTATGTGCTAATACGCGAATAATGACCATAAACGTAATAGGCAAAACAAAAGTCAAAGTAAACAGAATTACCGATAAAATCTTCCCGACTATGTAATAGTAGAATCAATAGATTGACATACATATTGTGTTAAAAGGTGAGTCCCTCATTCTCATAAGACAAAAAAATAAACGGAAATCGACATTTTGAATACTAGTACATAAAATACAGGTGTAGATTTGTAATAAAAATGTTTTAACTACAAGAAATTTAAATTAAATACGTTGGTAATTTTATTACTCTTGTTCTTGTTCCGCTATTCAAAATCTTTAATATTTTCATATGTATATTTTCCTTGGACCACATTCCACCATCTTTTACAGTTCGACCATAACAGTTGGCCTATAAGCAAAGGATATATACCACAAACAATCTACATGTATCCCTTTACATGCTGTTGTTACAACTTGGTCTATAAGCAAAGAATATATACCACTAACAGTGCACATGTATCCCTTACAATTCTGATGTTACAACTTGGTCTATAAGCAGACAATATTGGTGGCAGAACAACATCTACATTTATATGTTTCCCTAACAAACCTGCTGTGACTTGGTCTGTAAGCAGAGGATATAGGACGGCTGTACAGTTTACAAGTATGCCTTGCAATTCTACTTTGACAACTTGGTCTATAGGCAGACGATATAAACGACGGTACAGTTATGTATGTTTCTCTTACAAATCTGCTGTGACAACTTGGTCTATAACAGAGGCTGTTATCGGTCGTATACATGCACCCGTATAATTCTACTGTGACAACTTGGTCTATAGACAGACGATATGGACGACCGTAAAGTATACATGTGTCTCTTACAAAACTGCTGAGACAACTTGGTCTATAAGCAGACGACATAGACGGCAGTTCATCTATATATGTACCCCTAACAATTCTACAATGACAACTTGGTCTATATACCTTCTAACCCTTTTAAAGGCATTCAGCATAGTTACCTGTAAGAAGAACAGAAGTAAGCTAGATTTAATCTTGAACCACTTCAGATACAACATCGTAGATTAAAGTGCAATGCTCTAATCATATATCAATTTGTTTACCCAGGAAAATTAAGGTTATCAGTATTGTTATATGTATAGAGATCAAAGCAAATCAATGGATTTTTTTCCAAAAAGGTCAACTGTGTTATTAGGCTAGGTAAAGCAAAGCATTTTTCTTGTTACATTAAATTTGAATATACGTTGGTATGTAGATGTGTGGGTAGGTAGGATTTTTTGTCTTTTGATAGCCATATATTAATTTTCAATGTCATATATACATTCATGCTGAGAAAAGCATCATTCTGTTTCATGAATATAATTTTCTATTTCTCGGGACTGTGTGATAGTTTGTGTGTGAGGCGTTCACTTATATGTAAACCTATTGGGTGTATCGGTATTTCAGTAGCAATAAACTACATCAACTGGATTGAATAGATTGAATATCATATAGACATGATACAAAAGATCAATAAAACAGCACCTAGCATTTTCATGAAACTTATGACAGAAAGAAATGTAAATGAATTTTTGTAACAGCATTATATCACATTACATTTACCAAAACAATATTTAATGATGTCAAAAACATACTCCTCAAAAGTTTACGTTTAGAGAGTTATCACCAGGACAACCCACATTTTTAAAGAAATTCTCCAAAGACAGAGTTGTCAAAAAATATTAAAATTCAGGGTCAATAAAACATTTGCTTTGTTTTGGTCTAACTCATAACCATTGTAGCTGTGGATTCGTCATTATTTACGGTTAATGAACAGTTGACAGTAACATATAATTGGTAAGAGTCCGTCAGATGCATAGCATACCTTTAGTAATACCATGATTATGTAGTGATGTTTAAGTGCTTTTAAGAAATTCTGTAAAGCCAGAGTAGTCAGGGCAGATTGAAAGTCAGGTTCAACCAATAATTTGCTTTGATTGATCTAAGTCAGTTATCTTTATTCATATGTATATCAATTTGTCGAGTGCAGTATTATCAAACCATCAATAGTATCAACAGTATAACAATGTGTTTCATCAACTTTATATGATTTCACTTGGATTGTCAACGTTTTGACCTTATTGCTATTTTACTTTATGTTTTGAATGACAGGAGAAGAAATTGTCAGTAAATGTCAGTGTCTCTTATGACTACATATATACACATTCCTAGGCTTTTATATATCAGTCTATCTAGTATTTTATTTTTTTCCTGCAACTTTGTTGCCTAGAAGTGTATTTTGATTGTCGCATTTTCATTTTTGTTCCCTTTTCCTGTTGCATTGGAAACACATCGTCCAACACAATTCTTAGTCCACAGTTCAATTTATATGAAATGTGTGAGGAATAAATCCTCGTTACAATCGGTATAGACGACTCAGCAGCGACAACAACAACAACCATCAAACAGTAACTTAAAATTTCAATTAGTGAAATAGTAATTGCAAACAAGTTCATTATTCCGACCGTAGAATTAGCAGAATGTTAACAGTAAAAGGGATTCCTGACAAACTTGTCACAATGTTGAATATGGTATGGCATATCGGAGCATCTGTGAGGTACAAGCACCACATGCAAGCGTCAATTTTTTTAACTTCCTTTCTGTGTCTATAATAAGTTTAATGTCCAAGTAGGAAGTGTATGTGCTTTTTTCTTTGTATCTATAATTCCCCGTTCATTTGGGTCTAACGCATTCGCATACGTATGAAAAGTGTTGCTCAAACGTCACCGATATATCTAAATGTTAAATTGAAAGCCAAAGCTGCTAGCTTCTGTATGAAATCTGGTTTATATGAATAAAGGAACAGGTTAGCCAATAAGGAGCACAACTGGTTCCCATGGGAATGCCGAAAGCGCTACATATATCATTAATAATGTTTATTAGAAATTCCTTAATGGTAGCTTTTAGGTTGTAATTAATTATTTATATATACTGTTACTGAAACATCATATTCTCACTTATATTGTTTCATGTAAATAGTGGTAGTGTATATATGGGATCAACGGTTCCTGGGTACTAGTATATAACGGAACAGCAGTTCCTGGGTATATAACGGATCAGTAGTTTAGTAGGGGTGTATCGGGTCAACGGTTCCTGGGTATATGACGGATCAGTAGTTTTGTGGGTGTATTGGATCAGCGGTTCCTGGGTATGTAACGGATTAGTAGATTTGGGGGTGTATCGGATCAACGGTTCCTGGGTATATGACGGATCAGTAGTTTTGGGAGTGTATAGGGTCAACGGTTCCTGGGTATATGACGGATCAGTAGTTTTGGGGTGTATCAGATCAACGGTTCCTGGGTATATGACGGAAGAGCAGTTACTGAAATTTAAACGAATCATTAGTTCTTTGGTATATTACGGGATAGTAACTCTTGGTGTAGAACGGTTCAGTAATTCTGGGTATAGAACAGATCAGTAATATTTTGGTATAGAACGGATCAGTAATTTATGGGTATAGAACGGATCGGTAGTTCCTGGACATATAACATTTTTGTGTGTAAACAAAGCAGTATTTCTTTGCAAAATAAGGGACAATAGTTCTTGTGTATATAATGATAGCAGATCAGTAGTTCGATGGTTTACAATGGACCTCATTTGTTACAGTTCACCATGAATAATTTTTCGAAATCTATAAATTATAATCGACAATATATATGTAAATTCCTAAATCGTAGATATAACATTGTTATAAGAATAATATAAGTGGATGAGGAAGTTTTATCGTTTCGGGATTTCTTTTCTTGTGTTTTGTTGTGTTGCGTTGAGCACTTGAATTCCGTTTTATCTAAAAATCCGGAAAAACTAACGATGCAACACAAGTACTATACTGATAATTACATTATATGAATATTACTATTTTATTTTTAGACCTTTTCTGTGAAATGAAAAAAAGGCTTTAGTCATGACCTGCTTGCCTACTTGTAAAACATTACAATGATTTATTTTCTCAGTGAAACTCATAAGCCATTATATGAAACCAGAGAATTATATCCCAGACTTCTTAAAATACTATAAGCCCTGGGTAGCCCTTTTGTACTTTCAGCAAACTAGAGGGGAAACAGGGGGCATTAACGAATACAGAAAGCAGCGATCGATCATATACTTACATTTAGGAATTTCACAAGGGACAAAGGGTTTCTGTATTCTCCCCAGTAAGTTTTCAATTTTACAAGCCTCGAGGACATTTCCTATTTTTCAGATTTAAAATTGAGGCATTTTTGTTTTTGTCTCAAACGTACATTCTGAAAGACTGATTATAATACCACTAACAATGTATATAATTTCAGGGATTTTCTTAATTCCCAAAACCTCCAAGCTTCCAATTTCTGGTTTTCAAACACTAAACCTTTAAAAACAAATTATTCTCTCTTTAGCTTTAAATGCATTTAAATGTAAGTTTCAACTATCATCGTCTTATAAAAAGCAAACAAAAACTGGATGGTGTGACAAACCTAATTCCTTCAATGGTTTCGTATTTTCTAACTTTTTGATGCAAATGTATTTAACTTCGTGGGTAAATACCATTACATCAAAGAAAAATTATCCAACATATGTATACTTTTATGTCGACTTAAATCTCGTATTTGTCCCAATAAGCAAATATTCCAAATATTTATAAACATGCGTAAAATATTACCACGCCGAATATATACATTGTTTGTATTTGCTAACTAATTGTACAACAAACTACCTTTACTTCCAGGTGTCAAAAATTACACGTGACATTCGATATCATGTCAAACATGTTTATAATTATTTACCTGTAAAATTTACCACGACATATATTTGGATATCAAAGTAATGCGACTAAACATAACAAAGTGCAGGTGTCTGTAGGCTAATGCATACATTGGTATTGTGTCTCTTTATAATTAATATATTATCACCATGTAATGACATTTGCATCAGGTGAATGTCAATATACACTGAAGTTTTACATGTGCTGCGTTTATATAAATCTGCATGCATATCTGATTTGCATTTATAAGCAAACGAAAAGAGGACAAGTTATTATGGTAATGAACAATGAAATTAAAGCTAAGATGCAATGAATAAGTCAGATGTCTAGTAGGTCTGACTGTGAAACTGAATACCATTTATTATATGTAATATCGACCCCCACCTTGAGGGATGGTTACCATTGAGAGCCTTACATAAAGATTTTGTCAACATGACTGTTATATACTTCACAATAGAGTGAGAATTGGACTTGTCTTTGTCTCTACTAAAAACATGTACTTTATGTTGTATCACATCAAATCAAGAAAACTGTAGACCCTAATTAATAGAGAGTACACGTAGCAGGATGTATATTTGAAATCAAAGCCATGGCCCGCATTTGAAATATATCTGTAAAGCAATATTGATTAAGGAATAATGACATATCAGTATGTTAGCAATGTATTCAATAAAGTTTTTAAAATGGAGTAACAATGTGATCAAACTCATTGGTATCACGAATTTTCGTTGCCGTCTGGCGATTACGTATCTGGACTCTAATGGAGTCATTTCTTTACATTATCCATGTGTATATTGCACTCAAATTACACATTAGGATGTATACGCCTAATGAAACCCAGGGTTTACATACATGTAATTGTATAACTTCGTACTTAATTGTCGCACACAACTAACAAATTATTTTTGTAATTATAAATGGAAACAAATTTTAAATAGATAAATAAGAACAGTTATACCTTTCTTCGCGTTTCTAGAATTCAAAAATGAGGTGGAAATAGTTAGATCAACAGACAGACAAATAGATAGATAGATAGATAGATAGATAGATAGACAGATAGATAGATAGATAGATACATAAGATATATAGTAATTACATATTAAAACATTTAAATTGCTAATTGTCCATTTTTTCGATCAGTTTGATTACATATATACAATGTATATATTATAGTTGTATACTCGTATATGTGCTCCTCGTTGATATGGCACTGGCATATCAAAATAATGACAACGAGAAACCGGCGATAATTGAAAAAAAGGATTATGCATATTGATTATTCGGTTTTAATTGAAATACTGTAACCAAATAATAGCGTTCAGATTATGGGGAAATTCTTAACAGTTAAGTATCTATAATTAAGTGTATCTGTAATTTTATATGTTATAAAATTATATTTAAGGTGCAGTTTCTGGTCTGCCCATACTACAACAGTTGTACTGAGATAAGGACTTGGCGCGCTTTTATGGTAATACAAAATGTATATTCCTCCCGCATAGATACTCTTTTCAAATGGTCATCTACGAAGTGCATAACAACCTGCTGACAGCTTTGCTTTGACAACTAAATTGTAAAATATCCCCAAACTACAGAAACAGAATAATTTGGAATGGTTATTAACTCTGACACGTTTGACCTTTTCCTTGCATTTTGACATTTTGATTGTAATAATAATGATACACCTCGGAGATAAGTAATAATTTTACGGATTCATAATTTTCATATTTCCTGTCCGGGACAAAAAGTAACAAGTTTATTTTACACCTGTCAGACTCTTAACGTTTAGGATATGCAATTGTTCTTCGTATTGACCCGATCTATCTAATGTGTTGTATTCTAATGGACTCGGGGTGCTTCTTCCTTTTACTTCCCTATGGTCAAAGAACTATTTTTCATGGATTCATTGTACTATGAAAAAGTCAGAAAAAATAAAAGAAAGTCATATTGTTTACAACCATATTGAAGGTTATTACAATCACTTCCTATATTAGAAAACAATTTGATTTAACATAGAAAGAAAAAAGATTATTCTAGTCATGAACATACAGGACACAGATTCAGTGTATACGGTAAATAGGCATGTAGCCTGTAAAATTGTCGGCTAAGGGTTAAGCATTCAGTACAAATAAGTCACCTGTCTGACATTTTGCGTTCCTAACACAGACTATACGAATAGTACAAACAATCACTTAGAGAATTTAACATACTATGAAGTGGAAAATAACATAGATAGATAGATAGATAGATAGATAGATAGATAGATGGATGGATGGGTGGATGGACGGACGGACGGACGGACGAACAGACAGACAGACATACAGACAGATAGATACATAGATAGATAGATACATAGATAGATAGAAGCTATATGTAGGTTAGTGGGTAGCTAGGTAAAATTCATCAATTTTGTCTTTGATATAATGTTTGGTACCAAAGATCTTTTGACTATGGAAAGCTTTCCTTGGGTAGATTAAAGTATTACATGTGTATTTGAATTAGGTCGTTAACCTGAGAGGTAAGTATCATTAAAATCATGATTTTTTTTTATTTCAATCAACTGTATTGTTAGTTTTGCCTTTCGTTAACTTCAATTTAAAAGAAAATGAGATTTTTAGCGAATTCCCACGAGGAATAGTCACGAAAAAGTTTTAAAATGAATCAGTCAATTCCATCCTGACATGTCCTTTATATCATGCACAAACGGTTCGGAATTATCCGGTGGCCTATATTTAAGTAAGTAAATAGTACGCAGAAGTTCTGCTAATGGCAAAGTTACCTAAGATTTGCTATGGTGAGGTATAATTATTTGGATATCGTATGATGCCACTTTATCTGTCGGAAATAATCATTGATGTTAAATTTGAACTGGACTCGTATAGTCTTGTTGACGGAGGCGATGTCTTAAGCATTTGTTTTGCCCTTTTTATGATGCTATAGCTTTGGTATTGTTAATAATATTTACTATATTGTGAATCTACAAACGGTAGATGATCTGCTAGGGGGAAAGTTACTACATAGCAATACTATACAATTTTTGGACCTCGGTGGGTCGGTAAGAGAATTTATTGAGTGCAGAAAAATATCAACCGTGACATTGTTATTCTGTACTCAATAAATTTCAATCCCGGAACCCGATCAGAATGCAATAATTGTTTTATTACATTCCAAGGGTGAAATATAAACCAAACGTCAATATGATCTCGAATAAAGCAAAACCAGAGAACTCGAATTACAAATACCACTATCTAATGTTTTACTTTTAAAAATTAAAATTAATCATGTTGTTGTGTACCGTGGCATAACTTCAAATCATGAAGAAGAACAGATCTAAACTTTTAGAAAAACTTTTATAACACGCCATTATACAATTATTGCTCTTGTTTTGGGTTGACATGAATATTTGTCCACCCGAGGACCGTTATATCACCCGAGGGCTCTGTCCGAGGTTGACATAACATCTCGAGGGTGGGCAAATATTCATTTCATCCCAAAACAAGGGCAATGATTGTATAATGGCGTGACTAATATAAAACATCTCAAATACCAAAGTATAAATCTTTAGGATGTCCAGGACACAAACACAAAAATGGACAAACACGGACCTCTGGAAACCAACAGGTGGGATCAGGTGCCATGGAGGGGTAAGCATCCCCTGTCGACCGGTCACACCCGCCGTGAGTCCACAGTCAAGTCCAAATGAAATACGTGAGGAACGAATCCTTGTGTCAATAATTTGTCAGTGAGTAGTTTACATCTGTTATATGAAATGTTCATATGTTGAACACGCCCTGGCATATCGGATCAATTGTGAAATATAAACTCCATATACGGGTGACTGTGGAATGTTAATACTTAAATGTGGAAAATTTACTATTGGAATGCCGAAATAGTCTCGTTTGTCGTATAGCTTAGTTGCCAATTTTCCGTCTGTGTCTATAGTAAGTAAAATGTCTAAGTATGAAGCGTGTGTGTTTGCTTCTGTTGTATCTTTAATTTCTAGTTCGCTGGGATATATTGCATTGACATATGTATGAATATTGTCATTATTAATTGACAAAACGTCGTCGATATATCTAAATGTCAAATTAAAGGACGCCGCTAGCTTTTTCTTCTTTGGATTCAGCAGTTTCTGAATGAAGTCTGCTTTATATGAATACAGGAACAGATCAGCCAATAAAGGGGCACAATTGGTTCCCATAGGAATGCCGACAGTTTGTTGAAAGACAACGCCTCCAAACATTACAAATATATTGTCTATTAGAAATTCCAGCATGTTTTTAATATCAACTTCAGTGTATTTATGTGTAGAATCAGAGTGGTGTTTTCAAAATAAGTATCATGATAACCAATCACTAGATATTTAAATTTTCGGGTACCACCTTTAGTGAAAAAACAGTTGTCTATGATGCTAAAAAGTCTTTCTTTTATTTTTCATGTGGAATAGTTGTGTAAAGAGTAGAGAAGTCGTATGTTTTGATACTGTGAATATGAGAAAAATTGTGTGCCTTCAAATCTTTTAAAAGTTGTTTAGAATTTTTAAGTATCCACATCTGATCTACACCGCTTCTGGAATAAGCAACTGTACAATATTGTTGGTTTCTCCTTAACGGCTGTCAATATCTTGGTAAGGATAAAGGTTTGGTAGAGCATAAAGATATATATTAGAGGTATAACAATGAATTGTCTCCTTTTTCAAAACAAGCAGATAATACTAAGGTGTGAAATTTCAGAAAGGATTGTGATTAGTCAAAATAAAACATGACGTCACACAAATATGAAATATGAGTTATTGTCACTTCGTTTAAAAACAAACCAATATTAGAATTATTCGAAACCATTTAATTTGGCATTACTGTTTGGTGACTAAAAACTTTTTGATATTTAATTCATATCAATGTTATGACTTTGCTTTTCATTATACTGCTTATCATAATATTTATTTTATTCATTGATTTGTTATTTATCTTAAAAGTTATGTACAGTGTATAAACATTTTCGTCTGATCCACTTTCTGAGTTATATCGGTGCACTGGAATCTTTCACAAATGAAGTTTTATAACATCAGAGTGCAAAGCTAGAATATACATTGCCCAACTGCAACCTCGTTTAATAATTTCCACATTATTGGCGATTTCAAAAAGTTTACTTTTCAATTACCGAATCTCTTAATGTACTATCCAGATCCCTGTACCCACTCCTCTCCTGGGAATATATCATTTTTTATGTTTCAATCATGCACTTACTGTGTACAAGAATTGTTTACTCGCGATTTATTCTAATTTTTAAAATTTCTAAACTGATGAATAGTGTTTCATCTTATCCAGACAGATAAGAATGCATAACAGATCGATCTTGTCATCCGGGACACTTAACAACATTTTGCCAGACAGGAAATGCAATCATTTATCAGACATTTAAGTGGTGCACACTTTGCAAAGTAAAACAATGGAGTGAGATTACTTTAGTGATATGACGATCTCAGTGCGCTTGTCCCTACGACATACTACAATGTGATTGTGTTCATTATAGCTGTTTGTATTGTACCACCATGCAGTCATTCAACTTCTTATCATATATGACCATATATAAATATTAGTATCGGTTTTAAGTTAAATTATAAGCCTTGGGAGTTCATTATTCGTCATGTTCTAGTTATTAAAATACCTTAATATCCATATCAAATGAAGAACAGTGATAATAAATATTTTAATGACATGTATTGTTTAATCTGAAACTTGGCAATAATATAGAAATATTCTGTATCGCTTTCAAATCAGTAAAGTCGATATGGTCGGGTGAATGCATGGCATCAAATAGCCTCTTATGCGATAACCTAGTATATCAAAGATGACAAAAAATATAGACTGTTACCAAAGTATGGATTATAATTACAAAAAGTTGAGATTATTACAAAAATAGAATTTTGTTATAAAAAGTAGATAATTAAACGATTATTTATAGCGATTTTTACAATAATGGATATCATTACAAAAATAGATATTACAATGTTTTTTAAATAGTGATTATTACATAATAGGAGATTATTACAGACTTGAACACATCAGCATAAAATTGTTGTCACACCAAAGACAGTGTGTCATGACATGTCACGTACAAATATGATCGTCCACTCAAACACTCGTTTGTTTTGGTGCTAGAAAGCCTAGTCGTTCAAATTACAATTGAATGTTAGATATCTTAAACGTCGTGCGTAAATACACTTTAGGACGTACCTTTTATCAAGACTTACAGTGTAGCCTACTACTTCAGAGTAAAATTGATGTGAAGTTTTTGGACTAGTTTGTAGTTTGTTGTGGTAATCCGTTCGTGTACCTAAGCAAATTGCAAACACAAATGTTGTTATACATGTACTGACACACATAATGATTGACTATACAGACAATTAATAGCTGTTGTACCGTTGTTATCGTTGCTGTTGGTGTCTACTTTGTGAATGACATTTTAGCACTTTAAGATTACATAAATCCAAATATATAGTATTTTATGTTAGACAATGCAGTGTTCGTTTGATAAATCCCCTCATTCTCATCAAGGTACACTATGTACTAGATCCTAACGTCAAGCTTGACATACAACATGCATAACTAATTTACAAACAATGGTCACCTAGTTGGTACACATGATATGTATATAGTTACTACAGGTAGCTTCTGACCTGATTTGTTGATATCTGTGTTTGTCTTAAATATATATATATATATATATATATTATATATATATATATATATATATATATATATATATATATATATATATATATATATATTTGTTTACGTGTATATCTTCACTAACGAATGTCTAAAGTGTCAAAGGTGTCCGTACACAAACTGTCACGTGGCATGGTTAACATTTTATTTTCGCAATTTGTATTACTGATGAAATGAACAAAACTACAGTGACAGAAAACTATAGAACATTAAAGATCATTGATACCATATGCTTAGTAGCATAGAATTCGCCAATATTTTGAGTATATCTATTTCTATAAAGAACTATTGTGACAAAACTATAGAACAATAAAGATCATTGATACCAAATGTTTAGTAGCATTTGTCAATATTTTGTGTAGGACTTTTATACAGAACTCAAAAACAAACCAGGACACGGCCTTTCCACAACATGTATCTTAGATAGGGAGAAAGGTTTTTATTCACTTTACGAAATATTCAAGTAATATTTCATGATAAAAAGAATAGAACTTTGGGGAATTCTTTGGTTGAAAACATTTTAAAATGACATATATATCCATTTATAGTAGTTTCTCTTCGTTATGCACTGCAACGTTAAAAGTCACAACATTTACCTCAAGTAAATACCGGAGATGACACAATATGTAGCACAAAAAGCAATTTAATTTTCAGTTGAAGTTCAACACGACAAACAAAATTAATGTTTATTATTTCATTTCAATGACGTAATTTCAATATTTTGTTAAAGTTCCTTTAGTTCACTTTCACTGGGCGCTCACAGAGATAAGAAGTAAATGATGGGAAATTGTGTTTGACCAATTTTAATTCAAGTCAATTTATCTTCCTTTTTATTCGCTAAATCTAAATCGATATATACAGGGTAGACATACATTATTGAAAGTTGGGATTTCTCATTCACAAATTGCCACTTAGTATGAGCTGGGTTTTTTTTTATATTTATAATTGATTTGTTGATTTATAAACATTAAATGTAAAATTAATGTTATTTTAGAATTTTCCAAATTTAGTAATTTTAAATATGATTTTATAAATTTTAAAATACCATATTCGAGAAATTCTAATATAACATAAACAATAAGAATAAGTTTAAAATGATCATTTAGTTGTCATGTTGTCAGTTTTAATTCACCGGCTTAACGTTGTTGCACGTGTATGTACAAAATTTACGACCCGACAACTAACTTTATATTGACACTGACCATGTTAATTCCAAATTTTCAACATGCCGTTGTTCTGCACGATTTCAGCTATTGTAGCTCTGTTTACCATATATTTGTCTTCACTAAGATACAAGTTTAAAACAATAACATTGTCATTTGCTGACTTTAAAATTTAAAATTTAATCAGTCATGTGCACACTAAATTGAATTTAAAACTGCACATAACACTAATGACATAGTTTATCACTTTATAAAAAATATTTTAATAAAAAAGATTAATCAAGATCTATGAAATTCGGTGAATAAACACATTTAATATTGATAGATAATCTACAATAAAGGGTCGTATATGTTTACGTACAGAGAACTTTCACAAACACATTACGTTTTGTCGTTGCGTAATCTGTTTGTCCATAAAAGCCACACAGGAACAATTTGTGGAATTGATAAAGTGATTAAAAGAGAAGACAAATCATGTGGTACAAGATGACAGTCACGAGACTCATTAAAATTTTCAAAAACGTCACTTTTCAACAATTTAAGGTTATCAAACAGCTACATACAGCTGTCGCGTAATAAAGGTCTGTGTTCCCTTTTCCCAGTTGCGTCATTGACAGATTTTATGAGCGAGGAGATGGAACCGTTACAAACATTAAACACATATCGACTATCCATATAACTGCCAATACCAGAAGATGAAAAGAAGAGAAACTAATTTAGTCTGAACCGTTGACATTTAATGCAGAAATGCACATATTATTTTTCTAAAATTTCAACTTTTTCTCATTATGATTTTACTGTCTCTTCCTCAGTTATTATTTTACTAACTAACCAATAGACCTTCGTATTTTTGGCATTTTGTAGGTTTGTACAGAAATGTAACCCGTGGCATGATCAATACTAGTACATTGTAATATTCGAATTTACATAGGAATAATTAGTCTTTCTGTTAAATTGATTCCGATTCAGAATATTAGATTTATTATTAGGCCTTGTATGATATCACTTTCCCTTTACAAAATGCATTTTAAATTGGAGCTCAGCCGAAGAAGTCTAATTGACAGAAAGGATTGTTTTGACCATTATAACTTTGTTATTATGTTTATAGATTTGAAAACTATTGAAACATTAGAAGTATTTACTATTGATAATTGATTGATAATTTTGCAACTTTGATTAACAAATCAAAGTCACAACTCACATTTTGCAGAATAACAAAGTCTAAAGTTACTGACTGTGTTAGTAATTAGTATATATTTCACTAACTCAGATGTCGCGTTACTTGCTCGAAAGTAATTGTTGATCCGTGTGTACCGATTGTGATAGGAATGTATCCCTAATTCATTGTAGACTCAGGACAGGTGTTATCGGACTATATGAGGATGTTTACCCATGACACCTGATCCCATCTCTGTATGTTCTAGAGGGCTGTGTCTGTCCAGTTTTCTGTGTCTGTATGCTGCGTGTGGGTTTTTTTAACACTTTAGGAATATAGGTTTTATACGAAGCCCATACATATTCAGACCGAAGTGTTGATATCAGTAATATAATATATAACATTTTGACTGAATAGTGTTTTACGCTAGGCCTACA
Organism: Atrina japonica; assembly: GCA_030159075.1. Lineage (NCBI taxonomy): Eukaryota > Metazoa > Mollusca > Bivalvia > Pterioida > Pinnidae > Atrina > Atrina japonica. The sequence goes on along the minus strand of BROG01000012.1, from coordinate 1,273,091 downwards.
ATTTACCCGGGGAAGGACCACTGACCTTCCGCATGTAAACGTACAAACTTTTTCACAAAACCAATAGATAACCTACATATAACGTATCTATTATTGAAATTTTTACTAAATCAAATAGAACTCAATTAAATATTTAATTCTAAAATACTTGTATTAAATCAAAATATAAAAGCACAAAAATGACACCGATTCTATCATAACCCCTAACAAAGCTGTGTAAAATATACTGTAAATCTCGTTGTATTCGCTAGAATTGTATTTACGCGTGATTTCGCGAGAGCTCTCGCTTAAGAAAATAAAATTATGATAACAGTTTCAGAATCGCGAAAATATCATCTCGTGATTAAATTAAGAAGTTGTGTACCGCGAAGTCACGCGAAATTTTGGGATTTACGGAATACAGTGAGTACTACTTAAAACATTGGTTTAACATAGATACGGTCAACGGTGCAATGTCACACACTTTCCTGTGTAGGGTCATCATTTATTTTTAGCGTATAGTCAGTAGGTTTTTGGTAATTATTTGATGAACTGGACACAATTGCGTCGACTGTAAACACCATATTAAGTCTCCAAAAACCTGCAATTCAACTGTTTGCAAGATTTGGATATAGCCTGTAGAAGGAACTCAGAAAGTGCCCTTGACAATGTAGCTCGTTTGTATGATTGGCCAGGATCCCAGTCTAGTAGCTCGTATTTATGCCAGTCCTAGCTGGGCTGGTAGTTTGGTAAAAAAAAATGCATTGTTTGATATCAATTCAGTAAATAAAAACACTTTATGATTGAAAAAAAAATGCAAAAAGAACATTTTGTGGTATTATGTGGGTGCCTTTCGAGATTGATTGCTGTCAGAAGATATGGTCAATGTATTTACTGGTTTTTTTTTTTTTTTTTTTTTTTTTTTTTTTATCAGTTTCGGGTTTTCACTTTTTGTAGACCTGAAAATACACACTAACGATTTATTGACACAAAAATTGTTTTGGTGGATCTAGAGCGGAGGTTATGGTTGTTGTTGAAAATTCTTTAAACAAAGAATTGAATTAGTGATGTTCTCCAGAGAGAATGATTATATTTGCTTATTAGTGTCTGGAAGTCAGAAAATAGCCTCTAAGATCTTTTAACGATTAAAACTTGGACATTGCTGTTGCACATTTTATATTTGCTGAATCTCAATTCATAGTAGGGAAATAATCAGTTTGTCAATTCAATGCATTTGAGATAAAAAAAATATATATAGTTCCCAATTTAATGTGTGGACGCCACATGGTGACCTCTCAGGGCTTGCAAACTGCTAAGAATTAATCCTGAGAGCATACCCGGGCCCGTGGATGCGTTTGTGGATTTAATGTATGGAATCTATAAAATGCATTTTTGGGCTTCAGGGTTGGAAAAATCCATATGCAACGAACCTCCTGACATTCGGGCGTTGACTTTTTAATGTATTTGTTTATTTTTGGGACGGCAAATCAAAAGAAAAAACATGTTACACAAATTAATAGCCGCCGAGTTAGAAATTGTCAAATGTAAAACGAAATTCTTGACACCCCACCCCCACCCTAGCATTTGTTTCTTGATAACTTGCATACAGTGTATGAAGTATGCTTACATGTAAGACGAGCTTTGAATTCATACGTAACTTACATCAACCCCACGCAAATAAAAATCGAAAATGAATGGCGAGTGTGGAATAATAGGATCCCGTAACGCCTATTTAACCTTGGTTTTACCCATTAATTAAGGCGATATTACACTTTGTGGTATACTCGTCTGTAGTCAGATAATATGGATGTTCAATGACACCATTTATTGCCCGTCGTATTATTCCAACTTTCATTAACCACTAGGTACTAAGACTCCTGGTGATAGTACAAGTGACCTAGCTACCAAACATTGGAATTAGACTCCGGTCAAGCTCGGATCAACTCGGTTTACATCTTCTAGATAATACAGGTAAGTTCTCTTTTTTTATTTGCGGTTTTAGATTTACTTTTAATCTATAAATGTGTTCGGAATTAAAAGTGAAAGCAAATGTCACAGAAATGAATGAGGAGAATGTAGAATAACAAACTGAGTCTGCATGATTGTAATAAATCAAAAGGAATCGTTTGTTTATACCTTATATATATATATATAATAATGATAATAATAATAATAGTATGTGCGTTCGTGAGTGTCACGGTGTGCATGCACGTATGCATGTGGGACGTGTGTGTGTGTGTGTGTGTGTGTGTGTGTGTGTGTGTGTGTATGTGTGTGTTTTAGACCCTGGTTTTTCCTGGAGCTAAACTGTGTCATTGTTATTTCACAAATCTTGTCTTATCAATTAAATCGAGCATTAAAGACCCTAGCGGCCAATGGATTAGTGGCAATGATAGGTAGTATCCTATAAAAGATTCTCACAGCTTAACAATACCAACTTGTTATCTTAAAAAGCAAATATGCACCTTCATTATTATCAAACTGCGAGAACATAAATCTCTGCATTTTAAAGATTTTAAAATTGTGGCATTAGGTACATATATGTGATCAGTTGCGTATGCTGTCGTAATAAGCTAGTGGTTGAATTTTCAACCAGTCTATTACCAATATTTAGGATTAAATGGGATTATTAAAAACGTTATATGATACACCTTGACTACAGACAATATATGTCTTAATGTTTATCAAAGAACACGAGTCCATATGCGTGTGCGCGCGTGTGTATGTGTGCTACATGCGATTACTTAATAGTTTAATTATTTATCTGATTTTGAAGAATTTGTATTTTACGCCACACTGAACAATTTTTCATGTGGCATTTTTTTTTTTTTTTTTTTTTTTGGGGGGGGGGGGGGGGGGGAGAATCCCCGGTTACAATGTAGCCGCGGGTATACTGGCAAACTTTTCCCTGCTGACCAGAAGTGAGAGACTTCATGGTTTAAAGCGCGATGCTCTAACCACTCGGCCATTGAGGTCCCTTTAAAAGTTTAAAGAAATGCTCACAACAGATTTTAATGGTGCGAACTTGTTTGATCAGGATTATTCGTTTTACTGATTGCTTTCATACTGACTCATTCTGGTCATCCGTATCCGAAATGGAAGTGTGACCAGCTCCTGAAAAATACATTGGCACACTGATTTACTGATTTTCAAATATTTAACTTTTTTCTTCTATTATTGCCATGTTTTAAATTCTTAAATTTATAATGTTTAGCGTGGCAGGTAAATGAAAAAAATCATCGCCGCATTTCCATAGACATTTTTACGAAATTAATTTTACAGTTTCTAAATATCTGCAATGCTTTGTGGGAACCTAAATTCTTACCTAAAAATTTACATTTATGTCTTGTCCTGTGCATATTAGACATGTACACCTTCAATAATTTGACGCCGCCAGACGATTGTAAACGATACACTTGTCTATTTCATTCCTCTAAAATTGACAGTTGCAACAACCATATTGTTTGAGTTTAATTGATCGAATTGAAATCGAACTATCATTTAACAATAAGTCACATGCTTGTTTCCTCTGACTTAGATAACAGGGAAATATCTAATAACGACCGACTTAGTACGAACATTAGTAGCCAACAAAACGGGGTATCAGCTTGCTGCTTCAACGTAGGTACATATCCATAGCTATATGAATCGTCTGACAAGTCTGATAGTTGCCCAGATCAAATACGTCGTACTTATACAAGACGTGTATACATGGATCTATATACTCGCATAATATTACATATACACAGTGCTGCATTATTTATCTAGAAAACATCATTATTTTTTTGTAAAATAAGTTGATAAAAACATTTGCTACACAGACAGGTTGCTTATATGCTAACATGCGTGTCGCTTTAAGATCGACTTGTCTGCATTGCCGTTTCCTTGCGGGCATTAAAGTTCAGTCTACGTATTCACTAAACATATAGTTGACCGAGGCTTAAACCTCTTAAATAGGGAAAAATATACTGACCAAATTATCCAAATAAAAGTATGCAAATATAATTATAAGTGGGGATATACGCTGTTGTGTACTGGACGACATCGGATACAAATCAAGTCTTGATAGTCATTTTCCTTTGTCCTTCTGGCGTGGTCACTGGTGGTATGTCCAGTAACGTTTGATAAAATCTAACTTATTTGGATTTGTTTTTCTTTACTTAACCAGATGTTAAACTAGGGGACAAATTACTCCTTTTATCAAACTACTGACCAATCATTTGTGAAGTTTATTTTTATTTTACAGAATTCGTTTGGATATCACCATCGTCCAATGTCTCGTTTGGGTAACGTGCGCTGCTCTACAAGATGAAGTTACCGCAATTAAGTTTAACTTTTATTACCGTTTTATCATTGCATTTCGCACAGGTAAGACAAAAAGTAATTAATCTAATTCATATATATATATATATATATATATATATATATATATATATATATATATATATATATATATATATATATATATATATATATATATATATATATAATATGCATGGTTGATTTCCTCACATAAATCAGTTTGTCTGGCATTAGAATAAATTTCTAAGAAGTAATAGATTCAAAGAAACAATTTGAGTTTGCAAAGATGAATGGTTAACATGCAAGTGTCGGTCCAAATGACGGCGACATTGAGTTGTGCATAACTTTACTGTCTGCAAATTATTTCTTGAAAATTTTGTGACCGGTGGAGAGTAGGTCAAGTTTAGAATATTCTCACATTAATTAATATTAAGTTTTGAGCATAGGGACCCAAGTCTTCGAATTAGGACATTTCAATGGACCCATGACTTCAATAGGTGTTAGTGATGTAGCTACGTTAATGCGTACACATCATCATCTGAGCAAAATGAAATTGCCTTTGATGTGCGTTGTATTTAGTAAATTTTCAATGAAATATATATCTTTTCCTCTAAAATCAAGGAGATTTCGGGATCTTCGTCACCCAGGACCCCTGTACCGGGCGCTGCCTTGGATTTAAGCAACCAAAGACCCTTCTTAGTAATATTAATATTACTGTTACGCAATCAATTTAAATACCCGTAATTTGACGGTCAAACATCTAAAAACTAAAAAAATCCAAATTAATCTCAGATCCAGGTGAATGAATAAAGATTAAATTGCTTTTGAATGGTCGGGAAAACGCACTCAATCTCTTACACAGAGTTGTCGGTCCTTGCACTCTCGATCAAGATTTGTAATCGAACACACTCAAGTGTTCACTGCCCGGATGTTAACTGATTTCTGTGGGGTAAACTTTTCCAGAGTTGATGGTGGAATATTGAGGACTATGATAACAAGGTAAAATATTTGGATTTCTACATACTTTTTGCCACCCTTTGCCGGCTTTGGCAGTTCGCACTTAAAACGGAAAGCTGGATCTACCGTAATTTCTGTGGAAATCCACTAGATAGACATCCTGACCTTTTGTATAGCAGGGATTTTCCTACTCCAATAATATTTGAGTTCGCCTTACTTCGGATGTGCCGAAGAGCTAGCAAGTCAAACGTATCTCGCAGTTTAAACCAGTAGGGGTTTCCTAGGCTGATTTGGGATCCGGTTACAGGACCCATTCCCAATTCAAAAATGGCTTGTATTTTCCTAAAATTTTGCAAAAATATTCAATTTTGATATTCAAAATAAAAAATAATGTATTTTCAAACAAATGTATCAAATTAAGATTTTCTATTTTAGTATAAATGTCGTATTTTCTCCGGGTTTCCCGGACTCAGGACCCAGAATTTTGGAGGTAGGAAAACCCCTGTATAAATGTTTGTCCGACGATCAGGTGTTTGACTCTCGATTTTAACTTACAGATAAAATGTCTAGCTCCTGTGCCTACAAAGTACAGAATGCAGGCTGCTAACATTGTAAAATAACATGTCGCATGCAGTACATGTGTTCTTGTTATAGCCGAGTGACATATTATTTTAATACGTAATGCCCTTTAACACGAGCACTGTTATGACTAATCTGTGATACACAGCAGTATTTTAGGATATTTGAGTTAATTCTCATGCCCAGAAAAAAAATCATTGAATCCCCTCTGTTTGGAATAGTTAACAGTTATTTATTCCATATTGAGATGAAGCAATGCACAGCAGGGTGTGATGGCCATTTATTTAACTTGTGAAAACAAATGTGAAAAAATGGAACCATTTGTATTATAACTCTTCAAGGCACATTTTCCAGGTATTTTGGGTTTTATACGACATGGATAAAAAATAAAAGTCTTTGAGACTTGTTCCACATTACAAATTTGCACAAATAATGAAGTCTCACATGACCTAATTTACTTCTGATGTAAAAATAGTGATTATTGTACAAAAAACTATTTTGATAAACTGAAATGAATAAAGAAATCAGACTATCTGATGAAAAAGATATATGATGTACTTTGTTGTTTTACCTTGATATCAGTACAAATGTTTTTATTTTGATGATTGGTTGCTTTACAAAAGTACTTTGAAATTGATGATTTATTTGGACTTGGGACTATATAAAAATAATAGTAGTAGAAATATTTATGATTTAGCTTGGATATATAATCAATATTGATGTGTTATCATTCTATAGTTTAGAGTAATGCATATTTCACTGACTTAAAAATGACAAAAAATTTGCTGGCCTTGACAACAGCACCAATGAATACTATAGGATGATGCATAATTAATATCTTAGTTTTTGGTTTGGTTTTTACTTTCCCATTTTTGATGTTCCGAGACCTTAATTTTATAATCCCTTTAACCCCCTTTTTTCACATATTTTATTTTGTTTACAGACTTTATGTATTCGAGTGTGGGGTGACTGGAGTCAGTTTGGTGAATGTACAAGATATTGTGGGGGAGGCATTCAGTCTCGGATCAGGCCATGTTTGTATGAAATGTAGGTACTATCAATACTGAAATATATCCCCAAAAAATAGATATGGTTAACATTGCATTTCATTTATTAGAAGTCTATAATAATTAATATCGGTACTTTAAACTGATGATACTCTATTAAAGCCGACCACAAACACAACAAGGTCAGCACTGAGATGGATTCCACGGTAAAACAGGAGGTACAAGGACAACACCTGGATCAGAGATCTAGAGGCATTCTCCAAGAGAATGGAGATGAACTAGAGCAAATGACTCCATACTAATTTGCCAGCAGGTTTCTATTTAGTGGTCTATGAGTTGCTACATTTTTTGGTAAAACTGGAAAATACACATGTACACTAAAAGTTTAGGTTTAATAAGATATTTTTTGCTTAGGGGAAACAAACTATGCCTGGGAACATAGGCTGAAGTAAAGAAGTAAAGATCACTTGTAAACTTTCAAAAAAATTTCTAGCTAGTTTATTTGAAAAAATATAATATATAATTTCATGAAATTCTGTGAAACAGAATATTTACTTTTCATTAGATCAATGATACTATATGCTATTTCAAATATGAATATTTAAATGACTTTACAACTAGCTTTACATACATGTGAAGGGAACCTTTAATTTTTCACTAAACCAATGAATACAATTTCCTTTAGAGCTGGCAATTTTCTATTTCAAATTTGCCTGAGTTCTGTTTTCAGTTTTGATGAATTCCGTTTTAATAATACAAATTCATAATCATTCATGTACCTCCAAAGCGAACAAAACAAAATAAAAACAGAAATTTATGAAAAATTAGGTGATGAAATAAATGAAATGAAGTTTATAACATACAGAAGTTTCATCACATTAGTTCACAAATTTTAAATACTGTGTGTTGGTATTTTTAAAGATGTTTAAAAAACGCAAATTCCATTTCAGAATGCTGATTCTGGGATTCTGTCTGCGATTCTGTGATCACAGAAAATCAGTGGCCCTACATTATTAAATATTCAAATTAATTTACAACTGACTTTATATATGCTAAATGAAAGGGGCATTAGCTGTGTTTCTTTCCTAAAAACTTTCCCACCTTTTTACTATTTAGATTGATATACAATAACATAAAAGAGATATACAAAGGCACAACAATTCCTAAACTCCTATATATTTTGTGATAATTGTTTGGGAAACCAAGCTTTGGTACTTTTTCAATTGCAGTCTTAATATTTGTATATAAATACCACATTAGATCTGACCTTATTTTCACAAAATATATACAGGAATATAAGATTTTATGCCTGTTTGTTTGTTTATTGTTGTTTAACATCCCACTCAAGAATATTTCACTCATATGGAGACGTCAACAAATGCCGTTGAAGGGCTTCAAATTTTGGCCTATGCTTGGCACTTACGGCCATTGAGCAGTGAGGGTTCTTTAACGTGCCGACACCTACTGTGACACGGGGCCACAGTTTTATGCCTGTACATCAAGTACAAGCAGTAAAAGAAGAAACAATTAAAATAATTGTTATCGGTAAACACAGATATAATATCATTTTTATTTTTTTTAGCCAGATTTATAGATGGTTCTCAAGTGAGCGAATTAGGCCTACTTGGGCCTCTTGTATTAAATTTTTGTCTAATAATCAGATAAAGGTTGGAGTTTGAATTCTTTTTCATCAGTACAGCTTTACAATATTCAAGTGACCAAATATTTAGCTTGCTGATAAAGCAAACATTTATATGACTTCAACTTGTAAAAGTCAATTTAAATATATGGACTTTATAAAAATTAATATGAAAGGAAAACGGTCATTGACCAAATTATCAGGCTTTAAATGTGCTAAATATGTTTATATATTAAAAATTCTTGTAAAAATAAATAATATTTTATACTCTAGCATGATTACTAAGGTCAGACTGAAGTTTGTCAACAATTGCAAATTTTATGCATACAGTCTACGGAAATAGATTTATAACTATGAATGACACTAGTGCATGATTTAAAAATGTGGGACCAAACCTCTAGAGACACATAGCCTTCTTGATAAACAGTACTCTTTAATGTTGGACTATGGTATGGTACAAGACATACACCTGTAGAATCATGTTGCCTTCTTGATCAACAGTACTCTTTAATGTTGGACTATGGTATGGTACAAGACATACACCTGTAGAATCATATTGCCTTCTTGATCAACAGTACTCTTTAATGTTGGACTATGGTCAACCTATGTTACAAGACATACACCTCTAGAAACATACTGCCTTCTTGATAAACAGTACTCTTTAATGTTGGACTATGGTCAACCTATGTTACAAGACATACACCTGTAGAATCATATTGCCTTCTTGATCAACAGTACTCTTTAATGTTGGACTATGGTCAACCTATGTTACAAGACATACACCTGTAGAATCATGTTGCCTTCTTGATAAACAGTACTCTTTAATGTTGGACTATGGTATGGTACAAGACATACACCTGTAGAATCATGTTGCCTTCTTGATAAACAGTACTCTTTAATGTTGGACTATGGTATGGTACAAGACATACAACTCCAGAAACATGTTGCCTTCTTGATAAACAGTACTCTTTAATGTTGGACTATGGTATGGTACAAGACATACACATCTAGAAACATACTGCCTTCTTGATAAACAGTACTCTTTAATGTTGGACTATGGTCAACCTATGTTACAAGACATACACATCTAGAAACATATTGCCTTCTTGATAAACAGTACTCTTTAATGTTGGACTATGGTCAACCTATGTTACAAGACATACACATCTAGAAACATATTGCCTTCTTGATAAACAGTACTCTTTAATGTTGGACTATGGTCAACCTATGTTACAAGACATACACATCTAGAAACATATTGCCTTCTTGATCAACAGTACTCTTTAATGTTGGACTATGGTCAACCTATGTTACAAGACATACACCTCTAGAAACATACTGCCTTCTTGATAAACAGTACTCTTTAATGTTGGACTATGGTATGGTACAAGACATACACCTGTAGAATCATATTGCCTTCTTGATAAACAGTACTCTTTAATGTTGGACTATGGTATGGTACAAGACAAGAAACATACACCTCTAGAAAACATACTGCCTTCTTGATAAACAGTACTGCCTTCTTGACTCTCTTTAATGTTGGACTATGGTACAAGACATATGGTACAAGGCATACAACTCTAGAATCATACTGCCTTCTTGATAAACAGTACTCTTTAATGTTGGACTATGGTATGGTACAAGACATACACCTCTAGAAACATACTGCCTTCTTGATAAACAGTACTCTTTAATGTTGGACTATGGTATGGTACAAGACATACACCTGTAGAATCATATTGCCTTCTTGATAAACAGTACTCTTTAATGTTGGACTATGGTATGGTACAAGACATACAACTCTAGAAACATACTGCCTTCTTGATAAACAGTACTCTTTAATGTTGGACTATGGTATGGTACAAGGCATACAACTCTAGAAACATACTGCCTTCTTGATAAACAGTACTCTTTAATGTTGGACTATGGTATGGTACAAGACATACACGACATACACTCTGTAGAATCATGACATTGCCTTCTTGATAAACAGTACTCTTTAATGTTGGACTATGGTATGGTACAAGACATACAACTCTAGAAACATACTGCCTTCTTGATAAACAGTACTCTTTAATGTTGGACTATGGTATGGTACAAGGCATACAACTCTAGAAACATACTGCCTTCTTGATAAACAGTACTCTTTAATGTTGGACTATGGTATGGTACAAGACATACACCTGTAGAATCATGTTGCCTTCTTGATAAACAGTACTCTTTAATGTTGGTACAAGACTATGTAGAATATGGTACAAGACAGTACTCTTTATACACCTGTAGAATCCTGTGTTGCCTTTCTTGATAAACAGTACTCTTTAATGTTGGACTATGGTATGGTACAAGACATACACCTGTAGAATCATGTTGCCTTCTTGATAAACAGTACTCTTTAATGTTGGACTATGGTATGGTACAAGACATACACCTCTAGAATCATGTTGCCTTCTTGATAAACAGTACTTTTTAATGTTGGACTATGGTCAACCTATGGTACAAGACATACACCTCCAGAATCATGTTGCCTTCTTGATAAACAGTACTCTTTAATGTTGGACTATGGTATGGTACAAGACATACACCTGTAGAATCATGTTGCCTTCTTGATAAACAGTACTCTTTAATGTTGGACTATGGTATGGTACAAGGCATACACCTGTAGAATCATGTTGCCTTCTTGATAAACAGTACTCTTTTATGTTGGACTATGGTCAACTTATGGTACAAGACATATACCTGTAGAATCATGTTGCCTTCTTGATCAACAGTACTCTTTAATGTTGGACTCTATGGTCAGCTATGGTCATCACATAAGCCAGGAGTTGTAGTGTGTTTCCATTTTACAATTTTTTTTAACTTGCATCTCAAGTGCCCTGAGTTAGGAAATTTTGTATAAACAAAGATATACATTTTTTTTTTAGCAAAACTGATTTTAAGGAAAGAATGCATTTCTTGCCAGAGGACACAAACCTCCATGGTATGATGTTTTATATTAATGGAACATTGATGGATCAGCTCATGTATGGCTTTTTTTTTTTTTTTTTTTTTTTTTTTATGTCCCCTCTTCAAGGCAAAAGGGCATTTAATGTTACCACTGATTGTCCTTTTGTACATCTAATTTTCATTTCCGCATTCTAACTGTAGTTTGCCTAATCTAAATTTTATGAAGCTTGTAAACAATGCTGAGAACCACAAAACACAGACAGACAGTTATTCAGCTACCATTCTAGTGTTTGGCCCCTTTATAACTTGGAAAAATGTCATTTCAGCATTCTAACTTTCATTTGCATCATTCAAATTTTATGAAACTCATATATAGTGGTGAGAACCTCGAGATGTAGGCAGAGTGAATTTGGGCAATAGACCCTTTCGCGATAACTGCGGTCCCTCAACTTTGAGGGAATAAATGATACAGATACCCACAAAAATATAGACATCGTTTTAGTAACTGATTGTTTTTTGACGTCATTTTCCGGGAATCTGTATCATTTATTCCCTCAAAGTTACAGGACCGCAGTTATGGTGAAAGGGTCGATTAGTCATTTATTGTTCTAGAGTTATGTCCCTTTATTTCTTTTGAAAATTGCCAAAAAAATTGTTTTCGCTCATATCAAATGCTCTCAAAAAGTATTTTCAAGTTTTCTTGAATTCAACATGTATTAAAATATGAATGTCAAACGCTTTAATTTTTTCCTAAAAATGTTTTCAGACATGATGCAGACAGCAGAAAATATATTTTCACAAACCATTTTTCAACCAATTCATGTCTGAAAAGCAAGTACTAGTAATTGATTTGTAGTGGCCTAAATGTAAAAAGGCTAATGTATCTGATATGCCTCATGTTGTACACTGTGACTGTATGGTTTCTCTGTTATTGTTGTAAGTCATTGTAATAAGGTTCAACTCATCACATAGGTCATAAACAAACATTTCTGTGAACAAAATTGGTTCCTGTTCTACTAACTTGACAATCTCTGAAATATTACCTTTAGCTCATTAATCCCTGAAATACAATGGACTCTGCTATAAATCAATAACTTAGACCAGTCCAACTGTGTTTCTAGGAGTGATTGAGTTAAGATGTAAATTTCTAAATTATCTTCAATATTTAGGGTTTAAATAAAAATGTAACTTGCTGTTTACAGGAAATAAGAGGTTAGAGACCCTGAGTGATACCTGCTTCATTTTTTATTGAAAATAATAATACAAATTTAAATAAGTGCTCAGAGGTTAATATGCATGCAGGTAAATGTAGGTAAATGTTAAAGTAAATCAAAATGTTTTTGAGATATTTAACCGCAAATATGATGAATCATGTATATTCTACTGACATTTAATTTCATTTAAATTTTATAAATTTTAGAAAACATAAAAAAATTTGCATCTGTATTAAAGTTATGCTGATGTACATATCTTATTTAAGTTTTAGGACAAAAAAAAAGTTATGAATATTTATCTGATATATTTTTTGACATTAACTGCCTGATTTAACTTTAATATGATATCATCCAAAACTTCTAAAATAGGCCAATGTATATCTCTTTATATATGTAAAAAAGCAGTAAATAGACCAACGACATAGACAAAAATATTATCAAAATTTGGGGAACACCTGTCCCTTCATTGGGACAAGACCAGCTACCGGTACTTGAAAAACATGCGCACACACACACATACACACACACACACACACACACACACACACACATTTATATATATATATATATATATATAAAGTTTGCAAAAAATGCAATGAAATAGTAATGAAAGCGCTAATGTTAATTGCTGTCTTTTAATTTTAGCCCACCATCAACAGATGGTAGGACTATACAAATCGCCGTGGTCCATCCGTCCTAAACAATTCTTGTTTCTCATAAGGTATTGAAGGGATCTCCTTGAAATTTGAGATCAAGGTTCCCCTTGAGATTCAGTTGTGCATATTGCATTTTCAGAGAGATCAGAATCTAATATGGCCGACAAGGGACCATTTTGGATTTTGACCAAAGGAAGTTTGTCACTGCTACTTCTCAGAAAGAATTGATGGGATCTCCTTGAAATTTGACATGAAGATTCCCCTTGAGGTCTATTTGTGTATTACATTTTCAGAGTGATTGGAATCCAACATGGCTAACAAGCGGTCTTCTTTGATTTAGACCAAAGGAAGTTTTTTACTGTTATTTCTCAGTAAATACTAATGGGATCTTATTTAAATTTGACATGAAGTTTCCCTTTGAGGTCTAGTTTGGCATATTACATTTTCAGAGAGATCAGAATCCAATATAGATGACTGGTGGCCATCTTGGATTTTGACCATAGGAAGTTTGTTATTGCTATTTCTCAAAAAGGACTGAAGGGATCTCCTTGAAATTTGACATGAAGGTTCCCTGTGAGGTCTAGTTTGCATATGACATTTTCAGAGAGATTAGTTTCCAAAATGGCTGACAGGTGGCCATCTTGGATTTTGACAATGGAAGTATGTTACCCCTATTTCTCAGTAAGTACCAAAGGAATCTTGTCTTAATTTGACATGAAGTTTCCCTTTGAGGTCTAGTTGGCCATATTACATTTTCAGAGAGATCAGAATCCAACATGGCCGACATGCTGCCATTTTGGATTTTGACCAAAGGAAGTATGTTACCATTTATATTTCTTAAAAACTACTGTAGGGATCTCATTGAACGAGGGTTGCCTTTGAAGTTTGATGTCTTTTCACCTGAGGTATAGATGTGCATATTACATTTTCAGAGAGATCAAATTTCAAGATGGACACCTGTCAGCCATGCTGAATTCCATTCTCACTGAAAATGTAATATGTTCAGTTCAAGTTCAGTTTCGCTATAATCTTGTGAAAAAAGTATTTCACAGAAATATGGATTTAAGTTCAAATTCAATGTTGAGACACAAAATAAGAGAAAAGAAGAGAAAAGAACAGTCTGTCAGAGATCAGACATAGAACATTCCATGGTGGACGCCAAGATCCCTCTTGGATATCTTGTTTTTATATTTAATACAAAGCATTTTGGATCATTAATTATTTTGGATATATATATATATATATATATATATATATATATATATATATATATATATATATATATATATATGTGTGTGTGTGTGTGTGTGTGTGTCTGTGCACAGTGGAATATATCATTATGTTGAAATCGGATGAGTCACAATTCCAGATAATTGTTAAAGTGAAATGGCTGGTTTAGTTTTATCGATAGAAACAATATGTGTAATTAAAATTTGGGTTGTTTCTAATTGTGGATATCTTGGTAAAAGGACAATCCCTGTGAATGTTAAGATAACAAGGTTTAACTATATATATATATATATATATATATATATATATATATATATATATATATATATATATATATATATATATATATATATATATATATATATATACATATATATATATAATTATATATAATAGGACCCATGATACAGAATAAAGCAAATCAAAAGAGAGACTGGTTGACAAAATGGATAAGGGAAAAATACTTTTTTAAAGGTTAAACAACTTTTAATTCCTGTGAAATACATGTGAATTTCCTTATTTGGTATATACACATGTACACAGGGATCAACAATAATGTAAATTTTCACCTGTTCTGCAGGACAGGTAGCATTTGAATCTACTTGTCCAAATGCAAAAATAACTTGGTCCAAAAATCAAATGTAACAATCAAAGATAATTATTTTGTGTTTAAACAAGAATAATCTTTATTGAATTAAATTTTGTCTTCAACTATTTCACTTGTCAAGCCTTAATGTTGAATCCTGGTACATCGTATATAGCATTGGCTTCTTACTAAGGAAACAAAATTCTGGATATCTTTCATTAAGTAATGCTGATGTAAGATAATGGAAAAGTAGGTAGACGGAGAGAAAATAAAGTATACGTCTAAGGTTGCACATCTCATGATTTCTGATCAGCCATTCTCTTTTTATGGGTGTATTAAAATTCATTAGTTTTCACCACGTTGAATATGTAAGGGTTGGCATGCAGACCTAAGATTTATTCAATGCTTTGTGATTATCTTTCAATCTTTCAGACTTGATTTAAATTTTCATTCTTACACATTCTTAAAAGTTAAATGCAAAAAATTTGAAACACTAAGTGCAAGAAAATTTGAAAATGTTCAACTATGAATATATTAACTATTTAGTTTAAATCTTGCAGATCTGACAAAAACCAAAAACAAAGATGCACAGCACCAACAACAGAGACGCAATATAGGTCATGTAATATGCAGGTAAAGAACATGTATGGATTTAAAATAGAAGTTTATTTACATTCTTATATTGTCCTATATTTCCATCTTTCTATATTAGGAATATTTGTTAAACTCATTTACTAAAGAAAAAACACAACTAGTTCACTATTCCTGTTATAGCTAAATATACAACACATACTATGAACACCATATGACTGAAGATAAAAACAATACATACCTTGAATACCATACAACTGAACATAAAACAACACATACCTTGAATACCATATAACTGAACATAAAACAACACATACTATGAACACCATACAACTAAACATAAAACATCACATACCTTGAACGCCATATGACTGAAGAAAAAAACAATACATACCTTGAATACCATACAACTGAACATAAAACATCACATACCTTGAATACCATACAACTGAACATAAAACATCACATACCTTGAATACCAGATGACTGACAGTAAAACAACACATACCTTGAACACCATACAACTGAACATAAAACAACACATACCTTGAATGCCATATAACTGAACATAAAACAACACATACCTTGAATACTATATAACTGAACATAAAACAACACATACCTTGAATACTATATAACTGAACATAAAACATCACATACCTTGAATACTATATAACTGAACATAAAACAACACATACTATGAACACCATACAACTAAACATAAAACATCACATACCTTGAAGGCCATATGACTGAAGATAAAAACAACACATACCTTGAATACTATATAACTGAACATAAAACAACACATACCTTGAATACTATATAACTGAACATAAAACAACACATACTATGAACACCATACAACTAAACATAAAACATCACATACCTTGAATATTATATAACTGAACATAAAACAACACATACCTTGAATACTATATAACTGAACATAAAATAACACATACTATGAACACCATACAACTGAACATAAAACATCACATACCTTGAAGGCCATATGACTGAAGATAAAAACAATACATACTATGAACACCATACAACTGAACATAAAACATCACATACCTTGAAGGCCATATGACTGAAGATAAAAACAATAATACTATGAACACCATACAACTGAACATAAAACATCACATACCTTGAATACTATATAACTGAACATAAAACAACACATACCTTGAATACTATATAACTGAACATAAAACAACACATACCTTGAATACTATATAACTGAACATAAAACAACACATACCTTGAATACTATATAACTGAACATAAAACAACACATACCTTGAATACTATATAACTGAACATAAAACAACACATACCTTGAATACTATATAACTGAACATAAAACAACACATACCTTGAACACCATATAACTGAACATAAAACAACACATACCTTCAATACTATATGACTGAACATAAAACAACACATACTATGAACACCATACAACTGAACATAAAACAACACATACTATGAACACCATACAACTGAACATAAAACAACACATACTATGAACACCATACAACTGAACATAAAACAACATATACCTTGAACACCATACAACTGAACATAAAACAACACATACCTTGAACACCATACAACTGAACATAAAACAACACATACCTTGAACACCATACAACTGAACATAAAACAACACATACCTTGAACACCATACAACTGAACATAAAACAACACATACCTTGAACACCATACAACTGAACATAAAACAACACATACCTTGAACACCATACAACTGAACATACAACAACACATACCTTGAACACCAGATGACTGAACATCAATGCATACATTGAACACCATATGACTGAAGATAAAACATCACAATTTACTCTGAACACTATATCACTGATGTTGAAAGTAAAACAACACATAAATTGAACACCATATAATTGAATCTGAACATAAAACAACATTGAAACAAGCAGACAAATATAGATTTGAACAACATGTGTACTGTTATAAAAGACAAATCTCAGATCAATTCTAAACATACACATTAAAAGTACATATTAATTTTTTGTCCCAAAGATAGATGATTAGATGTCATATTGTTTTTGTTTAGTTAATTGTCTGTTTTTAACATTCGAGTTTCCATCAAATAATTTGAGTTTTATTCCTCAAATTGTAAACAAGTTATCGGTATTGGTGTACATTAGTAAGACCTGACATGATCTGGATCTGGGCCAACACAAGGCTATACTTCCTGACAGTTATAATACTTCAGATTCTGCATCGTTATCATACTTTATAGTATTATTAAATGGATGTTGTGTTATGTCTTAGTGCAGTTGTATTAGGTTGAGATCAGCTGTATTGGATTAAGGTGGAGCCGCGGGCCAATACAGCTGATTTAGACCCAATACGACTGTACGAGGACATAATACAGGATCAATATGAAAACATCCATTTCAGGACACCTTTATTAACCAAAGACTTGAAATAACCAACAAAAGCCGACTAAAATAATAAATTTATGTGAAGCCGCTATAAGCAAAATAACCTTTGACAATATACCTTTTACTGCTTCACTGTTAGTACTCATTCAATAATTTCATTATAATTATTACATCACAATACATTTTTGTTACATCATAAGCAAGTGACGTCAGATATGTCCAATTCAATGAAGTGTGTAAAACCGTTGCTTTTGTACATTTTGTTTATGATAGATCTGCATCATATGAAATGCTGGAAAAGCTTTATAGGCTCTAGGCCTACCCAAAGGACAGTCGTACTGACATAAAATTTACAGTTTTCACTCTTGTCCCCTATGGAATTCACTGACAGTGTATATCCCATAAGATATTCAGTCAGATAAAGACTGTGTAAGTTATATAATGACCGGAGTCAAAATACCAATCACGTCTTCCCGTCTTGTGCATTTCTGTCTGAGACTCAGTTCTCGGGAAATCAATTACAGTCCATTTCAGTTTACTCCCCATTTATCCCATACTTTTTCTGAAGCAGGGTCATTTTCTCAATAAGCTTCCATTCATGAATCAGGACCAGAAGTGAAAATTCTGCATTAGACTGGCTAAAATTACTGTATTAACCGGTATTTCTTTATTAGCCCTGCATTAGTGACCAGTTATCAGACACTTGGAATCATATCAAATGGACAATTTCAGTGTATCCTAAGTCATTGGTTAATAATTTGCTATAATAACACATTTATGGACCTGGTCTATTTGTAATGCTATAGTTAAGAAGGTATTCAAGATTGTTTGAGGTTGGTTTAATTTAGGGGATGTAAAAATGTAACTGTGAGATGAGCTTTGCAATATTTGATTATTCTATGTTTTTCCTAAATTTAGGAGTGTCCACCTGGAACTAGGGATTTTAGAGCAGAGCAGTGTCATGAATTTAGTGGGATTCCGGTTGATGGCATAATTCATGAGTGGAAACCTTTTTATGGAGGTAATGTTTACAGTCATAATGTTTGTTTTATCCATTATTCTAGTTTAAGGGGCCTAATTTTCTGTAACTGATCTTGATCTTGCAAGTAAATGTTTTGGTTGTATCATTTGATCCCATTGGACCCCAAATCTTTAAAGGTAACTCGATCATTGAGTATTGATATAACCAATGACACATGTTTACATTAAACTGTTTCCATGTGACATTCTGTGAAAAATCACCTTTGAAGGTCTGAGAATGATGGCTCAGATGTAGCCATCTTTGTGGTTGGATACAAACAACTATATCACTGTTGGACAAAAATAGATTGTTTTTATAATTATTTTTTATTTTAACAGGTGACAATAAATGTGAACTCCTGTGTATGGCTGTTAATGAAACATTTTACCAGCGTCTTATGGAAAAGGTCATAGATGGAACACCATGTGATCAATTGTCCAATGATATTTGTATTGATGGAATATGTCAGGTTAGAATCATTCTTTTTTACACCCAGGGCAGCAGTGATCATGGAATGGGGAGTGCGTATTGGTTTTGTCTGTATGTTTGTTCTTTTGACCATTTACAACTGGTTACTGTCTTATAACTTGAGTTTCTTGTATTGGAAGTATAGACAAATTTTGAATGTTGCTTTATATCTATGTGATCTTGGATTAGAGTACAGCCAACATTTGGCAAACTTTGCCAGAGTAATAGAATGTACAAATCAAAGTTTCTGACACTTGGGCTTGCCTAGTATTTCATATGACATTGTGAAATTGTTTTTTTATCATTAATTTAATTGAAATCAATGCATCATTCCAAAATTAAGTTTTAATGTTCCCCTATACAAGGATATTTTGGAAACATCTAAATAAGATTGAAGTTAGCATTGATCTTTTTCCAAATCAAAAAATGTCCATTCATTTGTAAGTTCAAAGTTGGGTTTTTTTTTCATGTTTGTAAGTTACGTATATTTCTTGGACAAGGAAAGCTTGTATTTGGTAAACTGATAACAAAAATTACCAGAGAGTTTCTAGCAAATTAATGATTTCTTCTAGGTATTTGTAAACTAAGTAAAGGATGATAGGAACACATGTTTTGCTTGCTTTCTTGACCCCAAATTTCAAGACTTGCTCATCTATTTATTAACATTGATAACATTGTGCTACATCTGGGACAAATTTTGGACAACAATACCAAGATATTTTGATTGGCCAATAATGTCTCAACATCTCATAGTAATTTTAATTACTTGTTAATTTTCTAATTAACCTCAAAACTTTCAAAAATGGAGTTTGTATGCGGTAAATCGTTTGGTTAATGTATTTGGATTGTAAGTGTGATGTATATGTGCCATTGCCTTGTTCTGAATTATAACTAAATAAGAAGGAAATATAAGTGATACATATAAAGATATTTATAAAACTTTAATGAAAGGTTACCATATATCTATCCATCAATCTAAATTGAAATTTAAGATTTCATAACATCATTCTTTTATTAAATTTCATTTTAGTTTAATTGAATTTTACTTACTGAAACATTAATCAGCAAAAACCAACAAAATACAATCTAAACCCATTTTCCCCGATCACTCCTAACTTCTACATTGGGAAAAATTTGATATACAAAGATTATATATATTTTCAGTGAAACTGAGAAAATATATCTAATTGTTGGATAGATAAGGCTAATTTTGCAAGGGCAAACAACCTCTAAATAGCTGTAAATTACATCTAAGATTAATACCAGTATGTATGTACTTGTTTTTCAGAAAGCAGGATGTGACCATGTGCTTGGTTCTAATGTTCAGTATGATAAATGTAGAGTATGTGGAGGTGATGGTACAAGCTGTGTTCCTGTACAGGGTAGATTTGACGAACATTTACTTAAGTCAGGTTAGTAATTTACAAAACTTTCTTGATCGACTTTTCAACAGCAGATTTGAAGAAAGTAACCAAAATTGAATGTTCATCAGAGTAGCCATCTAGTAGCCAATTTTTTTTTTTAATTTGATAGTGTAGAATGAAATCTATTTTGTCTTCAAAGATCATATGTACTTTCAGAGAGTCATGACTGTCATGGTAGGTGTGACTCTTAACAAAAGCTGCATTGGCAAGAGTCAAGAATTGAAAATATCTAAAACATCTTGGGGAAATCTCGGATGCACAAGCGGCAGCCATTTTTCAATGACTTTCAGTCACCGATTTCAAAATAATAGCACTTTTATATTCGTTGTAACTGGCTTATTTTCGCTGGCATCCATTACATGTACATGAAGCCACTGAATTATAAACAAGAGGTGGTTTACAGTGGGTGGCCGTGGATGTTATCGTGAGTAGTGAACAATAAATTTAGTGGGCATTATAAGACACTATCATATTGAAAGGGTTAATTTTTATTTAATGGATCTCTGTACTTCTTTCTTTCAGGGTACAATGAAGTTATAAAACTTCCAGCAGGTTCTACCAGTATACAAGTAATGGAATCACAACCAAGTTCCAACTATATAGGTAAGTATACATAATGGTAGAATATGTTTGTATAAAATATATCAAAGGTATGAAAGTGTTAACAGGAAATAAATCAATATAGAAAGTTATTATAATAAAATCCATATAACCTAGCGGGTTGGATGGAGTCTTGTGAACCCAATCTTAACCTGGACGAGTTTAAATTTTAGGTAAATAAAGCATCAGATTAAAATTAAACTGACTAGAGTAATCATTTCTTCTTGTCACTAAACACGAGAGTATCCAGTGAGGAATAAAATGTTTTTCCTGTGTAGCTTGTCATAACCAAAGAGAAAAGAATCATCCATATGATAACTGAAAGAATACTCTGCCAAGTCATCTTATATGAATCATACAATATTGTACAAAGAGGGAACTCATGATAATCCAGAAGTGACATCAGGTGTCAAGGACAAGCAACCCTTGTCTACAGGTTACAAAGCAATTGATGATTTGATAACATGAAATAGATGTAACACTTTTAGCGCAGTAAAAAAGAACAGCCAATCATTTGACTTGTTCCTACAGGGTTTCTTTATAGTTTTATAGGCATTCACACTCTAACATGGTACAGATCTTTAATATAATTTGATTGGTGATGCAATTTTTAGCCCACCATCAACAGATGGTGAGCTATTCATATGGCCCTGCATCCGTGGTCCATCCCTCCATTTTGAACAGTTCTTGTTACTGCTAGTTCTCAGAAAGGGCTGAAGGGATCTCCTTGAAATTTGACAAGAAGGTTTCCCTTGAGGTTTAGTTGTGCATATTACATTTTCAGAGAGATCTGAATCCAACATGGCCGACAGGTGGCCATTTTGGATGTTTATCAAAGGAAATTTGTTACCACTTCTTCTCAGAAAGGACTGAAGGGATCTCCTTGAAATTTGACATGAAGGTTTCCCTTGAGGTCTTATTGTGCATATTACATATTCAGAGAGATCAGGATCCAACATGGCCGACAAGTGGCCATCTTGGATTTTGACCAAAGGATGTTTATTACCGCTATTTCTCAAAAAGGACTGATGGGATCTCATTGAAATTTGACATCAAGGTTCCCCTTAAGATCTAGTTGTTCATATTGCATTTTCAGAGAGATTGGAATCTAATATGGCCAACAGGTGGCCATCTTGGATTTTGACCATAGGAAGTTTGTTATTGCTATTTCTCTGAAGGGATTTCCTTGAAATTTGACATGAAGGTTCACCTTGAGATCTAGTTGTGCATATGATTTTCAGAGAGATTAAATTACAACATGGCTGTCCCCTGACAGGCGACCATCTTGGATTTTGACAATGGAAGTATGTATTTCTCAGAATGTACTGAAGGAATCTTTTCGAAATTGATTATGGAGGTTCCCCCTGAGGTCTAGATGTGCATATTACATTTTCAGAGAGTTAAAAATCCAAGATGGACACCTGTCGGCCATGCTGAATTCCATTCTCTCTGAAAATGTAATATGTTCAGTTCAAGTTTAGTTTGGCTATAATCTTGTGAAAAAAGTATTTCACAGAAATATGGATTTAAGTTCAAATTCAATGTTGAGACACAAAATAAGAGAAAAGAAGAGAAAAAAAAGTCTATCATAGATCAAACATAGAACATTCAATGGTGGGTGCCAAGATCCCTGTGGAATCTCTTGTTAAAACAATGATTGATATTTTTCAGTGATGGGAATATTTTATGATATAAAAGCTGATGATAAGAATTTTATGATAGTATTTATGAATTGCTAAGCAACAGATCAAGGCAATACAGAAATTCTTAAATGGCTTTTTATTTATGGAGTCACTTTTTCACCTATTTACCAAAAGAAGTGTTTTTATAGCTTCGTCAATCTGACATTACAAATCGGAGACTGAAAGGGCCTTGACATCGGTTTAGGAGGTTCACTAATTTTGTTAACCATTACCTTATAGATGCAGCATACTAAATAAGGGAATGACCATAAGGTTTTGGGGTAAAAGATTGGAATTATAATAAATTTGAACTTAAAGCACTCTTGTGTGACTGAGATTGCACAAAGATGGATAACAGCAATGCACAATATATAGGTCAACTGAGTAATTCAAAACAATATATAGGTCACACAACTTATTCAGAACAACTTGTAGGTCACATAAGTAATGCAAAACAATAAATAGGTAACCTGGGTAACACAAAACAATATACTGATTACCTTAACCTTGCTGCCTCAGCTAACCTGTCAAAGATATCCTGTTTACAACAGCGTGCTGTATGTATTTATAGTCACAGACTAATATATATAGTCACAGACTAATATTTATAGTCACAGACTAATATATATAGTCACAGACTAATATATATAGTCACAGACTAATATATATAGTCACAGACTAATATATATAGTCACAGACTAATTCTGCAAAGTCAGAATTAAATTTGAGTAAAATTGTTTCTATATTTTGAATTTCAAATCGAAATTCTTATTTCTTTTGTTTTATTTTATAATTTGAAATGTCTTTTTTTCCTAGTTTTAAAAAGCAACAGTGGGACATTCATTTTAAATGGCAATTTACAACTTGGAAAGTCTATAGTCATAGAAATGGTGGGTACGTATCTTGAGTATAGTCAGGATCCATATGGAGTCAACTACACCAAACGTTTTGTCGGAAATGGTCCAATTAATGAGACACTTTATGTTTACGTAAGTAATTTTAAACATCTTTATATATATTTAGAAGTGTAAAATATAGAGAGCCCGCCTGGCTCAGTCGGTGGTTGCGCTTGACTCTTGATGGTGAGGTCATGAGTTCAAGTCCAGCCAGCGGCAGGTTGGTTTCCTGTAAAAAAATCGAGGTCCCATGTCGCAGTAGGTGTCGGCACGTTAAAGAACCCTCACTGCTCAATGGCCGTAAGTTCCGAGCATAGGCCAAAATTTGAAGCCCTTCACCAGCATTTGGTGACATCTCAATATGAGTGAAAGATTCTTGAGCGGGATGTTAAACAACAATAAACAAACAAGTATAAAATCTATATACATTTTTACCAATTCTTTTTCTCTTATAAAAGATACCCCAAAATGTTTGCATATATTAATTGAGATTTTTGTTTTGGATTTTAGAAGTGATTAGATTTGGTTCTTTCAGAAACATACCCTTTTAACTTGCCTATTCAAAGAACAGAAGATCTATTCTGTCACTTGTTCAGCATCGTCCTTTTTCTGTATTAAGTTTTTTGTTACCGTCCATTATGGGCAAAGTACTGCAGCTATAGCCATGAAACTTCACATACACATTGTCTAGAGTTATTACTCAACAATGCAGGGGATGCTGGTTTCTGTGGCCTAATTTTGACCAAAATTATAAAAAGCATAAAATAGGCAAGCTATATGGTCTGCCTTCGCAACCAACTATTTTTAGAAATTGTCCAGATCTTTAGTACTAAACTAAAGAACTCGGTTATGATTACAAATTTTTTACCTGTAGACAGGTACACTAAGAGACCGATTGTTAACAATTTGTACATGTCTTAATACAGTGAAACTTCTTTATACTGCCACCATATCTTTAAGCCAAAGATTGCATTTTAAAAGTTTATCAGGGTTTGGCGATAGTTTGTGGACATGGGGTTTTGGGGGCATTATAAAGAAGAACATTGTACCCTGAGTATGACATGATAATTGTAATTGGATTCAAAGTCACAGTCTGTTATGACCATGAACTTTCTAGGTTTGGTACAATGTGATTTTATTCTATATTAATTGTGGAATATATTATGTTTGAAAGACTATACCATTCATAATTTAATTTTCCACAGGTAATGTCAAAAGATAGTAAAAACCCAGGGATACAGTATACATACTTTGTTCCACGTGATTCTTCAAAAAACCTAGAAATAGCAGAATATCGTGATTACAAAAATGGTGTAAATGTACAAGCTTTGAAACAAACAGTGCCAGAAACCAGAGCAACATTAAATGTTGAACCTTATTTCTGGAGTTACGGCTCGTGGACATCTTGCTCTGTTGACTGTGGTGAAGGTCAGTAATGAAAAGATGTTAAAGATTCATACACTTTATTGTAATTCATTTGACAAAGATTCATACACTTAATTGTGATTCATTTGACAAAGATTCATACACTTTATTGTGATTTATTTGACAAAGATTCATACACTTAATTGTGATTCATTTGACAAAGATTCATACACTTTATTGTGATTCATTTGACAAAGATTCATACACTTTATTGTGATTCATTTGACAAAGATTCATACACTTTATTGTGATTCATTTGACAAAGATTCATACATTTTGCTGCAATTCATTTGACAGATTCCTACATTTTGTTGTGATTCATTTGACAGAGATTCATAAATATTTTTGTGATTCATTTGACAAAGATTCATACATTTTGATGTGATTCATTTCACAGAGATTAATGCATTTTGTTGTATTTCATTTGACAAAGATTCATACATTTTGATGTGATTCATTTGGCAAAGATTCATACATTTTGATATGATTCATTTGACAGAGATTAATGCATTTTGTTGTGATTCATTTGACAAAGATTAATACAGTTTGTGTGATTCATTTGACAAAGATTCATACATTTTGTGATTCATTTGACAAAGATTAATACATTTTGTGTGATTCATTTGACAAAAATAATACAGTTTGTGTGATTCATTTGACAAAGATTCATACATTTTGTTGTGATTCATTTGACAAAGATTCATACATTTTGATACAATTAATTTGACAGAGACTAATACATTTTCTTGTGATTCATTTGAAAAAGAATCATACAATTTGCTGCAATTCATTTGACAGATTCCTACATTTTATTGTGATTCATTTGACAGAGATTCATACATTTTGCCATGTTTCATTTGACAGATTCCTACATTTTGTTGTGATTCGTTTGACAGAGATTAATACATTTTGTTTTAATTCATTTGACAAAGATTCATACATTTTGATGTGCTACATTTGACAGCGATTCATACATTTTGATGTGATTTATTTGACAAAGATTCATACATTTTGATGTGATTCATTTGACAAAGATTCATACATTTTGCTGCAATTCATTTGAAAGAGATTAATACATTTTTTGTGATTCATTTCATAAAGATTCCTACATTTTGATATGATTCATTTAACAGAGATTCCTACATTTTGTTGTGATTCATTTGACACAGATTCTTACATTTTGATGTGATTCATTTGGCATTTTGCAAAAATTCATGCATTTTGAAATGATTCATTTGACAGAGATGAATGCATTTTGTTGTGATTCATTTGACAGATTCTTACATTTTGTTGTGATTTGTTTGACAGAGATCAATACATTTTGTTTTAATTCATTTGACATAAATTCATACATTTTGATGTGATTCATTTGACATAGATTCATACATTTTTATATGATTTGTTTGACAGTGAGTAATGCATTTTGTTGTGATTCATTTGACAGATTTATACATTTTGCATGATTCATTTGACAGATTCATACATTTTGCTGTGTTTCATTTGACAGATTAACACATTTTTTTGTGATTCTTTTGATTCATTTGACAGATTCATACATTGTGTTGTGATTCATTTGACAGATTCTTTTATTCTGTTGTGATTCATTTGACAGATTCTTTTATTCTGTTGTGATTCATTTGACAGATTCTTTTATTCTGTTGTGATTCATTTGACAGATTCATACATTTTGTTATGATTCATTTGACAGATTCATACATTTTGTAGTGATTCATCTGAGATTCATATATTTTATTGTGATTATTTGACAGAGATTCATACATTTTGTTTTGATTATTTGATAGAAATTTATACATTGTAACATGATTCATTAGACAAGATATTCAGACATTTTGATATTATTCATTTGACAAATTTATACATTGTACTCTATGATTCATCACCCCTATATTGTATTCTATAGGTACTAGAAGGAGAGCTGTATCGTGTATGGACAGAGCATCTCGTGGTGTTGTTAGTCCAGATTTATGTGACCCCAGAAGACGACCTCAGAGTAAAGAGGCCTGTAGAGGGGATCAGTGTGGTACAAAGCCATCAACAGATATCAGTGTGTATGTCTCAAAATGTTAATTGTTGAACTTCTGTCATTATCAGTTTTACAGGGGACGGGGACACAAAGTGGCTAGGGGATGTATAAACCCTTTGTACTTTTATGTAACAATTAGGGGCCTACAGGCCATGAGGTTAGAACATTGCACCTTAAAGCTGAACTACGATGATAAAAAGCTTTTGAACTTCTAGTAAAAATGAATTTGTGTTAAAAAGAATGTTTTGAAATATTCCCACTTCATATCCCCATATAGCTGACATATTTGTTATTGTTTCTCTGGGAAATCAAGTCCCACAGCAGGTATAAAAGGCGGATTAGTTATATCTGTCTTCATTGTATATCTGTACTCACAAACAGCGAAACGTTCACGAAAAAGCCCGTTTGTCAGTGGAGAGGGTATATATTGTGAGTACATGAACTGGATGGCAACACTGTAAAATTATAGATACTTTTATGTGTATATTTTAATTAGCGTAGTGTCTATAGATGTTTCAACAAAAAAAAAAAATTACTGCATCTGTGCTGTATCCAGTGAAGTAATTCAGCAAACGTACAAACAGCCAACAAACAGGGAAATGTGTTAGTTCCTCCAGAGTAAATAACCATGCAAAAAAATTATTGCCGTTTTTAAAAAGAACTAAAAACCAAAGATCAAGCCCCTTCTAAAAAAGCAAAATAAAGACAAAGCGTCCTGAGTCACTCACTGTCATTCGTCCTCTTATTGAAATGCAATGTTGGCAAAGTACTTCCGGTAAAACAGTAACCTGTAAAATATTTGTTGTCTTTCCAAGAGAACTAACATTTTGGTTCCATATGGCAGCCGTTTAACATGTAAGGAACAGTTCTCTAGGATGCAGTTTAGTAATCGTTTGTCTCTCCTTCCTTGCTGGACAGATTGTGAGTAAAATATATTGTTTGAAGGTGACATTGTAAATACTGGTTGAGATGCTTTTCGACAGGAGTGTGTTGATCACACCATTAGAATGGAAAAATTATAGATTTTCCAATAGTTTGAAATAAAATACAAACATCAAATCTGTATTAGCTTATCGAAATTTGGGGTACACTGTATGTGCATTTTAATATCAGCGTACAATGGCCCTTATTTTGGAGCTCTCTTAGTTGCTGTCTGTTTGATAGGGAGTCTCCCGAAAGCCCATAAGCTGTAGACTTTATTGCACAATCCTGAATTTGCACAATTATGGCAAAAATATTTTTAAATTAGCTGCAATATACTTTTCTGATACAAGCTGTACTTAAATAGCAATCATGTACAGGTGATAGACTTATCCCCTGTGATTGTGTTTATTAGTGATATAGAGTCTACACGGTCTATATAATACAGGTAAGATGACCATTGTGACTGACCACTTATAGGTATTACATGGTACTAGTGAACAGTATTCAAAATTGATTGCTCTTACTATTAATATGATAATTTTTTGTCTTGCATGCAGAATGACAGATGGAGAATTTTTAGTGCTGTGGTCAAGTCCAAAAGGCAATGTAAAAATAAGACCTACAATACACATTAGAAGTGTTGGGAAAAATTTACAGTGCTAATGAATTGTCAAATATGTAAAAAGACAAAATACAAAAAGACCTACACAAAAGTTGTCGTTTGGAGTGACCTACAATACACAAAGTTATGTGGGTCAACATGTAAAAGGCCTACAATACACAGAGTTGTCATTTACACTGGTAATGTGGTCAACATGTAAAAGACATTATTTGCCAAGGAAAAATAGGTCACTGTGACCTTGTTTTTATGGTTCAATGTTTTACTGAATTCTCTGGTTGACATTTTTGTTTATGTATGTTATAGCAGATGTATAAGATCTATATTATACAAGGTTGGCATTTGGAGTGGCAATGTGGTCAACATTATTTGCCAAGGAAAAATAGGTCACTGTGACACAGTGACATAATTTGTTAGATTGGTAGGTCATGTCCACAGTGTTTCAACAAAAGGGGGCTAGCTCAGAAAGTATGTACATGGCATTAAAATGATAATTAATTCCTATTTATGAGAGAGATAATAGGTTTTGGTCTGTTAGTCCATCTGCAATATCCACAAAGTTTTACCAAATTTGGCATGTTGCTTTATATTACTGAAATCTCAGATAAGTGTAATTATGAGCAGCAACATTTGCGTTATGGGACTTTAAAATCTTTATGAATGGCTCAACTCTAGATTTATAATAAGTATTTACAGTGGTTGTAATTATAGTATAAAATATACTTTATAATATCTTTTGCAAATCAGAATAAAATGCTATATACAATGTATTTGGATTTAGAAGAAATTGTTAGAAGTACAATTAACAACGTTTTCAATATTATAGGCAGTGGCAGCCCCAGGAGTGGGGACCCTGTAGTGCTACCTGTGATGGTGGTGAACAAGATCAATCTGTTGTATGCTTTGCCATGGAAACGAATCAAAATTCTTATCAGGTAGACGATAGTTTGTGTTTTAAGGCTTATGGCAATAAACCAGAATTCCGACGTGCTTGTAATGAGGAAGTGCCATGTCCAGAATGGAGAACAACAGATTGGTCACAGGTAAGTGTTCAAGTGACATTGGTCACAGGTGAGTGTTTAAGTGACCTTGGTCACAGGTGAGTGTTAAGGTGACATTGGTCACAGGTGAGTGTTAAAGTGACACTGGTCACAGGTGAATGTTAAAGTGACATTGATCACAGGTGAGTGTTAAAGTGACTCTGGTCACAGGTGAGTGTCAAAGTTACATTGATCACAGGTAATTGTTAAAGTGACCCTGGTCACAGTTGAGTGTTAAAGTGACCATGATCACAGTTTAGTCTTAAAGCAATGTTGGACAGAGGTGAATGTTAAATTGACATTTGTCACATTTGTTACAAGTGAGTGTTAAAGTGACGTCACAGTGAGTGTTAAAGAAAACATTGTCACAGATAAGTGTTAAAGTGACCATGGTCACATGTGAGTGTTAAAATGACATTTGTCATAAGTGAGTGTTAAAGTGACGTCACAGTGAGTGTTAAAGTGAACATTGTCACATGTGAGTGTTAAAGTGACCAAGGTCACATGTGAGTGTTAAAGTGACATTGGTCACAGGTGAGTGTTAAAGTGATGTCTTTCAGAATACATCATATGTAAAATAAAAAAAAGTTTTTAGTCAGCACTGGTTCATGGTCCACTGGAACTTACTAGGCTAGTTATGTTAGGAAGTTTGTCTATTTTCCCAGGTAACTGCTCATGATGGCCAAGGGGACAGGTATTGATATATCAATACTTACAGAATACCTGATAAAAATGTATCAATTTTAGTTATAGGAACTTTTTATCAAATGAAATCAAAATTCAGTTTCAAATATTTTTATTTCACAACAGTGCAGCAATCAGTGTGGTGAGGGAACCAAATCAAGACAGGTTTATTGTTCCTTGAGTGATAGTGGTCATATGCCAGATCAGGCCTGCTCACCATCAGATCAACCATCAAAAACTCGAAGATGTATTGGTAATAACTGTGACAGCTCCAGACCAGATCCAGAAACACCGGTAATGTATCTTTCTATACAGCAGTAAGATTATAAATATTAGGTTCACTCAGCAAGCAAAAGTTGCCAGCTGCGAGTAAAATTTAATTATTTCAACATATAAAATGAAATATTATTTGTTTTGAGAGAGAACTATGAATGCCTAAACGTAAATCATGAAAAATCTGGATGTAACTTTAATGCAGAAGATTTTATCTCTGGATCAGATGGACTCTATACTTTTACATGTTGATTCAGGACTTCTCCAGATCAGATGGACTCTATACTTTTACATGTTGATTCAGGGCTTCTCCAGATCAGATGGACTCTATACTTTTACATGTTGATTCAGGGCTTCTCCAGATCAGAAGAATTCTCTACTTTTACATGTTGATGCAGGGCTTCTCTGGATCAGATGAATTCTATACTTTTACATGTTGATTCAGGGCTTCTCCAGATCAGATGAATTCTCTACTTTTACATGGTGATTCAGGGCTTCTCCAGATCAGATGAATTCTCTACTTTTACATGTAGATTTGGGGCTTCTCCAGATCAGATGAGTTCAATTTTTTTCAGTGTTCTAGGATTTTCCTGCATTTTCAACTTTACAAGGGAAAGTTCATACTTGAAAATGACTTTCCCACAACCCAACTTAACTTTCCCTGACTTATTTTGTACATGAAGTTTTGCATAATTGCTCTTTGAATTTATATACATGTATTGTGTTATAACTTGTGATGATTAAAAGTCATAGGAAACAAATTTCATATAGTCATTTTAAAATGAAAAAATATAAAGGATATGCATGTCAAAAACTTGGACTTCTTTAAAAAACATCGTAAGTAAAGTGTTGTTTAATGTTTGTCTTTCTTGACTGTGATTGTCTCACCACAACTGATCACCCATTTACAAGAATTCAAATGGAAAACACCAGGGTTTTCGTGTACATACTATATATTTGTGTCTGTGTTGTGTATCGTGTATGGCGGCCGGATTGTGTAAAACATCTTCCGATCATAAAATACTGTAAAATGATGCTAGTTATTTCTGAATTTTAACGCCCTTCCCCAGAAAAGCGTAATTAATTGCCAAGCAGGCTGATTTTTTACTAACATCATGAAATATGTCACTTGCTATTCAAAAGCTCAAATAATTGCCCCAATAGAGCATCAAATGAACAGCAACAGGGGCCCAATGGCACCAACAGTAGTCAAACAGAATAGCCTAAACGGCTAGTAAATCTAGCACTCTATTTCCCAAATTAAATTAACTTTTTGGAGTTGCTCAAAAGCTCTTAATATCAATTGAATTCTAAATATGAATTGATGAAGCAAGTGATGTACATGTCTCTACTTTGATTCTCATGACATGCTGAAAAATAAAACAGTAGACCTAAAAACAATATGCCAGAGAACGACTATCTGGCAGAGCTTTAAAACAGCTGACGTTTATGTTAAAATTACTTTTCACCCAGAAACTTGTTAACATACATATATACCCGAGTGTAACGATTTTATAGCAATAAACTGAAATGGATTGAATTTTACATGTATACATTTTTTTAAATACTTTGAAAGATTTCAATGTTTAATTAATTGAAATTATAATTTACAGCATAATGTAAGCCTAATATACAGTTACGAAGCTAACCGGTGCAATGATTCCATCGCCTCGATGTTCATGTCAAAACGAAGGACTTTTTCCCAAGTTCCAGTCATCATGTTTTTCGATTCAATGTATACATGTTTCCGGCTCAATAATGATAAGAAATTGTGAATGAAGAAAATATATTTATTTTAGATACAAGTGATCATTTTCTACTCTTTAGTTTTCGAATCGTCCTCTAATTCCAAGTCGCCAAAGTTTTCCTTTTGATAGTTTACCTTGTTCAAGACGGAAATCCGAAAACGAAGAGCAATACGGGCAAAATTAAAATCTGAATTTTCATTGGATGATAAAATTATTTGTTTATGACGAAGGGACCATATCTATTTTAGTTCTAAAAATGCAGTGATTTTTCTCGGTGCCGCGAAGCAGAGATACACCAGGTATTAACC
Source organism: Atrina japonica (assembly GCA_030159075.1). NCBI lineage: Eukaryota > Metazoa > Mollusca > Bivalvia > Pterioida > Pinnidae > Atrina > Atrina japonica. The sequence goes on along the minus strand of BROG01000012.1, from coordinate 1,239,808 downwards.
GAATTTGTACTGAAATGCAGATTTATTTCATATAAGAAAAACAAATTTACACTCAGTAATAAAAAAAATCCATGCATGTACTTATTCAATTATTTGTTTAACTTGTCCACGGGTAATAAGAGTTTGAAAATTAACTTTCCCGTTTCGAATATTGACTTGCCACAGGTGACGGGAGATGGGAATCCTAGAACACTGCTTTTACTTGTTGATTCAGGGCTTCTCCAGATCAGATGAATTCTATACTTTTATATGTTGATTCAGGGCTTCTCCAGATTAGATGAAGTCTATACTTTTACATGTTGATTCAGAGCTTCTCTGGATCAGATGAATTCTACCAGTTGATTAGAGTTGAATCAGTCTATATATTTTGGGGCCTCCATGTGAGATTCAGAGCATCAGCTTTTCTCTGAAATCTCCCACCTCTAGTCAGTGATGGGACCTCTGTGACCCAGTGTTTAGAGCATCACACTTTAAACCACGAAGTCTCCCACTTCTAGTCCGTGTTGGGGTCTCTGTGGCTGAGTTAGAGCATCACTTAGGAATCTCTAGTCCGTGTTGGGGTCTCTGTGGCTGAGTGGTTAGAGCACCACGCTTTAAACCATGAAGTCTCTCATCTCTAGTCCGTGTTGGGGTCTCTGTGGCTGATTGGTTAGAGCATCACGCTTTAAAACATGAAGTCTCTCATCTCTAGTCCGTGTTGGGGTCTCTGTGGCTGAGTGGTTAAGCAGCATCACGCTTTAAACCAAACCATGAGTGTTTGGGGTCTCTGTGGCTGAGTGGTTAGCATCACACTTGTAAACCATGGGTTTTTCATCTCTGTGGGCCGATGGGTGAGTGGTTAGAGCATCACACTTTAAACCATGAAGTCTCTCACCTCTGGGGGCCCCTGTGACAGAGTGTTAATGGGAACTAATCTCTATTCTGTTGGTCTCTGTGCTGAGTTAAAGCATCACACTTTAAAACCATGAAGACCTCATCATGCCTCTGTGGCTGAGTGGTTAAAGCATCCTTTAAACCATGAAGTCTCTCACCTCTAGTCAGTGTTGGGGTCTCTGTGACCGAGTGGTTAGGCATCACGCTTTCAGAGCATCACACTTCAGTGAACCATGCAGTGGTTAGAGCTCATGCTTTAAACCCTGAAGTCTCTCAGTAGCAGTGTTGGGGCCTCATTGACCCTGCTCAGAGCATCACACTTTGAACCAACTAACTTCTGGTCAGTGCAGGGATTTTGGTAAGCCGATTTTGGTTAGAAAGTTTGCCAGTTTACTTGCGGAAGGACGGTTGTCTTTTCCGAGGTAGAACATTACCGGGTTCTCTCCTCCACCATTAAAAACTAGCTGCCACCATATAACTGAAAAATGGTTAAAGGGACATTAGCTGTATTTATCAAAACAATTATTTTTATTTTTTCTACTTTTTCTATATGTACTTGATGCACAATAACAAGTAAGAGTTATACACAGGCATAACAATTCTTATATTCCTATATGTTTTGTGAAAATAAGGTCAGGTCCCATGTAGTATTCATATACAAATAGTTAGGTCAAGTTAATCACTTGCAATTGAAAAAAGTACCAAACTGAAGTTTCTCAAGCAATTTTCACAAAATATATAGGAATTTAAGAATTGTTATGCCTGTGTTAGTGTGTATATATCTTTTTTTTGTTATTGTATATCAATCTTGTAGTAAAAAAGGACGGAAGAATTTTGAGAAAAAAAACATGGCTAATGCCCCTTTAAATGTGGCCTTAAAACTGATTTCTTGTTTTCATGACAGACATGTCACGTTAAAGAATCTTCAATACATTGCCAAATGTCCATACATAGGTCAAAATCTGTAGCACTTCATCCAGAGCTAATTTTTCATGTGAAACCTTCTTGGGGGAACTTTTAAACAGTGGTGTTATCGTTGTAATTATTTTAAGGACACTCATGTGACCTATTTTGGTCTATTGCTATTTTTTTGTGATATTCAAATATTATCTTTAAATCTACTAACAAAGTGACGTTCAATAAAGATTCGTAAAATTTTCTTTACAAAATCATGCATATTATAGAGGTTTGAACACTTGTAAAGGGAGATAATCCATGCATTCTTAAATAAGTAAGAGGAAAGCAAGGCTGCACCATTCTCCTTAAGTGAATTTTTAAGAACTATTGAATTGTGCTTACTCACATAAATAAAGAAATGGAAACAGCAAATTCATTTTAAATGACTTGAGATAAAAATCCCATGGCATCTAGCAATAGTTACAGTTGGATAGCACTCTAGTCTATGTAGGGACAAAGAGGAATAAATCTAATATATTATCAGGAATATTTACTTGTGTATTACAGTTCAGACTTCAGTAGAAATATCCAAGACAAATAACAGTGTAGAATTGTATTTGTTAGTGCTCTTAGCACTTTGATTGTTAAGATTCACTATGTGTACATGTGGTGAACATCAGCTTCTGATTGTACTGTGGTGTACATGTGGTGAACATCAGCTTCTGATTGTACTGTGGTGTACATGTGGTGAACATCAGCTTCTGATTGTACTGTGGTGTACTTGTGGTGAACATCAGCTTCTGGTTGTACTCTAGTGTACATGTGGTGAACAACAGCTTCTGGTTGTAATCTAGTGCACATGTGGTGAACAACAGCTTCTGGTTGTACTGTGGTGTACATGTGGTGAACATCAGCTTCTGATTGTACTGTGGTGTACATGTGGTGAACATCAGCTTCTGATTGTACTGTGGTGTACTTGTGTAACATGTGGTGAACATCAGCTTCTGATTGTACATGTGGTGTACTTGTGGTGAACATCAGCTTCTGGTTGTACTCTAGTGTACATGTGGTGAATATCAGCTTCTGGTTGTACTGTGGTGTACATGTGGTGAACAACAGCTTCTGGTTGTAATCTAGTGCACATGTGGTGAACAACAGCTTCTGGTTGTACTGTGGTGTACATGTGGTGAACATCAGCTTCTGATTGTACTGTGGTGTACATGTGGTGAACAACAGCTTCTGATTGTACTGTGGTGTACATGTGGTGAACATCAGCTTCTAGAATATAAATACCATCATAGAGAGATATACACATGTCACATTTACAGATGTGTGTGTGTTTTGTGTGTGTGTGTGTGTGTGTGCATGTGTGTTTATTTGAGGACCCTTGGTATACACTGTATGGGCAGCATAGTTAATTAGTGTCAGGGCCTTTAGGTTACAGAGTTGGAAGTACACAATAGTGAATTATATGAAGACCTTAGAAGACCTATATATCATAGGTTTGAGAGGATGCCATTGAATTATATGAGGACCTATATATCAGAGGTTTGAGAGGACATTTTATTGAATTATATGAGGACTTATTTAACATATGTTTGACAGGACACAGCAGTGAATTATATGAGGACATACTATATGTCATAGGTTTGAGAGGACACAGCAGTGAATTATATGAGGACTTATATATCATAGGTTTGAGAAGACACAGCAGTGAATTATATGAGGACCTGTATATCATAGGTTTGAGAGGATGCTGTAGTGAATTATATAAGGACTTATATATCATAGGTTTGAGAGGACACAGCAGTGAATTATATGAGGACCTGTATATCATAGGTTTGAGAGGATGCTGTAGTGAATTATATAAGGACTTATATATCATAGGTTTGAGAGGACACAGCAGTGAATTATATGAGGACCTGTATATCATAGGTTTGAGAGGATGCTGTAGTGAATTATATAAGGACTTATATATCATAGGTTTGAGAGGACACAGCAGTGAATTATATGAGGACTTATATATCATAGGTTTGAGAGGATGCTGTAGTGAATTATATAAGGACTTATATATCATTGGTTTAAGAGGATGCTGTAGTGAATTATATAAGGACTTATATATCATAGGTTTGAGAGGACACAGCAGTGAATTATATGAGGACCTGTATATCATAGGTTTGAGAGGATGCTGTAGTGAATTATATAAGGACTTATATATCATAGGTTTGAGAGGACACAGCAGTGAATTATATGAGGACTTATATATCATAGGTTTGCGAGGACACAGCAGTGAATTATATGAGGACTTATATATCATAGGTTTGAGAGGACACAGCAGTGAATTATATGAGGACCTGTATATCACAATCATTCTTTATATTGAGACCTTTATTATATCTTATTTGTCATATTCTAATGAACTTGGAGTTTCAAATATCCATTGGTACTTCTTTATTTTCACTTTATTTTCACTTCACTGATAATCCATGCCACCCCAAACTTTCCCAGCACCACTCTTTAAAATTTTAATTTCAAAGTTTAATGTGAAATGTATTTCTCATAATCATGTATGGTATTTGTCTGTTTTTATTGTAAACAAATTGTTGATTGTAGTTAATGTCTTTACATGTCATGAACAAACCATGAAACACATCACAGCGTGATGTCGTCTCCACCCTAAGCATCACCTTTGATTTTTACCCTGTTGCAATCCCTGATATTTCAAATTTTGCGTGTGAATATAGACTGGAATTACAGAATACATTGCAATGCGATTTACTGCTGCTAAGAGGGGTTACATAAGTAATATTACCACATAAAAGGATGCATTTGTATATGCAAAGTATGTGATTATAAAACATCAAGATCACAGACATCTTATTTGATGTGGTGAGGTAATGGGAAAGGTTTCTGCTACAATGCCTCTAAATATGGTCATGTTTTAACTTAAAATAATTCAGTATTGCTAAAGATGAATAGGTATATTACATCAAAATGATGGGCGGCAGAATATGTAATTACAAAGTAAATCAGGTGAGAAATTTCTCTGATGCAAAATAGATCAAATTCTATGTATACATCATAAGTATACACGAGGAACCTTACAGGGTGTGGAGGACCCTTACAAGGTGTGGAGGGCCTTTACCTGGTGTGTTGTGGAGGACCCTTACAGGATGTGTAGGGTCCTTACAGGGTGTGTAGGGTCCTTACAGGATATGTAGGGTTCTTACAGGATTTGGAGGACCCTTAAAAGGTGTGGAGGTCCTTACAGGGTATATTGTGGAGGACCCTAATAGGGTATGTAGAACCGTTATAGGATGTGTAGGGTCCTTACAGGATGTTGAGGATCCTTAAAAGGTGTGGAGGCTCTTATAGGGTGTGTAGGGTCCTTACAGGATGTGTAGAGTCCTTTCAGGATGTGGAGGACCTTTACAAGGTGTGCAGAACATTAAGGGGTGTGGAGGCCCTTACAGGGTGTGTAGGGTCCTTACAGGATGTGTAGGGTCCTTACAAGATGTGGAGGACCTTTACAGAGTGTGTAGGACCCTTACAGGATATGGAGGACCCTTAAAAGGTGTGGAGGCCCATACACGGTGTGTTGTGGAGGACCTTACAGGGTGTGAAAGACCCTTACAGGTGTGTAGGGTACTTACAGGATGTGGACCTTACGCAAAACAGGCCCCTAGGCTATGACTTCAAAAGTACTGGTTGTGAAGCTTTCATATTATACATCATGGCAGCCTTATGATCAGCCCTTTTGGGTTACAAGATGTAAACATGTGTTAGGGTCTTCCCTGCTTGAGTGGCTAGAGCATCAGGCTGTAAACATGAAGTATCTCACCTCTTGTTGGTGCAGTTTCAATCCCTGCTGGAATCTTGGCTGATTTTATAGGAAAGATTCCATTTTACTTGTGGAAGGTCATAGGTGTCAAGTGTTCTTTACTCCCCCATTCAATATTTGTTGCCACAACTGAAAAATTGTTGAGTGTGGCTGAACTACCTCCAAAAACCAAAGATAAATATTTGTGGAAACAAACAAATTATTTGATGGAAACCAAAGTATTGCAAACAGAGAGAACAAATACTATTACTCTTCAGAACATAAAAATTTATGTGCATCAAGATATAAATTAGTGATTTTAATATTTCTGTACTGAACTTGAATCTCAATTTTATTGTTGGGGAGTTTATATTGTATGCAAAGCTTTTTAATATTACATGAAATTATGTGCATTAATTTTAAAGTAAGTCTAACCTTCCCACCCCAATTTCAATTTTTATGTATATATCAAGCAATGATTATTAAAAGGAATGTGTTGAGTACATTTTGTAGAGTTTAAAACATAAATGTTTGAATAATCATGGCAACTATTTTTATGGGCAGTTATGTAATAACAATCTATTATGGGTTTACTTCAACTTTTTATCAAGGGCTTTCCTGTTAGCAGTGAAGAGGTCATGGAGGGTGCATTTGTAAAATATAGTCCAAGTCAAGAATTTAACTTTTATAGAAAAGGAAAATATTTTGGTGTAAATGAAATTAAATCTAGTTTGAATAATCATTAAATGAAATACCACATCTTCCTTTTGAAATTATACAATATGATTTGTAGTTAGGTTAAACAAAACGTCATCGATCTATTTATAAATATGGAATTCCACTTTATAAGATTCCAGTGATGTTGAGCCTGCCTTGCAGTATCACTCCGCCATTCATCATATATTGATATTGACAGCTACAAGCATACAGCGATTGTAATAGAAATAATTACATATCGTTGATACCAACATGAAGCTAAGTCAATTTCTATTGAACTCTCTAGAATATGTATGTTTTCTAGTCCACGGAAAAATGAAAATAAAAGCAGAATAGAGGGTATAGCATCAAGTAGGAGGTGCTTGTTATGCAAAAAAACGCGTGAAATTCATTACAAATAAGTTACTGTCCAATTTTAAAACTATCAAATTAACGTGTTTGTCGACTAATCGCTATACATAACCGGCCCCAATGAGATTCCTGTGCATATTTCCTTTATTTATATATCCTATATGGTGACCACGTGCCTTATATAACCAATGACTGCTCAATTTCAGCAGACCATAACTTGTATACTGTGTGTATTGATATCTTGTATACTGCGTGTATTGATATCTTGTATACTGTGTGTATTGATATCTTGTATACTGTGTGTATTGATATCTTGTATACTGTGTGTATTGATATCTTGTATACTGCATGTATTGATATCTTGTATTCTGTGTGTATTGATATCTTGTATACTGTGTGTATTGATATCTTGTATACTGTGTGTATTGATATCTTGTATACTGTGTGTATTGATATCTTATATACTGTGTGTATTGATACTGTGTGTGTATTGATATCTTGTATACTGCGTGTGTATCTTGTATACTGTGTGATATATCTTGTATACTGTGTATTGATGTATGCTGCGTGTATTGATATCTTGTATGCTGCGTGTATTGATATCTTGTATGCTGCGTGTATTGATATCTTGTATACTGCGTGTATTGATATCTTGTTTACTGCGTGTATTGATATCTTGTTTACTGCGTGTATTGATATCTTGTATACTGTGTGTATTGATATCTTGTATACTGTGTGTATTGATATTGTATATCTTGTATTGATATCTTGTGCGTGTATTGATATCTTGTATGCTGTGTGTATTGATATCTTGTATACTGTGTGTATTGATATCTTGTATACTGTGTGTATTGATATCTTGTATACTGTGTGTATTGATATCTTATATACTGTGTGTATTGATACTGTGTGTATTGATATCTTGTATACTGTGTGTATTGATATCTTGCGTTGTATACTGTGTGTATTGATATCTTGTAATGCTTGTATTGATATCTTGTATGCTGTGTGTATTGATATCTTGTATATTGATATCGTGTATGCTGTGATATTGATATCTTGTATGCTGTGTGTATTGATATCTTGTATGCTGTATGTATTGATCTTGTATGCTGTATACTGTATGCTGTGTATTGATATCTTGTATGTGTGTACTGTGTGTGTATTGATATCTTGTATACTGTGTGTATTGATATTGATACTCTTATTGATATCTGTGTGTGTATTGATATCTTGTATACTGTGTGTATTGATACTTGTATACTGTGTATTGATATCTTGTATGCTGCGTGTATTGACTGTATGCTGCGTGTATTGATATCTTGTATGCTGCGTTGTATATATCTTGTGTGTGTATTGATGTATACTCTTGTCTTATATACTGTGTGTATTGATATATCTTGTATACTGCTGTATACTGTGTATTGATATCTTGTATGCGTTGTATACTGTGTGTATTGATATCTTGTATGCTGTGTGTATTGATATCTTGTATGCTGTGTGTATTGATATCTTGTATGCTGTGTGTATTGATATCTTGTATGCTGTGTGTATTGATATCTTGTGTATTGATATCTTGTATGCTGTGTGTATTGATATCTTGTATACTGTGTGTATTGATATCTTGTATACTGTGTGTATTGATATCTTGTATACTGTGTGTATTGATATCTTGTATACTGTGTGTATTGATATCTTGTATTGTATTGATATCTTGTATACTGTGTATTGATATCTTGTATGCTGTGTGTATTGATATCTTGTATACTGTGTGTATTGATATCTTGTATACTGTGTGTATTGATATCTTGTATACCATGTGTATCTTGTATACCGTGTGTATTGCAAAGGGAGGTAACTCAAATATTGACTGTTACAATTTCCTGTTCTTGTTTCCGCAGAAGTTGGGGAAAATTGCCATATTCATTGTCGGGTGTTTACACAACAATTATCATAACTTTTGAAGTTAATCACGATTAGATTGGGCTGTATAAACCTAAACTCTTTGTGTAATCGGTCTGTTCATAATGGATTTCAAACAGAAATGATGTCTTCAACAAGTTTTATCCAGTGCCAAAAGCATTGATGTCTATAAGTGAAAATGATAATAGATCATTTTGCTACATCGCGACATTAGGCCTGAATTATGTTGGTGAAAAATGATTTCTTTAACAATAAACATTTAGTAAACTGTCACTTTCATCCCATACAGTTATTTATATTAATTAATACAAAATAGAGAACACTGTTTGGTTGTTTATTTAGTCTAGGCAGAGTATATGTTCATGTACCACAGTAATAGTCCTAAATAGGATTGTTTATATTCCATATTACAAGCAATAGCCCTAAAATTTGTTTTAAATCACAGCCATTTTTTTGCTATGAAAAAGTTCACAGTGTCATGTTTGGTTTAAATTTAAGTAGGTTCCATAAATGCTCACGTTTTATTTTGAAATTAGTATTAATGCACCACAGACAATAGATTATGTTTCAAGTTGGTGCAGAAGATACAACAAATAAATTTTAGAATGTTAATTTTGAATTTATTTATAGTCTGGAAATTGAAATTGTTTTGTTTTTAGATCTATATTAACTTGATTTATTTTCATTTCATATATGTTAGATAGAAGTAGTATGAATCCCATGGCTATTTTGCTAAAATAACAACTTATTTCAGTACTTTCAGTACTTTGATTATTCATACATTTTCAGTTAGTATAGTTTCTAAGAAAATAATATCTATGTTAAGCAGTTTTAGATTAGTTTGCATGTATGCCTTTGTGTTTTGCCCTGGTGTTTTGACCCCACACTCATGTTTTCAGTCAAAACTTTGTTGTTGTCCAGATGCAATGATGAATGATCAAACCTGAGTACAATGTACCCTGAATAGACCACTGAGTACACTGTACCCAGAAAAGACCACTGAGTACACTGTACCCAGAAAAGACCACCGAGTACACTGTACCCAGAAAAGACCACCGAGTACACTGTACCCAGAAAAGACCACTGAATACACTGTACCCAGAAAAGACCACCGAGTACACTGTACCCAGAAAAGACCACCGAGTACACTGTACCCAGAAAAGACCACCGAGTACACTGTACCCAGAAAAGACCACCAAGTACACTGTACCCAGAAAAGACCACTCAGCACAATTTACCCTGAAAAGACCACTGAGTACTATTTATCCTGAAAAAGACCTCTGGGTACAATGGTAAAAGAAAAAAAATTAGACCAGTGTACCCAGAAAAGACCACTGAGTACAATGTAGTCTAAAAACATGCACTGAGTACAGTGTACCCTGAAAAAGATCAGTGAGTATAATGTACCCAGAAAAGACCACTGAATACAATGTACCCTAAAAAAACCACTGAGTACATTGTACCCTGAAAAAGACCACTCGGCACAATTTACCCAGAAAGAGATCACTGAGTACCGTGTACCCAGGAAAAGTCCACTGCATACAATGTACCCAGAAAAGATGACTGAGAACAATGTACCCAGGAAAAGGCCACTGAGTACACTGTACCCAGAAAATTCCACTGAGTATAGTGTACTCTGATAAAGATCACTGAGTACAATGTACCTGAAAATAAAACACTGAGTACACTATGTACTGAGTACAACAAAAAGATCACTGAGTACAATGAACCCAGAGAAAGACCACTAAAAACACTATCCTAAGAAAAACAAATGACCACTAGTACAATGTATCTAGAAAAAGGCCACTGAGTACACTGTACCCAGAAAAAGGCCACTGAGTACAATGCAACCAGAAAAAGACCACTGAGTACACTGTACCCAGAAAAAAGACCACTGTGTACATTGTACCCTGGAAAAGAATACTGATAACTATGAACCAAGAAAAAGACCACTGAGTACAATGTACCTCAGAAAAGACAACTGCGTACAATTATACAAAGAAAAGACTACTGGGTACAATGTACCTAGAAAAAGACCACTGAGTACAATGTACCTAGAAATACCACTGGGTACAATTTACCTAGAAAAAACTACCGAGTACAATGTACCCAGAAAAAAGACCACTGAGTACACTGTACCCTGGTAAAGACCACTTAGTACAATGTACCCTGGAAAAGACCACTGAGTACAATGTACCTAGAAAAGACCACTAAGAGTACAATTTACCTAGATAAAGCCCCTGAGTACAATGAACCCAGTAAAAGCCCCCTGAGTACAATGTACCCAGTAAAAGCCCTCTTGAGTACAATGTACCCTTGAAATAACTGCTGAGTATAATATTCCTTGGAAAAAAGCCCGAAAGAGACAAATGAGTATAATGTACCCAGGAAAGGACTATTGAGTACAATGTACCCAGTAAAAATCCTCTGAGTACAATGTACCCAGAACAAAACACTGAGTACAATGTACCTTGTAAAAGATCTATGAGTACAATGTACCCTTAAAATGACCACTGACCACTACAATGTACCCTGGAAAAAAGTCTACCCGGAAAAAGACCTTTGAGTACAATGTGCCCTGTTAAAGATCTTTGAGTACAATGTACCCTTGAAATAGCCACTGAGTACAATGTATACTGGAAAAAAGTCAACTGAGTACAATTTACCCAGGAAGAAACCACTGTGTATATTGTACCGAGAAAAAGACCACTGAGTAAAAAGAACTCTGGAAAAGACCACTGATTGCAGTGTTCCCAGGAAAAGACCCACTGAGTATAATATATCCAGCAAAATCCCACCGAGTATAATTTACCCAGGAAAGGTCCATTGGGTACAGTGTACTAGCAAATGCCAACTGAGTATAATTGACCACGCAAAAACCCACTGAATACAATATATCCAGCAAAAGCCCACTGAGTACAATGTGCCTAGGAAATGACCACTGAGTACAATGTGCCTAGGAAATGACCACTGAGTACAATGTGCCTAGGAAATTACCACTGAGTACAATAAATCCAGGAAAAGCCATTGAGTACAATGTGTTAAGAGAAAGTCCACTGAGTACAATGTAACCCAAAGTAGACAATTGAGTATAATTTAGCCTTTAAAAAAGACCACTGAGTACAATACACAGAGGACCACTGAGTAAAATGTTCCCTGAAACAGCCACTGACAACAATGTACCCGGGAACAGCCACTGAGTACAATGTACCCAGAAACAGACCACTGAGTACCATGTACCAAGGAGAAGGCCACTGAGTAATATGTAGCCAGAAAAAGACCACTGAGCATGCTGAGAATAATGTACCCAGGAACAAGCCACTGAGTACAATGTACCCAGAAAAGACCACTGAGTACAGTGTACCCAGGAGATAAACACTGACTACAATGTACCAAGGAAAAAACCTCTGACAATCTTGCACGCATAATCAGCTTAGGTGCCACCAAACAACACAGACAGTAAGATCTGAACTCTGTTTGACATCAAGACCTGACCTCACACTTACATCAAGACCTGAACTCTGTTTGACATAAAAACTTGAAGTCACATTGACATCAAGACCTGAACTCTGTTTAACATCAGGACCTGAACTCACACTTACATCAAGACCTGAACTCTGTTTGACATAAAAACTTGAAGTCACATTGACATCAAGACCTGAACTCTGTTTGACATAAAAACTTGAAGTCACATTGACATCAAGACCTGAACTCTGTTTAACATCAAGACCTGACCTCACACTTACATCAAGACTTGACTCTGTTTGACATCAAGACCTGACCTCAAACTTAATCACGACCTGAACTCTGCTTGACATCAAGACTTGAAGTCACATTGACATCAAGACCGAAACTCTGTTTTACATCAAGATCTGACCTCACACTTACATCAAGATGTGAACTCAATTTGACACCAAGACTTGAAGTCACATTGACATCAAGATCTGAACTCTGTTGGACTTGAGTTCAAAGACTGGTTAGAAGTGCAATGCTCTCTCAACTTGGCTATGAAGCCCCCTGTTAATCCTTGAAAATTAAAAATATATCTAGTTGTAGTTTTTTACTTTGATTTCAATGGTAACTATGATAAATGCGCACATGCTTTCTTTATATGTGTGTAGACGCTAAAAAATAAATGAACAAAACAAATATTAAAGAAAAAAGTCATTATTACACAGTCAAAGTGTTTAGATGCCAGCATCCATTATCTGAATACTTAAGGTAATGAAGTTTACACAGAAGTTGATACAAAGTAGCAAGCTTTATGAAAGGTAATTATGTCCTCATGTAATTGGAAGAAACTGTTTCATCTATAATCATATGGTATCCCCCCCCCCCAAGTTAATCCACTGTAAAAGACAAATGTTAAGTGGATTTATCCTGGGAAAATTGAAAAAGAACATTCAATAAATTATTAATGGGTAGTTAAAGTACTATACAATATAAATAAATCAGTAAATTGATAGATTTGACTAACATCGCGATAATTAGGCAAAGTCAAGTTGTTGATTTCAGCAGTTTTATTCTTTCATTTATTCTATTTTGTGTGTTAATTTGGTTTTGTTTTATTTATCCATTTATTAATTTTTTTTTTTTTTTTGGGGGGGGGGGGGGGCTCTGTGGTTAGAGCATCCATTTTAAACCATGAAGTCTGCCACATGCAGACACAGCAGGTTGGAACCCCACTGGAACCTAGGCTGATTACTGTGAGAAAGTTTGCCAGTTTACTTGTGAAGAGCTGGAGAACTTTCCCCTGGTACATAGTAAACAGGCTTTCTCCTTCATCACTAAAACCTGGCCAACACCATGTGACTGTCAATTTGCTGAGTGTGGCATAAAACAACATTCAAATTCAATTGTTCTTGTGGGGGGGGGCTGGGGGAGGGGGATTTTATGATTGTTTCTTCAAGGGATTAAGGCCTTACTGTTGTAGATTATGAAAAGCTACTCTCCATTTACACTAAATATTGTATTCAGAGGACTCGTGAGAAGGTCAGCCCTTTATTTTGGGGCATGTTCACCATATGTTGATATGTTATATCCACAATAATGGAATTGAGTACAAATTCTGACTGAAGTTGTTTATAGAACTTTAAAAAAAAATTCACTTTGCTTAATCCTGTTGTCTTTCTAAGTCATCAAGGAGTAATATAAGTCTATAAAAACCTGGAATCTGTTCTTTGTCTTCAAAAGCAGATTAAATGCCTTTTGCCCTCGGTAAATCCTTAACAGTGTTTACACATAAAAGTCCTAGAAAAAAAGTATTACGATGTATACACTTCAAAGTCCTATAAAAAGCCATAACAATTTATACACTTAGAAGTCCTAGAAAAACCCATAACAATGTATACACTTAGAAGTCCTAGAAAAATCCTCATCAATTTATACACTTTTATACGCTGAGAAATCGTAGAAAAACTATTTACAGCGTATTATACACGTAGAAGTCTAAGAAAAACCCTTAATAATGTATACACTTAAAAGTCCTAGAAAAACCCATTACATTGTTTACACTTAGAAGTCCTAGAAAAACCCATTACATTGTATACACTTAGAAGTCCTAGAAAAAACCCATTACATTGTATACACTTAAAAGTCCTAGAAAAACCCATTACATTGTTTACACTTAGAAGTCCTAGAAAAACCTTTACAATGTATACACTTAGAATTCCTAGAAAAACCCTTTACAATGCACATTTATATACAGTGGAATCTTGTTATCATGAAATTCACAGGACTGTCCCAATTACTCAGATATCTTTGGAATTGGAGGTAACCAAAATTTAAAAAAATTGTGACCAAATGTTTCACTTTGAAATATCTGGAATTTTGACTTATCCAATTTTGACAAAAATCCACTGTACTGAATAGTCTTAGAAAAATCCTAAAGATACCAATATGTTCAATGGAGTCCAAATTTATCATGAATACAGTGTTTTATTATTCATAATTTGGAGTTCACTAGTAGTTTGATTTTGAATTTTGTTTGTAAATTTTTGAAATTTTTGAATTAACTGCCAACAATTTATATGCTCCGTGTGATAGGCGAATGGTAAGAACTTTTTAGCCTTGTGCCTTAGTTATGCTATTTTTATCACAGATTGATACAGTTTTCAGAAATAACCACAGCAGAATTTTTAAATATTCATTTTTACAGTGTATTGTATTTCTATATTTCAGCAATGTGCTAATACACTCTATGGCTGTTGCCCAGATGGGAGAATGGCAGCAACAGGGAACAATTTTGAAGGATGTACTCCTGACTGCAACAGATATCCATATGGATGCTGCCAAGATGGGAAAACTCCAGCCAGAGGCTCTGGATATCAAGGCTGCATTGGTTGTACTACTTATTCCTATGGTTGCTGTCCGGATGGGAAAACTCCTGCCAGAGGTCCACAGAATGAGGGATGCACTGGCTGTGCTAGATATCGCTATGGATGTTGTCAAGATGGCAAGACACAAGCCAGTGGTCCAAGATATGAAGGTTGCACTGGTTGTATCAGATATCAGTTTGGTTGCTGCCAAGATGGTAAAACTCCAGCAAGAGGTTCTGGCTTTGCTGGTTGCACTGGTTGTGCCACAAATCAGTTTGGTTGCTGCCAAGATGGTAAAACTCAAGCGAAGGGTCCTAATTTTGGTGGATGTACTGGTTGCTCTAGTTATCAATATGGCTGCTGCCAAGATAGTCAAACAGAAGCCAGAGGCCCTCAATATGCAGGTTGCACTGGCTGTGCAAGTTATCAATATGGCTGCTGCCAAGATGGTCAAACCCAGTCCAGAGGTCCTCAGTATGAAGGTTGTAGTGGCTGCACTAGGTATCAGTATGGGTGTTGTCCTGATGGTGAGACACCAGCTCGTGGTCCCAGTTATCAAGGTTGTTCTGAATGTTCAAAATATCAATATGGTTGTTGCCAAGATGGTAAAACACCTGCCAGAGGTTCTAACTTTGCTGGATGTACTGGCTGCTCCTCATATCAATATGGCTGCTGCCAAGATGGTCAGACCCAAGCTAGAGGTCCAAATTTTGAAGGTTGCTCTGACTGTTCACGATATCAGTATGGATGTTGCCAAGATGGTAAAACACCAGCTAGAGGTCCGAGTTTTGAAGGTTGCTCTGATTGTTCAAAATATCAATATGGTTGTTGCCAAGATGGTAAAACACCAGCCAGAGGCTCTGACTTTGCTGGATGTACCGGCTGCTCCTCATATCAATATGGCTGCTGCCAAGATGGTCAGACCCAAGCTAGAGGTCCAAATTTTGAAGGTTGCTCTGACTGTTCACGATATCAATATGGATGTTGCCAAGATGGTAAAACACCTGCCAGAGGTTCTGACTTTGCTGGATGTACTGGCTGCTCCTCATATCAATATGGCTGTTGCCAAGATGGTCAAACCCAAGCTAGAGGTCCAAATTTTGAAGGTTGCTCTGATTGTTCAAGATATCAGTATGGATGTTGCCAAGATGGTAAAACACCAGCTAGAGGTCCGAGTTTTGAAGGTTGCTCTGATTGTTCAAAATATCAATATGGTTGTTGCCAAGATGGTAAAACACCTGCCAGAGGTCCAAATTTTGAAGGTTGCAGTGGTTGCATCAACAGCAGATTTGGATGTTGCTCTGATGGTACAAGGCCAGCAAGAGGACCCAGTGGTCAAGGCTGTTCAACAGATGGTAAGTAATATCATTTCTTGTATGAAAATCAATATACATTTGTATGTCATTATCTCTTGTTCTTAGCCCATTGTTAGGGTTGTTTATAGATGGTTAGTAATATTATCATTTCTTGTATGAAAAACATTATGGAATTAGGAATGTCATTAACTCTTCATAGCACCTTAAAGCAATTTATTTGGAAAAATTGTAGTATTTTACTAAATTTTATAATTTGCTGCCATAGATAATGTTCATAAATATAGTGTTCATGGTATGGTAACATGAGTCACTGATTAAGTGATCAAGGTATTGTTTGAAGCTACTGAGATGTCACTCCATTGTCTAGAGGGAACAAAATGTGCTATCATTCAATAGTTGTATAGATCAGGTTTTACTGTAAGTATATTTGTAGTCAAAGCAGTATTTATGAAAATATGTCCAATTGGCTGTGAATACAAGATAAAGATATGGATAATCTATAGAATTTATGTGTAGTTTTCTCTTGTGCTGTGACATATACACCATCCCTTCAGTTATTGTATATGTTTGGACTGTAAATATTTGTGCAATGATTGCAGAATGGAAATTGTATATTTTCTGATATTTCCATTAATTAGTAGATAAAAGTCATACATAACTAAGCATAGAAATTAGGCAAAGCAGGGAAAAACAATTTTGATATGATAAAAATTACTCTGTACATCATTAACTGAAATATAAGCAGATGGCATTTGAAATAATTGAGGGATTTAGCTGATAAATATACTTTGTATAATTATAGGCTAATTAAAGTATCTTTAAGTCACTGATGTATATATTATCCTGATAGACTAGTTTGTTATATATATGAGCATAACTATATAGTCATTATCTGTGTAGCTGTTTTTTCTGATAGACTAGTTTGTTATATATATGAGTATAACTATATAGTCACTATCTGTGTAGCTGTGCAGTGGGCTGGCACATGTAAGTGAAGCCTGACATCAATGGCCAACAGCAACTATAATGACATGTATGTTGTAAAATCTGGGGAGTGGGGTATGTCTCAAAACCATAACAACTATTTAGTTCATAAGCTCAGCTTTGAAAGTCCTATCAAGACCCTTAGAAATGTGTTGCCATGAAGTTCATGATCCCAACTTTAAAAGTTGTATCAAGACCCTTAAAAGTAACTTTCATTAGTGAAATGATTAACTTAAAGTTTATGATCCCAAGTTATCCTAAGTAGAAGTTTCCATTACAGAAAAAATCCAAATTTCTGTCATATTGTGTGGAGATTAATGTTTTGTTTAATGTAAAGTAAATTGTTTCCATCATGTTTCCTGAAATAAAAACAGGAAAAAAAAATAAACATGAGTCTGCTTGTAATTATAAATTATTCATGTACATTTGGTACTATCTGTATATTTTTACCTTTTGAGAAATGATGGCAGACATGAAAACAAACACATGTTGTTAAAAAACTAGATTCAGATGTGAGAAACAATTACATACCTCCAAGTAGTGATTCAAGTAGAAGACATCTATACATAGGGAACACCTTTTGTTTTTTGATGTATCTTAGAATGTGAAAGTTGATAGAGTTAATGATCAGGAATAAAAGCATTTTTGTACGTAAAACTTCATGTGTTCCTCCATATTAATTTTCTGAATTTTTCAATTCATTTGCTTTTTGGCAACATATAGTGGTGTCATTTTGAGTGTTACAGTTCTTTGAAAATGACTATGTAGATATGGGGAATGTGGTTGTTGAGTCAGAATGTTTTTTATCTTATAGTCTAGTGCTTAATTATGTATTGAAGTGTGGTATTTGTTTAGGCCACTAAACTATATTGTAAGGTTCTGTGAATTGTTGTCTTCATTGATTTTTTGGGCTCTTTGTGTTATAATGATGAAAGGTAAATTGTGAGACCCTTGGTGTTACAATGGTGAAAGGTAGATGATGAGACCCTTGGTGTTACAATGGTGAAAGGTAGATGATGAGACCCTTGGTGTTATAATGATGAAAGGTAGACTATGAGACCCTTGGTGTTATAATGATGAAATGTAGACTATGAGACCCTTGGTGTTAAAATGGTGACAGGTAGACGATGAGACCCTTGGTGTTATAATGGTGAAAGGTAGACTATGAGACCCTTGGTGTTATAATGGTGACAGGTAGACAATGAGACCCTTGGTGTTATAATGGTGAAAGGTAGACTATGAGACCCTTGGTGTTATAATGGTGAAATGTAGACTATGAGACCCTTGGTGTTAAAATGGTGACAGGTAGACTATGAGACCCTTGGTATTATAATGGTGAAATGTGGACTCTATGAGACCCTTGGTGTTATAATGGTGAAAGGTAGACTATGAGACCCTTGGTGTTATAATGGTGAAAGGTAGATGATGAGACCCTTGGTGTTATAATGGTGAAAGGTAGAATATGAGACCCTTGGTGTTATAATGGTGAAAGGTAGAATATGAGACCCTTGGTGTTATAATGGTGAAAGGTAGACTATGAGACCCTTGGTGTTAAAATGGTGACAGGTAGACGATGAGACCCTTGGTGTTATAATGGTGAAAGGTAGAATATGAGACCCTTGGTGTTATAATGGTAAAAGGAAGATTATGAGACCCTTGGTGTTAAAATGGTGACAGGTAGACGATGAGACCCTTGGTGTTATAATGGTGAAAGGTAGACTATGAGACCCTTGGTGTTATAATGGTGAAAGGTAGACTATGAGACCCTTGGTGTTATAATGGTGAAAGGTAGATGATGAGACCCTTGGTGTTATAATGGTGAAAGGTAGAATATGAGACCCTTGGTGTTATAATGGTGAAAGGTAGACTATGAGACCCTTGGTGTTAAAATGGTGACAGGTAGACGATGAGACCCTTGGTGTTATAATGGTGAAAGGTAGACTATGAGACCCTTGGTGTTATAATGGTGAAAGGTCGACTCTGAGACCCTTGGTGTTATAATGGTGAAAGGTAGACTATGAGACCCTTGGTCTAATGGGAAATGTAGTTATGATGGTGAATGGTGAGGTAGACTCTATGAGACCCTTGGTCTTATAATGGTGAAATGTGGACTCTATGAGACCCTTGGTGTTATAATGATGAAAGGTCGACTCAATGAGACCCTTGGTGTTATAATGATAAAAGGTAGACTATGAGACCCTTGGTGTTATAATGATGAAAGGTCGACTCAATGAGACCCTTGGTGTTATAATGGTGAAAGGTCGACTCAATGAGACCCTTGGTGTTATAATGATAAAAGGTAGACTATGAGACCTATAATGATGAAAGGTAGACTCTATGAGACCCCTGGTATTATAATGATGAAAGGTAGACTATATGAGACCCTTGGTGTTATAATGATGAAAGGTAGACTATGAGACCCTTGTGTTTTAATGATGAAAGGTAGAATATGAAAACCGTTGGTGTTATAATGGTGAAATGTAGACTCTATGAGACCCTTGGTGTTATAATGGTGAAATGTAGACTCTATGAGACCTTTGGTGTTTAAATGTGAAATGTAGACTCTATGAGACCCTTGGTGTTATAATGGTGAAATGTAGACTCTATGAGACCCTTGGTGTTATAATGGTGAAATGTAGACTCTATGAGACCCTTGGTGTTATAATGGTAAAATGTAGACTCTGTGAGACCCTTGAGTGTTATAATGGTGAAATGTAGACTCTATGAGACCCTTGATGTTATAATGGTGAAATGTAGACTCTATGAGACCCCTGGTATTATAATGATGAAAGGTAGACTATATGAGACCCTTGGTGTTATAATGATGAAAGGTAGACTATGAGACCCTCGGTGTTTTAATGATGAAAGGTAGAATATGAAAACCGTTGGTGTTGTAATGGTGAAAGGTAGACTCTATGAGACCCTTGAGTGTTATAATGGTGAAAGGTAGTCTCTATGAGACCCTTGGTGTTATAATGGGGAAAGGTAGACTCTATGAGACCTTTGGTGTTATAATGGTGAAATGTAGACTCTATGAGACCCTTGGTGTTATAATGGTGAAATGTAGACTCTATGAGACCCTTGGTGTTATAATGGTGAAATGTAGACTCTATGAGACCCTTGGTGTTATAATGGTAAAATGTAGACTCTGTGAGACCCTTGAGTGTTATAATGGTGAAATGTAGACTCTATGAGACCCTTGATGTTATAATGGTGAAATGTAGACTCTATGAGACCCTTGAGTGTTATAATGGTGAAATGTAGACTCTATGAGACCCTTGGTGTTATAACGGTGAAATGTAGACTCTATGAGACCCTTAGGTGTTATAATGGTGAAATGTAGACTCTATGAGCCCTTGTGTTATACTGGTAAAATTGTAATTCTATGGTACCCTTGACATTATCACTGTGAAATATAGACTCTTATGAGACCCTTGGTGGTAAAATGGTGAAATGTAGACTCTATGAGACCCTTAGTTTTAATGGTGAAATGTAGACTCTATGAGACCCTAAGTGTTATACACAGTGAAATATTAGACTCTATGAGAACCCTTGAGTGTTATAATGGTTATAATTTAGACTCTATGACATTTGATTACAAGATCATGATATATAATGGCATTGTGGTGTACTTATTGTAATTTTTTCTTTCCTTTTCTTAAATTTAAACAAGATGTGCTTGAGAAGCATAACTGACACAAGAGCTAAGTCATTTACTAAGTATTCAAAGTCCCACAATTCTAATATCACTGAAATGTTGGTGAAACTCAAGCTTATCCCAGATCTGATATACAGCAACATACCAAATATGGTTAAAATTTGATGAAAGAATTTATATCTTTTTGATGGTAAGTGGAATGTTGCTAATGAAGCGACAGATGGACTGATAAACAGACAGACAGACAGACAGACAGTCATTCAGTCAGTCAGTCAGGCAGGCAGGCAGACAGACAGGCAGATAAACATCCAGGCAGGTAGGCAGGCAGACAGACAGGTAGGCAGATAAACAGGCAGAAATATAGATAGTCAGTCAGTCAGGCAGGCAGGCAGACAGACAGGCAGATAAACATCCAGGCAGGCAGGCAGGCAGGCAGACAGACAGACAGGTAGGCAGATAAACAGGCAGAAATATAGATAGTCAGTCAGTCAGGCAGGCAGGCAGACAGACAGGCAGATAAACATCCAGGCAGGCAGGCAGGCAGGCAGGCAGACAGACAGACAGGTAGGCAGATAAACAGGCAGAAATATAGATAGTCAGTCAGTCAGGCAGACAGACAGGCAGTCCAGCAGGCAGGCAGGCAGGCAGACAGACAGGTAGGCAGATAAACAGGCAGAAATATAGATAGTCAGTCAGTCAGGCTGTCAGGCTGGCAGTCAGTCAGTCAGACAGACAGGCAGGCAGGCAGGCAGACAGACAGGCAGGCAGACAGCAAGGCAGGCAGGCAAACAAAAAGACAGACAAACAGAATGATGATTTATGTCCCTATCTTCAATCTCAGCCTCTCCAGGCACAACCAAACACCCCAAATCTTAAAGCACCGAAGCTATCAAAATGGAGTTTTTGTTCGTATTAGCAGTTTTAAATACTGTATTTGATGTTTAATACAAATGTTCTTACAGAATCCTAAGTTGAAAAAAAAACTTGTTATAATGTCTTAATTTGTGAAAATAAATCAAATGTAAATAATTGGCGAGTAAACCTTGGATTTTTTCTTGGATGGAAGGAATTATCAATCATCGGAATATAGGCAATATATGCACATATGTTACAAATGTCTAAGACAATATATCTTTTTTAGTTTTTTAATAAAGATTTAGGTCTAATTGTGGAATATATTTTTTTTTTATCAAAATGACAGCCTGTATGCCTTTAAGGAATTATCTTTTTCAAAGACAGTACATGTTATGTTCCTTTTCCAGTTATTGTTATATTAGTGATATCCATAGTTTGACACCTAATGCATGGTGTTAAATCACATTTATGATTTATGATTTTTTCTGAAATTATTAACATCATTCATCTGCAGGAAATTAATGATACTGATAACTTATGGCTTGTTCGGTATTTATACTAAATTTTAACTGTGCTAAAAATGCATACACAGTAGTTCTGATGATGGTGTTGAATTAATGGTTTTTAAAGAAATATTCCACTGTGTGCCTTTATAATGGGAGTAAATTCAGTTAAAACTAAGGTTTCAGTGTTAAGCAGGTTTTACCATCATTATAATAAGGGCAACACAGTGATGATGTTTTACCAAAATTACAATAAGTACACCACAATGCCATATATTATCATCATAACAATAAATCTCATAGAGTCTACATTTCACTACATTTTATTTAATACACTTAGAAAAAAACATCTTTTAGATGTATTTTTATAAGTCATCTGAACCTCCTGATGGTTGATACTTTGGTATCTGTACTCTTTATATAGTTTGTCAGGTTATAAAGTTTTTTCTAGCTTTACATATTTCAATTCCGTGAGTGTGATTTGGGGTTAAAGTTTTTATAAATCATTTTTGCTGATTGCACATAGTTACGTTTGGCATTACACATGGTTAAAATGAAAATGTTCCAAGGGGAAGTCGTTGCACTGCTAGTGAGTTGTAAGCAGTAAGTGAATTGGAAAAGTATTAAAGAGACGGTGAACTGGAGCATTAACAAGTCTTAAATCGTCTTTCATATTATGTTATTACAAGTTTGTAGGTCACCCTAAGTGACTCAAGAGTCCCATTGCAATCCATTGCCATCCATCAGGCAAATTTTGGAGAATCTAGCTCTTTAGAATGTGTCAGCTCCCACTCAAATACCACATTGCCATATTCTCCATTTCTTTTATGTAGTATCTCTACGGTAACAAAAATTGTGCGTTTTTACGAATCTTCTACCATTAAAAAATTCAGCTGCCGTGAAACTTAAAAATATAGTGTGGCATAAAAGCACAATAAACTACAGACAAAATCGTCATCAAAACACTGGCGTTATGAAGTATTTTTCAGACATTATTGTAGCCTAAATTGCTTGCCTTTTAAGATTCATTTGTTTTCATTTATTTCCTGTTCAATTATTTCCTGTTTATTTCTTACAAATTATGTTATTTTGTAGTTCTAGACTATAATTCAGAGGTCAATTAGATTAATCATTTCAAATGTAATGTAATGTTTGTATATTCTAAAATCTGTAATAGATAGTTGTGGGAATGCAGTTTTCTTTTGTATAATAAAAAAGATAAAAGAAAACTTGATGTTTGTAACATGTATTGTCATCAAGGGAATATTTGTAAGTCAACATGTAGTTATCTTTGTGCCGCCATCACAAAAATTAGCTCAGTGGTTATCAGATTCCGGGAACAAAAAAGCATTGTATTTATCAAAGGTATAGCGAAATCTTTCATCCGATATTTGCCGTTAGCTAAAAACACATTCATCACATGTAAATTAAATACCCATTTTCCATTGACTGCTATCAACTCTTAATTTGATTTTTGATATCTGATCGTCATAACATTGATGCAAGTGCATCAAAATAAATTCTGCAGGAAATGGTAAGACTCAGATTTTGGAAGTTACATAGCTGTTAATTATACAAATTTTCTTATATATTGATGTGACATGCTTTTTATATCTTTATTATCAAGTTTTCATTAGGAAATGGAATGCAGTCATAATTCCTTCATTTATGAAAAAATTTTGATTAAAAGTACTCAGTGTGACACTGGAGACTCAAAATGAATAAACACTACAGCTGTATTTTCCAAGATTTTGTTGACAGAAATTTCACCTTTTTTCAGTTCATATTTAGTTGATATCACATGTACATATTAATCTAATTGAAGAAATGTGTCTACAAACGTTTAAGTAAATTTATGAACTTCAAATAAATCCAAACTGTTGGGGATTACTATGATTTCTTCATTGAAAATTATTGTTCTGCTCATCAGTAGAGCATCTGCCTTGGAAATGTGTTCAGTATATGAAAGGTACAGATACTAAAATTTAAACTATCAGGTGGCTCAAAAGTCTACAAATCTGGTGAACACCAGATAAAGACACACCTCCGGGAGATCCAGAGGTGGGATCAGGTGCCATGGAGGACTGAAACTTAAAAACAGTGGTTTTAAGTCATACCTTTGGAATGTTAATGAATTCTCACTACATTGGTATTAATCCATTCTATACACAACCTAAAACAGCAAGAAAACATTGTCTCATCAATGACAAGATTGTCCTGATTGGTGTGACTGAAAATTGAGGTGTTATGTCCTGATTTGTGTGACTGACAACTGAGGTGTTATGTCCTGATTGGTGTGGCTGACAACTGAGGTGTTATATCCTGATTGGAGTGACTGACAACCAAGGTGTTATGTCCTGATTGGTGTGGCTGACAACTGAGGTGTTATATCCTGATTGGTGTGTCTGACAACCAAGGTGTTATATCCTGATTGGAGTGACTGACAACTGAGGTGTTATGTCCTGTTTGGAGTGACTGACAACTGAGGTGTTATATCCTGATTGGAGTGACTGACAACTGAGGTGTTATATCCTGATTGGAGTGACTGACAACTGAGGTGTTATATCCCGATTGGAGTGACTGAGAACTGAGGTGTTATATCCTGATTGGAGTGACTGACAACTGAGGTGTTATATCCTGATTGGAGTGACTGACAACTGAGGTGTTATATCCTGATTGAAGTGACTGACAATTGAGGTGTTATGTCCATATTTGTGTGTCTGAAAACTAAGGAGTAGATGCAGTAAGGGTCATTTTTGGCCCAACCTCAAAATTAAAAGAAATTGTGATATACTTCTATATCACCCTTTTTATTTTTAATTTCTAACATTTTTTAATTATTTATTTGATTCTCTATACTATTGGGGTAAAAAACATGAAAAAATAACAAAAGATCAAGGATTTCTGGACATTTTTATTAAAATATCCAAATAACATAATACAGGTATAAACAAAAATGGAAATGTTGCATAACATCACAAAGTTTCATAACAAAACTTTAATTAGGCAAAAAATGTATAATATCCAGTTTTGGGGATAAAAATGTCTTTTTTAAATAAAATTCACTGATTTCTGGAAAATCTTCCTTACAATTTAAACAAGATAGACACAGGCAATTAAAATAATGACAGTCCTGTTTCAGGTCTTGACCTATCATTAACAAACACTACTTCAGCTATTATTACATTTTAAAGAGAAAATTGGGGTAAAAAATGTGTTTTTGTTGAAAAATCAGATTTCAGGAATATCTCAATAACAATTCAGAAAAGTAAAAAACTAACATCTTTAGTGGTGAAAAACTTGTGTAATATTATGATTTATCATACAGTGAAATATTTAGCAATGTTTTATACTTTTTACAAGATATTTTGGGCACAAAAGGTATTTTTCATTTAAAATTCTCAGATTTCTGGAAAATATTGTTAACAATTCTAACAAGTCACACAATGGTAATTAAAGTATTAAAACAATGAATAATATTATGATTTTTCATAGATTGTTTTGAAATGTATTACACATGTATTATCACATTTTAAACAAGTCATACAATGGCAATTGAAGTAATGAAAACCATGCAGAATATTATGATGTTTCTTGAAAAAGTAATAAATTGACTTAAGCATCGATTCTATATTTTTTCAGGTACACTATGAAATGACCTGAATGAAGACTGCACACTTTAGCGTAATTCGCAATTTATGCAAATGTTTGCACAGTCTTCATTCAGGTCATTTCGTAGTGAACCGAAAAAAATATAGAATCAATGCTTATAATTATATTTCAATAACAACTCGGTAAATTTTTCAAAAACATTTGTTTATTTATTGATTTTCCCAAATAATATAAACAAACAGGTTAAACTGTCGCACTTTAATTGCGTCATTATGACAACAGCCAACAACACTAGACTGTTACGTCATTTTCTGAGAGGCCATCATGACAATGGCAAATCTTGGAAGAGAGGATGATGTGTGGCAGCTTAAGTTAAAATTACAGTTATTGAACGAGGAATTTGAAATAAATTCCCTGGAGAGTATTAATGGTATTCAATGATACCGGAATGTTAATACATGTATATCCATTGCTAGAGGACGTAGCCATTGCAGGACAAATAGGCCTAACTGCAGTAGAGATAGGGCATAGGCCAGAGTCCTGACTGTACCTGAATTTATAACTGATACTAATGCACTTGAACCTGGAGCTGATGCAACATTGCCAGTTGAAATGGAAGACATGGTAATGCTAATATATTTTTTCTGTTGTACGTTACATTCGCGACTGTAACTTATGTCCACTCTTACTACGATGACCTATTTTTTTTCTTGCGTGACCTAAAACATTTGTGTATTGCAAATGACTGACATGCAAACAAAATGTAGTGTCGTCCGGGGGCATGGTTTAATTAGCGTTCACGCCATTGATGTATGACTCGAATGTTTTCTGGATTGTTAACCAATGACATCGTCGGAAATTTAAAAATTTTAATTATAATGTGTTAAAATTTAACAAGACATTGCAGGGTTCAGAAATTTTTTCTTGTCAAAAAAATTTCTCAACTGCTGAAAATGTATGCCGTAATAATCGCCTCCCTTGCGGACGATAATCTAATTTTCATTACCAACAACACTTGATCTACCACTTTTGACAAAATTCGAGTAAAATATAAATTAAATAATGCACTATAAACCATTTCTTTAATTTATACTCTAATTACCCATCTTTTATGCATTTTTAATGCTTTTCTCATCTTAATTAAGCTCATTATACGAGAGACGCAGAGTATACACCAGGTCCATGACCTTGTCTAACAAATATGCAGACAAATAGGCCTACAACTTACATGATATTATTTAACGTATTTTGACAGCTATATATTCAATATACTGAACTTGAGCTCATTGAAAATTATAAACATACTGAATATCGGGGTTTTGTATGCTGCAATTCAGTGTACCCATTACATGTAAACCTGTCCATGTCTCGTCGCCATGAAATGCCAATGCAATGGTGGAAATGATATTCACGTTCAGATGCCGATCTCTGCATTGGATTATATCCAAAAACGATGTGAGCAAAAGTTTCGAGCAAAATGAAATTGATAAAAAACGGAAGATGAATTTATTTGTCATCTTTTCTATATCATTTCATTTTGCTCGAGGCTTTTGCTCATATTAACAATGATATTTTTATCTTAGAAATTGATAGAAAATTCCGGAAATTCCGTAACCGTGCTTGGTTTTGTAGGTTACAAATACGCAAAGGAGGGAAAAGTCACTTAAGGTTTATAACTAGGAAGTACTTGCATACTTACGCTAACAATATCTAATAACTAACACAAATTCTGACAATTCAAAATTTTCAAAATTTTTAGGCATATTAGAGCCATAACGAACCTTCTTTGAA
This sequence comes from Atrina japonica, assembly GCA_030159075.1. Lineage (NCBI taxonomy): Eukaryota > Metazoa > Mollusca > Bivalvia > Pterioida > Pinnidae > Atrina > Atrina japonica. Next base: position 1,212,191 of record BROG01000012.1, on the reverse strand, counting down.
ATGTCCTTATTGGTGTGACTGATAACTGAGGTGTTATATCCTGGTTGGTGTGTCTGAAAACTGAGGTGCTATGTCCTGATTTATGTGTCTAAAAAGTGAGGGCACATTCTGATTTGTGTGACAGAAAACATGTTACATGTCCTGATAAGTGAAAACTAAGGGCATGGCTGCTGGTGTAACTGAAAACTAAGGTGGCATGATTGATGTGGCACCACTGTATTGGCATTAATCTGTAGGAGATATACACATTCACAGCACCTTGGCTGCTGATATCTGTATGTGTGGAAATGTTTGGGGGTGTAAAACAACATCAAAACAAACCACTACATTCTGTTGTTGACTTCAAGGTTGATAATCTTGTGACCTTCACCTTTGCAGTATAGGACTACCATAGACACAATGAAAGAGGAAGCATAGTGTTTCATAAAAAACATCTTGTTTTTAAGATTCAAAGTCAATCATGCACACATAAAACTGCACAACATGTGCAGATAACAACCATTTCCTTTATTATGCTTGCTTTATCAGATACAAATGCAGGTATTTAGCTTGTGCTGTGTTGTCATGCAATATTGCACATAATCTCCCTGGTTCAGGATGCTATCTTTGTCTGTACACATTGAAATACAAGGTGGTGAATTAGAGCAATATACTGTCTAGTACACATTGAAATACAAGGTGGTGAATTAGAGCTATATACTGTCTAGTACACATTGAAATACAAGGTGGTGAATTAGAGCAATATACTGTCTAGTACACATTGAAATACAAGGTGGTGAATTAGAGCTATATACTGTCTAGTACACATTGAAATACAAGGTGGTGAATTAGAGCTATATACTGTCTAGTACACATTGAAATACAAGGTGGTGAATTAGAGCTATGTACTGTCTAGTACACATTGAAATACAAGGTGGTGAATTAGAGCTATGTACTGTCTAGTACACATTGAAATACAAGGTGGTGAATTAGAGCTATGTACTGTCTAGTACACATTGAAATACAAGGTGGTGAATTAGAGCTATGTACTGTCTAGTACACATTGAAATACAAGGTGGTGAATTAGAGCTATGTACTGTCTAGTACACATTGAAATACAAGGTGGTGAATTAGAGCTATATACTGTCTAGTACATTGAAATACAAGGTGGTGAATTAGAGCTATGTACTGTCTAGTACACATTGAAATACAAGGTGGTGAATTAGAGCTATATACTGTCTAGTACACATTGAAATACAAGGTGGTGAATTAGAGCTATGTACTGTCTAGTACACATTGAAATACAAGGTGGTGAATTAGAGCTATATACTGTCTAGTACACATTGAAATACAAGGTGGTGAATTAGAGCTATATACTGTCTAGTACACATTGAAATACAAGGTGGTGAATTAGAGCAATATACTGTCTAGTACACATTGAAATACAAGGTGGTGAATTAGAGCAATATACTGTCTAAGACACTTTATTATATATAATATTAATATGTTGTATTATTGGTTATGTTAGAACAGTCTGTTTGTCTGTCTGTTTGACTGTCTATCTGGCTGTCTGTCCATTTATCATTCTGTGTATGTCTGTCTGTCTGACTCTGTCTGTATGACTCTCTCTGTCTCCATTTGTGTGGGTATCTGTCTGTCTTTCTGTCTGTCTCTGTCTCTGTCTGATTCTCTCTGTCAGACTCTCTCTGTCTCTGTTTGTGTGGGTGTTTGTGCTAGCATTTAGGGATGAGTGATGACTTATACTTCTAATCATACTGAAGCCAGACCTATTCTGTAATTCTCTTGACAAAAACACTTGAATCTGTCTGTCTTTGTGGGTATCTGTCTGTCTGTCTCTCTCTCTCTCTCTCTCTCTCTGTCTGATTCTGTCTGTCAGACTCTCTTTGTCTCTGTTTGTGTGGGAGTTTGTGCGAGCGTTAAGGGACATGTGACGACTTAAACTTCTAATCATACTGAAGTCAGACCTATTCTGTAATTCTCTTGACAAAAACACTTGAATCTGTCTGTCTGTGTGGGTATCTGTCTGTCTGTCTCTCTCTCTCTCTCTGTTTGATTCTCTCTGTCTCTGTTTGTGTGGGTGTTTGTACGAGTGTTAAGGGACATGTTACGACTTCTACTTCTAATCATACTGAAGCCAGACCTATTCTGTAATTCTCTTGACAATAAAGCACTTGAATCAAGATCAAGTATAATTTTTGGCACCAAACATTTGAAGGACATGTAGTTATGAGTACATGATGCTGTTTCACATTTTATTACTGTCAGGAATTAGCAAATAGCTTTTAAAGTCTATTTTATGTATTGCTAACCACCTGGCCATTTTCCCCAAAATGTTGGCAGTGATTTCACTCCAGTATTAAGATCCTTAATATTTAGCAGATGTAAACAGATTTCCTAGTGTGAAAGAAAATTAGAAATTTTACAAAATTCCCTCCCTTAAAAACCACAAGACAGAACACTAATGCTTATGTATAAAGTTTGTAGCTTTGAAAAAAGATGGGAACAAGATGATGGCATTTAGGGGAGGGGTAAATCTATTTCTAACATAAATCTACTCAAGAAGCACATACTAAAAGATGTTTTTAGTAAGTTAGCTTTGTGTAACCTGAAATTTTAAAACCAACTCCTACATAATATAGTCAGTCCTCTTTAACTTTCATATGTCTGTACTTGGAGCCATAAAACTGAATAAATTATGTTGCTTCGTCTTCTAGCTGAGTACCAGGGTTTTTATTAAGGTCAAGGTTTTTTTATAGGGTCAGGGTTCTTACGATGTAAGGGTTCTGATAGGGTCAGGGTTGTTATAGGGTTAGGGGTTTTATAGGCTCAAGGTTCTAATAGGGTCAGGGTTTTTATAGGGTCAAGGTTATTATAGGGTCAGGGTTTTTATAGGGTCAAGGTTCTTATAGGGTCAGGGTTGTTATAGGGTCAAGGTTCTTATATGGTCAGGGTTCTTATAGGGTCAGGGTTTTTATAGGGTCAAGGTTCTTATAGGGTCAGGGTTGTTATAGGGTCAAGGTTCTTATATGGTCAAGGTTCTTATAGGGTCAGGGTTTTTATAGGGTCAAGGTTGTTATAGGGTCAGGGTTTTTATAGGGTCAAGGTTCTTATAGGGTCAGGGTTTTTAAAGGCTCAGGCTTTTTATAGGCTCAAGGTTCTTATATGGTCAGGGTTCTTACAGTGTCAAGGTACTTATAGGGTCAGGGTTTTTATAGGGTCAAGGTTCTTATATGGTCAGGGTTCTTACAGTGTCAAGGTACTTATAGGGTCATGGTTTTTATAGGCTCAAGGTTCTTATATGGTCAGGGTTCTTACAGTGTCAAGGTACTTATAGGGTCAGGGTTTTTATAGGCTCAAGGTTCTTATATGGTCAGGGTTCTTACAGTGTCAAGGTACTTATAGGGTCAGGGTTTTTATAGGGTCAAGGTTCTTATAGGGTCAGGGTTCTTACAGTGTCAAGGTTCTAATAGGGTCAGGGTTTTTATAGGGTCAAGGTTATTATAGGGTCAGGGTTTTTATAGGGTCAAGGTTCTTATAGGGTCAGGCTTTTTATAGGCTCAAGGTTCTTATAGGGTCAGGGTTCTTACAGTGTCAAGGTACTTATAGGGTCAGGGTTTTTATAGGCTCAAGGTTCTTATATGGTCAGGGTTCTTACAGTGTCAAGGTACTTATAGGGTCAGGGTTTTTATAGGCTCAAGGTTCTTATATGGTCAGGGTTCTTACAGTGTCAAGGTACTTATAGGGTCAAGGTTCTTACAGCTTCAGGGTTTTTATATGGTCAGGGTTCTTACAGGGTAAATGTTCTTATAGGGTTAGGGTTCTTATAGGGTCTGGCTCTTATAGGATCAAGGTTCTTACAGCTTCTGGGTTTTTATATGGTCAGGGTTCTTACAGTGTCAGGGTTCCTATATGATCAGGTTTTTATAGGATCAAAGTTCTTATAGGGTTAGGGTTCTTATAGTTCCAGGGTTTTTGTAGGGCCAAGGTTCTATTAGGACCAGGGTTTTTATATGGTCAGTGTTTTTATTTTGCCAGGGTTTTTATAGGACCAGAGTTTTTCCTGAAGGATCACCTGAGTCATCAGAATGACTTACATGTACTGTGACTTACTGTGACTCTTCCTATAGGACAAACATTTTGGGGATATATCACAAACTTTGGAATATTTTTTCATTTGTAGCTTAAGAGAATTTGTCATACATCTAGTAAATGTGAAAAAATGCTAATACTTAAATCTGGCTCGTTATGTTTTCATAAAAGTAAATTTGTAAAACAACAATAAAACAAATATATTGTTAAATATAGTTAACTTTGAATGATCTAACATTAAATTATTTTAAATTTCTCGAACAGTTAAAATTTTCAATAATTTTAACAAACTACCAATCAATTTACAATAAAACTGTATGCACTTAGTGACCATAGAATTAATTTGATTCCAACATTAGATAAACATGGGTTGCCTCTCGTAAACAACAAGACACTCATGATCTCATAGAAAATTAAGACAATAAGCTTCTTTATGGGATAATCTGCTTCATCAACATGTTTGTGTAGATTTACATGTAGTAGTGTTATCAAATGGACCATTTGGTTGGCATACATGTATATTAAGTATGTTATCAAATGAGTAACTTCAGTATTTTCTGAATTTGGTGGTGCCAAGTGCTGGTGGCTTAAATGAGGTTTAATTTAATGGATTTTTATTCAAGTGGATTTCTGACTGTACATGGTCTTTCTAGAATTATATTTTATTAACAGATTTAGATTTTGAAATTTTCATTAAAATTATGTGACAGATTCATAACCTTTCTTATAACTTTTTCCATGGGAAAAAAACATGAGTTTTTGTAAAATTTATTGAAAATTATTGATAATAATCTGAGCTAGTAATTTTAAAAATTATTTTTTTCCCTTTATCACTATAATTATTATTAGTTATTACTATTATTATTATTATTATTACTATTACTATTACTATTATTATTATTATTATTTTTTTTTATTTATTATTATTATTATTATTATTATTATTATTATTGATGAGCTAGTACTACTCTTAGCTATCATCTTATCACCATGACATTCCCGGTGGTGTCTCGAGATGAAAAATAGTTTATTTCTGTATTCTGCCAAAATGCAAATATTCTGGTATTAGAAGCATGTACATGAAACTGCTGGGTACACTGTTTTACGACATATACGATCCAGCTGTAATGAACCGGAAAACTATGACATAAATATTTGTCTCTGTATCTCCCTGAAACATCTTGTTTTAGAGTATGTTCTGCAACTGCTGTAGTGAAAGTAAAAAATTATAGCATTATCTTCACCGAGTCTGATAGCACATACAAGTATATAGTTTATCATATGTGAGGAGATCTAGAGTGAAAAAGCTTAAAATTTATCCATAATGTGTAACCTGGTGGATACTCATATAATATTTGGCGATATTGGGCAATATTTGGCTAGTTAGGATGTGGGATGTAGATAATCTCAGGCATAAACATTTGCCTACACGATAACATTAAAACAGAGAAATCATAAAGTTGTAAAATAAGATAAAATAATGTCATAGTTATATTGTTGTTCTTTTATATCTAGTGGGATATTTAAATCAAATATGCCTTGTCCATTAATTAAACTATTATTATCTCCTTCAAAATAAAAAATTAGCCACCACCCTATAACTGAAACGGGTGGTATGTAAAACATCATTAAAAAACAAACATTCTCTGAGTACTGATGAATCAGTACATGTCCCCTACCTGTGAAACATTCTGAGAGTACTGCACAGATGAATCAATATATGTCCCTTACCATTGAAGCATTCTAAAGTACTGATGAATCAATACATGTCCCCAACCCCTAAGCAATATATATATATATACACAGTTGAATCTCATAATCTTGAAATTTACAGGACCGCCTCATTTACTTCTAGATATCCAAAATTCGAGATAACCAAAAGTTTCAATTCACATATTTTCTTTACTTGTTAGACAATTAGACCGACCTAAGGTACTGCTTTATTCAAATTGGTTTAAGAAAATTATTAATTACACTTCTACCTTGGCTCATTAACGGGAGTTGACTGTCTCGAGTTTTGCACGTAAACAAGTAATTCTGTACAGTGATTTTTGTGTACAAAATGTAAACCTTCAATCGCAGAGAGTAATTTTGAGATAACAAGTGAGTTTCTTTAATATTTTGATACTTCGGACCAGAAAAATACTTCAAGATAAGTAAAATTTTGAGATAAAAACTCTGAGATATCCAGAATAAAAATAGTATTAATATATAGTGAAATAATCGGAACTGGCTGTTCGACTTTGACACAACCGGAATTTCCACTCATGCAATTTTGAATAACGAGATTCCACTGTATATATATATATATATATATATATATATATATATATATATATATATATATATATATGTGTGTGTGTGTGTGTGTGTGTGATGTGTGTGTATATATATATATATATATATATATATATATATTTATATATCAGTGTATTTCATTTTTCTCTTCTTCTTTCCTTTACTTGATATAATACTTCAGTCTTTAGTTTTGAATGATCATATCATGTTGGCACATTAACTATTCATTAGACCTAGTAATCAGAGCTTAATGGTGTTTTTGGATTTTTTAATTTTCAGAATATGGGTCGCAATTCAAAGATAACCATACATCAGATATAGTTAAATGTCGTCATATTTTTAGGATTGAGAGCTTATAATTTATTCCTCACCATATGACTTTAATATTCTTGCTAGGACGATAAACTCAGATATTTATCTGATATTTTAGATTGTTCAGTTTTATGATATAAACCACTGAGGAGAAAAAATCTGCATTCTTCATTTTTCTGAACCTCAAGTACTTCCGAGACTTTTTCATCTGATATGATATTTATTGTTTTGAGAGTATGTCATTTTGTTTTTAATAAAAATCCTGTGTTCAAGTCTCGGGAGATATTTAAAGTACACAGTCAGTAAAAAAACGCATTCATTCATCATTTGATGTTAAATGTTTATGTACATGTGGAACAGACAAAACAAAAATAGAACATAACTAGTCTGTCAACCGATATATACATACATTTCAGAAACTGACTATAAACCATGGAGGCTCATCTTCAAAGGGGCAAATTTGTAATTATAATACCTGTGACAGGCTTAAATGGAAGTGTTTGATTTTTGTGATTCTATTAGCATGTTGGAAAATATTTTATTCTCAGGGATGTAATCGTCTGTGGACCGATTAGTACAATGCTCACTCCCCGACTCACTAGTGTTTTTTTGTTTGTTTGTGTTTTATACGGAACTTTTTACATAGGTGACACCAGACGACGGGTGTTTGTCCCCTATCTCTTTTCTCTTTACGGGGATGGAGGGTATTACAAAAAAATACGGAAAAATGTAGACAGCACTGTATTAAGGAAAAATAGTGATGAGGGATTTAAAATCACAAGAAAAACAAAACCTACAGGTAATTTATACATTATTTTGATATATATCATTTCTGTGAATTTGATTCAAAAGTAAAATTTCAGGTTATCTGAATATATTTCGATCATTTTTAATCTAAATCAATCATTTTGATATGAAATCTCATAAAAATTTCAAACTTATGCAGTGATTGTATAAGGCCTCAGGTGTTATTATGAGATATTGGTAACGAAATCAAAATTCAAAAATTGTACTTTATATAAACCATGCATATATTTTTGATCAGTTTTGACAATTTTCCTATGGGAAAATTTTTGTATGAATATAGATAGATAGAAAGATTGGAAAGATAGATAGATGGATCGATTGATTGATAAATAGATGGATTGCTGAATAGATATATATTTGAAAAAATGAATTAAAGCTAGTTGTATTGACATAACTTACACATTTTTTTTAAGTATTTGATTAAAAATACTAACATAATGTGTACATGAACATGTATCATAGGTAATGGGGAAGGATGAATTATTTTTCAATGTGATGAAAAGAAGCACTAGGGCAGAATTTTGTTTACAGAATTTACATCAGATTTTGCTTAATAAACAGTTTTTAGATTGTAAATTTTGATATTTACCTGTGTTTTAGCACCTGAAGTTTCAAGCACTGCATGCATTGATGCATAGTAAAATCAACTTTATTCCATCTGTATTAATTTTCTTGTCAGACAAATATCTCATGCTCGTAGGCCATGTGAAAGTTTAAATTAAATTTCATGCATTTGCTAAGTAGCTGTGTATGATTATGTTTGTTGCATTTGAACCATCTATTTCTGGCTGTTTGAATAGGTCAGACAGAATTATGTATTATTTTTAATTAGATGATTAGATGGGGATGCTGGTGATTATTTGTTAACATCTTAAACTTACCTGTGTACTCTCAAGGGTGGGCACCAGGTATTCAGATAAATATGATTAACTGTTTTACATTTTGTATATCTTTATACATCATCTGATGATATGCTAGCGACATTCTTAGGATGTCATACCTGATCTGATTAAGGTGTTCCGTATTACAATGGCACATTTTGATGCTAGGAGATGGACAAGTATTTTGAGGCCATTTCAAGTATCTGATCTTCCTGAGGTGTCATTTTTTATGATATATTTTTAACTCTTCAGTGTCACTTTTTATGATATATTTTAGAACTTTGGAATGTCACTGTTTACATTACATTTTAGAACTTTTGATTTTCTTTCTTTACAATAAATTTTGAAACTTTAATTTTTTTATAAAGTTGACTAGTTTTCTTGTAAAGCCATGCTGGTTAATGTGACACATAGATAGACTATATTGTTGACCTTTAACTCTTTCTTGCTTGGTTAGAAGTGTAGGATTTGCTCCAGAACTAGTAGAGTTGTGTATGTTATAGATTGTCATGGTTGAAACTATAAAAGAGTCTAGAGCTTGTTCTCAGAGTCTTGAGCTAGTACCCAGAGTTACTGAGCCAGTATAAATAGAGTTGTGTATGTTATAAATCGGCAAAGTGAAACTATGATAGAGTCTAGAGCTGATAGAGTTGTGTATGTTATAGATTGACTCAGTTACAGTAGAGTCTAGAGCTTAAGTAGAGTTGTGTATGTTATAGATTGACTCAGTTACAGTAGAGTCTAGACCTAGTAGATTTGTGTATGTTATAGATTGACTCAGTTACAGTAGAGTCTAGAGCTTAAGTAGAGTTGTGTATGTTATAGATTGACTCAGTTACAGTAGAGTCTAGAGCTGATAGAGTTGTGTATGTTATAGATTGACTCAGTTACAGTAGAGTCTAGAGCTTAAGTAGAGTTGTGTATGTTATAGATTGACTCAGTTACAGTAGAGTCTAGAGCTTAAGTAGAGTTGTGTATGTTATAGATTGACTCAGTTACAGTAGAGTCTAGACCTAGTAGATTTGTGTATGTTATATATTGACTCAGTGTGGCTACAGTAGAGTCTAGAGCTTAAGTAGAGTTGTGTATGTTATATATTGACTCAGTTACAGTAGAGTCTAGACCTAGTAGATTTGTGTATGTTATATATTGACTCAGTTACAGTAGAGTCTAGACCTAGTAGATTTGTGTATGTTATATATTGACTCAGTTACAGTAGAGTCTAGACCTAGTAGATTTGTGTATGTTATATATTGACTCAGTGTAGCTACAGTAGAGTCTAGAGCTAGTACAGTCTTGAGTTAGTAGAGTGTTGAGCTAGTAGTGTCTGTAGAGCTTGTAAAGTTGTGTATGTTATATATTGACACAGTGAAGTTATATAAGAGTCTTGAGCTAGTATAGAGTCTTGATTTAGTAAAGTTGTGTATATGTTATAGATTGACAACGTGAAACTATAGTAGAGTCTACTATCAAGTCAATAGAGTCATGTATGTTATATATTGACACAATGAAGCTATAGTAGAGTTTAGATTTAGTAGTGTCTAGAGCTAGTAGTCTTGAGCTAGTAGATTCTAGAGCTTGTAGTCTTGAGCTAGTAGTCTTAAGTCAATAGAGTCATGTATGTTATATATTGGCACAATGAAGCTATAGTAGAGTTTAGATTTAGTAGTGTATAGAGCCAGTAGTCTTGAGCTAGTAGATTCTAGAGCTTGTAGATTTGTATATGTTATAAAATGACACTGAAGATATAGTAGATTTGAGCTTGTAGAGTTGTGTGTGTATGGACTGATGCAGTGTAGATATAGTAGGGTCTTGAGCTAGTAGAATTTTGAGCTAGTCAAGTCTTGGGCTAGTAGAGTCGTGTGTGTTATAGATTGACACAATCTAGCCTGTAAAATGCTCTTTAGCAGATTATCAAGTATCACTTTGAGACTTTGAATAACTCATAAACCTACAATTTAGCATATTTCTGTTTTATTCTATGCAAAGAACTAACAAAATGTCAAAGACATTAAAGTCTTTTCCTTTTTATGCTATAAATTGGAAGCAATTTTATTTGTTTTAATTTAGTGAATATTTTTTTAGTTTAAAGGAATATTTTATGATACAAATAAATAATAATTTTGATGAAATACTGTGAAAGAGCTCCTTGAATGTTGTGAAGTTAAAACAGCATAGGTAAAAAAAATGTACAAAAATGTGTAAGAATATAGGTAAGATATGTATAAGAATATAGGTAAAAATATGTATAAGAATATAGGTAAAAATATGTATAAGAATATAGGTAAGATATATATAAGAATATAGGTAAAAATATGTATAAGAATAAAGGTAAAAGTATATACAAAAATGTGTAAGAATATAGGTAATATATATATATATATAAGAATATAGGTAAAAATATGTAACAGAATACAGGTAAAGCAATGTAGAAGAATATAGGTAAAAAGATGTATAGGAGTATAGCAGGGGGCCAAACATATGACTATGCACGATACTACGTAACACTTCTCACACTCATATTCGATCAGATACAGTAAATGATACACTCGATAATATCATGTAATTTTTCTCTGCAAGCCTCCAAAAATTACATGATAAAATAATCATCTTGTGTGTTACCGTATCTAATTGATCTTGTGTGAGAACCTCTATGTGTAGTATACATAGTGCAGATATACCAAAGATATTGATAAATAAGTTATAAATTTAAATGTGCATGTAAATGGAAATATTTTGCTTTCAACATTAATATGAGTGGTGAAGAAACAGTCCTTACTATGTCTAAGTTGAATAATATGTCTGAATTTAACCAGGATTTGAAGCACAAACTCCTATTTTGAGAGTCAAGTGATATTTCATCAAGTCACTACAAGGAGTATGGTTTTCCTGTTTTTCATTGCACACTCCAACTTCTCATTTATACTGTTGTGTAAACCAGACACTTTGGTATCAAAGTAGGCTCAGCGGCCATTTGAAGGAGTACCAGTGAGTTATGCCACACTCAATAATTTTCAAATTTTAGAGTTGTGGCAAATCTCCCCTCTAAAGCGATGTAGGTTCCATCAGTCATTAAAAGGTCTAAGTATAGTTTACCTGCGAGTTATTCCACTCAACAATTGTTCATTTATACAGTTGATGGACAGGTCCCAATTTCAAAAGTGTTGGCTTCAGCAAGACTTAAGCATATGTGATGATAGGAAAGAACTCTGTGGTTGTTTAGACGTGATTTGATATCATTCCCTAACAGCGTGCTCATTGCCAGTGATATTTCATAGCTGATATTTGTATAGTAATTGATGTTCTCTGGCTTAAGGAAGATTGATATTAATAATTTGTCTCATGGGTTTATTTTGATCTGTAATTTTAGTAAAACAAATTATTTGCATTATTTGAAAACTTAATGAAGCTTGTACACAATAATAATTATGGAAATGGGACCTATAACCATACAATATATATGGATCTTATGTTTTAATGAAATGGCATCTTTCAATGAAATAAAAAAATCCCTTTAATGTAAATTCTGTATTTAAATAGTACTGGCAGTATGATGTCTCTTTAAAATTGTACCTTTTGAGAAGAAAATGTTTTAACATCAGACATATTCTGTTTAGATACTTTTTTTCACAAGAAAACTTCTGATTCATAAAAGAATAGTATGATTTCTGGAGTTTGTTACAGTGATGTTCATCTCTTTACATTTTAATTTTCTTGTCATATTATGTGGGAGAGGTAGTTTTTTCAATTACATGTTTATCTTTAAAGAATTTTATGTTTATTTTCTCTTTGGCAGCTGTATTTATGATTTCAGAAAACAGAAAAGGTGTCTTTAATTATATGAAAGTGATAAAAGAATATTAACATCAGGTATATAGTACTTGATGTTATTTTTGTATCTGATAAGTTTGATATAGTTAATTACACAGTGAAGTGATAAAATCATTTGAAATTGCTCAAAATGACATAACCTGCATATTAATAATTGTTTTATGAAATCTGTAAGTACTTGTCAATGCTTGACCTTCTGGAATGAGATGAGATTCCATAGAAGCATACCGCAATGGTTGGCCACTTGAAACATAAGTATATATAATGTACCAGTACTAAACCAAATAAACAAGTATTTCAGAGAGCAACAGTGTATTATGTTTTCACAATATTGTAAATATTTTCAGTAAAGTATTGTATGCTTTACAGCAATAAGAACTTGATGCATACTGTAAGTCTATCTAGTGGTGGAGCATTAGACTTGCAAGTAGAAGGTCCCTGGTTTGATCCTGAATGTTAAGGTTATAAAAGTAGTGCCTGTCCTTCTAGGTCTCAACATAAGAAATGGAAGACAAGATTTGGAAGACAAGATTTGCGAATAAGGTCTAAAACCCAGATCAAGTATCAAGGCAAGCATGTCATTTTAAATAATGTTGGCTTTATGAGGGTCCTTAAACATACCAACCTTGTCAAATTACAGAATGATTTACAAATGAAAAAATTGTCCCCATGCAGTTTAATCTGTTCCTGAAATCGGATTGGCTGAGCTGGCCAATTTCTTTAATTTTATGGTGCCTGGTCTTAGTGGTCATAAAGACTGAAGACTTCTATCTAATACATTGGTTGAACAATAATTTTAAAGACAGTAACTGGTAATACTGTATTTATTAGATTTTCACACGAGAAACAGTTCTCGTCAGCTTTACTAGCGATATATGATTCCCACAAAATAAGTGATTTACAACCTACAACCTAAGTAAAAAGAATCTATATAGATTTATCACTTTTTATTAAATAACCAATAACAGACTTAGGAAGTAGAAGTAATATGTTAATTTTCCTTCATCTGAAGTCGCCATCTATTAGGTATTTATTCAGATAAAACAATATCCATTACATGTTTTGACAGGGGGTCACGGTGTCTTTTCACCATTATTTTATTTTCTGAGTTTATTCCAACTTTCTCTGTTTTAATTTACCTGACATGGGATACAGTCATTTACATAGGAGTTAATTCACCTTTCAATCCAAGACAAAATTATTAAGAAAGGTCAAATTTCAGGTTCCTTCTACCCCCAGATGCTAATGTCATATTGTGTTATCGTATTTGTTATTTTAACAAGATTTTGTAACTATGTTATTATGTGTCAAATGTCTCTGGCATTTGTGGCTTAAATAAAGAACTGGTTTCATGTGTATGAAGTTTTTATTGTAACTATCCTTTTACTTAATAGAAAGGTGCCCTCTGATTTAGTTTGTATGTGTTCATTTATCCGTTCACACTTTTTATTGGGTCTGTTCAGGCATGATTAGGTGTTTTTTTTTTCTTTCATATTGATTTATGTCTGTTGTTTGCCTCTTTTTTTGTTTATGGGCTTTATTGGTTATTTTCTATTTTGTGTTTGTTTTTTTCTTTTTTGTTTTTTTTTTTTTATGTTGATTGCTTTTGATTTCTCGTGTTGCGTGTTTTGGTTTTAGTTTAAAATGTTTTTGTCGATCTTGCTTATTGTTCTTTTGATTTTTTGTTGTTTTGTACGTGCTCTCATAGTGTGATAAGTTGAATGTGTTTCAGTTTGATTTTATTATTGGTATGTTTTTGTTGTGTATGTTTTTATGCTTTTTGTGATTGTTTGTGTATTTTGTTTTTTTGATGTTTGTTTTTTTTTTTTATATTTTTTTGATATGATTGCTGTTTTGGTTATTTTCGTTGTTTCGTTTCTTTCTTCTTTTTTTTGATTGTTTTTTTCTGGATTTTGCTATCGCAGTCTTGAGATAGTTTGTGTTGTTGTTTGTTTTGTGTTTTGTTGTTCTATTTTTACTTCGTTTTGTGTGTTGTGTTTGCTCGTGCTGTCTCCCTACTGTTTGTTTGGTATTTTTGCTTATTTTTTTTTATTTGTGTTTTGATTTTTATTTGCTGTGGTTGTTTTGAGTATTTGGTTTTATGATTGTGTTTTGTTTATGTTCCTTTTTTTTCATTTGTTGTTTAATGGATTTTTTTTGTATTTTTCTTTTATGTTGATTGTCTTTGGGTGATTTTATGATTCTTTATTTATTTGTTTCTGATATTTTTGCTTTGTTAACTTCCGGCGTACTTTGATTTTTTCTTTTTGTTTACCGGGTGTGGTATTTATGTGTTTATTTTTCGTGTGTGATTTGTCTTTTTTTTTTGTGTTGATTATTTTTAGTTATGATGTGTTTTTTGTTTATTGATTTATACTTTATTTCTTTGTGCCATTATGGTCTTTTGGTATAACTGTATGTTTATTTTTTTGTTTTTTTTTTTATATGTTTGATTTTTTGTTGATCTCTTGTTCTCTGCTTTGATTTTTTTTTTTGTCGATGTTTATTTTCGGGTTCCTTTGTAATATGTGGTTTGTGTATTGTTATGTTGGCGTGGGTTTTTCTTTTAACTCTGTTTTTTTTGGTTGATTGTCTATATGTTTCTGTATTTATTTGTATCTTTGATGTTTTAGGATTTTATGCTATTTTTGGAGTTTAGATTTTTTTTTGTAGGTTTTTTTTGTTTGTGTGTTTGCGTTACGTTGTTTTTTATCTGTTTTCATTGGAATTCTTGCTTGTTTTTTTGTTTCTTTTATTTCTGTAATATTGTGTTTTGTCTCCGTTTGAGGATTTTTTCTGTTTTTGTGCTTCTGAAATATTTGTCGGTTGTTGGTTTTTCTGTCTTGTGTTTTTTGATTTAGCCTTATTCTTTTGCTCGTTGGGGTTTTGTTTTTTGTTATTGATGAGTATTTGTGTTTTTTTTTGTTTTTGTCTATTTTTTCTGTTGTTCTTTCTTTTTTTTAGTCTTTGTCTTGTTGTTTGTGTTTGTCTGTTGTTGTTTTTTTTACGCCTTTTGATATTTTTCTTATGTGTGATGTGTTCTTGATTGCTGTTGATGTTTGTTTGCTTTTTATTTGTTTATTTATTGTTCTATTTTGGGTTTTTGTTTTGTTTTTTGCTTTTGTTGTCTGGTATGTAGGTTGTTAGGTGTGTGGATTCTTTTTGTTTTGTTGGTTGATGTGTGGTTATTGGTTTGATTGCTGTGCTTTGATTTCTCTTCTGCCCTTGTTATTCATTATTGTTTTTGTTTTTTTTTTTGATCTTTCTGGGTTCTTTTTTTTTTTTTATTGTTATTGTCTTTTGTTTGGGTATTTGTGTATTATTTGTGTTTATCTTTTTTTTTTTTGTTTTTTTTTTTGGTCTTATTTATTTGTGTGAGGTATTCGTTCTATGACTATTTGTTTTTGTAGTTTTGTTTGTACTCTGTCCGGTTTTTTGTTTTATCTTTTTTTCTTCTTTATTATTGTGTTCTTTTTTTTTGTTTTTTAGATTTTATTGTTTTATTTTGTGTTTTTTTGTATTCATAGTCTTTGGTTTATGACGGGTATGTTTTGTTTTTCTTTTCTTTTTGTTTTTTTATTGTTTTTTTTTGTTGTTTTATTGTGATTGCTTACTCATGTTTTCTTTCTTTGCGTTTTTGCTTATGGTCGTGTGTTTTATTGATTCTGTTCAGTGCCTGATTTTTGTTGGTTTTTTTTTTTATTTTTTCTTATCTTTGATGTTTGTTTTGTGATTTGTTTGTATATGTTTTTCGATGGTGTTTTTTGGTGTCATTTCTTGTGTTAGCTTGCCTTCTTTTTCTTTTGTTGGATGATTGACTGTTTTTTGTATTTTGTATTTACGCTTTTTTCTTGTATTTATTTTTAATTGATTGTTTGTGTTTGTTTTTGATATATTTGGGTGATGTTTTGTTTTTGATATTTTCTTTTTGTTTTTTATGGTATCGTTCAGGTTTTTGGTGCTTTTACGTTACTAGGTTTTTTTGGGATTTTTTTTGTTGGTGGTTTTTAATTTTTGATGTTTTGTTGCGCTTTCTTGTTATATGTGATTGTGTTTTGTTTGCTTCTCGTTTTTTCTTTGTTATCTGTGTTGATATTGATTGCATTGTTTGATTCATTATTTTTGCTTATTGGTTACCTGCCCTTTCTTTTTTGTGGTTTTTTGGCGTTTTTTTTGTGATCATTTGATTTATCTTTGGCTTTGGATTTTTTTTTTTTTGTCTTAGTTCATTGTAATTTTTTCTTTATGCCTTGTTGGGTTTTTTTTTATTATTTTTGGCCTGTCTCTTTTATATTGTTTTTGTCTTTGGTTTGGTTTTGCTTTTGGTGTTTCGGGTTTTTTTTTATTTTTTTAGTAGTGTTATATATTTGACCTTTTACTAGTTGTGTGATTGTTTTTTGTGTGTTCTGTGGTGTTGTTATCTAGCATCACTTTATTGGGTTGTTCTTTTTTTTCGACCTGTATTTTCTTGATTGTTGTTGATTCTTTGTTTCTTTCATCTTGATGTTTGTTTTCTTTTTGCATTTGTTTATTGATTTTTGTTTTATTTTTCGTGTCTTGATTGTCTTTGTAGTTATTCGTTATGTTTGTTCTTTATCATTTTTTTGTTGTGTTTTTTTCTGATCGGGCTTGGCCTTGTGTTTTTTGGCTTCAATTGGCAAGTTGATTTTTATGTGTCTTGGTTTTCTTTGGTTTTGTTGTTGTTTGTATTTATTGGATTCTTTTCTATTTATGTGTGTGTTATCTTTGTTTTTTTCGGGTTTTTTTTTTCAACTTGTTAATGATGGTTTGATATTTTTCATTTTTATCTGATTGATGTATGATTCTGTTTCTGTTGATTTTTATCTATTATAGGCTTTGTATACTCATTTTCTCTTTATTTTTTGTATCTATGTTTTAATTTTTTGTGTCAATTTGGTTTTTTGTGGATTGTCGTTTTTTGTGTCGGATTTTTTTTGGTTTTTTTCTTCGATGTTTGCTTCCTGTTGGTTTTGTTATGTGGTTTTTTTTTATGATGATGGTTATTTTTTGGTCTGGTTGATTGTGTTTGATAATCTTATTTTTTTGTTGATGCTTGTGGATTGTTTTTTTTGGTTTTTTTTCGTTTTTGGATGTGGTTTTGTATTTTTCGTGTGTTTTGTTATTTTCATTGTGGTTTTTTTGTCGGATTGAATTTTTATATTCTTTTGTTTTCTTCGTTTTTTTTTGTCTTGTTTTCATCCTTTAATTGTTTGATGTGTTATGTGTCGTCTTGGGTGATTATTTTGCTTTGTTTTTTATTTTTCTTTATTTTTTCTTGTTGTTTTTTATATTTGATGTGTTTGCTTTTGTCTTTGTTTTGTTTGTTTTTTATATTTGATTTGTTTGTTTTTGTTTATTCCTCTATGTTTATTTTGTTGTTGAATGATGTCCGTTGTGTTTTCTTGTGTTAATTCTTTTTTTGGATGTTGTTCAATTGTTTTGATGTGCTCTTTTTGTATGGCTTGTGAAATTTTGATTTTTATTATTTTTGTTGTGTTTGTATGTTATGTGTTTGGTGTTTTTCTTTATGTGCTTGTTTTTATTGGTGTCTTATTTAGGTATTTGATGCTGCTCTGTTGCTTTATGTTTCGCGGTTTTTTTGATTTGGTTTATTATCTTTTTCTTTTTTTTTGCGTCTCCTTTTTGTCTGTCTTTTTTTCAGTCGTTATTTTTGTGCTGTTTTTATTAGTATTTGCTTTGTTGTTTTGTTTTGGATTTCTTTTATTTTGTCTTGGTGTTTAGACTTTTTGGTTCGTATCCTTCTGTCTCGATGTTTTTTTTTTGATATGTCTTGTAATTTTTGTTTACTCTTAGTTTAGTATTTTTTTTGTGTTATTTTTTAGGTCTGTTTGCTTTATTGTTTTTATTTTTTATTTTGGACAGTTTTTTTTTGATTTGTTTTTTTTTGGATTGTCTTAATTTTTATTTTTTTGCTGTTTATCCGTAATGCTTTATGTTTTTTTTATTTTGGTTTTTTTTTGTTTGGTTTTCATAGTTGTTACCTGTTTTTTTCGTTCTTTGTTATGTATTTTTCTTTTTTTTGGAAGATTTTTTTTCTTTTCCTTAATGTTGTATTGTGTGGTTATCTTTGGATTTTTTGCTTGTTTGATAAATGTTGTTGTTGTTTGTTTGAGTTATGTTGTTATTTTTTTTTTTTTTATTTTTTCTTTTGTTATTATTTGGTTTGTTTATGTGTTTGTTGTTATTTTTTTATGTTTTTTTGTTTTGTGGGCTTTTTTTTTTTTATTTGTTTTGTTATATTTTTTCCTTTTTTGTTCGTTATTTTGTTTCTTCTTTTCTTTTTCATTTTTTTTGACTTTTTGAGTATTGTGGATATGTTTTTTATGTGATTTTTTTTTTGTGTTGTTTCCTGTTCGGTTCTTATTATTCTTTTATTACTTGTTGTCTTTTTTTTTTTATATTATTTAGGTGTATTTTATTTGTGTTCTTATTTATCTTATTTTTCGTTTCGTTGATTTTTTTGTGTTGTGGGTTTATTTATTAATTACTAATTGTGTTTTTCGAATTCATGTTACGTTTTTTGTTTTTTTTTTTTGTATTGTACTCTCTTTTTTTTTTTTTTTGTTTTTTGAATTTTATGATTTATGTTGTTTTTTCTTTTTTTTGATCTTTTTTTTTATTTTTGATTTTTTCTTAATTTATGCTTATATTCTCTTGTTGGTTTTGTGTGTTATGTTATTGTTGTTGGCTTCTATGGTTTTGGCTTTATTTTTTTTTTATTTTTATTCTATTGCTTTATTTGGATGTTCTTGATATCCTGAGTTATGTCTTTTTATGTTGCTTTCTTAATGTGTTGTTTGTCTTTTTTATGTTATTGATTGGATGTTTAATTTTCTGTATGTCTTATTTTTTTTGAGTTTTTTTTATTTTGTATTTTCTTTTTTTGGTTTGTGCGTTTTATGTTTAGTTTTTTTTAGATTTTTCAGTTTGTTTGTTTTGTAGTGCATTATGTTTTTGATTGGTCGTTGTTGTTGTGCTTATTCGTGGTTTTTAGTGATTCTTTGTGATTTTCTAGTTTTTGATTTCTTTATTTGTTTTGTTTGGTTGTATGTGTCTTTGTGTTGGCTTTTTTTTGTTTCTATTTCCTGTCAGATTGTGTTTTTTTGGTGGTTTATTTTTGTTTTTTTCATTATTTTTGTTTTTTTTTTTTTTTTATTTTTTGTTTCTATTTGGCATTTGTTTTTTTTTTTTTTTGATTATTTCTTATGATGTTTTTTTGTTGTGGTTTGTTATCTTTTCTTTTCTATTTTGTTGTTCCTGTTGTTTTTATTGTGTCTTTGTTTATTCTTCTTTGTTTTGTTTTTGTTTTTCCATTTTTTGTCTTGTTGTTTTTTATTGTGTTTTCTTATTGATTTTGCCTTTTTATTGATGGTTTATGTTTTAGTTTTTGTTTGTGTTGTTTTCTGTTTGTTTTTTGTATATTGTTCTCTGTCTACTGTATGCTTCTTATTTTTCTTATGCTTAATTTCTGATTAGTTTTTTTTTTTTTTTTTCTTTTTGTGTAATATTTTTGTTTCTGTTTTGTAGTTTGTTTTGGGTTTGTTTGCTTTTTTTTATGGTTTTTTATTTGTGTTTTAATTAGTTTTGGATGGGTTTTTTTGTGTTTATTGGTTTTTTGTTTTTTGGAAGTTTTTTTTTGTGTGTTTTTTGTTATTTTTATTATTTGGGTGTTATTTTTTGATGTTTTTTTTTTTGTTTGTATTGATTTTTCGGTATCGGTTATTTTGTTTGGTTTTTTTCTTTTTTTAGTATTTGTGTCTCTTGTGACTGTTTTTGATGTGTTCTGCTCATTTTTGTCGGTGATTTTCTGTTTATTTTTTGTTGTGTTTTTTATTGTTTTTGTTCTGATTATCGGATTTGAGTGTCTTTTGGTTTGTTTCTTTTTCCAGATTTCGTCTGTTGTTTTTTTTTGTTGGTGTCCTTGGTTTCTGTTTTTTGAATTTTTTTCTGTTTCTTTATTTTTTTTTATTTTAGTGTTGTTCTTTATCTTTTTTTTTTATTGCATTTTTTAAACTGATGTTTGTTTTTTTTTATTTTTGTATTCGTTGTTGTTTATTCATTATTATGTTTTGTGTTTTAATATTGTTTTACCTTGTTTTTTTTGTTTGTGTGGTTTTTTTTTCTATGGTAAGATATCTCTTGGGTGTTTGGTATTTATGTCTGTGTGTGGATGTGTTGATCTTTGTTGTTTTTGTGATGGGTTTGTGTTTTCTTCTTTTTCATTTGTGGATTTTTTGCTTTATTTTTGGTCGACATTTAATTTTGTTTTTCTTCGTTGTTGGGGTTTTACTTTTTAGTATCCTTTTTTGTGCTGCGATGTTTTTTGCTCTCCTTGTTTGTGGTATGGGTGTTATTGTTAGGTTTATTGTTGGGTTTCTTTAATATTAGTGTTTTTGACTGTTATGTTTGTTTTGTGTTCTTTTTTTTCTGTGATGTTGTTGTTTTGTTTGGGTTGTTTTTTTTTTTTTTTTCTCTTGTTCGTTTTCTGTGTTGTGGTTTTTTATTTATTTTTGTATTTTTGCTTCTTTTTTTTATTTTGTTCAGAATTGTCTATATTGCTGTTGTCTTTTTTTTGATTTGTTTAGTTTGTTTGATTTTTTTATTGTGCTTTTTTGCTTCATGTTCGTTTGTGGATGTTGAATGGTTTGTTTTGTAACATATCTTTTTTGTGTGTGTGACTGTTTTTTCAAGATTGGTTTTAGATATTTTTTTTTGATCGTATGTTATTTTGATTTTTTATGCTTATGTGTCTAGTTGTCTGTTTTTGGGTTATATTTTTTTTTTTTCTTTCTTTCTTTATTTTTGTGTTTTGTTACGTCTTCTTGTTGGTGTTTCTGGGATTTTTTTGTTGTGTTGTTTTGTGTTTTGTTTGTTTTTTGTTTTTTTGGATATGTTTTTTATGTTTTAGGGTTTTTATTTTTGTTTGTGTTATTTTGTGTTTTGTTTCTGTATTTTTTTTGGTTTTTCATGTTCTTGTATTTTATTTTTGGGTTCTTGTTTTATATTTTTGTTATTCTGTGTTATTTTTTTTTTTTTTTTTTTTTTCTTTTGAGTGTGTTTTTTTATATTTGGTTTTTTTTAGATATCTTTTTTGATTCTTGTTTTTTGTTTTTATTTTAATGATTTGTTGTTGGTGTTTTATTTGTTTTTTTTTTTTCTGTTTTTAATTTGGCTCACGTTGTTGGGTTGCTTTGGGTTTGTTTATTGATTTGTGTTACTTTTTTTTTTTTTTTGTAATTGTTGCTGTCGGAATGGTTTTTTTTCTTTTTCTTCTTAGCTTGTTTTTTTTATTTCTTATTTTTTTTCTGGTGTCATTTTTATTTGTGTTTATTTGTTGTTTGGTTTTTATTTGTTTGTTATGTATGTCTTTTTGTTGGTTTGTTTTCTATTTTATTTTTCTTTTCCGGGTGTTTTTTTTGTTTGTGTTTTTCTATTTGTTATCATGCCCGGTTTCCTTGTGGTTTCTTTTTGATGTCTTTGATTTTGTTTTTTCTTCTTCTTTTGTGATAATTGTTGTTTTATTATTTTTGTTTCTTTTATTTTGATTGGTAATATGTTTTTTATGTGTTTTGCGATTTTTTGATCATTATTTTAAGGGATGTATGTTGTCTTTATGTGTTTTATGCCTTTGTTGTTGGTTGTTTTTATTTTAGTTTTTGTTTTATTTTCTGTCTATTCTGGATCGTTGCAATTTTTTTTTGTTGTGTTGCTTCGTTTGGTTTTTTTTTGTTTTTTGCTGTTCGCTATTGTTTTATTTATGTATTGTTTTCATGTTGTCGCATGTTGTTTGTTTTTTTTTGTCGTTTTTTGTGTTGTTGTTTTTGGCTTTAAGTTCTTTTTTGTCTATTCTTCTTTGTGATTTTTTTGTTTTTGTTTTTGTTTTTGTGGATTTTATTTTTGCTTTTTGATCTTGCGATGAGTTTGAAATGTTCGTGTTGTGCTTTAGGTTGTTGTTTGGATAAGGTTATTGTTTTTAGCGTTTTACGTATTTTTAATGCTATTTTGTTTGTGTTGTTTGTTTCTTTGCTTTTTTTGGTTTGATTTAATTTTGTGTTTTTTTTTTTTCAGTTTATTTTGGTGGTTGTTTATTTTTTCATTTTTTTTTTTTATGTTCTTTGCTGTTTTTTTTTTTTTTGTATATTGTTTGTATTGTTTTACTTGGCGTAACTTTGTTCATTTGTTTTTTTTGTGTTCGTTATATTTTATTGTGAATTTTTTGTTTCTTTATTTTCTTGTTTATTTTTTTTTAATGTGCTGTCGATATTTTGTTTTTAACTTTATTTTATCTTTTTCGTTTGATTTTCTTGTTTATTGTGCTATTGTAATGTGTCTGTTGATATGTATTGCTTGTTCATTTTTTTTTTTGGTTTTGTTATATTATGTGTGTTGTTTATTTATTGTTGATTTGTGTTTTCGTGTTTGTTGTTGCATGTATTTGTGATTTATTTTTATTATTTGATGTTTTGTTTTTTTTATTTTGTGTTTTTTTTTTTCATTTGGTAATGTTATTCTTTTCTGATTTTTTCTTTTTCGTCTTGCTGATTTCTTTTATTCGTTTTATGTCATATAGTTTTTTTTGTTGTGTCACATATTTTTTGTAATTTTTTGTTTGTTTTTGTATTGTTTGGTTTGGCTTATTTGTCCATGAGATGGTGATGTGTTTTTCATATTCTTGTGTCTTTTGTGGTTTGGATTTTTGAGTTTTTGCTGTTTTTGGCTGTCCACTTTTGATTATGCATGTCTTGTATTTGCTTCTCTTGATTTATTGTTTTAGTTTCCCTGGGTGTTTTAATGGTTTATATGTTTATGTTTTTTTATTTATTGATGTGCTTTGTTATTTTCGGTTATTTTTTAATTTTTTTGATAATTTTTTTTTTTTTTAGTTAGTTGTATGTTCTTTTTCTTTTATGTTTGTTGTTTTTTTGCTTGATTTGTATTTTTCATTTTTTGATTGGGCTGGTTTGTTTTTTATGTTATGTTTTTATGTGATTTTGTTGATTTGTTCGATGATTTGTGTTCTTTTTGAATTTTTTTTTTTTTTATTTTCTTTATTATTTGTGGTTATTGTGTTATTTTGTTCTCTTTTTATTTTCGTGCTTTTATCGATTCGTTTGTTGTATTTTTTTTGATTATCTTTTTGGCTCTGTGTGTTTCTATTCTTGTCGATGATTGTTTTTTTTTATTGTTTGCATTTGCTTTTTTTTTCTTATTGTGATTCCGGTTTTTAATTGTATTCTGTTTTTTGACTTTTTTTCTTTGTCTTTTTTATATGATTGATTTTCTTTATTTCTTCGTGTCTTTTTTTTTTGTTTTTTCTTGTTTTTGTATGTTCTTTTTTTTTTTTTTGATTGTGTATGTGGTGTTTTTGTTTTGATGTTATTTTTATATTTTTTGTTTTTTTCTTTCTTTCTTATTTCTTTAGTGTTCTTTTTTTTTTTTTTATGTTTTTTATTTTGGGTTTTTTTTCTCTTGCTCTTGTTTGATTTGGAATGTTGTGTTATGGTCGTGTTTTCCATATTTGTTTTTTTTTTTGTGTTTATGCTTGTTGCTGTATTTATTTTTGTTTTCTCATTTCTATATCTAAGTTGATTATGTTTAGTTCGTTTAATTGTATTATACTTGATTTGGTCGAATGTATTCTTATTGTTTTCTGGATTTTTTGTGTGTTCATTTGTTTATTTTTTTGTTTTGATGTTGTTTTCGTAATGTGTTGGATTATGTATGATTTAGTTCTTATTTTTGTAATTGGTTGTGTTTATTTTCTTTTTTTGTTTTCTTTTTGGTTTCTTTTGGATTATGTGTTTTTTTTTTTATTTTGACTTTTATATATTTTTTTTTGGTGTTGGATTGTTTGTATTTTTTTTTTTTGTGTTAGGTTTCTTGCTTTTATTTTTTGTTTTTTTGTGTTTTTCATTTTTATTGTTTATGTTTTTTTATTTGGTTTGTGTTGTTGTATTAAGATTATGTTTTGTTTGATGGGATGTCTATATTTTTAGTCAGTTCTTTTCTTTGGTTGGTATGTTATTGCTTTTTTTTTTTTGTACTTTTTTTTTTATTGTTTATTTTATGTTTTTTTGTTGTTCTTCTTGCAAGTTTTTGATGCTCTATTTTGCATTTTGCTGTTTTTTTTTGTTTGTTTGATATTATATTTATCTATTTTTTTTTATTATGTTTTATTTTTTTTTTTGGTTTGTTTTTTGTTAATTTTTTGTTTGTTTTTTCATTTTTTATTTTGTTTTGTTGGGTTTGTTGTGCTTATTGGTGGTTTTTGTATTTGATTTTGATATTTCTTTTAATGTTGTTTCTTTGTTGTGTCTATCTTCATTTTGTATTTTTGTTTTGTTGCTCTTGTCTTTGTACATTGTATGTTTAATGAATTTAGGTCTTTTGATGTTCTTGATTTATGGTGATTTGATTTGTTTTTTGATTGTTTGTGGATTTTTGATATTTTATTATATATGATTTTGTTATTTTTTGATTTTTTTTTTTTTTGTTGTCTTTTGAATTTTTATTTGGTTTGATTTTGGTTTTTTTGCTCTGTTTATTTATTTTTTATGGCTGTTTTTAATTTTTTTTAAGTTTCTCTTTATTAATCTTTTTGTATGCATGTTTTTTTTGCTTTTTTTCCTGTGTGTCAATTTTTTTTTTACATAGATGTTCGATGTTTTTTCTTTTTTATATTTTATTTGTTTCCTGTCTTGGCAATTTTATTGAGTAATTTTTGTTTTTTTTGTTTATTGTTGTTGTATTGATTCTTTTGGATGTGTTTTTTTTTGTATTTTTCTTTTTTATTTTTTTTTCTTCTGTTTTTATCTTTCACTAATTAGTTTTATTCTATTCCGTACATGTTTTGTTTTGTATATGTTTTTGGTTTTATGTTTTCTTCTGGTTTATTTTGGGTTGTTGATTATATTGGCTCAATATGTCTGTGATTGTTATACGGGTTTTTTTTTGTTTGTTCTGTTTTGGTTATATTTTGTTAATTTTTGTCTTTAGTTTTGTTTTTTTTTGTGCGTTGTATTTTTTTTGTGTTTTTTTGTTTTTGATGCCATCTTTTTATATATTTTTTTGTTTATTTTTTTGTCACTGTATTCTCATTTGTGTGGAAGGTTTTTTTCTGTTCTTTTTCTTAGTGTGTTTATTGCTTTTGCTGGGATGATTTGTTTGGGTTGCGTTTGTATTTTATTATTTTAGTATTGTGTTTTTTTTTTGGTGCTTTTTGGAATTTTTTCTTTGTATTATATGTTTTGTGTTACTGTTGTTGTGTTTTTGTTTTTTTTTTATGGTTTCTTTTATTTTTGTTCTTTTAGGAAATATTTCCATGTTTAATATGTTGTTTTTGTTATTGCGTTTCATTGATATGTTGTTTTTTTTTTTGTTATTTCTGTTTCTGATTTTGTGTGGATTTTGTGTGGGATTTGTTTTATCATTGTGTTGTTTGTTTGGTCGTTTCGGTTTTTTGGGAATCTTTTGGTTTTTGATTTATAATGTGATTCACTGATATTTTTTTGTTTCCTTTGGTTTTTTTGTTTTCTATTGTTTTTGTTTGTTGTTATTGTTTTTTTTATTTGTTTTGATGGTGATTGTTTTGTATTTTTAAGTTTGTTGTTTGTTGCTTTTTGCTGTACTATTTGTGTTTCTTTTCTGGTTTAATTTTTTTTATTATTTTTTTTTTTATATATTTTTTTGTTTCTGATTTGTCTGTTATTTGTAGTTGTTTGTTTATGATTTTTGTGTGTTTTTTTTGTTGTTTGATTTATTTTGTTTTTGTCCTGTGATTTTTTTGTGTTTTGTTTTTTTTTTTTTTATTCGGGATTAGTTTTTTTATTTACTTTTGTGTTGTTGTCTCCTTTGTTTATAGTTTTCTTTTCTGTGGATTTTTGTTTGCTTTGTTTTTTTATATCTTTTCTTAGACTGTCATTTTGTTTGTTTGGAGATGTTGGTGGTATATTGTGTTTTGTTCTATGTGTGTGTTTTTGATTATTTTTTTTTTATTACGTATTACTATTTTTGGGATTGTTTCTGTTTGTCTATTTCATTTTTTTTTGTGTTTTTTTTTATATGCCCGTGTTTGGTTTTGCTTTGTCGTTAATGTTTATGCGTTTTTTTGTTTCTGTTGTAATGTTTTGTCTTGAATTTTTGTTTGATACTAATTGTTGGTAATTTTTTTTTTTTGTTTTTTTTGACTTTTGTATGTTTGTTTTTGGTCACCTCGTTTTTTTCTCTGTTCTTTTCTTTTTATTTTTGATTATCTTTGCTATTTTAGTTTTTTGTGGTTTTTGGTTTTTGTTTTTCCCTGGTTTATTTATTCAATTGTTGTTTACTTTTGTTTTATTTTATGTTGTTTTCTGGTTTTCTATGTTTTGTTTTTGTAATTTTGTTTGTTCTTTGTTTTGTGGGTTTTGTTTGTTTTTTTTGTTTGTTTCATTACTTTCTTTGCTTTTTTGTT
Organism: Atrina japonica; assembly: GCA_030159075.1. Lineage (NCBI taxonomy): Eukaryota > Metazoa > Mollusca > Bivalvia > Pterioida > Pinnidae > Atrina > Atrina japonica. Next base: position 1,185,482 of record BROG01000012.1, on the reverse strand, counting down.
TTTTTCCTGATTTGTGTGTTTTTTTGTTGATGTGTTGTTTTTGTGCATATATGTACTTTTATTTAATTTTATGTCTTTTTTATTTTTTCTTTTGTGTGTTTTATTTTTTTTTTTTATATGATTCTTGGTTCGCTTGCTTATGGTGTATGATTCCCTTCTTATGCAGATCTTGTTTTTTTGCTTTGTTTTTTCTTTCTTTTTTGTTTTTTGTCTGATATTTGGGTATTGATTGTTTTATCTTTGTGGTTATTTTTTTCGTGGGCTTCTTGTTGTTTTTTCTATGGGTGTTTTTTTTGTTTTTTTTTTGTCCGTTTTTATATTGAATTTGAGGTGCTATTCGTTTTTCTTTGTTCATTTTTTTTTTATTTTATGTTTAGTTTTTTGTGGATTTGATGTGTTTCATTTTTGTGTTAATTTTTTTTTTGTATTTTTTTTTATGCTTTTAATGGCTGTTTTTTTTTGTTTTTCTCTTTGTGTCTTCGTTGATGGTTTATTTTTTTTTTTTTCTTTAGTCTTTTTTGTGGGATGTATATATTTTTTTATTTTTTGTTTTTCTTTATTGTATTTTCTCTTATTCTTGGTTTATTTTTTGTTGACTATCTGTTTTTTTATCAATGTGTTTTATGTGTGTTTTATTTTTGTGGTAGTGGTTCATGTGTGCGATCTTTTTATTTATGATTCTTTTTTTTTTGTTGTTGCTTTTTTTATATTGTTTAGGAATTGTTGGTTTTTTTTGTTTTGGATCTTTTTTTTTTTTTTTTTTGTGGGTATTTCGGCTTTTTGATTATTTTGATTATTTATATTTTGTTTGTTTTGTTGTATTATGTTTCTATTTTTTGGGTTTTTGTGTTGTTATTGTCTTTATTGTTGTATGTCTTTTGTTTACTTATTTGCTTATGTTTTCTTGATTTTTGTTTTTTTCATTCTTGTTGGTTATAACATTTGCTTTTGTTTGTGTTTTGTTTTTGATGTTGTGGTTCGGTTTGTATTTTGGTGTGTTTTTTTATTTTTTCGAATGGTATTGTTTTAATTTTTTTTTTTATTGAGTTCATACTCTTTGTACAGATTTTTTCTTTATTGTTGTTTCCCTTTTTCTATTGTCGTTGTGTTTTTTTTTTTTTTTTTTTTTATTATTTTCTATTTTTTTTTATGCATTTGTACGATATGTATAGTTTAGTTTAATTGTTTGTGTTTGATTACTTTTTGTTTATACTGTTTTTTTATCGTTTTGTTTGTTTTTTTTTTTGGCCTGTCTGTTTTGTGTTCTTTCCATTTTGGTGTTTTTGATTTGAATGTGATGTTTGAGGCTTTGGCTGTGCTTTGATTTTGTGTTTATTTTTCTTTTTTTTTTGCATTATTTGTTTTTTTGAGTTTATTTCCTTCTTTTTTATTTTGTTTTGTTAATTTTTTTGTGGTTATTTTGTTATTTTTTTTTATTGTTCTTGATCTGTGCGCGGCATTTTCCTTTTGGTGTTGTGTATTTCTTTATTGATTTTTGTATTACTGTGTTGAATTGTGGGTTATTTATTTTTATATTTCTATTTTTTATTGTTTTTTTTTATAGTATTTTTATTTCTTTTTTGAGTTATGTTGTTTTCTATTTTTTTGTATGTTTTATTTCATTGTCTATGTTTTTTATTGTATTGATGTCTCTTTGGAATTTTTTGTTTTATTTTTTTTGTGCTTTTGTGTTTTTTTCCATTATTGGTGGATTTTGTTCTTTTTTTTATTATTATTTGTCTGGTTTTTTTTTTTTTTTTTTGTTTCGCTGCAATTGTGTTTGATGGGTTTGTCTTTTTTCTTCTTTTGTTGTTTTCTATTCATTTTGAATTGATTTTTATTTTGTTTTGTCTGCTATTCAGTTGTATACTGTTTATGGTGATTGTCTATTTCTAGTTCTTTGTTTGTTTTTATTTGTTCTTTTTTTTTTTTATTCATTTTTGTTGTTTTGATATTTGTTTGTTGTGCCTGTTTGTGTTATTTTTTTGCTCGTTTCTTTTACTTTTTGTTTTTTTTTATATGTATTGAGTTGATATTTTGTTTTTTCTTTTTTTTTTTATCTCTTGATGTTCAATTTCCTTTTATTGTGATTTTTTTTCATTCTTCTTTCATGTGTCTTGTGATGGGTTTCGTAGTCTGTATGTGTTTTTTTTTTGATTTTTATTATGTTGTTTTTTTTTTTTGTTGGTTGTTTTCTATATTATTTTGATCATTTTTATGCTTGTTTTTTGTTTTTATGCTTTTTTTGGTGCTTGTTTGGTGTTTATTTTGATATTTGAATATTTTTTTTTTGTTTTCTTTGTTTTGTTTTTTATTTGATTTTTTTTGTTTTACATTTTCGTATTTTCGATTTGGCTTTTTTTTTTGTATTTTTTTTTGTTTTTCTCTTCGAGTTTTTTTATGTTTCTTGTTCTTCGTATTTTTTTTTTTGGGTCTGTCTGTTGATATCTGTTTTTTTATCTTCTATTCAATTTTATTGTGTTCGTTGTTGTTGTTTTTTTCTTGGTGATTTGTTTCTATTTTTTTTTTTAATATATTTTTTTTTTTTCCAGGTGTGTTTTATTGTTGTGTCTGATATAGTGTAAGTTTTTTTGCGTTTGTTTCCTTGTCGTTCTTTTCTTTGGTATTTTTATGTTGTCCTATTAATGTTTCTTATTATTTTTTCTTGCTGTTTTTTTTTTTTTTCTTTTTGCGTTTTTGTGTAGAGATACTCTAATTCATTTTTGTTTGATTGTGCTTTGTATGTTCTTGTTTGTTTTTTTGCATTTGGTTTGTTCTTATATGTTGTTTCTCTTTTTGTTTTCGTTATTTTGTGGCTTTTGTATGCCCCTTTTTTTGATTCTTTGTCTATGTTTATTTTTTGGTTCATTGTGTTTTTCGTGGTTTTGTTTTATGTGTTTTTTGTATGGTGATGTTCTTGTGTTTTTTGTTGGTGTTGTTGTTTTTTTCTTACATTTCTTTATTAATGTTTCTTTTTTCTTGTTATTTGGTATTTTTGTTGATATTAACTTTTCTTTTTTCTTAGACTCTATTATTTTGATTCTATTTTTTTTATGGTTTTTTACTCCGTTTTTTGTGGTTTGTTTTTGTTTTTTCTTTTGTTCCTTTATTTTGATTTTTTCTCTTGATGTTATTATGTCTTTTTTTTTTTATTTTTATTCGCTTGTTATGGTAATTTTGGGTGTTGCCTTGGTTTTTTTTTTTGGGATCTCTTTGGATTGTATGTATGTTTCGTACTTGTTGGTTTTTTTTGGTTGTTCCTATTTATTTTTTGTGTTATTGTGTTTTTATGTTATTGTGACATTTTGTCGGTTGTTTGTTTTTTATATGTGTTTAAAGTTTTTTGTATTAATTATTTTTATTTTTCTTTGTGTTGTGGTGTTTAATTGTTTATTGGTTTTGTATTTTGTGTTTTTTTTTTTTTATTTTTCTTGTTGCGATTATGTTAGAATTTGTTATTTGTCTGCGATAGTTTTGGTGTTTTTTTGTTTTGTTTTTTTTTTTTTGTTTTTTGTTTCTCTGTGTATTGTTATTTGTTTTGTTTGGGATTCGTCTTTTTTTTTCTTAGTTGCGTTTGTTTGTTTTTTTGATATTTCTTTTTGTTTGTTTTTTTTGCTTGTCTGATTATCGTTTTGTTGTTTTGATTTGTTGTTTTCCTGTTACGTGTCTTGTTTGTTAGTTTGTTACTTTTTATTTGTTTTTTTTTATCTTGTATTTGTTTTTTGTTTCTTTGTGTTTTGTTTTGTTATGATTTATCTGTTTTAGACATCACTTTTTCTTATTTTTATTGATTTATTTTTTTTTTTCTTGTATTGTTTTTCCGCTTGTGTTTTTTCGTTGTTTGATCTGTTTTTGTTTTTTGTTGTTATTTGTTTTTTTATTTTTTTGATTTTATGTTTTTGTTAGATTTGTTGTTGGTATTTTTTTTTTCTTGTTTTTTGTGACTTGTTTCCTTTTGTTTATTAATTGCGTAGTTTTGCTTTGTGATGTGTTTTTGTGTGTTTTGTTTTTCCTTGATTTGAGTTTTGTGTTTATGGCTTTAGTTATTATTTTGATTTCGTTTTTATCTGTTTTTGATGTTCTTGTTTGGTAATCATTGGTTTTCGTTGTGTGCTTGATTTGTTTCCTATTGTATTTGGTATTTGTTTTTTTAGGTTTTTATTTGTATTTTTTTGTATAGAATTTACTCTTTTTGTATTTTCATTTGTGTGGATTGGGTTTTTGATTTGATGTTATGTTGATTTGCTTTTTTATTTTATTTTTTTTAGATTTGGGAGTTTTTTGTGATATTGATTTTTATTTTGTTAATTGTTTTTGCGTTATTTTTTTGTTGTATACATTTTTTGTTTTTTTGCTTTTTTTTATTGATCTGTTTTCTTTTTTTTTGTTCTTTTTTTTTTGTTTTTTTTTTTGGTATTGCGTATTTGTGTTCTATTGTTTTCTTTTGTATTGTCTGCTTATGCTGGGTTATGTTTTTCTTTTTTTGTGTTTTTTTTTTATTGTTTTTGATGTTATTTTTTAGTTTTTTTGGTTTTTATGTTTTGATATTATCCATATTCTGCTGGTCGTGGTTTTTATCTTTTTCTTTTTTTTTTTTTTTTTTGTTTTCTGTTTGTTGTTTGATTGTATGATTTTTTTTGTAGGTATGGGTTTTGACTGTTTTGTTTTTTTTTTTCCTTTGCCTTTTTTTTTTTGTTTTTTCATCTGTTTTTCTCGATTTAGGCTGGGTTTTTTAAAATTTTTACTTATTTTTTTGTCTCTTTTTGTTTGAGTTGTTTTACTTTCATTTTTGTCTTTTATTTTTTTGATTTTCTGTTCGGTTTTGTTTCTATTGAATTATTAGAGTTGACTGTTTATTTTTTTATGTTTTGTTGTGCAATGGTTTTTTTTTTGTTGGATGTTTTTGTTTTTTGTCTTTTATATGTTTTGGTTTTTGTTGTTTTTTCTTTTTTGCCTTTGTATTTTTGTTCTTTATGTTGTTTCATATTTTATTGTTGTTTTTTTTTGTCTTATATTCTTGCATTTTATTTTTTGTTTCATTTTTTTTGCTTTTTTCTGTTTGTTCGTGTGTGTTTTTTTGGGGTTTTTTATTCTTTTGATTTGTTATTGGGGTTGTTTGTTTGCTTTTTATGGCAGTTTTTTTTATGGTATGTTCATGTTTTGTTGTTTTTTGTTTTTTTATGTTTTATTTTGTTTTTATATTTCCTTTTTTGGATTTTTTTTTTTGTTAGTTCACTTTTTTTTTTAATTTTTTTTTGTATATTATATGTTTTTTTTTTAGGGCTTTTTTGTTTGTTTTTGATTTTCTTTTGTTGGTTTTGTTTGGGTGATCCTCTTTTGAATTTATCTGTGTTCTTTTGTCTTTTTGATTGGTCGCCTCTTTATTTTTCTTGATTTTGTGTTGGTTCTTGGTTCTGATTTTGTGATGTTGTTTTTTTTTTTATCTTTTCTTTTGTTTTTTTGTATTTTTTATATTGTGTTCTGATTTTCTGATTCTTGTTATATGTTTTGTCTTTTAGTTGTCTTTGTTTTGTCTGGTTTGTGTGTCTGTGTTAAGGGGTTGTTTTTGTTTTTAATTTTTTATCTTTTTTTTTTTTTTTGTGCCTTTTTTTTGTGCCTGTATTGTTTTTTTTTGTTGTCTATTATTGTTTGTGTTTTATGTGTTTTTCTGTTTTGATCTTTTTTTTTTTGATTTTGAATGTTTGTGTCTGGTGTTTTTTTTTTGGTATTTTGGTGATTTTCGAATTCATGTTATGGATTTTTTGTTATCGTTGTGGCTTTATGTTGTTTGTTATCTGTCTTTTTTTTTTTCTTTTGGATTCACATTTTTTTATTTTTTTTGTTTATTTTGATTCGATGTGTTTTTTCGATTTTTTTTGTGTTTTTTTGGGATTTGTTTTTCGTTCTTTAATTTTGGTTTTTTCTTTGGTTGTTTTCTATACTTTTTTTTTGAGTTCTTTTTTTATTTTTTTGTATTTTTCTTTGTGTTTTGTTTTTTTGTTTTATTTTTGTTTGATTTTATTTTTTTGGTTGATGTTTGTTTATATTGAATTTTGTGTTTCTTTTTTTGTCTATTTTTTTTTGATTTGTTTATTTGGTTCTTGCCTTAGGATAGCGTTGGTTGTTTTCTCTTTGCTTTGCTCGCGTTCTTTGTTTTTTTTTGCTTTCTTTTTATTTTTTCCTTTTGATTTTTTTCTTTTTTTTTTGATTTTCTTGCTTTGGTGCATGTTTTGCTCTTTGTTGATTGTTGATTTGTTTGATTATCTTTTTTTTACTGTTGCTTTTTTACTATGGGTTTATTCTTTTTGTTTTTTTTTCATTTGGTTCTTATTCTTTTTACCATTTGCTATTCTTTTTTTTTTCTTATGTAATTTATGGTGTTTTTAAAATGATAGTGCTTCGCGTTTCTTTTTGTTGTATGTTTTTACTTGATTATATGTTTCTATTTAGTTATGATTTTCCTTTTGATTTTAGTGTCTTTTTGTTTTTCTTTTGTTGTTTTTTGTGTTTTGTGTTTCTTCTTTGATTATGGCTGTGTTTGTAATTTTTTTTACTGTTTGTTTTTTTTTGCTTGTTTTATTTTTTGTTTTTTTGTTTGTTTTTGTTTGGGTTGTTTCTTGTGGTTTGTTTTTTGATTTGGTTTTGGGATTTGTTTTTTCATCTTATTTTCGTATGTTTATATTAGATTTTTTGTAGTTTCTATTGTTTTTTTATTGATGTGATTTGTTTTTATGTGTTTTTTCCTATTTTTTTTGTTGTTTATCTGGATTAGGTCTTGATTTTTTTATTTATATATTTATGTGTTATCTTCTTTGGTTTTTTTGTTGATTTATTATTTATTTATATCGATAATCTTGATTATTTTTTCTATTTTGTGTGTGATTTTTTTATGTTTGCATTGTCTTGTTTTTATGTGTGGATTTTTTTTTGTTTGGTATGTGGTTTGTTTTTTAAATGCTTTGAATTGTTCCTTAGTGGATTTTTGTTTTTTTTTTTTTTCTCTTCTTTTTGTGTAATTATTGTTGTGAGCTTTGATTTGACATTTTTTTTTTATTCGTTTCTTAGTGCGTTCTGTTGATCCTTGTTTGATATTTTTGATTTTTTGATAATTAACTTTTTTTCTCTTTTTTTCTTTCTTTTTTTCTATTTTTTTGTTGTGTTTGGGTGTTGTATATTGTTTTTTCTGATCTGTATTCGCTTTTTTTGGTTATGATAATTTTATTTTTTCTTTTTTTGATTGTATGTTTTATGTTTGTTTGATGTGCTTTTGCTCGATGGTTCTTTTTATTTTTATCTTTTTAGGTTGTTTGTTTGTGGTTTTTTCTTTGTATTTCTTTTGATTCTGTTTTTTTCTTTTTTATTGCTTTTGTCTTATGGAGTTGTTTGTTTTTTGTTATTGATTATATTTTCTTGCTTCTTTTTTGTGTTTTTTTTTTTATGTTGTATTTTTTTCTTTGTTTGAGTTTTTTATTCTTATTTTATTTTTGTGTTTTGAATCCCTTGCCTTTTGTGTTTAATTTTTGATTTGGTCTCGTTGTTTATGTTCTTGTGGATTTCACATTTTTTATCTGGAGCTACTTAGATTTGCAGTTTTGTTGTTTTTTTTTTCGGTCTGTTACTTTTTTTTTTTTTGTGTTGGTGCTTTTTCTATAGATGTATGTGACTTTGTTTTGGGTTATATTTCTTTTAGTGATTCGTGTTTTTTTGTTTCTCCGTGGTGTTTTCTTGTTGGTGATGTTAGTTTTTTGTATTTGTTCTTTTATGTTTTGTCTTGTTGATTGTAGACGTTTCTTTTTTTTGGGGAGTTGTCTCTTTTTTTGTGTTTTATGATTTTTTTTTTCTTTTTAGTTTTTTTGTTTTTTTGTGTTGTTTGTCTTTTTGTTTGTTTTGTTTTATTTTTGTTATCTGGGTATCTTTTTGTTTTTTTTTTCTTTTTGTTTATTTTTGTTGTGGCGTCGTGTTTTTCTGTTTTTTTTTCTATCGTTTATATTTGTGTATTAGTATTTGTTTTTGTCTTTTCGTTTTGTCTAATCTTGTTTTTCGTTGATTCTTATATTATTAATTTTGTTGGCGTTTTTAGTTATGTTTTTTTTTTTTTTATTCTTTTTTTTGTTGTTGTTTGTTATTTTTGTTTTTTATATGTTGTTATGATTTGTTCGCTTTGTGTTGTGTTATTCTTTTCTGCATTTCATTTGGCGTTGTTTTTTTTATTTCGATTTTGTTTGAGCTTTCTTTTTTTTATATTATTGTGTATTGTTTTGGTTTTCTATTGATTTTTTTGTTTATTTTTTTTTCGATTGTGTGGATTTTTGTTTTATTTGTTTTGGTTTGTTGGATTTGTTTTTGGTGTTGGTTTATCGTGTGGCTTTTTTTTTTTTGTTTCTTTTTTGTGTTTTATATGTTTCTATGTTGGAGTAGTTTTTATTTGTCTTTTTCGGTGTTTTGATTACTTTTTTGCTATTTTTTTATCCTTCGTTATTTGTGTTTTTTTTTTTTTTTTTCTTTTTGCTATTAGTTTCTTTGTTATTTCTATTTGTAGACGTTTTTTTTTTTATTTTGTTTGTTGTTGTATGATGATGTTTTTTTATTTTTTTTGTTTTTTTGTTGTTGTTCTTTCTGCTTTTTCATTTTTTGTCTGGTTTTCCAATTTTTTCTTTTTCCTTCTTTTTTTTTGTTTTGTTTTTTCTTTTGTAATTTGTTTTTATATTTTTTTATTGTGTTATTTTGGTGTTTTATTTATTGTTTTTTCTTTTGGTTGTTTTTTTGTTATTTTGATTTGGTCTTTATTCTCCTCTTTGTGTATTTTTTTCTTGATTGTGGTATTTTATAAGTGATCTGTGATCTGTTTCTATTTCTTTATTTTCCTTTAATTGTTTTTTTTGTTTTGCCGTTCTCTTGAGTTGTTTTTATTTTTTTTCCTTTTTTGTATTTTTAGTTCTTTGTTTTATCTTTGGTCTTTCGTTTTTTTATGTATATGTTTGTTCTCTTATAATATTTTTTGGTTTTTGCTTTGTGATTGGTTTTACTGTTTTTTTTTCTTTTTTTTTTCCGTATGTTGATTGTTTTTGTATTGAGTTTGCTTGTTGTTTGTGTTATTATGAGGATTGTGGTTTGTATCTATTGGTTATATTTTTCTTGTTTTTTTGGTTTTTTTTTTTGCGTGTTTATTCCTTTTTTGTTTCGTTGACGTCCTGTATGTGTTGTTTTTTGTTTTGTTTTCTGTTGTGTTTCTCTTTTATAGTTTGTGATTGTCTGTTTTTTTGTTTGGTGGTTTTATTTGCCTTAATTTTTAATGTTGTGCTCTCATGTTAATTTTTCTTTCTTCTTTGTGTATTTGTTTTTGGTTACTGTTGTTCCTCTTGTAATTATTTTTTCTCGTTTGTTTTCGATTTTTTTTGATGTTTTTATTGTTTTTGTTCTTGTTGTGTTTTTTTTGTTTTTTATTTTGTTTTTTTTTTCTTGATCGTTCATTGTTCTTTTATTTTCTCTCTGTTTTTAATGTTTTTTTAGTTTATTGTATATATTTTTTGTACTTTTTGTCCATGTTTTTTTGTTCTTTTTTATTTTTTTTTACTGTTTTGTTTTCTTTATTTTGTTGTTATGGTTTTTTGTCTGTTATCCCTTTATTTTATTTCTGATTCATGTGGCTTTATTTAATTTTTATTTTTGATCTTGGTTCCTTTTTTAATTTTGTTAGGATTTTGTGTCGTTTGTTTTTTTTGTTTGTTTTTTTGTTGTTGTTTACTGTGTGTCTTTTGTTGTCTATTTTCTTTTTTTATTTTTGTTATTGTTTTTTGTTGGATTTTTTTTTTTTTTTTTTGGTATTGATTATATTTGATGACTAGTATTTGGCTTTTTTTGTTATGATTTTTATTTGCTTCAGTAATGTTTTGGTGCTGATTTTCCTTTATATCTTTGATTTTCTTTTGGGTTTTGTTCTGTTGATTTTGTTGATTGTGTTTTTTGCTATTTTTGTTGTGGATTTATTATTGTTTTTTATTTTTTTTTTTTTTTCTTGTGTATTTTTGTTTTGTTGATTTTTTTTTTTTTTATTTTTTATTATATTTATTATTGGATTTTTTTATTTGCTTTTTTTTCTTTTTTTTGTTTGGTGTTTTCATTCTGTTTTTTGGGTGTTTTCCAGATCCTTTTTGATTTTTGGTTGTTTTTTTTATTGTTGGTTTTCGGTTTGTGATTTCTCTATAGTTGTTTGTGTTTTTGTTGTGTATCATTATTTTTTCTTATTGCATTGTATTATTGTTTTTACATTTTTTTTTTTTTTTCTTGTTTTTTTTTTGTGTCTTTAGGTGTGTGGTGTTGTTTTTGGTGTGTTTTTCAGGTTCTGTTAATTAGTTGTTCACTGATTCATTTCAATAACTAGTCATTGATTCTATACATAAGTTGTTCACTGTTTCCTTTCAGTAACTATTCTATAGCTTTATACTTAACCTAAAACAGTGGAACCTCGCATTAAGACCATGAATTTCCAGTCTCTTCATTAATATTGAATCAGTACAGAACCTCACTTAAAAGACCACCTCACTAATCAGACCACTTCCAGTCAGTTAGGTGGTCTTAATAGTGAGGTTCCGTTGTAAATGGTTCAGGTATATTCTTTGATTCTATTGAATAACTGTTTCCTGGTCCATTTAATTAATTGTGTACTAGGTATATCATAAGCTGTCCATTGGTTTCTTTCAGCATGTGTTCACAAGTTATACATCAGCTATTTACTGACTCTCAGGTTCTGTCCACTAGCTGTTAATTGGGTCTGTTCTATAGTTTTCCAACTTGCTGTTCACTTGTTAAATTAAATACATTGCCTTTAACTCATTCACTCGTAAAGACACGTTTGGGCTGGTCTAAAGTCATTGATTTACAGAAGATCCAGGGGTGGATGAATTAAATGATTCCATGAATGTCATAGGGATTTTATTGATCAGGGCTGGAACTCCAATCACATATAAGCCATTTTGGACCTGATATCTAATTAGCCTGTTTGGACCTTGATAACTGATAAGCCTTTTTGGTTTAGGATGACTGATAAGCCCTTTTGCACTCTGACAACTGATAAGCCCTTTTGGACTACAATGCCTGATGAGCCCTTTTGGACTCTGATGACTGATGAGCCCTTTTGGACTCTGATGACTGATGAGTCCCTTTGTTTTACAATGCCTGATGAGCCCTTTTTGGACTACAATTCCTGATGAGCCTTTTTGAACTACAATGACAGATAAGTCCTTTTGGACTCTGTTAACTGATAAGCCCTTTTAGACTGTTAACTGATAAACTCTTTTGGACTCTAATGACTGATAAGTGCTTTTCGACTGTGATGACAGATACGCCCTTTTGGACTACGATGACAGATAAGTCCTTTTGGACTCTGTTTACTAATGTACTTTTGGACTTTGATGAATGGTAAGCCCTTTTGGACTCTAATAACAGATCGCCCCTTTGGACTACGATGACAAATACGCCCTTTTGGACTACGATGACAGATAAGTCCTTTTGGACTACAATGACTTATTTTTTTTTTTTTTAGTGCTAGATTTTTTTTATCAGCCAAAAATATCCACAGATACATAAATGAAGACCTTTCATTTTTATGATAAATCAGTTTTCTTTGGATATTTCATTTAATAGTAGAAATGGAGATATTCACTGATGGGGAAATGTCAGTCAAGACATTGATGGAATTTCTGCATATATAAATGATATTTTGATGTAAATATGTTCATGTAGATAATCACTGAGGATTATTAAGGTGGGTGAATACTAAATAATTTTCCACTGAGTAACTTATAATATTCGTTCAATCTGAGCCAAAAAGCCCCATGACATTTTGATAGAAAATAAATAAGGATTAAGAAATAAATCTTGTTACAAATATAGGGATTTTATAGTAATTTAATACTGGTAACACTGTCTCCCACCTGCAGATGAATTTCAGCTTTTTTATCTTTGAAAACTACACATTTCTATATAGCATCTCCATTTTGAACACCTGGAGGAAACTATGTGGTGTAAATTAGGGTTGCATGATGGTATAATGATTTGTGTGGATTATCGGCAGTATTTCTATACATTGTTAACAGGGCCTTACAAACCTTATTTATGCTGAGATAATGATTACCTAATTATCACTAGTGACCTATCATAGCATTATTAACTTGTTAACATTGTAACTTAGTCAGGCAGAAATGGGTTACTATATTAATTGATTTACGGGATCCCACTGAGTACTAGGTCCACATTGAGATTTGTAGAGCGGGCTATCACATTCATTGGCTAGATATAACTGTATCCAACAGTCACCTGTATCAAGTAAACACTATAAACTGACCTTTTTCGAAAATTCATCATAAAAAGCAGTTTGCTATAAATTTGTCAAAAGTGTGTTTAACTTATTACACCATGTGTATTTCTCTAAGCTAACCATGATGGAAAGTTTGCCAATTTACTTGTAGAATGCTAGTGTTCTTTTACCATGCACCTTGTAACTAGGTTTTCTCCTCAAATGTTATAAACTTGTCATCTAAATATAAATTAAAATTTGTTGAGTTTGGTGTAAAACACCATTAAAACAAATAAAACCAGGTTATTCCCCTTTGTTGATTTACTTTACTGGGCTCTCAGGTATCCTTTCCGTTGGGCACATTTTGAGTGTTTAATTGGTTTTAGCTCACTGGGATGAAAGTCCAAAGAGCTAATGTCATAGCCCAGCATCATTATTGTTGTCATCAGTGGCGGCATCCATAGACAAAACTTTAACCTGGCCTATAACTTTTTAACCCCAAGGGACAGGGTTTTGATATTTCACATATAGATTCATTATGACAAGAGCTTTGGTACCTTAAATGTTGACCTAGTGACCTTGAACTTTGGCCTACTTTTCAAAAACTTTAACCTTGGCTAAAGCTTTTAAACCATGAGGGATAGGCCTTTGATATTTTGCATATGGATTTTGTATCACCAGAGCTTTCATTTGGCCCCTTGGCTTTTGGCCTAGTGACCTTGTACTTTGACCTGCTTTCAAAAACTTTAACCTTGACATATCTTTTAAACCATAAGGGACATAGCTTTGATATTTCACATACAAATTTCTTATGGCCAGAGCCTTCAAAAACTTTAACCTTGCCTATATCTTTTGAACCATAAGGGACAGGGCTTTGATATTTCACATATATATTTCTTATGAACAAAGCCTTCATTTGGTACCTTGACTTTTGACCTAGTGAACTTGACCTAGGACTTTGACCTACTTTTCAAAATTTTTAACCTGAGCTGAAGGAAACAAACTTTAACCAGTCCTTTGACCTTAAAATCTGACAGCTGTGAGTCAAATATCTTTTTGAAAATTTATATCCATTTCGATTAGCTCTTGTTGACAAATACTGGTACATCTTGTTTTAGTTGCCATGATTTTAACTGTTGAGATGTCAAGCTTCCACTCAGCAAATGGATATTCATAAGCTGAAGATCTACAGAATATTGGTTAATTATTCATGAAGAGAAAAGTGACATGATTTCAACAAAAAATGTATACTAGCAGGATATGTAATTATGCTTTGAAATTGACATAACACTCACAATATTTAAATTTTGATGAGATATTTACTGACATCTGATTACTGATATTCAATCACAAAACTTTGAAGAGGATTGTTTAAATAAATAGACCTGGTTTTTGTATCCATCAACTTTTTAGTACAATGTTGACATAGATTAATTACCTACCACATTTTTGCTTCATCTATACAATAAAATTTGCTTAAGCAAACTGCTAACTAGTGTAGCCACTGGCTTATGACAGACAACCACTGACATTGGTGAAGTGCTCACTTTACAGAGCACTTATTTAACATGCAAATTGTCCTAGGTTTAGATTTCAACAGAGTTGCATCTTAATGTTTACATGTATGTATCAAGTTATTGGCTTTGGAATGAAGACTTCTTAGTGAGACTGAGGTATGGCATACTCTATAGAACTTACTCCATATTAGTATCACAACCTCAGAATACCAGATGGTTTTTTTTGCCAGAAATCAATAGGTTTTGTCCTCCTAGCTAGACATCTGACCATATGATTGAATCTTACCTTTGTGTGAAGTGGCAAATTAGTGAAGTTACTGTATAGTTGCTTTTATTAATGGGGGATTTAATTTCATTATATTAGCAATCAAAGTAAATAGCTCCAAATTGAATACCTGTGAATATAGTACCCTGCACCTATGAAGTATCAGAAAGACAATACATAACCAATCTTGTACAAAATTTAATATCCTTGAATAAGTTATTTTCAGAAAAACACCAAATTTTCTTCTGGTGAAATTAAACAAGTTACCTCAATCTATCAATGTAAATCTACACGGTATATTACCTCTTCCTTTGGTTAATTATGTCCCTGAATACTTATAACAAATGCATTTATAGATGTCCTTTAGGGGGTTTAACTACTTTTTATAAAGTGATTTCTCTGGAAATGTCAGATCCCTATCCCTTTTGTCATACCTGTGTACATATATGTTCCACATTGGAACCTGTCTTGAGAGATGAAGGAGCACCTGTCTTGTAATACCTGATACTGAAAATTACTAGAATACCTAAGTAACCCTTTAAATAATACCATTAAACAGAGCACTTATGTTGAGTGACCACACTTCAGGGGCAGAAAGGATGGTCTCCCAAGACTAGTTCCTTGCCAATACTTTATCCCCTTCAATATATTTCAAATAATGTTTTGAGGTTTTGGTTTTTTTTTTATTCATTCTTAGTTGAAGTGAACTTCAAAGATTTTTCAGATTGCTGACACATATTGGTTCTAATCAATAGTCTTCTGAAAGATCTATGGTCAACAAAATTGGAATGACTTGGTAATCATGAGATCTGAAAACTTGTGATAAAATAAAACTAATTTTTTCAGCTAATATCAGCCAATGTGTGAATTATGTTTTGTTTTTATAGCATCTTTTCATCTTAATCTGAAATCAGGTAATTAAACCAGTTTTTGTAACTTTTGCTGTTTGTCAGAAAGTAATAGACTTTATCTGATTGATTGTCAGATTTAGTTGAAGTTATTTTTCATGACATCTGTTTGCCCTGCGTTAATTTATATTTAATCATGTTTTGCTTAATATTTTATAATAATATTATTTAAGCTCTGTCTGTGTCATGTTAATAACTGCAATCTTTTGATTATTTGACTAAAAAACTGTCTCTTTAATTTACAAAAAATGATAGAAAGCTGATAATATTCTTTTGATAAATTATAAATCCTAATGCTTTGATGTTAAAATTTTGGTTCAATATTTTCTGGTGTTTGTACATTTTTGGAGAAATATATTGCTGCAAACAGGAAATTAGACAAAACCAATGCCAATGTGCAAACAAATAGCATTGTCAAAAAAATTTAAGTATGGAGATATCATTGTACAAGCATGGAAATTAACAACAGATGTACAAAGAGAATTTACATGTATTAACAGTTACTTATCTTCCTGTACAAATAATAACTCCATTACGATTCTTTATGATACATTATTTGTTAATTTGTGTGTGTGTGTGTGTGTGTGTGGGTGTGTACATTATGTGTGTGTTTACATTATGTGTGTGTGGATGTGTTGGTGTGTACATTATGTGTGTGCATGTATGTGTGTGTACATTATGTGTGTGTGTACATTGTGTGTGTGTGCGTATGTACATTATGTGTGTGTGTACATTATGTGTGTGTGCATGTGTGTTTGTACATTATGTGTGTGTGTGCGTGTGTGTTATGTATTTTCTATTGTATATCAATTAGTGAAGCACAATTGTCTTGACTAATTAGTTAAGATTATAAGAGACCCCTCCCATCAGATAAGTTGAAGCTTGATTATGTTAGTTACTCCAGCAATGTCTACAGGCTTTACTTGTCCTTTTGGAAAGATAGTCCATGGCAAAGTAATGTGTAATTTTATCTACATATTATACAAATTTTGAAAATTTCAGTTGCGATAACTTGAATAACTTAGTGCAGGTACATGTATCTAAAAACATTATGTAAGAGTGTTATTTCATTTTTGTCTCACCTGCGAAGCCAAGGCGAGACATAGGGATCACTAATTCCGTCTGGCAGCGTCATCATCATCATTTTATTTCCAGAGCGGAACTCCTAAATTAATGGGTGGAGTGGAACCTTACTTCATACAAATGACCCTCATGTATCCTAGATGTGGCTTTTGGGGTAGGTCAATCTGACCTTCTTTCTGGACACTATGTAACAGTTACTGAAAATCGTTTTCGGAGCAGAACTCCTAAAAATACTGGGTGGATTGGAACCATACTTCATACAAATGACCCTCATGTACCCTAGATGTGTTTTGTGGGGTACTAAAGTCAGTCTGATCTACTTTCTGGAAACCTGGTCACAGTCACTGAAAATCGTTTCTGGGGCAGAACTCCTAAACTACTGGGTTGATTAGAACTGTACTTTACACAAAGATCCCCATGTACCCTGGATGTGCCCTTTTTTGGTGCTGGAGCTGATCTGACCTGATTTCAGGAAAGTATGTTGCCGTCACTTTTAATTAGTATTATTTATTATTATTATCGATTATATGCTGCAAGGGAGACATATAGCTCCTTGGAGCTCTCTTGTTGTTTTTTAATCAGCTGATTTTTGTCACATAATTATTTTCAGATTTTCTTAAATATTTGGCTGTAAATTACATTGTAAATAAAAAAATTCCAAGACCTTGTAAAACATTTTTAACTTTATAAAGAGAGCTCATTTACATCATGTAACAGATTGCTGCTAAATTTAGTCCCATAATCCATTTCTTTGAAATTTACGACCTATTTGACTGAAAGTGAAAGTGACAAATTTCGAAATAGAAGTGCATTTAAAGCTTAAAAAATTAAGCCGTTTATATTACAGCAGTTATAAATGTGAAGCATTCAACATGTTGATCTTGAAGTATTTCATCAAAAAGTTTTTATGGCTTTCTTAACTGCTTGATACTTTGTATTATTTGTTGCTGTACATTTGTTTATCGTTGGATATCTATTGCCTGATTAAGGACAAAAATTTATGAAATAATTCGCCTGTGTATAGGAGCAGAATATTCGCATATCTGTAGTTTGTATCAACATCTTGAGATGACTTTTATGAGAGTGGGCTTTCTTTTGATTTCTTTGTCACTTGTTTTTGTTTTCATGGGTTAAAGAAAAAAACTCTTATTAACAATAACAAAACCCTCATGACAAAACTTGTAGTATAAACATTCCGAAATTTCAGCTCTCACTTTTAGTTGATCACAAAAATTGCATTAAATATTTTACAATACTTGTACAATATTTAAACATGACAGATATTATTTTTTTTTTCTGTGAGTTACAATCAGTGGTATAAAGTGACCATGTTTATTTCTTTATCATGACAAAATATCAACCATTAAAAATGAAAGCACTTATTTGTATTTAAAATAACAATTTATCTGTGTTACTTTATATATATATATATATAATAAACTTTAATTGAATTAAAAGTGTGACTAAGACCTCCATAGTTGAAAGTTTTTACGACATCACTTTTACACCAAGGTGTTTTTCTTTGTTTAGGAGTGTTCCCATTTACTATATGTTGCCTGTTTCACTCAATGTGAATAATAGAATAGCTTCCTCCTTTGCTAAAAGGAATTAATTCGGAATGTATCTTAGAAACTAAAAAATAAAGGGAAAATTTTAAAGAAAATACTTTCAAGTCTGGTAATATTATAGCTATAACACCAATTCTCATTTAAACTTTATAAATCTTACACATACATGTGAATATTGAGGAGATCCTTAGAATTTCAGTCTTTTTGACATGCAGCAATTATCATAATGAATTTGAATGGGAAATCGTTATTATGCAGCATTCTGTACTTCAATGTTTCTTTATTGTTCCGATTTTACAAGTTGACAGGAAATCGACATTTATGTTTGACATAAAGAGAAATTATTACATATTATGGAATTTGCAAGAGACCTTATACCAATTTGTGTCAAACATTTGCCAGTCACTGTGTTGTTTTTATGTAACATATATTCACATTTATTCAGTTAATAGAAACAAAGAAGTCAAATAAAATCATATTCAAATTTTAAAAGGTACCACCCAGTTTATAAGAAATTTAAAGATAGAAACTTACTTCAGACAAATTCATGAATAATTAAATATATCAAAGTTTCCATAAGACTTTGTTGGGGTTAAAAGTATGAAAAGGAAGGAAAGTTTATGTTACATAGAAGTTGAAATGAATGTATATTATGTCCATAAACATGAAATGTAACAACACCTGTATATTATGTCCATAAATATGAAATGTAACAACACCTGTATATTACGTCAATAAATATGAAATGTAACAACACCTGTATATTACGTCAATAAATATGAAATGTAATAACACCTGTATATTACATCAATAAATATGAAATGTAATAAAACCTGTATATTACATTAATAAATATGAAATGTAATAACACCTGTATATTACGTCAATAAATATGAAATGTAATAACACCTGTATATTACATCAATAAATATGAAATGTAATAACACCTGTATATTATGTCCGGAAATATGAAATATAACAACACCTGTATATTACGTCAATAAATATGAAATATAACAACACCTGTATATTACGTCAATAAATATGAAATGTAATAACACCTGTATATTATGTCAATAAATATGAAATGTAATAACACCTGTATATATGACGTCAATAAATATGAAATGTAATAACACCTGTATATTACGTCAATAAATATGAAATGTAATAACACCTGTATATTACGTCCATAAATATAAAATGTAACAACACCTGTATGTTATGTCCGGAAATATGAAATATAACAACACCTGTATATTACGTCAATAAATATGAAATATAACAAACCTGTATATTACGTCAATAAATATGAAATGTAACAACACCTGTATATCATGTCTGTAAATATGAAATGTAATAACACCTGTATATTACATCAATAAATATGAAATGTAATAACACCTGTATATTACGTCAATAAATATGAAATGTAACAACACCTGTATATTATGTCCATAAATATCCGGAAAAATATAACAACACCTGTATATTTTGTCTGTAAATATGAAATTTAACAACACCTGTATATTATTGTCCATGAGTATGAAATACAACCACACCTGTATATTATGTCCATAAAGGCAAATTTCCACCTATCATATTAGGCCAAATATAAAAATAACAACACCCATTATTAAATGCAATAAATATGATGCATATTTTCCCAATTTGCAGTCAAAATTTCCTAATTGAATTCCAGTGACATTGAATTTTAGATATTCTTTCTTACAGTTTTAAATATTTTTTAGATTTCCCAATTTCAATAAAATGTTACTAAATTTCCCAATTCGAAAGGCCCAGGCCCCATTCCCTAAAGAGAGGGAAAATCGCCTGATAATGCAAAAATGAATTTAAAATTTCCTAATAATGAAAAAATGTTATGAAATAAAATTCCCAATATGATAAAATGAAAATCCCTGATAATTAAATTTAAAAAATAATAAAAATGTTATGAAATAAAATATATGATAAATGAAATCATACAGGAACCTAAAGAATGTTTGAGAAACACATTTGTTAAGTTGATTTATCTAAACATCAAGGTATTCTTTATAATACATTATTCTTGTTTATCTGGGGTTTGTTTAGGATTGTACTGCGTTATTTTTTACTTCTGTTTTATTAGGCATATTAGCTAAGCTTTGGTTATCCTGAATTACATGTTCCCCTCTCATCCTGTCACATTTACGATGTTAGCATGTTTATATTGGTATATTTTACAAACTTGAAAGTAAAGTAGAACTTGATAATAATAGTGTTTTAAACATGATAAATTGAAGTCAGAGAGGTTCTCAGCTAGGTAAATGATACCCCTAAAGGCAGTTCATTCATTCATTCCTGATAGTGTGACTATAACAGGCCAGGTGTTATAAATGACCTCATACTGACAGAAATTATTATACAGTGTTACTGTAAATCATTTCACATCCATGTGTAACAACAGTTCAACCTTGGTAACCTTGATAGTCTAGTCATTTTGATATTGAAATTCTTCGGTGTTTCCCTGTACCTTGATTAAGTAATCAAACTGAATTTTGATCCACAGTATATTGATATATTTCATTTATTTTTTTTACTGACTCCTTTTATCATGAAATATCACATCATGTGAAATTTATGTTTTTTGATATTGAATTTTTGTGTAATTCAATTCCTCCCAAATCATAGGTACCAAATCAAAATTATTTTATCTGAAAGTTTATCTGTTTGAAAATAATTAATGTAACTAAAAGAAAGGGTCTTTCGTTGTCTTTTTGTAGGTCACATGAGTCAAAGGCTCAGGATGATCTATTGCGATTGTCTTTTGTCTGGCGTTGTCCGTTGTTTGTCGTGCGTCGTTAACATTTACACATTTTCAACTTCTTCTCAAGAACCAGTGGGTCAATTTTAACCAAACTTGGCATATAGCATCCCCATTTACAAGTTTGTGAATGAAAAGGGGCTAGTACTTATAAGGGCCTCAAAAGGGGCCAAAAAGGACCAAAACTTAGTACATTTTTTAAAATCTTGTTCTCATGAACCTATGATCAGATGACTTTCTAATTTTGTATGCATAATTGTTAAGTCAATATCTACAAAGTTTGAGAACGAAAAAGGAAATTTGTCCATAAACAAGCCACTAGAGGGCACTTCAGTAACACAGGGTACAAATTGTTTAACAACTCAAAACTGATCGACTTTTTGTATACAAAGATGTATGAGAAAGTTGTTTGGAAATTATGAAAGCTAGAGAAAAAAAACAGTTATCTTAAAATGAGCTGCTTGCAAAAATCTACAATTATTTCATTTTGGGGGCAATTGTCTGGTCAACCCTTATGTGAGTTATTTTCCTTTTTTGTGAATTTTTCATGTTTTTGGATGTTTTTTGACATTAACT
Source organism: Atrina japonica (assembly GCA_030159075.1). NCBI lineage: Eukaryota > Metazoa > Mollusca > Bivalvia > Pterioida > Pinnidae > Atrina > Atrina japonica. The sequence goes on along the minus strand of BROG01000012.1, from coordinate 1,164,467 downwards.
TGAAAAGTATAATAGGTAGAATGAAAGTGAAAGAAGCAAAAATGTTCAGCTCGCAAAGATCTACAATAATGTCATAGGGCTGAAATTGTCAGGTCGCTCCTTATGTGAGTTATTTCCCCTTTTTTGTGAATTTTTCATGTTTTTTGCCATTATTTTGAAAAGTGCAATAGGTAGAGTAAAAGTGAAGAAGCAAAAATGTTCAGCATGCAAAGATCTACAAAAAAGTCAATTGGGCCGAAATTTTCATGTTGTTATCTCCATGTTCGAAAAAAAAAATATGGACAGAAAGTAATTCAGTTGAACCTGTATCAACCAATGAAATGTGGGCTTATTTAAGTGATTTCCCTGTAATATTGTCTTATATGGCTAAAGGTCGTCTGTGACTTTGATTTCTCCAGACAGATTCATCTTAACAATAATACCAAAAGCCAAACAAAAAAATGTCTGTTATCTCTGAGTATTATACATGTAGTTTACAGAAATTGTTAGATTAAATTTTTTTTTAGTTTTCTCCCCAATACCTGTTTACATGTTTGTGCAGACAAATATGTAAAAAAAAGTAACAATTTTTCCAGAACTAAGGCCATAGTTTTTATGCTCTCCGAAACATTTTGGGGAGCATATAGTTGCTGTCATGTTGGTCAGTATTTCTGTGTGTCCGAGTTCATATCTCTTAAATTAAAATCAGAATTTTATCATATTTAACACAAATGTTCCTTGGGACAGGAAATTTTGGACAACAGTCACTTAAGGTCATCTCTGAAAGGTCAAGATCACTCTGAACATAGGCCTCATATCTCTTAAACTGTTTATCAGAATTTTATCATATTTCACACAATTGTTCCTTGGAACAAGGACTTTCAGACATAGGTCAGTCAAGGTCGTTTTTAAAAGGTCAAGGTCACCTCAAAATATATCCTTTAAATATTGGGGAGACCTCAGGATTTCAATTTTACTGATATTCTTTTTTTTCCTCCTTATTTAATGTTTGCTGCAGGTAGAAATTATGTTACCCAAAGCCTTAAACTAACACAAGAAATATCAGTTATTTTGAAGAATTTATTTATTTTAGTCATGTTTTTGTTTGAATTGTTTCCAATTCATAATTCAATATATATGATTAATGATAGGCACTTTTAACACATCAGGTTAGTGATGTGAGTCAAAGTGCAGTTCAGATATTTTATATCTTAATGTAATATTGTAATATTTATTTATATTTTGGAAAATGGCTAAAGGAAATAATGCAGTCATATGCATCATATTGCGCTAAGGCAATGATAATATATCGGAACCATATGCTTTCCAGGTTGAGGGGACTGTAACTTTCACCCTAATATTGGAATGTTTATATATTGCTACTGTAGATGATGATAATCACACATGCTTTGAAAGCCCCATGACAATATCAAATGAAACTTAAATCAGATGTTACTTTTCAATTTCACTTGTCAGTGACCCTGTTGTAGTTGATTTATGTTTGAATTTGACCCTAACAGTCAATTTCTCTGCAAGTTTTATTTTGATAAAAATGACCCTGAAAAATGCATTTAACATTTGATTATGTCAAGTTGTTTTGAAATACAGGAATCTGGCACAAATCTTGATGATTTCAGATTCGTGGGCTTAGATTATTTTTGCAAATCACTGAATCTTTGACTATATAATGCTTACATTTCTGTGGATGAATGACTGTCGTTTTTACGGAAAATACACCTGTTACGTCTTGCTTTCCTCATGTGTCATAAGAGTAGGCCCTGCATCTTGACTGGCACCTGAGGGCACTCAAGACTACTTTTTTTTGTTTTCAAGTTAAATCTCTGACTTAAAGTATTTACTGAAATATTTCATATATAATTGAAAACACCTTTAGGACTAAAACCTTATGTGCTATAAAACAGCAACAACTATAAATTCTCATGTTTTCAGAGAAGTGACTTAGATATTTAGACAAGTAGATTTGAGGTCTATATCCCTGCAGGATCAGTGAGAATTATGATAGTTGTTGATCCTGCCTTGGTATAAAAAAAGCCCTCACTGTAAGAGTATATGGCCTTGATCATACATCATTATCAAACATTACCTGTAGATGATGATACCTGTAGATGTTGATTTTTGCATGTATATTTGTGACAAATTTGTGAATGAAATTATGAGAGTGAGTAAAAAAAACATACAAAAGAAAAAATCAAATTTGTTTATAACGTTTGAATTCAAATAGTCTTTGTGATAAACTGGCAAAGATCAGTGAACTCATTAATTTTGTACAACCATGCTATTCATAACATTGACTCACAACGAGGTATTGATATATATCACTGCATACATATATAACAAAACTAAAATAGAGACTGGGTAAAAGAATGGTATGTGACACATATATACCTATAGCGACTGACATCAGATTTATGTATATGTACCTACCTTTGACCTGGTTGTAATCTATACCATCAGTTCTTGTAATTATTTCTGTCTCTCCCACCTGACTGTAATACATACCATCAGTTTAAGTAATTATGATGTCACTTTGATTCATTTGCTTACATTTTGTCGGAGACATTATAACGGAGAGTTTTGACTTACAACTGGCATTTCTATGATGCTGTTGGAAGTGAAATAAGTTACCTAGTACATACTGAACCATAAACAAAGTTTTAATTGTCTTATTTTAAAGCCTGTCTTTGTATTCACTTGAATCTTGTTTCCATTTCTTACTATTTTCATATTAACCTCTTGCATCTAGAGGGTGAGCATTTCACTCACATTTAAAAGGTTCCAGATACAAATCTTCATACTTGGTCATATCTACTACCAAGGTTCTTTAAAAATGGTTAGCACTGACCTCCTATACCAAGAGCTCAGGATAAGAAATGACTTGCAAATTTATCAGGGTAATGAGTCACTTACTGTTCAAAATGCTCAGGATAAGGACTGACTTTTTGCCAGGTGTTCAGGATTAGGAGTGACTTGTCAATTGCACGGGATAAGGAGTGACTCCTATATCACGTGTCTAGGACCAGAAGTAATTTGTTTGTCAGTTGCTCAGGAAAAACGAGTTACTTCTTTGCCAGATGGTCAGGGTTCTTTCTGATTAGCCTCAAAACTGAAGTTCATTGAGACATTAAAGAAACCATACCATAGCAAAACCATAGCATAGATCAAAACTTGTGATAGTTACCTATAGCTGGTAACATATCCATTTAAGTCTGCAATTATTGGCAGGATGTGAAACAACATTAAAGTGAAAATAAATATTATAATTTATCATTGAATTTAAATGTTTTATGGTTTACATTTTATGTGACAAGAAACTTTTATAGGATTTGTAGTATAATTACATTTATGAATTTTGTATATTTGTTCAGTTAAAATGACACTTGAACTAATTAACTTAAAACTAAATTTTCATGTAGATACCAATGCAGTGAGAATTATATACTTGGTGAAGAAACAATCACTACCATTCTTTTTAAAAATTTTGATATGAACCGATACCATATTCAAACCCGAGACCTTCCACTTGTGTATTGAACGCTCTACCACGAATATCACTGTAAATAGCCAATTAAAAGACAAAAGTTCTGATACCTTGAGTATCAGCTAGTTAAGTCAGTAAGTTTTATCTTCATATGGTATTGTTTATGATATTGACTTGATAAAATGAAACTGAACATCAACCTGAGACAATACACAGTGAAACATGTATATAACAACCTCCTTAGGGACACAAGGAAACTGGTCTTTATAGGGAGGTGGTCTTCTTATAGAGGTTGATATGTACACAAATGGTACTATTGGGGACAGCAACTGTCTGTGACCAGGTGGTCTTTATACACAGCAGGTCGCTAAAGCAGGTTTTACTTTAAATATCTATGAGATCAATAATTAAACATCATCTGATTTTATATAAAGAACACAGGGTATGTTGCTAAGGCTCTATCTGATGTATTTCTTACTTCGGAGACTGTAAAACATGAAAACAATTACAGAATTGTTTGGTCTACAGAAGTTATTATATAAACAGTGGTCATATTTCTTAAGATACAACTAGAAATATGTTGTTGAATGACCCAATCTCTTTTCTGATATGCTTCAGTTTTTACATGAAATCTCACTTATCTATCGAAACCTTTCATAACTATCACATTATGTAGGATCGTGATAAAATTACTGAGGGCATGGCTTTACCATTCGGCTAGTAATCTAAAACTGAAGAGTTCTGATATGTCACATAAACACTGTGTAGAAAAATTGGATCCTGTACGTGATGGTGTTTGACAGACTTTTACATGATCGTAATATCTTTAAGTCTTTGAAAGAATTTTTAGTATTATAGAACATAAAGTTATCAAATATCTGTACAGGAGCATCTGTGGAGAGATTATATTCTGTAAATGAGATTTTTATCCTGTTTCTGTAGATAAAAAATTCTTGAAATTAATCATTGGATTTTCAAAATATTTGTTTTTAATTTCACAGTGCTTATCAGTGTAGCATTTCAGAATTTTTTTCTGAATCAGGAAATATTGACAACCAACATATCTAAATCATTACTTTACATTTTAAAGAAGTTGATTTCCTTTTCATTTTTTTTCTTTGATTTAAATAATACCAACTGTCTTTCAAGTGTTTATTAAGTTATTAGATGTCTCCTATTTCAGTTTATATATACCCAGACATGTGCAGAGTGTATGACACACTTTTTGCACAACATTGTGATACAAATTAATTTTTATTTCGGCCTAACTTGAGTCATATTTTTTAGAATAATTAAAACAATTGTATAAGCAATGGATCCTCGTTATACATAGAATCAGACATACAGTAAAACTTGTATACAACAACTTCCTTAGGGACACAAGAAAATCGGTCTGTATATGGAGGTCATCTTTATATAGAGGTTAATTGTAAAATTGGGGACAGCAAAAAATGGTCTTTGTGACCAGGTGGTCTTTACACACAGGTGGTCACTAAAGCAGGTTTTACTCTAGTAAGTATATATATACAGTAGAACTTCGATGAGTCGAACTTCAATGAGTCGAATTTCTCGTTGTTTCGAACTTTTTACAAAGTCCCGATTTATATCATTATATATCCTTACTAAAAAACAATTTATAAATCGAACTTTCATGAGTCGAATTTCTCGGTGTGTCGAACAAAACTGGCAGTCCCATCGCTGTAAAAACATCAAAAATTCATACAAATGAATCGAAGTCGAAGTTTACCTGTATACAAGATGTAAATTACCCGTGGCGATTTTCACACCTATCCGACTATGTTGAACAATGGACACGTGTTTATTGATAAACACCCAGGGCAGTATAAAAATAACAACATGATTTAAGTAATTAAAAGTAATAAGCAGACGCTAATTGATTAATGATTGTTTGCGACTGTGTCAGACTCAAATATGCAAATTACCGGCGGTTGTGTTGGTTGTTTACCATCTCGTAGCTTGGGTCATGATAAGTTACCGATTTGTAAAAACAAAACGAAATGACCCGATAATATACAGTAAACATTTTCTACTCAAACTCAAAGTGTCATTTGTAAAGAAAAAAACAACATGAAATGAACGGTATCGGCAATTTGATGTGAAAAAAAAATATTTTAATGTGTAATGACTAGTGCTGCATGATACATCTATTGACTTTCGTTTTGTGTTGATAATTAAATTGGTGACAAAATATTTTAGCCTCTCTGTTTTTTTCTTAACTCTGAGTCAACGTTGTATTTCTCGTATAGGCGCTTGGATTACGATTTTTCTGCAGAATGTTTGGATTTATTCTCTGAGTACAAAATAAATACACTGTATCTACATTAAATAAGCCATAAATGATTTTAGTGGATTCGATTCTAAGTCATGATCCCAGCTCCTATACAGTTACACAGTCACGTACAATAGACTTTTTGTGTGGCATGTCGTTATGGAGTAAATTTTAAATTTCTCGATCACCATTCATGAGTCGAAGTCCCGATGTTTCGAACTTTTTTAGACGGTTCCTTGAACTTCGACTCATCGAAGTTCTACTGTATATATATATTAATAAATTTTGTGTTTATGTGAACCGACCTGGCTCAGTCGGTAGTGTGTGATCGTGAGGTCGTGAGTTCGAGTCCCGCTGGCGACAGGTTGGTTTCCTTTCTTTCGGATGAGACAGTAAAAACTGGAGGTCCCGTGTCACAGTAGGTATTGGCACATTAAAGAACTCTCACTGCTCAATGGCCGTAAGTGCTGAGCATAGGCCAAAATTTGAAGCCCTTCACTGGCATTTGGTGACGTCTCCATATGAGTGAAATATTCTTGAGTGGGACGTTAAACAATAATAAACAAACAAACAATTGTGTTTATGTATAAATGAATATATTAGTTAATTTCCTGGAAGAGAATTCTGCAATATTTCTGTCCTAAGGATCATTTAGTTGAATGCATCTGCCTGATTTATCCACATGTACAGCTTTAAATTACCATAAATAATATCATACCGGTGTTATGTAAGTGTAACTGATTTAACCTACAGTATAAGATATATTTCATATAGGCTGTATCATAATTGATCAGTGTATGTAAATTTCAGGTGTCATATCCCAGTAATTGATTAGGCTCAGTCAACAGGTACAACATTCATGTCATTTTACCATTTTGTGTTTGGGATAATTTTTATGTATTCCTAAGAAATGTTAACTTACAGCCATCAACAGATGCTGGTACTGATGGATTGATATAAATATCAGACCCATTTTTGAACTTGTCTCCTTTCACACCCTTGGTTCTTTATATGACACTCATTGGCAGTAAGATCAACATTTTATTTTGGGGGTGAACTTATGTTTTTGTTAATTGATGAACTGAACACAATGATGACGACATTGAAACAATATAAAATCATGTATAAAACTGGAATTTTTCTGTATATTTATATCGATACATCAAATAGAATGTAATAAGCATCCCGGATGATTAAACCTGTTTAGCTCAGCGTGATGAAATTCCGGAGAGCTAATGCCATACCCCCAGCATCTGGACAGGGCTCTGATACTTCACATATAGTTTCCTCATGAAGTACCTATGACTTTTGACCTAGTGACCTTGGACTTTGACTTACTTTTTAAAAACTTTAACTTTGGCTATAGCTTTTAAACCATGAGCGATAGGGCTTTAGTATTTGTAGATTTCTTATGACCAGAGTTTCATTTCTTACCTTGACTTTTGTCTTGGTGACCTTGAACTTTGACCTACTTTTCAAAAACTAACTATATCTTTCAAACATGAGGGTTAGGACTTTGATATTTCACACACAAACACACACACGCACACACACACATATATATATATGTTTCTTATGACCAGAGCCTTCATTTGGTGCTTTGACTTTTGACCTAGTGAACTTTACCTTTAACTTTGACCTACTTTTCAAATTTTTTTATCTGAGCTGTAGGAATAAAAATTTTACCAGTCCTTTGACCTTAAAACCTGACAGCCATGGGTCAGATATCAATTTTGAAAATTTACACTCATCTCGGCAAGCTTTGTGTTATTCTGACAACTCTTATTAAAATCCCTCTGGGATGAGAGGGGTGGGTGATATTTTACTGTAAAAATAAAAATTAAATATAAAAGAACAATAATTTATGTAGATATTGAATGCAAACACACATAAACTTTTGTACAGTGGAACCTGTCTTGAGAGACCACCCCTCCAGTCACTAAAATGTGGTTCTCAAGACAGGTGGTATCTCAAAACAGGTTTTATCTAAACTAAGTGGTTTTCAGAATGTGGTCTAAAACATGTGGTCTTTCATGACAGTGGTCTTTCAAAACAGGTTCCACTGTATCTCCCAACATTGGTGTCAATCAAGAAACACATATAGTATGAATTAATAAAATACATTTTTTGATGGATTGTTATATCTATTTCCTGTAGAGACCCAGAATTTCTGTTATATATAGACATCACCAGTTAGTTATAAGTGACATGCTACAATATTTTATCACTGCTATGGATTGATGTGATGGAGGGGGGTAATGTACCACACCTGCCATGAGATGGGATCTCAGTTTTAAATCTCACCTGAGACTCGTAACCTTTATCTTTTATACACCCGTCTTTAGATGGGAAGTATTGTTGAGGAGATGATACAGGGGCTAATAGATCCATTTTGGAAAGGGTCCTGCATCCTTTCAATTGGGAATTTTATGTCACAGTGGGATAAATTTAGTAAAATAATTGTATCAATTATGGTAATTTTACTAATAAATAAAAAATAATGATACAAAACATGATTCATTTATCTCTTTATCAAACTGACAACATGGATTTCATCAGAAGACATGAAGGTATTAATTCAGCAGTTTTTTTCGTCTATACATCAAAAGTTAGGTACATGGTGAACAAAATTGTGGTAACTTTTGCTTAAAATTGGAAAAGTTACAGCTAATTTTGCATTGGGAGTGGATCCTTTTACAGGATCCATATATTGATAATATTATCCCTGTGATGTCCGACTGACTCTCTCTCCACCCATCCTCATTACAGTGGCCCATAACTTCTTCGTGCATTTCCTTAATATATTTATACTACACATAAAAGTTATTCATGTAAAGGTGCTGTCTTGACCTTGTCTCAAGGTCACTGGCAGTCTGCTGTTTTTCTTTTGCCCGACCCTATCACACACAACACAAAAGGGAATATTTTCAAACTTCACACAGCAGTTGTTCTAAATGAGGCAGTGTGTCATGACCTTGATTTAAAAGTCCAGGTCACCATGGCAGTCTGTCAAATATTTTTGTCCAGAGCATATCTTGGTAGAAGAAATAGTTCCCTTTGTTAAAGTATTGGGTATATAACATGGTGACAATAGTCATACCTGGAACCTTTTGCCTGGAACAGCTCCAATCAAATAAGCCAAAGTGAGTCATGTGGAATGATAGGTCATTTCTGTTGAATATCAAGTTACTAATACAAACGTAAATAATTAGTTAATGTTGTCAGTCCAAATAAATTTACTTACATATATTAACAAGGAATTATATATATGTTTTAATACAACATACATAATATCATTAAAATGATTTACAGGTGTTTTAACCACAAAAATGTACAATTTATTTTATTTTAAATTTTGTACTTGTTATCATGTATATACAGTAAATTACAAATAAAAAGAATGCCAGTTATTTCTGTATGTAACTTGTCTCATTGACATAAGATTCAAGGGTGATATCTTCTGTTTGTAGTCTATTTGCTGTGTAATTCTGTAAAGCAGATTGTACCAGCATCATGTATATTGTCTTGGCTGCTGTCAGCTGTCAGAGTCAGATCAAGTTTTATATTTCATTTCAATTTTTCTCCTGTCACCTGTGCCACTACGTGTTGACAAATATTTTTGTTTTTGCTGACAAGCAATTTTACTAGAATCGTTTATCGGCCACTTATTCCTGATCTCCATTAGATTTTAATCTTTGTCTTCTGATTTTGATTCGTGTGGATTTCAGGTATGTCAGCTGGTTCTTGTGTCTGCTTTATTTTTGTAAGTTTTATATATGAAATATAAGTGGTGTGTTTACATGTGTATAGATATTGTGTATTTGTATGTATGGTAAAATGTGTATCATGTGTGTATGTACATTTGGAGGATGATACATGTGCTAGGATCCACAAATAATGACCTTTGTTATGACCATGTTGTATGCTAATGTATTGAGGGTTCCTAATGTGATGCTTGCTTTGATACAGAACCACAGATAAGCCATTCACCCCTATAGACACATTTGAACTGGTCTAAGTCATTGATTTACAGAAGAGTCCATTGTTTTTCAGGGGATGATGGGATAAAGTCTCATCAGAAAGACCCTTGACATTCACTTTTTATCCTGGGCATTTGACAAAAGGTGTTGCTACTTTTTATATTTGTTTAAGATTCTATACCTGGAATTTAACTGAGGACCTTTTGCTATCAAGGAAAACCCTAGTTGTCGTAAACTAAACCACCATGATAAATTCCCTGTTATAAGATATCAAATTATAACTATATTGATCCTCAATCTGATTTCAGAAGTTGTTTTGCTGTCTAAATCTGTAATAGTTAATACCTGCAAATTTATTTTTATACTTTTATCAGACTTTATTTTTATTGTCCTTCTTTACTCTTTACAGGTGAAAAAGGTAAAAATGATAATAAAATATGTGAAAAAATCACAGGTGAGATGGTATCACAGGTGTTATGATCTGTTTTGATTATTGTAACACTTTCTCTTGCCCTATACCTGTGACATAGAGCTATACTGTCAGTGTTGTGGTCAGTGTTATTGTAAAAACCATATAGTGTAGTAGCCAGTGCTGCCTAGTATGACACAAGTTGTACTATATGACAAGTTGTCCTGTATGACACATGTCCTATATGACAAGTTGTCCTGTATGACACATGTTGTCCTATATGACCTGTTGTCCTATATGACACATGTTGTCCTATATGACCTGTTGTTCTGCATGACATGTTGTCCTGTGACATATGTTGTCCTATACAACTTGTCCTATATGACACATGACATGTCCTAATGGCACATGTCCTGTATGACATGTTGTCCTATGTGACATGTTGTCCTATATGACACATGTCCTATATGACATGTTGTTCTGCATGACATGTTGTCCTATGACATATGTTGTCCTATATGACACATGTCATGTATGACATGTCCTAATGGCACATGTCCTGTATGACATGTGTTGTCCTATATGACATGTCCTATACGACACATGTCCTATATGACATGTTGTTCTGCATGACATGTTGTCCTGTGACATATGTTGTCCTATATGACACATTTCCTATATGACATGTCCTAATGGCACATGTCCTGTATGACATATGTTGTCCTATATGCCTTTTTGGCTTATATGACACATGTCCTATATGACATGTTGTTCTGCATGACATGTTGTCCTGTGACATATGTTGTCTTATATGACACATGTCATGTATGACATGTCCTATATGACACATGTCCTATATGACATGTTGTTCTGTGACATATGTTGTCCTATATGACACATGTCCTATATGACATGTCCTAATGGTACATGTCCTGTATAATATATGTTGTCCTATATGACATGTTGTACTATGACATATGTTGTACTATATGACATGTTGACACTTGTTGCCATGTATGTCATATCCTAATGGCACATGTCCTTTATGACATATGTTGTCCTGTATGACATGTTGTTATCAATCAATACAGTGCTTTAAGTGTTGTAGTCAGTGCTGTCCTGTATGGCACATGTTGTCCTAAATGGCACATGCTGTCAGATCGTAAAGTTCTACAGATATTGTTGCCAATGTTGTCCTGTACAATATATACTGCTGTCAGACCTTAAAGTGCTACAGATATTGTTGCCAATGTTGTCCTGTACAATATATACTGCTGTCAGACTATAAAGTGCTACAGATATTGTTGCCAATGTTGTTCTGTACAATATATCCTGCTGTCAGACCCTAAAGTGCTACAGATATTGTTGCCAATGTTGTCTTGTACTATATATATTGCTGTCAGACCATAAAGTGCTATGGATATTGTTTCCAATGTTGTCCTGTACAATATATACGGCTGTCAGACTATAAAGTGCTACAGATATTGTTGCCAATGTTGTCCTGACTGACATATACTGCTGTCAGACTATAAAGTGCTATAGATATCGTTGCCAATGTTGTCTTGTACAATATATACTGCTGTCAACTATAAAGTGCTACAGATATTGTTGCCAATGTTGTCCTGACTGACATATACTGCTGTCAGACTATAAAGTGCTATAGATATCGTTGCCAATGTTGTCTTGTACAATATATACTGCTGTCAGACTATAAAGTGCTACAGATATTGTTGCCAATGTTGTCCTGTACAATATATACGGCTGTCAGACTATAAAGTGCTATAGATATTGTTGCCAATGTTATCCTGTACAATATATACGGCTGTCAGACTATAAAGTGCTATAGATATTGTTGCCAATGTTGTCCTGTACAATATATACGGCTGTCAGACTATAAAGTGCTACAGATATCATTGCCAATGTTGTCCTTTACAATATATACGGCTGTCAGACTATAAAGTGCTATAGATATTGTTGCCAATGTTGTCCTGTACAATATATACGACTGTCAGACTATAAAGTGCTATAGATATCGTTGCCAATGTTGTCCTGTACAATATATACTGGCTGTCAGACTATAAAGTGCTATAGATATTGTTGCAATGTTGTCCTGTACAATATATGTTGCAGACTATAAAGTGCTACAGATATCATTGCCAATGTTGTCCTTTACAATATATACGGCTGTCAGACTATAAAGTGCTATAGATATTGTTGCCAATGTTGTCCTGTACAATATATATGGCCCTCAGACTATAAAGTGCTATAGATATTGTTGCCAATGTTGTCTTGTACAATATATACTGCTGTCAGACTATAAAGTGCTATAGATATTGTTGCCAATGTTGTCCTGTACAATATATACGGCTGTCAGACTATAAAGTGCTATAGATATCATTGCCAATGTTGTCCTGTACAATATATACGGCTGTCAGACTATAAAGTGCTATAGATATTGTTGCCAATGTTGTCTTGTACAATATATACTGCTGTCAGACTATAAAGTGCTATAGATATGTTGCCACAGTTGTCCTGTACAATATATACGGCTGTCAGACTATAAAGTGCTATAGATATCATTGCCAATGTTGTCCTGTACAATATATACGGCTGTCAGACTATAAAGTGCTATAGATATCATTGCCAATGTTGTCCTGTACAATATATACGGCTGTCAGACTATAAAGTGCTATAGATATTGTTGCCAATGTTGTCCTGTACAATATATACGGCTGTCAGACTATAAAGTGCTATAGATATTGTTGCCAATGTTGTCCTGTACAATATATACTGCTGTCAGACTATAAAGTGCTATAGATATTGTTGCCAATGTTGTCCTGTACAATATATGCTGTTGTTCATTGTCATATCATTATGTTTTGTAGACAATTTAACTGATAGATGTTACTGAACACACCTACCTGTCATAAGTTTATATGAATGTTGTACTATTTGGTGTTCATGTTTCTGATGGTTATATATTGTATAAAATTTTACTTCAAACATAAAGGAGATCTTTCAGTGATTTCATGTACACATTAGTTCTTTTTTGAATTTTTTATCATTGAAAATTTCAAACTTAAAAACTTAAAGAATATCGTTCCGTAGATAAAATTCTATTCCCTTCTCTGACATGTGTACTGACCGGAGACCAGTAGGTGACTAGGACCAGTAGGTGACTAGGACCAGTAGGTGACTAGGATCAGTAGCTGGCGTTTACATGATTTCAGCAAACTAGAACACAATATTCTGAGATTTTTCTGGATCAGTCACCTAAAGAGGAAATCACACCATCGTGGGCTACTGGTCTTTTGTTAAAGAATAACGATATCTGATACCACTGATTCAGTAGAATGTGTTGATAACAAAGTTAATATTTATGTCAAGTATGATGGGAATTACTGTAACATGATTCTGTCTAAAAAAGTGAAATCCAGAGTTAAAAGCCAAGGATTATAATGTCTGTCTTCCAAACTTAGTCAAAATATCTAAACAGTGTAATAATGCATCAGATATATATGTAGTCTTTAGAATGTTTTGACAGAATTGTCAGGAAATTGGTTAATGCCTAATTTAATGGCAGTCATCTTTCAGTTTTGCTAAATGTTTATGTTGCAATATTTTGGCACCTAATTCTCCTATATTAATCATTTGTCATATGTCATCCACTATTATGGTGGTATGTAGGGGTGTGTAGAGAAAGTCAGGGGTTCCATTCTTCCTGATAAAGCATCACCATCAAATATTTCCAAAGACTTTATATAAATGTATTTATTACTTGGTCATTCTAGTTTTTAGTTATTATTATGGAAATGTGGAAATTAATTCAAAGCTGTGGTCATCTGCAAGTTTTGAATTTTAATGTCAAATTTAGACAGTTGATATTTGTTAGTGGTTCATATGTTGTGTCATCCAAATTAAAGGTAGTATGGCGGGGTGTGAAAAAAAGTTTTAAATTTGTGTGTCAAAATTAGACAGATTGATACAAGTTGGCAGTAAGTGTACCACTAAAATTAAAGGTTGTGGCCATTTTGTTTATATCGTACTGTCTGTCTGTTTGCTAAAACTCGGTTTCCATCAAATAATTTGATATTCTTTTCTCATATTTATCAAATTTGGTAAGTTGCTCCATTTCAATGAGATCAAGGATTAGATGGATTATAATCAACATTCAGTAATTCTTGCCAGAGTTTTGGGACTTTAAAATCTTTCTGAACTGTTTTAAACTATCCAGGTAATAATGTTTCTCAAAGAAATCTTGTATTATCTACAGAATGATAAAAACAGTTGACTATAGGCCGGTTTTTGTATTCAAACTTGTTTAAGGTTATAAACAATGGACAGACACAAAAACAGACAAACGGACAATCTAAACACTATATGCCCACCCACCCCCTGAAGACCTTTCAGGCCGGGGCATAAAAATGTTTTAAACCAGGTTAAAGGTTAGGAGTAAAAAAAACCCAGGCCTTTGAGAGATGTAATATAATTATGTCCAAGAACTAGAGTAAAATATGGGGTAACATTTCCTAAAAGAAAAAGAGCCAACATGACAGCACATGTTAGTACATGTTTAGATATGGTTACAGTTAATTTGACAATAAATCAGGTAATTTGGAAATGATGCGAGTACCTGTACTTTAGTACTGTACTGGTCACATTCTGTTATATATCTAGCAGGTAATGCTGACACCCAAAGTAATCGTCAAAACCATTTTGTTTTCATTTGCAATAACAGATACATTTGAAGTTGTTCCAATTAGATTTTGTAGGCTTTGTCCCAGAAGATACTTGGCCAGTAATAGGAATCTTAAGTTTTGTTAAGGTTGTCTTGGTAACCCAGGTGACCTTTAGCAACACATCTGTTTACCTTCATCTTGTAGCTGTAATAAGTTTTGCAAAAATGTTCAATGTTTTCAACTTCTGTGGCATCTTTTGGGGATAACAGTTAAAAGTTAAAAAAAGAGTGAATTCTATGATATTTGGCATGTCTCTAGGGTAACAGTTTAAAAGATTGTGTATTTAAAGTTTTATCGGTAGGGGTAGAAATTTAGTTACCATTAAGGCCTTCTCAGCCTCTTGTTGTATGTAAGTGTTGAATAGTCTTGGAATTTGATTGGAATGAATGCTTTACAGAAGTAGTATTTTTTCAGTTGCTACACATGTTGCAAAGACCTTCTGGTGGTAACCATAAATGGATTTCAGTAGTGTTGGATGTTCCAAGTGGCCACAAATAAAAAATCTACATTTGTAGGAGGGACCTTGTTGATGAAATTCATTTATGGTTACCTTCAGAAACCATTTTGCAACCACATCTATTGAATGAGAAACACCTTAGTTTTCTTTTGGCATAATGTATGTAAATGTATTTGTTTTAACTAACATTTTTATCATTACATATCAAACTCGTATCTCTCTGAAGATCTAGATCAAGATCAGACATTTGCTATTGCAAGTATCTCCTGCTGAATATGAAGACATTTTTGTAACTTATTTACATGCTAGGTTTATAGGACATAGCTCTGTCTGATACTTATCTGGCGCACTCAGTGATACATCTGTTGGTGATTTACATCTAATATGCAATTTTCTAACTTGTACAGCTAGAGTAGTTGACTATAAACTAAAGTGTATCTTAATATTTCACTGTTGATAAGAAATAATGAGATCCCTACAGGTTGTAGAGTGCTGTATCCTATATTTCAAAGGCAGATTTCATAAATAGAACAAAAAATCTCTTCCTAATTGACATTCAGGACAAGATATTTCCATAGGATAATAAAATACTCATGTTTCTCCAGTAATGCATACCTGGAAAGCAATACCTTAGGAAGATGTAGATTCCTAAGTCCAAGATATTTTATCCTACACAGGTACAGGTCTACCAAGATAAAGTGACACATCCGGTTTTGTCAAAAACCAAAACACTACAATCTATTCTCCAAAAGTAGGTTGTACAGATAAAACGTATTGCCTTCCACAGATTCCATGCATTACAAAAGGTGATTTAGGCAACAATTTACTGAAATTGAGAAATTTAAAAATACACAAAACTGTTTGAATATACAATAATCTCTTTGAATATGTGTCATTCGACTTCAGTTGGGAAATTTGGAATTCATTTTTTGCATTTGAAATGGGGCCTTATTTCGACCTCCTACAATAAGGCCCCCACTGATAAGGTGGAAAATCCCTGGAATACAATGATATATTTTATCATATAAACAATACATGTTATCATTTAAACAATATATTGTATCAACCAACAACATATATTATTGTACAAATGACAGGTTATAGAATACAACAGCAGATATTATCATATAACAACAGATTTTATCATATAACAACATGTTATCATATGATAACACATGTTATCATATAACAGCAGATTTTATCATACAACAGCACATTTTATCATATAATAGCACATTATCGTATAACAACACATTTTATCATATTACAACACATGTTATCATATAACAGCAGATTTTATCTTACAGCAGCCGTTTTTATTTCAATGTGAAGTTTTATCAGTCATTTATTATTATAATACTTTCAAGATTGGGTTTGAGTATCAAATACTAGAGTATAAAGGTAATGTCATATAGATGAAATATTGATATGTTGTGGAATCTTTGATCTGAACCCACACAAATGTATAGAGTTACAAGTTCTTAGTGTAACACGGTGGTATATATTTTTTTCATCTTTTTAATGAAGGCATATAAAATTTGCAAAAATTGTATTTAATGTTTTTTATCTATTGTATACATGTATCTCTCCCTTCAATTGATAAAATCTTACAGAGAAACAGAGATAATAATTTTTTATGTGCTGTCAAAAATATTTATATAATTTTTTCCTCTGGTAAACATGCTGAATATTTATTGTATATTTATGGTCCAGTTTATATAGCATTTGATTTTTTACTTTTAAAATAATTTATTTTCTGTCATAGTCTGGTGAGCGTTTGCTGATTCATGACAAGTCATGCATTTTTAAATTTTCAATTTCTTCAGATTACATTAATGTACAAATCTGTTGGCTCATGTTTGTTGTCATCAAATTTGAAATAATTGATAAACGTATAAAAGGAATCTTATTGTAAGTTTATGTCTTTGTCAGTCAAATATCTACCTATGTAAGTACAACCGGTACATGTACACTAAGTATTTAAGATGTTGACAAATCTTGCTTTTGTATATCTTCATTGTCAATAGATAACAGTTCTCCTAAAGTCTGTTGATCTCTTCTGTCATAATCTTCATCTCTCTCCTCATCTCCACCATCTTGGCAGTTCTCCTTAAGTCTGTTGATCTCTCCTGTCATAATCTTCATCTCTCTCCTCATCTCCTCTGTTTCAGCAATTCTCTTTAAGTCTGTTGATCTGTCGTGTCATAATCTTCATCTCTCTCCTCATCTCCTCCGTTTCAGCAATTCTCTTTAAGTCTGTTGATCTGTCGTGTCATAATCTTCATCTCTCTCCTCATCTCCTCCGTTTCAGCAATTCTCTTTAAGTCTGTTGATCTGTCGTGTCATAATCTTCATCTCTCTCCTCATCTCCTCCGTTTCAGCAATTCTCTTTAAGTCTGTTGATCTGTCGTGTCATAATCTTCATCTCTCTCCTCATCTCCTCTGTTTCAGCAATTCTCTTTAAGTCTGTTGATCTGTCGTGTCATAATCTTCATCTCTCTCCTCATCTCCACCATCTTGGCAGTTTTCCTTAAGTCTGTTGATCTGTCGTGTCATAATCTTCATCTCTCTCCTCATCTCCACCATGTTGGCAGTTTATCTTAACTCTTTCTCCGCCAAGCCAATATTGCATGGCCCCTGACCACCAAACTAATGATCCAATCATCGTGAAATCGATCAAATATTTAATTATTTGTGACTTTATTGAACCTTATTTCAATACTTGTGTGAACAATTCCTATGAGATCTAGATGTAGCGTGAATATAGAAAAACAGCTTTTTACATACAAAAATTGTCTTCATTACCTTGGTATGGTCCAGCTTGTACACTGCCATTAATGAATTTTAGAAGGAATAAAATTAAAAAGAAACGAATCCTTGAATAAATTTGGCAATAGCCTAATATTTTTTCTTTAAAAATTAGTACAATTTTCCTTTTTAGCATAATAATGATTCTTATTAAAACCCCCAAATTTAGGAACTCTTGGGTCTAATTAAATTGCATCCAAAAAATTCCAAAACGCAACGTTACAATCAAGATACATCAGGGTATAGCTGTAGTAAGTTATGCCAGGATTTACATTTTATTTAAGATCATCGTAACTTCAGACAGCTTTGTGAAACAGCTGTAAAACCTAAGATTTATTTACGGTAGAGGTACAATGGCACATAGGCTTACGAAGGATTTGTGAAACGGTGGCCAGGTGAGTAATTCAGGCTATAAGACTACAAGCTTCTGGTTATAGATATGTGGTTGAATTTTTGCATTATGAGAACAAGTTAATTATGAAAAAAATCAACATGTCATAATTCTGAGTGTTGAAGGAAAAAATGAAATGTTCATTTATTCCTTGGCAGTATTGAGAAGGAAATATAAGTGCCAGAGAAATTATAATGATAATGTTAAGTAAAACAGAACAGTTATTTGGTAGTGGACCCCGTATAAGAGGAAATGATAGACTGTAAACAGTTAAGTTCTCTGACACACCGGTGCTTTTATTTGTTGTTGTGTTATTTATGGTTACACTTGTTCAAGATGACATTTGTAGGTTTTTCAATTGACTTTAATATCTGGTTCTTATCGGATTACAAGTATATGTTTTAGGCTCTTGATCTTTAAAATTGTCGTCAGTAAGGACGAACATACAGTCAAACAATAATTGAAATCAAAGGCAAAGGAATTTTTCTTTCAAATAATGTAAACCTGGTAATTTTTGCTCAAATGTAATTTCACCAATATTCTTCAGATGAGAAGACAAATTTAAAATGAAAGCCAAATTTTGAAGCTAGATAAATGGACCATCTTTTATGCTGATTTAGGGCAAATTTAAGACCAGGTGAATATGTTATCTGTCACAAAAATTTAAAAATAACAAATTAGGTGAGACGTTTGGTAAGGAAATCAACATCATTTTAAATTAAGTGAGATTTGAATGTAACATGGTTCAGTATAAATGGATTTGACTTAATTTGAATTATTTCACGCTTTTTTTATGTTTATACATTTTCAGTTACATGATGAACCATTCATTATCATAAGTCAGTCTTAAGTATCTTATAAACCTACAATAGATTTTATGTCTCCGTGTATGAAATTGTGCAAAAATTTATATATTACGGGGAAAGATAATTACCAAGAGTGTTGAAATGGCCATAATGTTGTCATTTTGTTTCATGCACTAGCAGTTTCATTATTCTTGAAGTAAGTTAAAATATATTATTCCTTAACGGTTTGTACATCGCAGATTCTTGCAATGACACTTTATAATGAATTATGTAACAAATGTAAGTACGGGAAGTTTTATACATATTATTAGTGCATTTTTATAATCAGGGTATGGAAGTAGACAAGTGTAGACAAATAAATTATATTTTATGTTTATTTTCGTCGTGTCATTGGTGAGTCATAATGTTTGAAGTGTTATTTAGTGGCCATTATATAGAGATTCTACAACGAGTGTTAGTTGATTATCAGGTTTATCTAACTCAAGTCAGTTAATTATCAAAATTTGACTGACAACATTGTTTTCATCTGAAGAGTTCAAAGTGCACATCATACATGTACTAAATTCTCATTTTTATTGTTTAATAATGAATTGAACTGCATGGTGAACATAATTGGGGAATCTTTGCTCAGAATTAGGGAAAGATTAGCAGATTTTGCATTGGGAATGGGTCCTTTTACCGGACCCACATGTTGATGATATTAATCCTTGCATGCATAAATGTTCTACTGTTTTAATTGTTCTTTCTGCTCATAAAAATGGGAAATAACTCTGTTGTTTGAGGTCGTTATTCTCATAATTAAACACTTACACACCTGAACACCTGACATGTTTATACATTTCCATTGTTTTAGACCAATTTGTTATTGTCTGTAGGATATAAAGATTTGAGTAAAGAAATCATTATCTATTAGTTCTCTGAAAGTGTGATAAGATTTAGAAATGTGCTATAGATATAGATGTGAATGAACTTTTAAATTGCCATGCATCATAACCTAAAACTTTTAAGACATCGTTCTGTAGATAAATGATATACTCTTTGTATTGTTAATATCAGAGTTCATAACCAAGATAATTACTATGTGTGGCTAGTTCCTCAGTGGCCAAGCACTGAGTGTGGCATATAGCACCATTCCAACAAACGGAGCGAGTTCTTCAGTGACCAAGTTTTGATTGTGGCATTAACCATCCTTCAAACAAACTGATCTAGTTTCTAGACAGATGGCTGTATACCAATTGTCACACAACTGATGGAACACTTACTTACATTCCCTATTTCCACCATCTTGTAGATGAAGGAGTTGTTTATCGTATGTAATTTTCTTCTGCATTCTGCTGTATAAAATGTCAAAAAAATTGATGTAAATGTTTCGCTTGAATGAAGTTATTTTGTCTCATATGCATGCTTTACAATAAATAAGAGTTTATTTGGTAGATTGACAATTTTTTGCATTGCAGAAGCTAAAACATACATGTAGGTTATACATTTTAGTGCTAAGGTGTAATGGTGTATGGTGTAATGGTTGAATTGGGTATAATGTAGTTTTGTGTAATCTGATAGGAAACATCATGTAATTACCATCAGTTGTTTTATTCAGTAAGATATTAATTTTGACATAATAATTAATATAATAAATATAGGTGATATGATGTACAACTGATTTTAGATTTTTAGGTCACCTGAGCCAAAGGCTCAGGGTGACCTATTGCGATCGTCTTATGTCTGTTGTTGTCCATCGTTAACATTTACACATTTACAACTTCTTCTCATGAATCATTGGGCCAATTTTAACCAAACTTGGTATATAGCATCCCCATGTAAAGCTGCATAAAGTTTGTGAATGAAAAGGGGCTGGGGTCCATAGGGGCCCCAAAAGGGGCAAAAAAAAAAAAAAAAAAAAACTTGGTACATCTTTAAAAATCTTCTTCTCATGAACCAATGATCAGTTGACTTTAAAATTTTGTATGCATGGTTGTTAAGTCATGAATTTTAAGTCAATATTTTTGGATGTTTTTTGACATTATATTGAAAAGTATAATAGCTAGAGTAAAAGTGAGAGAATAAAAAATGTTCAGCATGCAAAGATCTACAAAAAAGTTAAAAAGGCCGAAATTGTCAGTCCTCGCTTATGGGAGTTATCTCCTTTTAATTGGATTTCTGATGTTTTGAAAATAGATTCTGTCAATAAACGGTCCACTAGGACACTAACAGCTTGAAAAACACAGGGTACAGTTGTATACAGATGGCTTAATAACTCAAAATTGATTAATTTTTTTGTATACAAAGATATATCAGAAAGTTGCTAGGAATTATCTAAGGATCATTTTGACAAAATTTCAAGGTCATTGGATCAAAGGTCAAGTTCACAGACACCAAAGTAAACAAAAAATCTGATTTTTTTTCTCTCAAATTTTAGACATTTTCACCTTCTTAAGAACCGTTGGACTAATTTAAACCAAACCTGACAGGAAATTGTTCTCAGGTGATCGTTAAGGCCCATTGGGCCTCTTGTCTTATGTTCAATAATTTAAATACAGTGGAATCTCGTTATCTCAAAATTCACAGGACTGCCTCCTTTACTTCGAAAGATATACGAAATGCGAGATAACCAAAATTTTCAATTCATATAATTGAACAACAATTAGACATCTACTTAGGGTACTGCTTAGTTCAGATTGGTATGAGGCAATTATTAATTACATTTCCATCATGGATCCTTAATGGGAGTTGATTGTCCAGTGTTTTGCAGATAAACAAGTAATTTTATAAACAATTTATGTGTGCAAAATGTAAACCTTCAGTTGCAGAGGGTAATATGCATTGGAATTGACAATTCTATAATACATGTATTTCAATATTTTGGACCAGTAAAATACTGATTTTGACATAACAAGTATTTTGAGTTATCTCCCCTTATATGTGATAGAACACTACTGGATTTGATCTGGTTATATATACCATTTTACTTGACAATCAAAGGTTCTTGGTTTGAGTCTAAGCTGGGCAAGAAATGAAACATTTTTCATGGCATATAAAGACCAATCTTTGTTTATTTTCCGCGTCCAATCTTTGATCATTTTCCGCGTCATGTTGGGTATTACTGTTATCATGATTGATAATTTTGGCGTCAATTGATAACTTATTCTTAGAACTCATTTCTCACGCTTTTGATCCAGCTATCCTTTTCAAACATTTAATTTGGTTGCTGCAATACATTCAATAGAAATACTGTAATCACCTCACAAGTATGATTTACAGTAAAACCTGCTTTATCGACCACCTGTGTATAAAGACAATTTGGTCACAAAGACTATTTTTCGCTGTCTGGAAAAGTACCATTTGTGTACAAATCAGCCTGTATATAAAGACCAACTCCCTATAAAGACTGGTATTGTTGTGGCCATAAGGAGGTTGTTATATACAAGTTTCACTGTATTTAACTTAAATCTAATTCTTGTAGAAATATGTACCATCTTTGTAATCATTATTCTTGCAATTTTATAAGTTGTATACTGTAATTCTTGATCCTGATCTAAAAATATGATGTGCAAAAAAGAACTTGGACATACTTAATACATAGATTTGTCTTTGTATTTTGTAACATTTAAACAAATGCATAAAATTCATCAAAACCATTTTTTGTGTGACATGTAAAATAAATAAATGAGTTTCGCTGATCTTCAGTACTTTAATCTGAACGTTTTTAAGTCTGCGACATCTGTCTCATCTTAGTTCTTACCACTAGTACTTTCTGTTTATTTGGCATTGAACAGTAAGGGACTTAACTCCTAATTTCTTAACATCTTTAAACTGACTTAGGACTAGCTTCTGTGTCACAGTAGACAGCCCTCATCAAGTTAACCCTTTCTCCCCTGAGTGTCTGAATGGTATGCTCTTCCTATTGTTTATAACCAGTCTATTGTTGTCTGTAGGGTTGGAATGGTTAAGCAACCATTAACACATTGACACAAGTCTGTAGAACAGGACAAAATGTGTAGCACATGAGCTTTACCTGGTGTTACCTGTGAAATGTTATATCCCCTAATTCATCTGGGGATTCTATTTTTGGTTTGTGTCTTTTATTTGGTTTTTTGTTTTTTATCAATTATCTGTATTTTTTTTCAAGTTTGATTTGTCATTGTCATCTATTTATATATTTTATTGCTAAAATTCAGAACATTTGTATCTGAAACATTTATTTGTGAAACCCAAAATACCCTTGTAAATTATTTAGCTTTTTTCAGCTTTTTTGATAATTGGAATGAATTTTGGAATTCTTAGATATAATCTGATCTGATCTGCATTTGCATGTCTTGAACGTGTGAGTAATTAGAAGCAGAATATGTCAAACAGAATTAGCATATCATTTTGTTTTACAAAACAATAAAAATCAACCGGAAGACGCAGACATAAAAATATGTTCATATGGTAAATATTTCTTGAAGTTGTTCATTTTCTACATTTTTGAAAGAGATGGCGGTAAGGTGTGGAAGATGAAAGCATGATCAGCAATGTATGGAGATATTAAGGTGTATATTATTAAGACAGTGTGACTTGTACATAGTATAAAAATATGTCACAATTAAGGCATACTGACATAGCATGCACTGAAACATTGCCTTCGCTGTAGTGAAGAACATGCTTATAGGTTAAGATTTAATGTTCATCTTTTATTCTTCTCTTTCGTTGTATATGATTTTGTTGTATATTAGAACACATAACTGCTCTAAAAACAGCAAGAGCAGAATCAAATATATATCAAATAATTTGGTGTTATAATGGGCCTGAAATCCAAGAAAGGGAATGGTTCTTATCATTTTTGAGACAGTTTGTCAGTTTGCAAAATGTCCAAAAAAAAATTAAAAGTTTTCTTTCCTTATTCTTTAAACAAAATTTGTTATGTACCTCATGTCAGTAAGATTTAGGATGACTAACAGTTTGCAATATTTACCAGAGTTATGGGACTTTAAAATCATCAAAAATGGCTTTTACCTTGGTGGCGTAGTGATTATCAAACATGCTTTGTTTTAAATTACAAATCATCTCACAGGATTTCAGTTATATAGATAAATACTACATATTATTAATGCCAGCTTTGTAGATAACAACAAATGTTTGTTAGTGTTTACCTCTTGTATTCTTAGATCATCCAAAACTCTCATTTACATTTGAGTAATATTAAATCTCACTTGTCTAGAAGGCATGTCTCCTAGATCATGCAAAGCTAATTGTTTCTGTAGTTGAGACTACTTCATAACAGCCAAAATTACAATACACATTTTTTTTTGTGTTAATATTTAACATCTAATGAATTACATGTAGCTATTAATCATTGAAATAGATTTTTATTTTCAAGAGAAAAAAAACATCATGATAAATCAAACAATGTGTGCTGCTTGGTGAAAAAAATGAAATTGCATGTAAAGAACCAATTCATTAGATGATATAAAATAGGCTCATGAGAAAAGTTTGTAAATTAAAAAAAGGATAGTAAATTAAAAAAAAAAAGATCTGTCGTAATTTATATCTGGTTTATGTTCTCGTAAATTATTTTGAGTGTTTGAGATTCATATGTAATGAATTTTGGCAGAATTAATCATTACTAGAGCTGGGATGTAATAATTTTAGATACGCTATAAAATGGTAAATCACATCAGTATGGTGTACATGCAGTATAACACAAGTGTTAAATTTCTACGGTACAGAACTACAGATATATATAGGAACACACAAGTTGTCTCCCTTAGATTCTTATTCTTTTTGAGACACATGGGCTTAAATAATGAATTTTCAGGTCATATGATGCTATAGTCATTTTCCAATATATCTCTATGATGTATTTAATTCAAAATGTAAATTGTTTCATTAAAGCTTTTACTATTTATGTAGACTTAACTTGAGTTTATAAACTTTAAAATGTGAACATAAATTGCTATGAACTTCTCTAATGAAGTAGCCAGTAAGTCAGTTTGCAGAACAGTGGAGTTTCAGAATGTCTGTGTTGCTAGGCTTCTATTTAGTGTGTTCCATTAAATACTGTTTGTTGTTATTATATCCCATCACATTCACAGGGTTTCTCTAAGTGTTTAAAAGTTTGAAGTCGTTTCATGTAGATGACTGAATGGTTCCCCATGTCTCGGAGCCATAGAGAAATGCTGTCTTCATTGTGATAGTAAACATCCTGATCTTGATGTGTTTGGGCTGTCTTCATTGTGGTATTAAACATCCTGATCTTGATGTGGTGGGGCTGTCTTCATTGTGGTATTAAACATCCTGATCTTGGTGTGTTGGGGCTGTCTTCATTGTGATAGTAAACATCCTGATCTTGGTGTGTTGGGGCTGTCTTCATTGTGATAGTAAACATCCTGATCTTGGTGTGTTGGGGCTGTCTTCATTGTGATAGTAAACATCCTGATCTTGGTGTGTTGGGGCTGTCTTCATTGTGGTATTAAACATCCTGATCTTGGTGTGTTGGGGCTGTCTTCATTGTGATAGTAAACATCCTGATTTTTGTGTGTTGGGCTGTCCTCATTGTGATAGTAAACATCCTGATCTTGATGTGGTGGGGCTGTCTTCATTGTGATAGTAAACATCCTGATCTTGGTGTGGTGGGGCTGTCTTCATTGTGATAGTAAACATCCTGATCTTGGTGTGTTGGGGCTGTCTTCATTGTGATAGTAAACATCCTGATCTTGATGTGGTGGGGCTGTCTTCATTGTGATAGTAAACATCCTGATCTTGATGTGGTGGGGCTGTCTTCATTGTGATAGTAAACATCCTGATCTTGATGTGGTGGGGCTGTCTTCATTGTGATAGTAAACATCCTGATCTTGGTGTGTTGGGGCTGTCTTCATTGTGATAGTAAACATCCTGATCTTGGTGTGGTGGGGCTGTCTTCATTGTGGCATTAAACATCCTGATCTTGATGTGGTGGGGCTGTCTTCATTGTGATAGTAAACATCCTGATCTTGATGTGGTGGGGCTGTCTTCATTGTGGCATTAAACATCCTGATCGTGATGTGGTGGGGCTGTCTTCATTGTGGCATTAAACATCCTGATCTTGCACTTTTTGCTGTCCCCACTTGTTCCATCTGTGTACAAATCAACCTCTTTATAAAGACCACCTCCGTATAAAGACTGGTTTTCTTGGGTCCCTAAGGATATTGTTTATATATAAGTTTCACTGTACATCAGTTCCATACTGTTTACTATACATTGTACTTGCCAAGGCATGTAAACATTCTACATTATCCAGAGTTTACTATACTTGCCAAGGCATGTAAATATTCTACATTATCCAGAGTTTACTATACTTGCCAAGGCATGTAAACATTCTACATTATCCAGAGTTTACTATACTTGCCAAGGCATGTAAACATTCTACATTATCCAGAGCTTACTATACTTGCCAAGGCATGTAAACATTCTACATTATCCAGAGTTGACTATACTTGCCAAGGCATGTAAATATTCTACATTATCCAGAGTTTACTATACTTGCCAAGGCATGTAAACATTCTACATTATCCAGAGCTTACTATACTTGCCAAGGCATGTAAACATTCTACATTATCCAGAGTTTACTATACTTGCCAAGGCATGTAAACATTCTACATTATCCAGAGCTTACTATACTTGCCAAGGCATGTAAACATTCTACATTATCCAGAGCTTACTATACTTGCCAAGGCATGTAAACATTCTACATTATCCAGAGTTTACTATACTTGCCAAGGCATGTAAACATTCTACATTATCCAGAGTTTACTATACTTGCCAAGGCATGTAAATATTCTACATTATCCAGAGCTTACTATACTTGCCAAGGCATGTAAACATTCTACATTATCCAGAGCTTACTATACTTGCCAAGGCATGTAAACATTCTACATTATCCAGAGCTTACTATACTTGCCAAGGTATGTAAACATTCTACATTATCCAGAGCTTACTATACTTGCCAAGGCATGTAAACATTCTACATTATCCCGAGCTTACTATACTTGCCAAGGCATGTAAACATTCTACATTATCCAGAGTTTACTATACTTGCCAAGGCATGTAAACATTCTACATTATCCAGAGCTTACTATACTTGCCAAGGTATGTAAACATTCTACATTATCCAGAGCTTGTCTATACCCAATCCTGTTGTCTATGAACTTTAAAAGTTAACTATGAGTATAGTCCGTTTGCTCTTCATTGAAACTGGGGTTTAGTCATTTTTTGCAAAAATTACATTAGTTATATATTTAAAATGTTAATCATTGTTATTTTAAAGGTTATACATAACTAAAAATGAATTTTAATTGCATCAAACAGTTAAGGGGAAAAAGTTTCCCATTACTAATAATGTTAGATTTCTTTCAAATTTCAAGAAAAATTGTGTGGGTGTAAATCCAATACATTGAACAGTTATAATACTGTAAATATAAAAGTTTTCAAACCACATGGTTACCTAAAAATAGTCAGTGTGTCTGCTACTTATATGCAATACCCATCATATAGCGTGCCAAGAATACTACTAATAAGATGAAATTATTTCAGTAACATAGTTTTGAGTATTATATTAAACATGATGCAGACTTTATAATTCTGATTTTTTTTCAGTCAATAAAAATAATTTAATTATGATACAATCCTATGTCAGTCTAGCTGTCATATATCCCAGAGTTTTTGATTTGCATACAACCTACTTATGTTTAAATCAGAAAGAATTATGGGTGCTATTTTATCAACTGTGCATTTGCCCACACAAACTGTTACAAAATTTTGTATTGTAGTAAATGGGTAATGTTTTTGTTAGCCAACCGAAAATTTGCATATTCACAATTCAGTTATGTATGGTTTATTTAAAAACATTGCTGTAAAATTCAAATTTGATGATTAAGTGTGATTTAAGAAATATAACAAAACCCCAGTCTCAATGGAGAGCAAACCGACTATACCTGAATTTTGAAAAGAATGAGTAGATGGAATGAACCAGAAAACAGAAATAATACTTCCAGGTTCTATCAATAACAAAATTGTCTTTTTTTGCAAAAGTCTGGATGTACAGGTAAAACATTCTGCCCCATTTTGATTCCATACAATAATGTAGCTCTGATATTTTTGTAAGAAAAAAAAACCTGTCACTTCTTTTATGATATGATTTAAACTCATTGTGGTTGTAAACATTTGCCAGTTTATCTTGGACAAACTCTGTGTTCAAAGTTTGAATTACTTCCCTTAGCTTACAAATTACAAGATGAAACTTACAGCAAAGATAATATATATTTATGAGTGTGTGTGTGTGTGTGTGAAGGATTGTGTGTAGAATTTTTATGTGGATTTATATATATATATATATATATATATATATATATATATATATATATATATATATCAGGGTTTGAAAAATGGGTAAAAATGCACTCGCCCTTTGGGCGAGTGATTACATAATTTTCACTTGCCCAAACTCATTTTGCACTCGCCAAACTATGAAACTGTAGTCTTTCAAAGTAGATGTGTTAAGAGTGTATAATATCTTTTTCAAAGTACATGTAAATAGATCTTACATGTAAATGACTTAACAGATTAGATACTCTTTATTTGACAAATTGTCATTTTTTTCTAATCAAGTACTTACATAGTATTACAAAGGAAAATGTGTGAAAATCTTACCACAA
Organism: Atrina japonica; assembly: GCA_030159075.1. Lineage (NCBI taxonomy): Eukaryota > Metazoa > Mollusca > Bivalvia > Pterioida > Pinnidae > Atrina > Atrina japonica. The sequence continues at coordinate 1,135,441 of BROG01000012.1, read as the reverse complement.
CTTTTGTATGCTTTCTTTTTAAGTTTTTTGAATTCAAATTCTCAACAGAAATTTTGGTTGCCCACCAAGAAAATCTGGTTGCCCGCAAAGAAAATAATATTTTATTGAATTTTGTGTTTTTTAAATTTATTGTAATTTTAATAGATAAATTTTTATACAATATATTGTCTCTGAATGATGCATTTACATCTAAAATAACTGTAAATGCATCATTATTATTACTATTATCAATTACTATTATTACTATTTTATGATGTTGCTACTACCAGACATGTCTTTAAATCAATGTAAATTACAAAGGTAAGTTTTCACTATTGTTAGATGAAAACAACAGCCATCCATTTCTATGTTTTTCATTACAACTTTTATTTACAGTAACTGTTTTTACTTTTATCATTCACTTACATTTAATTCAGATTTTAAAACTTTTTTGAAACATTGTATAGTGTTATGATTATTTTACCAAATCCTGAAATTCAGGTCCGTTCCGTATTGGTTCTTTTATTTACACACATCCAACTTCCACTTCCTCCACAAACTGCAAGTATTAGCAGTCAATACACGATGTGTTCTGTGACATTTTCGGCCATGAGGTAAAGACTGACGTGTTTAATTGTCAACAAAATAAATATTTAAGTTTCTAATTGTTTTTTGTAATGTATTTTGAACTAAAAATAGAAGGAAATGATCACTTTTGAAACTTAAAAGGGAATCCGGATTTTCAGTACGGCGTCAGTGCCAGTGGGCCTACTCGCCAAACCGGCGAGATCATTGTCAAAATTTACTCGCCCAAAACGATTTCTTACTCGCCAATGCGAGCGGGCGAGTGGATTTTTCGAACCCTGTATATATATATATATATATATATATATATATATATATATATTTATATATATATATTTATATATTTGTGTGAATTTGATATACTGGAGCCAAAGTATATTAGTGTGTTTGTGAAAGTTTATGTGTACATACGTATGTATTGGTAAGTAAGTTTATGCATATAAATGCATATAATATAATTGTATGTATAGGTATACATGTGTAGATGTGAGTTGACTTGTGTAGATGTGTGTTGACATGTTTATGTGTGTAGATATGTGTTGACTCATGTAGATGTGTGTTGACTTGTGTAGAAGTATGTTGACTTGTGTAGATGTGTGTTGACTTGTGTGTGTGTGTAGATATGTGTTGACTCATGTAGAAATATGATGACTTGTGTAGATGTGTGTTGACTTGTGTGTGTGTGTAGATATGTGTTGACTCATGTAGAAATATGATGACTTGTGTAGATTTATGTAGATGTGTGTTGACTTGTGTATGTGTGTAGATATGTGTTGACTCATGTAGATATATGATGACTTGTGTAGAAGTGTGTTGACTTATGTAGATGTGTGTTGACTTGTGTATGTGTGTAGATATGTGTTGACTCATGTAGATATATGATGACTTGTGTAGATGTGTGTTGACTTGTGGAGATTTGTGTTGACTTGTGTATGTGTGTAGATATGTGTTAACTCATGTAGATTTATGATGACTTATGTAGATGTGTGTTGACTTATGGAGATTTGTGTTGACTTGTGTAATTATGTTTTGACTTGTGTGTAGATGTGTTGACTTGTGTTTTTAGTGTGTTTGTTTGTTACTTCTGTAGATGTGTGTTGACTGATGTAGATATGTATTGATTTGTGTAGATTTGTTGGCTTATGTAGATCAATGTGTTGACTTGTGTAGATGTGTTGATTTGAGTATATGTGTTAACTTGTGTATATGTGTGTAGATATGTGTTGACTCATGTAGATATATGTTGACTTGTGTAGATGTGTTGACTTGTGTAGATAAATTTTGTAGATGTGTTTTGACTTGTGTGTAGATGTATGTTGACTTGTGTAGATGTGTGTTGACCTTTGTAGAAATGCTGACCTGTGTAGATGTGTGTTGACTTGTGTAGATGTGAGTGTGTTTTTATGTGTAAATTTATTTGTGTGTTGATGGATATAATCATATTCAACACATATATGTAATGATATGGACTCCTGACTATGTAATATGATAAACTATGGACTCCTGGCTATGTAATATGATACCCCAGTTTTGGATGTTTATGAGTTGCTGTAGTCATAAAAATTATAATAGAACAAGTTAATTATAGATTAGATACTTTCACTCTATGTATACATAAAAAAGTTGTTCGACTAATTTTCCGAGAACCTCACAATTTCTTGTCACTGTACTTTTGCCTATAAAATTATATGTTCTAAATTTGGGGGGAAAAACATCAATTTGAGTGATTTTTATCTGTCTTTTCATAAACAAAAGTCTTAGAAAAATACTAAGTCAGCCATATTCACTATACCTTTTTTTCAGATTTGTTCATGTCTGCCAAATAGCTAAAAATATAACATGTCTTTCTATTTTCTTAACTGATGTCTACAAAAGTATATATTTATTGGCAAAGTTTTGCCTGGTAAGTGATTCTCCTGGGAGTCTGTAGTTGTGTCAATCCCCAAAAAAGTGAAAACAAGTGAAGGAAAAAGCATTTAGTACTTTGAAATATCTGTAAGTAATTCTGTTAGTTACGTACAAATGGACAGAAGCTCTCAATTTTATGAAAAGAAGACCTACACATACATTAAGCAATGCTCAACTTCATGAATAAACTCTTATTATCCAAGGAAATTGAATCCATGAATGGCGTGGAGTTACGTAAAAATTTGATTAGTGGGTAATCTTATAGTAATCATTGTTTGAGTACTCGTGGTTCATTATTAAAGAAACGTAAAGTTTTCCTTTTAAGTCATCGTATACATGTGATAAAATAATATTACCTGCGTGGTGTTCTTATGCTAATAGCAATTGATTTAATCACCAGAATGTTCACATACAGATATGAAAGCTTAAAGGATAGATCAAAGAAAAGTATTTTACAAGATCAGGCATCTTTACGTAATGCTGGTAGCCAAGAATAAGTGATGGAGAACAATTTAAACTAAAAAGAAACCATTTGCAGGTTTGTAGATGTAGTACACCAACAAGCCAAAACTACAGCCTACTATATACCTCATACATGTAGACAATATCCTCATCCATACAAAGGATATTGCAAACATCCACTACCTGGATTATAAATAACAAAATTAATTATATCTGGAATCCTACCTGAGACTACCTGCTTGTGAAATGAAAGATTTTCAATTTTTTTTAATAGTTTCTCAGTTGTTCTTGTCTATTACCAGATATAAGTGTATATCTTAGATATGATGATTTACCTTGTCTGTTACCAGGTATAAGTGTATATCTTAGGTATGATGATTTATCTTGTCTGTTACCAGGTATAAGTGTATATCTTAGGTATGATGATTTACCTGTCTATTACCAGATATAAGTGTATATCTTAGGTATGATGATTTACCTGTCTATTACCAGATATAAGTGTATTTCTTAGGTATGATGATTTACCTTGTCTATTACCAGATATAAGTGTATATCTTAGGTATGATGATTTACCTTGTCTATTACCAGATATAAGTGTATATCTTAGGTATGATGATTTACCTGTCTATTACCAGATATAAGTGTATATCTTAGGTATGATGATTTACCTGTCTATTACCAGGTATAAGTGTATATCTTAGGTATGATGATTTACTTTTGTCTGTTACCAGATATAAGTGTATATCTTAGGTATGATGATTTACCTGTCTATTCCCAGATATATGTGTATCTTAGGTATGATGATTTACCTGTCTATTACCAGATATAAGTGTATATCTTAGGTATGATGATTTACCTGTCTATTCCCAGATATATGTGTATCTTAGGTATGATGATTTACCTGTCTATTACCAGATATAAGTGTATATCTTAGGTATGATGATTTACCTTGTCTATTCCCAGATATAAGTGTATATCTTAGGTATGATGATTTACCTGGTCTATTCTCAGATATAAGTGTATATCTTAGGTATGATGATTTACCTGGTCTATTCTCAGATATAAGTGTATATCTTAGGTATGATGATTTACCTTGTCTGTTACCAGATATAAGTGTATATCTTAGGTATGATGATTTACCTGTCTATTACCAGATATAAGTGTATATCTTAGGTATGATGATTTACCTGGTCTATTCTCAGATATAAGTGTGTATCTTAGGTATGATGATTTACCTTGTCTGTTACCAGGTATAAATGTATATTTTAGGTATGATGATTTACCTTGTCTGTTACCAGATATAAGTGTATACAGGGCTCAACATTAACTTTAAAAAGAACTAGACCAGTCGGACCAGTACCAGAAAATTTTACTAGACCTGACCTCAACATCACTAGACCTGACCTCTTCCAGAGTTTCATATCCTACTTAATTAGGGTACGCTACATCTAAAGATTTTAATGAAAACACTATATTTTAATTTTTAATAAGTGGTAAAATATAGCTCACATATTAATTTCATAAATTGCCCGACGAACTCGATGACGGGCAGAGGACTTGTGCATATCTATGTCTCATTTTTTAGCTATTACTGCTTTAACTGATTTTTTTAAACAATATAAAAAAACAAATAAGAACAGAAAGAAATTAATGAATTATTTCATGATTGAAATAATTCCATATAATCTCTAGAGTACTCAAGCCTACTAACTCTAATAAGTAGGACTGGAATACATGTATATTTTGTTACAGTATAAAACATACATGTCATTTCTGAGTGGTGCAAGTAAATTATCCTCAATTTGTACACTGTATTCATGCTGATTGTTCCAGATTTATAATTTTATCAAGAACAAAATAAAACCTGAATAGACAGTTAGCTTGAATGCTTTGACAATTTATTTATAGAAGTCAAGAAACAAGTATGTATGTAAGTTTGAAATTTTCTTTTAGGCCTAATTATTGTAAAATAAATTCTGATTTCTGTTCTGCCCTTTGCTTTCCTTGATATACCCTCATCTCTAGTTATGCCTCCACTACTACAAAGAAGCCGTCGTCAGTCACTCAGTGTAATCAGATATCGATAGTTATCATAAGTTGTTCTGCTTTATTAGAGATATCGTGACTAAATTCAAACAAAACTATCAAAAAAAGAATTCTATATGCCCAGTTAAATTAAAATATGCCTAGGCTTGGCTAGTGAAGCTGCACGCACTTATGATTTTATGACCGAAGCTTTCGGTTTCACTTTCAATCTGAATTTTTACGGGTCCATAGAATTACCGAAAAGACTCCAAATACCGGAATGACGAGACATATAACTGGATTGAAGCTCCTTTTCATCGTAATGATAATTTTGTGGAATAATTTACTTTTAAAATGTTAATAATATAGTTTTTTACATTAAATTAAAAGACATTTTGTCGGTATTGTCCGCGTATTTACCGATCTAGCTTTTCATATTTAAGCCATATCAGTACTAGTGTGATATTGAACCCGACGTAACTACTCGTACAGTTTGTATCAAAATTCCTTGAACACTGTTTCCCTTCTCACATTGAAATAGATTATTCTTCTTAGTTGTATATAAATAATCTAAAAATGACGAAAACATGTGTCATTCCAGTGGCTTTAAAGCGTCATCCTGGTAATGTTACCATTTTTCCCGGTTATTTTGTATACCAATCTCTCACCAGAGGGCGTATTACAATATATGGCGACAAAATTGACGAAATGAAAGTAAGTCTATACGGCACGTAATATCAGCAACATATCTATTATCACAATCACCGGTAATGTAAATAAATGTCCCACTATCGGTAAATAAATTACAAAAAGAAGAAAATGGTTTTTCACAACAATTTTTTTAATAATAGATCTTCAATCTATTTGAAGTGATATTTTTAACCCGACCAGTCGGGCTACTTTGACACAAATTAACTAGTCCGGACCAATCTTTTACTAGTCAGGGTCGGTCGGACGTGCCTTAGTGTTGAGCCCTGGTATATCTTAGGTATGATGATTTACCTGGTCTATTCTCAGATATAAGTGTATATCTTAGGTATGATGATTTACCTTGTCTGTTACCAGATATAAGTGTATATCTTAGGTATGATGATTTACCTGGTCTATTCTCAGATATAAGTGTATATCTTAGGTATGATGATTTACCTGGTCTGTTACCAGATATAAGTGTATATCTTAGGTATGATGATTTATCTTGTCTGTTACCAGGTATAAGTGTATATCTTAGGTATGATGATTTACCTTGTCTATTCTCAGATATAAGTGTATATCTTAGGTATGATGATTTACCTTGTCTATTACCAGATATAAGTGTATCTTAGGTATGATGATTTACCTTGTCTATTACCAAATATAAGTGTATATCTTAGGTATGATGATTTACCTTGTCTGTTACCAGGTATAAGTGTATATCTTAGGTATGATGATTTACCTTGTCTATTACCAGATATAAGTGTGTATCTTAGGTATGATGATTTACCTTGTCTGTTACCAGATATAAGTGTATCTTAGGTATGATGATTTATCTGTCTATTACCAGATATAAGTGTATCTTAGGTATGATGATTTACCTTGTCTGTTACCAGATATAAGTGTATCTTAGGTATGATGATTTACCTTGTCTATTACCAGATATAAGTGTATCTTAGGTATGATGATTTACCTTGTCTATTACCAAATATAAGTGTATATCTTAGGTATGATGATTTACCTTGTCTGTTACCAGGTATAAGTGTATATCTTAGGTATGATGATTTACCTTGTCTGTTACCAGATATAAGTGTATATCTTAGGTATGATGATTTACCTTGTCTATTACCAGATATAAGTGTATCTTAGGTATGATGATTTACCTGATCTACTCCCAGGTATAAGTGTATATCTTAGGTATGATGATTTACCTGATCTACTCCCAGGTATAAGTGTATATCTTAGGTATGATGATTTACCTGATCTACTCCCAGGTATAAGTGTATATCTTAGGTATGATGATTTACCTGGTCTACTCCCAGGTATAAGTGTATATCTTAGGTATGATGATTTACCTGGTCTACTCCCAGATATAAGTGTATATCTTAGATATGATGATTTACCTTGTCTATTACCAGGTATAAGTGTATATCTTAGGTATGATGATTTACCTTGTCTATTACCAGATATAAGTGTATCTTAGGTATGATGATTTACCTGGTCTACTCCCAGGTATAAGTGTATATCTTAGGTATGATGATTTACCTGGTCTACTCCCAGGTATAAGTGTATATCTTAGGTATGATGATTTACCTGTCTATTACCAGGTATAAGTATATCTTAGGTATGATGATTTACCTGGACTACTCCCAGGTATAAGTGTATATCTTAGGTATGATGATTTACCTGGTCTACTCCCAGGTATAAGTGTATATCTTAGGTATGATGATTTACCTGTCTATTACCAGGTATAAGTATATCTTAGGTATGATGATTTACCTGGACTACTCCCAGGTATAAGTGTATATCTTAGGTATGATGATTTACCTGGTCTACTCCCAGGTATAAGTATATATCTTAGGTATGCTATGTAGGTGTTATAAGCTTTATAAACATGAAATGATTTAGAATCCTTCTGTGACATTTTACAATGGACATTTAAAATAGAATTCTTGACTTGTAAAGCTGATAGGCTTTATTAATGTTTCCATGAGTTTAAATTGGTGTTATAGTCATGGTGATATACTGATTTAGACTTCTTTTACAATACATAATATAGATAATAGATCTAAAGGTAACATCTGAATCACAATGCATTGTATGTTAATTCTCATGTAGATAAAGAGAGGAAGAGAGAGCTTAATTAATGATATCAATCATATGTTAGTCTTGTATATAAACTATAAATCATTTTCATATCTTAATCAGAAACATGCTGTAAATATCACCTGTGATTATCGCTGTATATATGCACCTATGTTATGATACACATAAATATATAATATTGTTATCTCTGCTTAGTTGCTTCAATTTCCTGTCTGTAAAATTGTTACAATTCACCCAATGGTATGATAATTTGACGTGAAACTTTCCATTTTACGGATCATTACCCATCCATTACATTTAATTTTAACTCCTCCGTCAACTGTATTACTCATCTTGAAAGCAAACAGATTGAATTTGATATGAACGGGTGTAGTAGCATAAATATCATACTTACGAATGCTGGATTTATAATGAGAAGTGGATTTATTGACTTATTTTCATTTTAAAGATAGTTAACGATATTTATGGTGCCACCCATAGAAAACTTTTCTGACTGGTATTTGAAATTATAAATCAGCCTTAAATACTTAATAGTAGCTATGATAAAAGTACTTAGGACATTCAAGGAAACATGACATATTTTGAGTTTGTTAGTTTGGTTTTAACAGACATTAAAGACTAAATTTTGGCTCCATGGTAGAGTGCTCGATTTGCAACCGGAGGGTCACGGTGTCGTGCCTTGACAGAGGCGGCTGGATTTTCCTGTCCTTTGGATGAGTCACAGTAGGTGTCGGCACGTTAAAGAACCCTCACTGCTCAATGGCCGTAAGTGCCGAGCATAGGCCAAAATTTGAATCCTTCACTGGTATTTGGTGACCAGAGCTCCAGATAAGATTTTTCAAGTAAAGGGTATTTCACTCCCAGAAATAAGATTTAAAGGGTAAATCAAAATTTTTAAAGGGTATTTTTAAATATTTAAAGGGTGTTTTACATAAATATATATAAATTGTCACTATTACAATTTGTAACTTCAATTTCCAATGAGTAATTTCACCCCCTGTTCTAAATTCCAAAGCTGATTTTCAAATTTTTAAAGGGCAAATACCCTCTTACTCCCCTTATCTGGAGCTCTGCACCCGGCACCATAAAACTTGAGAATTTACTCAAGTCTGAGAACATTCTCAAATTGGCCTGCTCAGCCAATCAGATTTCAGGATTTGCCACACTTGAGTAAAATTTCTAGACTTAAGTAATTCTTAAGTTTTATGGTGCTGGGCCCTAGGTGATGTTTCCATATGAGTGGTATTGTTAAACAACAGTAAATCGCCAGACCAAGTGAATAAACAGGTATGATAAAAACTGTTAGCCGACGTTCACTTGTTAACTTTATATTACGACCATGAAGGGAGATAACTCGATCATCGAGTGTCACAATTTTCAAATCTCGCTTCTGTGAGTGTTGAAAAAAATTGTCATGTCATGTGTTTACGCAGCAATTATCACACCAAGAAATAATTATGAGTAGAAGGGGGGGTTTTAAACATAAAGCCTTCGTATTACTGACCTGTTAAAGATTTTATTTTTAACAGAAATAACGAAAGTCAACATTAGAATATACAAATCACAGATACAAAAGTATAAAGCAAATGTTTCTGGGTTAATGTAAGAAATGGATCCAGAATGTCTGGGTGTTGATCATGTACATATTTTGGACAGTTTAACTTTGGTCATTTTGTGGCCAAATTTGACAAACTCAAACAATGGCCAAAATACCCCACTTTATGGTAGTGATTTGTAAACAGGATATGATATAGGCCTACAGCAGGGATTAAAGACATGAAAATGCCCACATCTTGAAAATGGTAAATCTCAAGATATTGCCTAACTGGTTATACTGCCAAAATTAAAAGAAAAAAAAGTGGCGGTATATCGGAGAACTGTATATACATGTACAACACACATATGAGACCATATCTCTATGAGACCTTGAACTGACACTTTTCACTAGTTAGAATACCAAACCGATTATGAGACATAGTAACCCAGAATAGTCAACGTACCAAGAGAGGTCAAACTTTGACCTCTCTCTGACATAAAACAGTTATGTACATGGTTGAATGATAATGAGATAACATAGCTCTAGTGTTGTTGAAATCGTAATCAAAATTAATTTAAATATTCATTAAGGGAAGTCGGGGATGTGTAGGATGTAATGTTGTCTTTGACAATATATAAACTAGACACTGTTTTCCCCATCAAGATGCCTTTACATGACAAATTACATAAATATAACCTTCACAGAATTTGAGAAAACATCTGCTAGATTCACTAAAATACCAAAACCAAAGAAAATTCAATGAAGCATAATGCTGTTATTGTATAACTTTGTTGGTAATAATGTATGGGGAATTGTACAAAGGAACATTTCAGCAAATAGTTAAGTTTAATGTGCTTACATATAACATGATTCTTTGTGAATTTTGGAGATCTCAAAAGCATAGTCAGCACAAAAACATGTTATGTATAAACTATGTGTTACCATGGAGATTAATGTCAGAAGAAAAGAAAATATTATTTTTGCCCAAGACATGAATGCATCATTATGTAGTATTAATATGATGTAATTTTCAATGTTATATTCCAAGAGTAAAGATACTTTGTTGTAAGAAGTTGGTAAAGTAGAGTGTCTTAAAAAAAAATAAAAAAGTGAGATTTTTACTGTGTGAGGTTGTGAAAAAAGATGGTTACTGAGTAAGATTACCATATAATCTGGATCCTCCTTATATTTATGTCCTTAAGATGAGGGGAGGGGACATCAAAATTATAAATGTTATTACCAATGAAAATGTATTCATATACCTGTATGACCAGACATCGTGTACACGAATCACAAAATGTTGATAAGCTAAATTACTTCCAAACTCTGTATACACTAGTGAAACAATCATAATGCAGTGGAGCAATGCACGAGGTCATTAATTGAATGGAAAACAAGAAGGATAACTCCTATTACACTTACATTTCAGAAACGATCTTGCATGAAAAGTAATACCTGTGAATAAGTTCATTTCAGTAAAATGCAAAATTTTATCCCCATGAAATTTAACACCTATACAGTGGTACATATATATCCTTTATGGACTTACAGTCTTTATAACTGGCTGAGCTCTCAGGTTTATAGGAAGAGTTGGTCTATATCCTTTATGGACTTACAGTCTTTATAACTGGCTGAGCTCTCAGGTCCATAGGAAGAGTTGGTCTATATGCTTTATGGACTTAGTCTTTATAACTGGCTGAGCTCTCAGGTCCATATGAAGAGTTGGTCTATATCCTTTATGGACCTATAGTCTTTATAACTGGCTGAGCTCTCAGGTCCATAGGAAGAGTTGGTCTATATGCTTTATGGACTTAGTCTTTATAACTGGCTGAGCTCTGAGGTCCATAGGAAGAGTTGGTCTATATCCTTTATGGACTTAGTCTTTATAACTGGCTGAGCTCTCAGGTCCATTGGAAGAGTTGGTCTATATCCTTTATGGACTTAAAATCTTTATAACTGTCTGAGCTCTCGGATCCATAGGAAGAGTTGGTCTATATCCTTTATGGACTTAGTCTTTATAACTGGCTGAGCTCTCAGGTCCATAGGAAGATTTGGTCTATATGCTTTATGGACTTACAGTCTTTATAACTGGCTGAGCTCTCAGGTCCATTGGAAGAGTTGGTCTATATCCTTTATGGACTTAGTCTTTATAACTGGCTGAGCTCTCAGGTCCATAGGAAGAGTTGGTCTATATCCTTTATGGACTTAGTCTTTATAACTGGCTGAGCTCTTAGGTTCATAGGAAGATTTGGTCTATATGCTTTATGGACGTAGTCTTTATAACTGGCTGAGCTCTTAGGTTCATAGGAAGAGTTGGTCTATATGCTTTATGGACTTAGTCTTTATAACTGGCTGAGCTCTTAGGTTCATAGGAAGAGTTGGTCTATATCCTTTATGGACTTAGTCTTTATAACTGGCTGAGCTCTTAGGTTCATAGGAAGAGTTGGTCTATATCCTTTATGGACTTAGTCTTTATAACTGGCTGAGCTCTCGGATCCATAGGAAGAGTTGGTCTATATCCTTTATGGACTTAGTCTTTATAACTGGCTGAGCTCTCAGGTCCATAGGAAGATTTGGTCTATATGCTTTATGGACTTACAGTCTTTATAACTGGCTGAGCTCTCAGGTCCATTGGAAGAGTTGGTCTATATCCTTTATGGACTTAGTCTTTATAACTGGCTGAGCTCTCAGGTCCATAGGAAGAGTTGGTCTATATCCTTTATGGACTTGAAATCTTTATAACTGGCTGAGCTCTCAGGTCCATAGGAAGAGTTGGTCTATATCCTTTATGGACTTGAAATCTTTATAAATGGCTGAGCTCTCAGGTCCATAGGAAGAGTTGGTCTATATCCTTTATGGACTTGAAATCTTTATGAACGGCTTATGTAGAGTTGGGCTATCGTCTTTATGTGGCTTAGTTCTCGGGAACAAGGGGGGGGGGGGGCATAGATAGAGTTAGGCTGTGTTTTTTATTGACATAAAGTCTTCAGGAATGGCTGAGCTCTCAAGGCGCTCTCAATGGCTTGTGTTTCTTAAACACATCATGTCCAGATATAAAAATGTGGCTGCTTGATGTAGCTGACCACTAGATATCGATGATAACGGTGAAAAATACTTCCTGTAATGATATTATTAGACTTTTGAAACCTGAGTTTAATGACTCAAATGTCCTTGACAAAGGGATTTTGAAGTGATTCATTTTCATGTTTTCATGTAAACAATTATATGCTAGGGAACTGTTATAAGATGATTAAATATAACGTAGTTAAGCAGTGTTAAAGATAAAAATTGTTAGTTTTGATCACCAGAAAGTCAAAAGGACAATTACCAGCATATAATTTTCTATAGATTTTAGTTATGATTCGATCACTGTATCTCAGATCAGTTTTATTTAAAGGTATATGGCTTTCACTCAAATCAGTATTAAAATGTGGTGGGCATTTTGTTCAGTAATTTTCAATTTTTAATGCCATGTTAACTCATCAACCCTTGAAAAACAATGGACTCTTTTGTATATGAATGTCTTAGACTAGTCCATATGCATCTTTAGGTGTGAATGAGTTAAAGTGTTGTTAACTACAGTGGAACCTGTGTCTGTCCTTCCAGCCTTTTTCATTGTTCCTCATTTTCTCAGCTAGGCTCACCATATTTGGTCAGGTATATATTTATGCAGACGGAGTATCACAGAAATTGTGCTTCTACTATCCATAGTTCTGGAGTTGTTCTTCATTGTTTATTTTATTTGTCTGGGCTGTATATGAATTATTTTTCTTGGTTTTTTTTCTCTCTATCTCGGTATAAATATTTTCTTTGTGTGTTTACACATATTTACATCTTATTTACCAAACGATTAGTATTTTCAATACGTCTCTGATATAATCAGTTTAATTGCTGTTTATAGAGACATAATATGTAGGTTATCCAAACACTCTCAAACATACTCTCGGCAGCCAACTTTCCGTCTGTGGAAACTTAATTAGACCAAAATAAATATGATATGTGGCTGATTATTCAATGGTCTTTGGTACCATGCCCTACAAGTGAAGTGACATTTTTGATGGCTTAGATGGTACCATGTAGTAATTGCAGGTCATATTGTGTAGGGCTATATGGATGAATGATTCGGTTTTATTTTTGTAACAACTTTGCTCATTTTGTTTTTGTAACAGGTGTATCTTAATTGAAAGCTGTCCAGGTATATTCATTGGTAAGGTCCTGTATATTACACAGATGTAAAGGTTCTGGTTTTACCTTGGGCTTGTATTAATCTCAAAAGTGACCACTGAAAGACAGATTTACATAACCTGGCTCAAGTGTGCTGACCGCAGATTATAAGCTGTGTGCTGACCACAGATTATAAGCTGTGTGTTATCCTCTTAATGCTTTGAAGTCTTTAATTCATACTTGCAGATTTTTGTATTTTCATTGAAAAAATTGCCGGATTTGAAAACCTGAATGAACAGATTTAAATAGATGGTAGCCAAATAAGTATCGTTTTGTGAACTATAGAATTAAAAAACATTTGCAGGTGTTTATAGTAAATATTTGATAGATGTTTATTGTGTGCACGTTGTTGGATATCAAAACATGACGAGACTTTTTAATAGACCACTTTTACCCCAGGGGAAGTTATTTAGTACTTTAAAAACTTTGTATGTTCTTTATACTATTATCTTTTGAAAATCTGTATCATGTAGACATTTTAAATCTTCTAACATTTTTGTGTTTTTAGGACAGTTGACAGTTATGACAAAGTCAAACTGTAAATTTTTGTCACCAAAACCACATGTATACATGATTCTGAGGTGTTCATCACACACTGTATTATAGTAACATCAGGTGTTTATAGAGTAGTTGAAGACAAAACTTCTTCAGTTTAAAACAATAGAAAAAAACTCAAACAAATTTTGTAATTCAGCATTCTGTGCAAGTTTTATATACAGAGATACAGCTTTTAAAACAATGCAGGTTATATTATAATATTCTTATGAAACAATTTCTTCGGCAGATTTTACAAAATTTTGTAATTTAGTAGCTTCAGTACCCACATATGTTAATTAATAATTCCCTGATTTAAAAATACAAAGAATGTCACCAATGAAACTTGTTAAATTGAATAGTGGTAATCATTGTTGATAACTAGGGTAGAAATAAGTGCATGTTGATGTAATAGTATCCCCATGTGTTGGTTTTGTAATAATCTGTCACAGATAATACTTGGTATAAATGTAATGTACGTATACAGAATTACCTATAGATATAGATACTATGGAGTTAAATGAACCTTTGACTAAAGTCATATAATCCATTTGGTTTTGAGTTCAGTTGGTATAATTGGAAGTATTTTTTATGTCATTAAAAGAAATTTGAAGATTTGGTTGTCCTCAGTATATTTTGTATCTTAATTGATTCTTCTTTCCACCTAAAAGTAAGGAAGTAAAACACTCATTTATCCACTCTGATGATTTTGTATAAACAATATCATTTACAAGAATTGTTTAGCCACCTTCATGATATCTTGTACAATGTGTATATATCCAGCCTCATGGTATTGTATACAACACTGATTTAGGCATACTTATGTTATTGTATACAACATTGATTTAGCCATACTTGTTATTGTATACAACACTGATTTAGCCATACTTATGATATTGTATACAACACTGATTTAGCCATACTTATGATATTGTAAAGAACACTGATTTAGCCACTTATGTTACATGTATTGTATACAACACTGATTTAGCCATACTTATGTTATTGTATACAACATTGATTTAGCCATACTTGTTATTGTATACAACACTGATTTAGCCATACTTATGATATTGTATACAACACTGATTTAGCCATACTTATGATATTGTAAAGAACACTGATTTAGCCACTTATGTTACATGTATTGTATACAACACTGATTTAGCCATACTTATGATATTGTATACAACACTGATTTAGCCATACTTATGATATTGTAAAGAACACTGATTTAGCCACTTATGTTACATGTATTGTATACAACACTGATTTAGCCATACTTATGATATTGTATACAACACTGATTTAGCCATACTTATGATATTATATACAACACTGATTTAGCCATACTTATGATATGGTATACAACACTGATTTAGCCATACTTATGATATTATATACAACACTGATTTAGCAATACTTATGATATGGTATACAACACTGATTTAGCCATACTTATGATATTATATACAGCACTGATTTAGCCATACTTATGATATTATATACAACACTGATTTAGCCATACTTATGATATTATATACAACACTGATTTAGCCATACTTATGATATTATATACAACACTGATTTAGCCATACTTATGGTATTGTATACAACACTGGTTTAGCCATACTTATGGTATTGTATACAACACTGGTTTAGCCATACTTATGTTATTGTATACAACACTGGTTTAGCCATACTTGTTATTGTATACAACACTGGTTTAGCTAGACTTATGATATTGTATACAACTCTTATCTAGCATGCATCTTCGTGATAGCTTGATATATTAAGTATTGTATATGATACATTAGCGACTAATTAAGTGTTATATATGATACATTAGCGACTAAGTGTTGTATATGATACATTATTGACCACTTAAGAGTTGTGTATGATACATTAGTGACTAATTGATTATTGTATATGATACATTAGTGACTAAGTGTTGTATATGATACATTATTGACCACTTAAGAGTTGTGTATGATACATTAGTGACTAATTGATTATTGTATATGATACATTAGTGACTAAGTGTTGTATATGATACATTATTGACCACTTAAGAGTTGTGTATGATACATTAGTGACTAATTGATTATTGTATATGATACATTAGTGACTAAGTGTTATATATGATACATTATTGACCACTTAAGAGTTGTGTATGATACATTAGTGATTAATTGATTATTGTATATGATACATTAGTGACTAAGTGTTGTATATGATACATTAGTGACTAATTAAGTTTTGATACATTACTGGTTAATTAAGTATTGTATATGATATATTTAGTGTTTTTCATGGGTTTATGATTTAAGTAGCCACTAATGTATCATATACAACACTTAAATAGCCACTAATGTATCATATACAACACTTAAATAGCCACTAATGTATCATATACAACACTTAAATAGCCACTAATGTATCATATACAACACTTAAATAGCCACTAATGTATCATATACAACACTTAAATAGCCACTAATGTATCATATACAACACTTAAATAGCCACTAATGTATCATATACAATACTTAAATAGCCACTAATGTATCATATACAACACTTAAATAGCCACTAATGTATCATATACAACACTTAAATAGCCACTAATGTATCATATACAACACTTAAATAGCCACTAATGTATCATATACAACACTTAAATAGCCACTAATGTATCATATACAACACTTAAATAGCCACTAATGTATCATATACAATACTTAAATAGCCACTAATGTATCATATACAATACTTAAATAGCCACTAATGTATCATATACAACACTTAAATAGCCACTAATGTATCATATACAACACTTAAACAGCCACTAATGTATCATATACAACACTTAAATAGCCACTAATGTATCATATACAACACTTAAATAGCCACTAATGTATCATATACAACACTTAAATAGCCACTAATGTATCATACATAACACTATTTAGCCACCACTAGTTCAGCCATTGTTACATGTATGCTATCATATAAAGCCCTAATTTACACCCCAAATGACATTTATTTACATATGTGTTTAGCCCCCCCCGTTTCCCCCCACCCCCCCCCCACACACACACATATCTATAAATAACACAAGCACAACACACATTACAACAAAAACACAACACACATCTACAAACCCACTAACTATGACACAACATATTTCTACAAACACACATGTGCCCACCATGATTTTGTAATGATGGGTCACTTAAGTATCAGGAAGGAGTTTAAGAAGTGTGATATAAGTTTATTTCTTTTGTTCATATATTGAACACTTGAGGTAATTGTATACTTTGTCCAAAATTGAGTCCTAATTAGTCACACATTGTTGTCGTGTCAAGATCAGTGTTTGATATCTGAGTATACACAACAGGAGGAGGATAAATGTCAACTCCTGGTTCTCTTGAAAAAATTATTCTGCTTCTTATTTGTATTCTATACATGGTGACCATGAGAAAAATTACATCAACTCAACTTCAGATGCCTTTGAAACTGTATCTGGTCTTCTAGAGGCTCTTAAAGAGTGTAAAGATTGTCAGGTGATACCAAAAAAAGACTAATTACAGATTTTGCTAAATTGACTTTTATGTGATACTTATGAGAAATCAGTAAAAGTTATCTGAAATGGATATTTTGCACAAAACTCTTGTGTCGATAGATCTGAAAATCTTTAAATTTGTTTAAATATTATCTAGAATGATTCATTTAGACATGGAATGGACATTAAATGATTTTTATGTGAACTGCAAATATGGATTGATTAAAAAGAATTACTTTTAACTCATCAACCCCTAAAAAACAATGGTTTCTCCTGTAAATCAATGGCTTACCCAGTCCAAATGTCTATTTAGGGGTGATTGAGTTAATAGAATGTTATGATAGACCTTGTGTTGGTGTTTATAGATGGAAATGACACTAAAAAGAAGCCTAAATGACACTTAAATTAAGCCTGAAATGACTCTAAAACTGAGTTGAAATGTCACTAAAATTGTGCCTGAAATGTCACAAAAATTGAGCATGAAATGACACTTGAATTAAGCATGAAATGACACTGAAACTGAGTTGGAATGTCACAAAAATTGAGCCTGAAATGTCACTTAAATTAAGCCTGAAATGACACTAAAACTGAATTGAAATGTCACAAAAATTGAGCCTGAAATGTCACTTAAATTAAGCCTGAAATGACACTAAAACTGAGTTGTAAGGTCACTAAAATTGTGCCTGAAATGTCACAAAAATTGAGCATGAAATGACACTTAAATTAAGCATGAAATGACACTGAAACTGAGTTGAAATGTCACTAAAATTGAGCCTTAAATGTCACTTAAATTAAGCATGAAATGACACTAAAACCGAATTGAAATGTCACTAAAATTGAGAGTGAAATGTCATCAGAATCAAGTCTGAAATATCAATAAATTAAAGTCTGAAATGTCACTATAATCAAGCCTGAAATGTCACTAAAATCAAGCCTGAAATGTCACTAAAATGAGTCCGAGATGTCACTAAAATCTAGCCTGAAATGTCATGAAAATCAAGCCTGAAATATCAATAAATTTTAGCCTGGAACGTCACTAAAATAAAGCCTGAAATGTCATTAAAATTAAGCCTAAGATATCAATAAATGAAAGCCTGAAATGTCACTTAAATCAAGCCTGATATGACACTAAAATCATACCTGAAATGCCTTAAATTAAGCTTGAAATGGCACTAAAATTATATCTGAAATGTAACTTAAATCAAGCCTGAAAAGACAACAAAATTAAGCTTGAACTGTTACTTATATCAAGCCTGAAATATGTGCCATCTATCAGTATTTAATCAAACTGTCCTTCAGGGGTCAATGCAGTGATGTGTGATATTAAGACTGAACACAGTTGACAGGTAGTAACTCCAACATAAATAGTAATTGACACATATATCAATGAAGTAACCTTCCTTAACTGAAAATTCTCTACGCTTGACATTTTTCCATTATTCAAATCTCCCCATCTATCAGAATATTTTGTTCTTAAATGTTTTGAGGGAAGATAGTGTACTACAAACATCTGTATTAGATACCTCCAGCAAGAGATATGAGACATAGATACACACAACCTCACAGGTCACAGATTAAGACAATACACTTCAGATTTGGACATTCACTTTAGGTATGGACATTCACTTTGGAAATCTTATTGGTAAAACTAAACTGATCATATATCTTCTCTGGACGATGGAAGGATTTAATTAGTGATATAAAATTGATATCAGATTGATTATCCTTGCCTATGATTGTGAAAGAATGTTCTGATAGTTAATTATAAAACCAGTTAACTTTATCTCTATCAAAACACAGGTTGTCTTATAACTCTAACAGTGCCATGATTTAATAAGGCTGAGTTTGGTTTGGAATTGTGTCCCACTGGAACTTAAGTTTTTTGGGGTGGGTTTGTCAACAAAGGCCAGTGGTCTTAGCTCTGAGCCTCAGTGAAAAATAATCTATGTTGTTAATGTGGAAGGAGCTTATCACTCATCAGTATAAGGCCAGTGAACTTAGATTTGAGTCCAACTGAGGCCTAGTGGTATACAAAGTGTGTGGCAATTTGCCAGTGTACTTAGATTTGAGTCCAACTGAGGCCTAGTGGTATACAAAGTGTGTGGCGATTTGCCAGTGTACTTAGATTTGAGTCCAACTGAGGCCTAGTGGTATACAAAGTGTGTGGCGATTTGCCAGTGTACTTAAAAATGAGGCCAGTGGTCTCTTCCAATCATTAAAGTTAACTTTTTCTCCTCCTCATGAAAAGTTTTATATCAAAAATAAAAATTGTTGAGTATGGTATAAAACAAACAAAAATAATGGTTTTTTATTGTATCCAACAAACCTCAAAGTTCTCGAAACCTTGAAGTTTCGTACAGGTCCCGATTTTTTTTCTTCAGAAAGTGAGTAAATTAACTCTGGATCTCATGAATGTTGATTCGAAGTCCCGATTTATATGTTCCATTATATTTCACTTTCAAACCTCTAAGTTTGAGAGATTACTGGTGAATCCATTAAAAGTCAATGCCATGAGCCAGAACGACACCAGGATCCTTACCTGGAAGATTAAACAATAGGTGTTTTGATAATTGGATGACAAGTAAGCCCTGACTTAATCGAGTAGAGATTGATAGGATTGTTAATTAATTAAGAGCTATCAAAACAGAAGAACTGTAAAAAGATGCATCATAAACTATAATGTCCAGTACAAGTGTCACAGCCAAGTCAAGTGGTAGTTTAACTTTTAGATTGAGTGGTACTGTAGATTACTGAAGTAGTAGTGAATGCTCCTGCATCATTATATACCTTATATATGGAGGACTGTTTTTATTCAAATCGGATACATAATAAAGAGTTATTGAAAATTAGGTAGGGGATTGTTTATGACAAAATCCATTTGAATTACAAAAACAAAATCCCTTTTTGTGAAGTATCAAGAAATGCCAATTCCCGTAATTCTCAAAACCTCAAAGTTTTCTGGTGGTCCTGTGAACTTCGAGGTATCGAGAGTCACTTGTATATATACATGAGTCATGTTTATTGCATTATTTTTAGTGTGGGTGTGTTTGTATAGAATACTTGATGCCAGTTTATGAAAACAATGACATCATGGCATTGCTTCCCTTTTGTCAGATAAAAGTTCAAAATATTTTTGAAACAAATAAAAGATTTCATTTTGTACCTGTATGACCTCATATAATCTTATTAAATACAAATAACTTACGTATACACTCCAATGGTTCAAGTCCCATTTTCTGACAAAAATAGATTATCTCGTCTTTAAACTTGAAAAATTGATTATAAAACTACTTAAAGGGATTTATTACAGTCATTTAGAGTATTCATAAGTCGGCAGATGAGGTGAAAACATTTGTAATTTATAGCCCGGCTTTAATACAATGACGATTTTAGATGTTTTTTGTGTATGGTTGCGATTTACCATTCAAGTTTTATTAACAGTCCATACATAGTTACAGCTAAGATGAACCGTGAAAAAACAGAAACACCGTATGCAACATCACACACTTGAATCATTATAAGTTTAGGACCAGATATCTGGTAGTCTTCAAACTGTATAATAATTATACAGGTACGAGTAGATTTATATGAGGTGAATCATTCTTGTGGCAATAGGAACAGTTTATGAATAGACTTGTGTATTACTTACTACTGTCTGTAGACCTACTATAAAATATGTTAAACATGCAGGTTCACACCCATACTCATTTATTGCACAATTTTTCATTTATCGAAATTTAAACCAATTTAGAGTTGAAGGCTTTAGTACCTATAGTCATCACTCTTCATCCATCATTGTCAAATTTACGTATTAATGACTTCTTCTCAAAATAGACAACACATAATTCAAACAAATAAGTATATAAAAGTGTATCCGGCAGATAAGTCTTCCTTACTGAAATAAAAAGGGGCTAGCCTTCATATTGGGCAAAACATTGTGAACATGAACTCAAGTTACCAATAAGTGCCTTCTAAGGCTGTTGTCTTAATTTCAATCTAATTATTTGTTTACCTCACACACAGATATTAGCAAGTATTGGGATAGGGTGTCCTCTTGTCCTTACAACATGGAGATAGGTTATCATCTTGTCCTCACAACATGGAGATAAGGTATCCTTGTCCTCACAACATGGAGATAGAATGTCCTCTTGTCCTCACACCATGGATATAGGGTGTCCTCTTGACCTCACACCATGGAAATAGGTTATCCTCTTGTCCTCACACCATGGAGATAGGGTATCTTCTTGTCCTCACACTATGGAGATAGGGTGTCCTCTTGTTCTCACACCATTGAGATATGATGTCCTCTTGTCCTCACACCATGGTGATAAGATGTCCTCTTGTCCTCACACCATGGAGATATGGTGTCCTCTTGTCCTCACACCATGGAGATAGGGTGTCCCCTTGTCCTCACAACATGGAGATAGGGTGTCCTCTTGTCCTCACACCATGGAGATGAGGAATCCTCTAACTTTGGGGATGTTGTATCCTCTTTTCTGCATAACTTTGTGATAATTATTCCCTTGTCTTCATACCTTGGTGATAATCTGTCCTCATAATTGGAGATAGGGTGGTATGGAGATAATGTATCCTCTTGTCCTCACATCATGGAGATAAGGTATCCTCTTGTCCTCACACCATGGAGATAGGTTATCCTCTTTTCCTCACACCAGGGAGATAAAGTGTCTTCAAACTTTGGAGATATAGTATCCTCATAACTTGGAGGTAAGGTATTCCCTTGTCCTTATATCTTTGTGATACTGTGTCCTCTTTCCTGGTACCATGAAGATAGGGTGTCCTTATATCATAGAGATAAGATATCCTCACTACTTATGTTTTTCTGATCTTGTAGAGATTTCCAGATATATGCCATCTCTATATATACAGAAATGACATTTCTGTATGTCACATCACATGTTTACGGTGATTGAAGCTTGTTTTGTGACTCAGATATAAACAATAGTTAATATTACAAAATACACATGTTTAATTCACCTATTAGACATTTTACTTAATATAAACACAGACGGGAAATTAGCAACGAAGCTATACGATAAACGCAATGATTTCGGCTTTCCCATCGTAAATTTTCCACATTTAAGTAGTAATATCCCTCAGTCACCCGCATATGGAGTTTATATTTCACAAATGATCCGATATGCCAGGGCGTGCACAACATATGAAGATTTCATATACAGAGGTAAACTACTCACTGACAAATTATTGACACAGGGATATCGAAAACTGCGTTTAATGTCAACGTTCCGCAAGTTTTACGGTCGGTATAATAGTCTTGTTTGCGACTACTCTGTTTCACTAAGTGAAATGTTGAGTTGCCTTTTCGTTGGCGGTTGTTGAGACGTCTGTACCAATTGTGACGAGGATACACTCCTCACGTGTTTCATTGGACTTGACTGTAGACTCACGGCGGGTGTGACCGATGCTTACTCCTCCATGGCACCTGATCCCACCTCTTGGTTTCCAGAGGTCCGTGTTTGTCCATTTTTACCGGATTTGTATCTATGTCCTGGACATTCTATTGATTTATGCTTTGGTATCTGAGGTTTTTATAATGTAATAAGAATATTGATAAAACAGGTTATTAATAAGAAGTGTCAATTTGCTTCATTTTAAAACTTTGAAACTTAGGAATTGGATTTATGTTTAAACATTTACATGATTTTGTCCTTTTTCAATCTCTTTATCAGCAGTTGGAGTGGTTCTCACTATCATATTTACTGATAAAAGCTCATGATTGAGGAGACAGATTTAAGGACAGATAAAACTGTTCATTGACAAACTTGACACTTCACTTTACAAGAATCATACACCAGCATTTCTGTAAAATCCCCCAGATTTTGATAACTTCATATCGCCTATCTACTCCTCAACTTAGTAATGGAGAATTATTCTGTGAACAGAATTAAAGTACGTTTAAAATAATTTAAGCCCACGTTATGGTAAAAAAAAAACAGCTTCCTTTAACAAATAAAAACTTGCACAAACGAATGTTCATGGCAGTCAAATGTCAACATGGGCAGAAGGTGAACTGCAGGAACAAAAATCATTTTATTCCATTTCAAAGGTACCAATTTTAATCAAAGGAACTAATCGACACCCCAGCAAGATTTTTACAAAAGAATTGTCTTACTGTCTTTGGAGAACTATGAATCTGAGAACAATATATTAGCCTCAGCAGTGTGCCAGAGTGGTTGACCGAGATCGTATTGTTATCATTGGGAAAGTTTTACAAAAGTATCTGATACTTTTGTTAGTCTTATCAATGAAATTGTCAATGTTAGCTAATGCTTGATAATGTGATAAAAAAACTGATCAGATTTCCACGGTTGTCGATCACTGTTGTTGTGAAAATTTAACGGTTATTGACCTCAATTTAACAGCTTTTGAGTTTATCCATTTAAATGAGATAGGTCAGTTAGATATGCTTCATTTTGTTGACCCTTAGTTTATCTCGTTTAAAATGGAACTCTTTTTATTGAAAAACAGAAAAAATAATACAGAGATTAGTGACGATAAGCTTACATAGGACGTTTTGTTTCTAAATATGCAGGAAAGATTACAAATGTTCGTAACTTTATTATTTCAATTTTTGAAATCAAGCGAAGTACAAAAAATCACTTATGTTTGTTCTCAATCCCTGATAAAATTATAAATTCTGAAGTCAAACAATGTACAGGAAAAAAATAATTCATTTGTGAGACTATCAAACTGCGATCTCTTGTTTTTATTCTATTTTCTGGTGCAGTTTAGAGCCTTAAAGGTGACCATTCATAGAAAGTCAGCAACATTGTAGTAAAGTTCAAACTTTATTTTCATGTAAAATTGGTTAAAGTCAGGTTAGTTGGGGGTTGTAAAAATGTTAAGAGGTGAGCTTTGTAATCATTGATCACATCTTATATTCTGCAGTGTTTGGTGAAATGAACTTGGAGGGTCTCTGAAACGTAAGCTTTGTTTTACCTCTGTGTATCATAACCAGGGATATACTGCTATGTTGTGATCATAACTAGGGATACACTGCTATGTTGTGATGAAGGATATTTTTCAGTTTATAAAAATCATTTAAAAAAAAAAATTAAATGAATTTTATAAAACTCTGGACATGCACCTAAAAACATTTTGAAAGTGTTGTTCGTTATAATTAAAGTTTAAAATAAAATGTTTGAAGAAAAAAAAATTGACAATTAGAAGGCTAATATCAGACAGTGATTATATTGTTGGTAATATTAGAATTTGCACATCAAACTCACCAAGATTAAAATCGTCAGTGTGATCATACAATTTTAAAGAGGTGCATATTCAGTCCATCAGAAGTTTACGTAATTGAACAGATAATAATCGTGGCATTGACATTTTCATGTCATTTATTGTAATAATCATCATTATTCCTGTGATTCAACGTTTTTGAAACTGATTTTGGAGAAATAAAAAACAAGATGTGTGTAAAACACTATGGCCACTAGAAGTAAGTCTTCATGAAGATTTTAAAGGCCCATAACTCTGGCAGATAATGCTGAATGTTGGCTATAAACAAGCTCATATGTGATCTCATTCAATATAAAGTAATGTAACAAATTTGGTTAAAATTGATGTAAAGAAACTGAAGCTATTAGCCAGAAAGTAAAATGTTGCAAATGGACAGACAGAAAACAATACTAGCCCTGTCCACCTTTGATCTTGGGACATTAGAATTACAAATTACCAAGTGTAGAAGGGTATAATATATAATTAACCACAGTGATAAAATCACAAGTCACGGTCCAATTATTTTATACTTTTTGTTGAATAAAGAGGTGTTCATTCGTGCAGCTTACTTTCTCTTTCACTCCTGGCTAGATATGCTCTTAATATCATTTAAACCCTGAACAGCAGGGATACTTATTCAATTCCCTGTTTATCTTTATCATCAAACACAAACTTCTCCTTGTCAAATCCTAGGTTGTTACTATTATGATGTATTAGCAACATTGTCAAGCTTTGGTAATAATACTATGAGGCATATCTGTTTAGACATCTATCTGTTGGCAATATTGGCATGGAGTGTTTCAACTGACCTTTAAGCTTTTATCAGTTGTCCATCTGCTTCAAGTGTTCAGTTGAGTAATTTAGAAAATTCATAGCATTTTCCTTTTTTTTATAATTTTAGACCCATTACAGCTGTTTGACATTTTTGCTTGATCTCAAATATGAATTGACATGGTTTGTTACCAAAAACAAATTACAGAGGTACATGTAAGGTCTATAACTTTCTCCCACAATTTTACTGTAAGAAAAACATCTAGACATTTATATATCTTTTTCATTATTTTTCCAAATAATAAAGTATGTTAATAACAATGTAAAATAGCTGAAACCTTCACACAAATTTTAGAATAATTCTTTATTTTTTAAAAATTCTGCAAAGATCTACCATTTTCATTTTTCTGGAATAACTAGAATTCCTGGCTATGAGTTTTCTCCTGTTAAGTGTTAATTTTCTGCTTTTGGGACAGTTTTTGTCCATGTTTTGTCTTTTATCTAAAAATTATGATAGATAGAGAGAAAGTGTATGAAGTAAAATGTTCAACATGCTATTAACTACTAAAAGTTTTCAGAGCCAGAATTGTCAGATAGCTCTTTATGGAAATGAAATATTTCCTATTTTCAGTGGATTCTTCATGATTTTGGCTAATATTTTAAAAAAACTAATAAGGTACAGAAGTTCAGCACACAAAGAGTCTGAAGGCTAAAATTGTCAACTGGCCCCTTATTGGAGTTTTTTCATTTTAAGTGAATTTGGGTGCATGTATTATGTCAAAAACAATAAGAAATGGAGCAAAAATGGTCATAGGTGAAAAATGAATAAATCCCCTTTTTGCGTTTTCTCATTTTGGATGTTGATGTTACATATTAAGTGTGCAGATAAATATATAGACTAGCACTAAGGCTGTCAGGCTATCAAGTATGTATTTGATCATTTTACATTTCTAATATTACACATACTAGTACCTATATTTATATAAATATTAAGTCACATTTTTGGCAGCGTCCATATTTAACTTCAAATCTGATTGATTGTTTAAGGACGTCTGTAATCATAAGCTGTTTTGTAATGATTCACAATTTCTCCAAACAGACCTGACTTTTACATTTAATACCATTACCAGTTAAAAGCTTACAATTTCTTCTTTAAGCATTATATGTAAGTGTAAATTGTCACAGAAGCTAGCTAGATAAAGCCAAAACTGAAGTTTCCTTTAGAGCCTCTATAGTTATTAGCCATGGTCATTATCTACTTAGAGTACTGTACTTAAGTGATTATAATATGTACCTGATATAGAACCTCCATATGTTGTTAGCTGCTCAAGACTTATCATTGTACGATACACCAGGTTTAGAGCCCCCATAGGTCAGCTGTACAGATGATATAATGTCAATTTTGAATGATTATGAAGGAACTCAGGAGCCCCAAGTGTATAGGCATACATGGGGTCCCTTTTGATAATACAGTGTTCTTGAGTATCAGGGCTGATCTCAGGGTGGGTTTCAGAATGCACCTCAGGGTGGGTCTGGCAGTAAATCTTGCTAGAAATCAAAAGTATTTTACACAGAAAAGGGAAAAGAGAAAATAAGACACTCTAAACCTTTGTCTTGGCATGTCAACCCCTACAGACTCAGTAGACCAGGCTATGCTATTGATGTTGAGCTGATTCTTTAGTTTTTGAGGGGTGAACATAAAGTCATCATTATGGAAAGTGTAAATTGTTAATGGCTGGTTTTGACCCTCTTTTGAACTAGTGACATGGTTATTTTGTTGAGAAGTAGAAACTATGGTAACATGTTGTATAACCGGGTTTATAGGAAGGATTATGGTGGTTTATATCTTATCTAAGATTTATTTACTTTGCATTGAAGCCTTTATAGAACTTCTCAATGCCCTATTATAACACACAAAAATTGTTTGCCTCATCAAATGTATTTATCAAAGAGTTTAGAAGATACAGGTAAAGCTCTTAGCCAGATACACCTTTCTGCATATAAAAACAGATCAACCTGACTCACACATTTATTGTTGTATACCAGTTTTAGCACCATAGAAAGAGCAAGGAAAGAAATTTTTGATCTCCAGTCTTGTTGTATTTTGAATGTTTGAACCAGACTTGTTTTTAATTTGTTGACGGGAACACACACACACATGGACATACACAAACACACACACATGCACACACACACACATGGACATACACAAACACACACACATGCACACACACACACATGGACATACACAAACACACACACACACATGGACAAACACACACACACACAGTCACACACACACACACATGGACATACACAAACACACACATGCACACACACACAAAACAGAAACACACAGTCACACACACACATGGACATACACAAACACACACAGTCACACACACACACACACACATGGACATACACACACAGTCACACACACACACACACATGGACATACACACATAGTCACACACACACACACATGGACATACACAAACACACACAGTCACACACACACACACATGGACATACACAAACACACATGCACACACAAGTTTTTACATAAAAACATAGTATATACATCTTATCATTCATTAAGTTTTATCTCATTATTATGCCTATTTCAAGTATTGCACTTGATATACACACAACATAATGTATACATACAGTGTACTGTTTTCAGATTTCTAATGAGATGTATATTAGAGCAATTAACAGTTTGAGCCTCTTAAATTCTTAACAAGCTTTTCTGTATAAATAAAAGAAGTTTAAAATATCCTTCAAATCGTAAGCTGACTGTAAGTTTTAATGTCTGTAGATTTGATAATTATATTAGTTATATGGTGACCTATTAGAAGTGCATGTGCAATGTATATAGCTATTTTTTATTGAGAACATTTTCTATAACTAAATATTTTATCATTGAAAAAAATGTAGACATGGTCCACTGTTGATCAGGTGAGGTTTTCTGTATTAATCTCTCAGGTGTATTGGAATATCAAGAATTTACCACTGATCATATTTATAACCCATATGTACTGATAAAATATCAATCTTAATGTGTAATGACCGTAGTCACACAAGTCTTAAAAGTGACAAATATTGGTATTGTTTTCAGATCTAGATTAAATAAACTAAAAGTTTGTCTCAACATTCGGGCAACAATTGTCACGCTAGAGTGAAATTTAAAAATGAGTAGGTGACTTCAGTACAAAGCTTACCATGAAGACCCCAGTTAGCGTACTTGTCAAGTAGTAGGTAGGTCGTTGGTTAAGTGTCGGATAGGAATGGTTTTGCCTTCCTCTGTCATTGGATGGACAGTTTAAAATGAAAGTTTTTGAGGAGTAAATGTGCTAACAGTATTACACCAAGTGGTCAGCACTCACAGCCAAGTGGTCACTACTTGTTGGTCACTTTAAGTGTTAGATCTGTGACACACAGTGTTAGGATTTGTAGTGTGGATGTAATTAGCACATGAATAAGTGACAGAAGGAATAAGAGAAGAGGTGTGTTAGTTATAGTATAAGGCCTACACATCCTATCAACTCCACAGACTCTGCCTAAGTGTCTAACTTCATAGGTGTGTGATGGACAAAATAGCAGAAAATTCCTAAACTGAGACAGTATTCATCATTTACTATACAGTTCATCAGTGATATTTTCAGAGTCAGCAAGGATTCAAATTATTTTTGTAATAGCAAGTTTATTCCATTGGAATTTATTTTCTAAGTGAAGTGGATTAAAGCATTGGATGAGAATTACATCATTTTGTCTGCTATGAGCTATTGATTTTGGGGAACTGACATTATATCAAATAGCCAATCTAGCAGAAGTTCACTGAAACTTAATTTTCTGATCTACATAAATCTGTTAGCTTAAATTATTCCTTACCTACAAAGAAATCTTTAAAAGAAAATATCAACAACATTTGAAAAAAAATCTTGGAGGCAATTTGAAGTGCACACGTGTATAAGCTTTAAACATTTCTTACCATTACATGTGTGTCGGTGTGACATTACAGTAAGCTTTTCCAGAAATAATTCATGTCTATGAATTCAGTTACATCAAAATGCATACCTGTTATTTAATTACACCTGTTGTGATCTTGGTCATTGTGTTTTCACCTGTTTTATCATTAAATGCAGATGTTTGCAGACTGGACAATGTACGAGGGTCTTGTACAGACTATTCAGTAAAGTGGTACTATGATAAAGAAAAGGCTAAGTGTGATAGATTTTGGTATGGAGGCTGTGATGGAAATTTAAACCGATTTGATACTGAGGCAGACTGTACAACCCATTGTATAAATGGAACAACTTCAGGGGGTAAGTAAAATTTCTTTGAAAACCCTTAAATTGAGAATGCCAGGTATATATAACTGATACTTCTATATATGTATATATATATATAACTGATACTTCTATATATGTATATATATATATAACTGATACTTCTATATATATATATATATATATAACTGATACTTCTATATATGTATATATATATATGTATATATAGAACATGTTCATTAGAATTTTAAAAAATCAGACTTTTCTGATTAAGTCTAATGTCATTTGTATTTGAAATAAGTATTGATTAAACAGGAATATTTGTATGTACAATAGAACCTAGCTTGAGATGCCACCCCATCAGCCACTGAAATGTGGTCTCTCACGACAGGTGGTCCTTCATGAGAGTGGTCTCGCAAGACAGAATCCAACATACAACTGAATTGCAATTTAGAACCAATTTTACTTGAAGGAACACCATAATTTGATCTTTGTTCAAGCCAGGTTTGTACTCTGCACTCTTTATGTGGGAAATTTTGTTAGTTCACATTTGGACAGTCATAAGACAAATCATCAGTATATCATATTTTGTTTTCCTAAATCAGAAGAACATCACCAAAGCATTGAAAAATAGTGTGATAAACCACCAAAAATCTGTTTGATATCTATACATAGAATCAGTATTATTTATATTTCTAGTCATATTTATATATTTATGTAACTAAGAAAGACTTGTGTCTGTATGATGCTGATTTTAGGCTAGAATAGTTGATAGTTTCACCTGTCTAAGACTATGTCATAACAGACACAAGGTCATTAGACATATAGACAGTGTTCTGGTAGTAATTATCACACTCAGATTGGGCAGGGAAATATTGTAAGCAGGCAGTTGCACTGGAAAACACATGGTCTCTATGTGGGGACTTTAGTTTTCTACCATAGTATGATATGGTCATAGTAGAGAGATGGTCGTAAGATGAGGGTTCATTGTCATGTAGCATTACTGGACTGCCATTATATCATCACACCAGTTAAATGCCCTGCCTGTCTTGTATTAGCTATATATTCATATAAGGCCTCTTGGTGCAGCCATATGTGGGCTAATATTAATCAGAATATCACCATAGTACAAGAGATAATATATACCATTACATATAGCAGTCTAGATATAGCCAATTTACAATTATACTAAATAGCTCTCGCCTTGCAGTTGGTTCAATAAATTTGGAATCTCAAAATGGTTAGGACTAACAGTAAAATAATTCAAATCAATGTAATAAAGAAATAAATAAAATCTTAAATTTGTAACATGTGAAACCTAAAATAGTTGATTCATCCTTGAGGTATAACATTAAAATGCAAATTACGGGAGCTGGAGATCACAAAAAGAACACATTTATTTTTTAGATTTATAATCCTGTTTACCTGTTTTGTCTGCTTCAGTTTAAGCGTAACACACTCGCTTGTACATGTGGAAATCTTAAAAGTACACAGGGATATTTCCATTTTTATTAGTGGTTTAGATAAGATGGGTATCTTTGTCGTTTTTGTGGTATGAATAAAGAAATATTTTCGTTGTTTCACATATTTCAACCTTACTGTCATATAATGGGAATTCATGTTGTATCAAATTTATAAATGATAATGAATCCACTGGGACTTTTACAACTTAGAAAACACAATAATCTTTGATCCATTTGAAAATAGACCAAGAAACTAGGACTGCCACAGCAACATCAATTAATTTGTCAATTTACATGTTTTGTGGATACTTTGCTTTATTTAACTGTTTGTAATGTTATTTTGTTCCTGTGTCCTCTCACCTGTTTTGTATTTAGAAAACTTAAGTTGTTAAATCTTGCAAAGCTTTTGGAGAAGGTTTTTGTGAAATGTTTTGACAAGTCTTAAGGTGTTGTCATCATATATCCCCATAACACTATCAATTTGCTGTATGTTTGTTTATAGTATTTATTTTGATATGAATGCGTTTGATATGCGTGACCTCAAAATTTACATCAAAGAGTAACTTGACATACTTGGATATGACAGAAATCTAAAATATACAGTGCTGGACATTAGTATGTTGAGTGCACCTGTTAATAATGTACACCTGGCTATAGCAGTCACCTATGTAAAGTAAAACCTGTCATGATAGACCACCAGGCTATAGCAGTCACCTGTGTAAAGTAAAACCTGTCATGATAGACCACTAGGCTATAGCAGTCACCTGTGTAAAGTAAAACCTGTCATGATAGACCACCAGGCTATAGCAGTCACCTATGTAAAGTAAAACCTGTCATGATAGACCACCAGGCTATAGCAGTCACCTGTGTAAAGTAAAACCTGTCATGATAGACCACCAGGCTATAGCAGTCACCTGTGTAAAGTGAAACTTGTCATGATAGACGACCTGACTACAGCAGTCACCTATGTAAAGTAAAACCTGTCATGATAGACCACCAGGCTATAGCAGTCACCTGTGTAAAGTAAAACCTGTCATGATAGACCACCAGACTATAGCAGTCACCTGTGTAAAGTAAAACCTGTCATGAAAGACCACCAGGCTATACCAGTCACCTGTGTAAAGTGAAACCTGTCATGATAGACCACTAGGCTATAGCAGTCACCTGTGTAAAGTAAAACCTGTCATGATAGACCACCAGGCTATAGCAGTCACCTGTGTAAAGTAAAACCTGTCATGATATACCACCAGGCTATAGCAGTCACCTATGTAAAGTAAAACCTGTCATGATAGACCACTAGGCTATAGCAGTCACCTATGTAAAGTAGAACCTGTCATGATAGACCACTAGGCTATAGCAGTCACCTGTGTAAAGTAAAACATGTCATGATAGACCACCAGGCTATAGCAGTCACCTGTGTAAAGTAAAACCTGTCATGATAGACCACTAGGCTATAGCAGTCACCTATGTAAAGTAGAACCTGTCATGATAGACCACCAGGCTATAGCAGTCACCTGTGTAAAGTAAAACCTGTCATGATAGACCACCAGGCTATAGCAGTCACCTGTGTAAAGTAGAACCTGTCATGATAGACCACTAGGCTATAGCAGTCACCTGTGTAAAGTAGAACCTGTCATGATAGACCACCAGGCTATAGCAGTCACCTATGTAAAGTAGAACCTGTCATGATAGACCACTAGGCTATAGCAGTCACCTGTGTAAAGTAAAACCTGTCATGATAGACCACTAGGCTACAGCAGTCACCTGTGTAAAGTGAAACCTGTCATGATTGACCACCAGGCTATAGCAGTCACCTGTGTAAAGTAAAACATGTCATGATAGACCACTAGGCTACAGCAGTCACCTGTGTAAAGTAAAACCTGTCATGATAGACCACCAGGCTATAGCAGTCACCTGTGTAAAGTAAAACCTGTCATGATAGACTACTAGGCTATAGCAGTCACCTGTGTAAAGTAGAACCTGTCATGATAGACCACCAGGCTATAGCAGTCACCTGTGTAAAGTAAAACCTGTCATGATAGACTACCTGACTACAGCAGTCACCTATGTAAAGTGAAACCTGTCATGATAGACTACCTGACTACAGCAGTCACCTGTGTAAAGTGAAACCTGTCATGATATACCACCAGGCTATAGCAGTCACCTATGTAAAGTAAAACCTGTCATGATAGACTACCTGACTACAGCAGTCACCTGTCATGATAGACTACCTGACTACAGCAGTCACCTGTGTAAAGTGAAACCTGTCATGATAGACCACCAGGCTATAGCAGTCACCTATGTAAAGTAAAACCTGTCATGATAGACCACCAGGCTATAGCAGTCACCTATGTAAAGTAAAACCTGTCATGATAGACCACCAGGCTATAGCAGTCACCTATGTAAAGTAAAACCTGTCATAATAGACTACCTGACTACAGCAGTCACCTCTCATGATAGACTACCTGACTACAGCAGTCACCTGTGTAAAGTGAAACCTGTCATGATAGACTACCTGACTACAGCAGTCACCTACATGTATGTAAAGTGAAACCTGTCATGATAGACTATCTGACTAAAGCAGTCACCTGTCATGATAGACTACCTGACTACAGCAGTCACCTGTCATGATAGACTATCTGACTACAGCAGTCACCTGTGTAAAATAAGACCTGTCATGATAGATCACCTGACTCTGGAGGGACATCACAGAATGATCAGTCAATTAAAATTTAGAATTAATTTCTATGCATTGGTTGGATTTCTTTGCTAGGAATTTATCTATATATCTGAACATAATTTATACCTCCACTGCTTTTATGAAACAATTTTGCTTATAAAGTGTTGGACTCACAAACAGGAGGTTCTTGGTTTGATCCTTACACTGGGTCATAACAAATAGCTTAACTCATCAACCCTGAAAAACAATGAATTCTTCTGTAAATCAATGACTTAGATCAGTCCAAATGTGTCTCTAGGGGTAAATGAGTTAAAAAAAACTGGAATGTCCATA
This sequence comes from Atrina japonica, assembly GCA_030159075.1. Taxonomy (NCBI): domain Eukaryota; kingdom Metazoa; phylum Mollusca; class Bivalvia; order Pterioida; family Pinnidae; genus Atrina; species Atrina japonica. The sequence goes on along the minus strand of BROG01000012.1, from coordinate 1,101,024 downwards.
CATCACCTCATAAAAATGGTATTGACTGTTTCTTTGTCATGTGGATACAAGGTGAAGGTGACAGGTCAAATAGGTAACTATAGCGATTACCTCAGCCTAACTAGGAGCTGTCATTAGTATGTATTGGATAGTTTCTATCCTTCCATAAAATTGTTTGCCTTAAGCACAGTGATTTTCTGAAGCTTAAATAATGAAATGAGATTTCTATAAACATGTAGGTTCTCATGCCTTGTGGGAATATATTTCTATATGTGAAGATTACTGGGACAACATTAGTATAGTTTAGATATGGATCTGATGATGTGTAAATCCTATAGGGGATTCCTATACATCTGCTGTATGCCCAATTGTTTATATTTATACTAAGTATCTTTTATATGCATTGACTATTCATAGACACCAAAACTAATAGAGATGATATATCTCTCCATCTGGTCTATGATCCAACACTCCATCTACCCAACAGTACATGTACAACCCTCCATCTTCCCCATGGTATGATCCTCCATCTACCCCTTGTTGCAACCCTCCATCTATCCCACTGTATGACTCTCCATCTACCCCTTGTTACAACCTTCCATCCCTTGGTACAACCCTCCTACTACCCCTTGATACAACCCTCCTACTACCCCTTGATATAATCCTCCTACTACCCCTTGATACAACCCTCCTACTACCCCTTGGTACAACCCTCTTACTACCCCTTGGTACAACCCTCCTACTACCCCTTGATACAACCCTCCTACTACCCCTTGGTACAACTCTCCTACTACCCCTTGATACAACCCTCCATCCCTTGGTACAACTCTCCTACTACCCCTTGATACAACTCTCCTACTACCCCTTGATACAACTCTCCTACTACCCCTTGATACAACCCTCCTACTACCCCTTGATACAACCCTCCTACTACCCCTTGATACAACTCTCCTACTACCCCTTGATACAACCCTCCTACTACCCCTTGGTACAACCCTCCTACTACCCCTTGATACAACCCTCCTAATACCCCTTGGTACAACTCTCCTACTACCCCTTGATACAACCCTCCATCCCTTGGTACAACTCTCCTACTACCCCTTGATACAACTCTCCTACTACCCCTTGATACAACTCTCCTACTACCCCTTGATACAACTCTCCTACTACCCCTTGATACAACTCTCCTACTACCCCTTGATACAACTCTCCTACTACCCCTTGATACAACTCTCCTACTACCCCTTGATACAACCCTCCTACTACCCCTTGATACAACCCTCCTACTACCCCTTGATACAACTCTCCTACTACCCCTTGATACAACTCTCCTACTACCCCTTGATACAACCCTCCTACTACCCCTTGATACAACCCTCCTACTACCCCTTGATACAACCCTCCTACTACCCCTTGATACAACCCTCCTACTACCCCTTGATACAACCCTCCTACAACCCCTTGATACAACCCTCCTACTACCCCTTGGTACAACTCTCCTACTACCCCTTGATACAACCCTCCATCCCTTGGTACAACTCTCCTACTACCCCTTGATACAACTCTCCTACTACCCCTTGATACAACCCTCCTACTACCCCTTGATACAACCCTCCTACTACCCCTTGATACAAACCTCCTACTACCCCTTGATACAACCCTCCTACTACCGTTGGTACAACTCTCCTACTACCCCTTGATACAACCCTCCATCCCTTGGTACAACCCTCCTACTACCCCTTGATACAACCCTCTTACTACCCCTTGATACAACTCTCCTACTACCCCTTGATACAACCCTCCTACTACCCCTTGATACAACCCTCCTACTACCCCTTGATACAACCCTCCTACTACCCCTTGATACAACCCTCCTACTACCCCTTGATACAACCCTCCTACTACCCCTTGAAACAACCCTCCTACTACCCCTTGGTACAACCCTCCTACTACCCCTTGATACAACCCTCCTACTACCCCTTGATACAACCCTCCTACTACCCCTTGATACAACCCTCCTACTACCCCTTGATACAACTCTCCTACTACCCCTTGATACAACCCTCCTACTACCCCTTGATACAACCCTCCTACTACCCCTTGATACAACCCTCCTACTACCCCTTGATACAACCCTCCTACTACCCCTTGATACAACCCTCCTACTACCCCTTGATACAACCCTCCTACTACCCCTTGATACAACCCTCCTACTACCCCTTGATACAACCCTCCATCCCTTGGTACAACCCTCTTACTACCCCTTGGTACAACTCTCCTACTACCCCTTGATACAACCCTCCATCCCTTGGTACAACTCTCCTACTACCCCTTGATACAACCCTCCTACTACCCCTTGATACAACCCTCCTACTACCCCTTGATACAACCCTCCTACTATCCCTTGATACAACCCTCCTACTACCCCTTGGTACAACCCTCCTACTACCCCTTGATACAACCCTCCTACTACCCCTTGATACAACCCTCCTACTACCCCTTGATACAACCCTCCTACTACCCCTTGGTACAACCCTCCTACTACCCCTTGATACAACCCTCCAACTACCCCTTAGTACAACCACTACTGCAACCCCTGATTTAGAAAATAGCCTCATATACTTCAGGTATATATAGTTAGTTTAGTCATTGTATTACATCCCTTACAAGAGTTTTTCATGTCTACAGAGAATTTACTAGGTTGGTTGTTGTATTGCATCCCTTACAGGAGTTTTTCATGGCTACAGAGAATTTACTAGGTTGGTCATTGTATTGCATTCCTTACAGGAGTTTTTCATGGCTACAGAGAATTTACTAGGTTGGCCGTTGTATTGCATCCCTTACAGGAGTTTTTCATGTCTACAGAGAATTTACTAGGTTGGTCATTGTATTGCATTCCTTACAGGAGTTTTTCATGGCTACAGAGAATTTACTAGGTTGGTCATTGTATTGCATTCCTTACAGGAGTTTTTCATGGCTACAGAGAATTTACTAGGTTGGCCGTTGTATTGCATCCCTTACAGGAGTTTTTCATGGCTACAGAGAATTTACTAGGTTGGTCATTGTATTGCATCCCTTACAGGAGTTTTTCAATGCTACAGAGAATTTACTAGGTTGGCCGTTGTATTGCATCCCTTACAAGAGTTTTTCAATGCTACAGAGAATTTACTAGGTTGGTCATTGTATTGCATTCCTTACAGGAGTTTTTCATGGCTACAGAGAATTTACTAGGTTGGCCGTTGTATTGCATCCCTTATAAGAGTTTTTCAATGCTACAGAGAATTTACTAGGTTGGTCATTGTATTGCATCCCTTACAGGAGTTTTTCAATGCTACAGAGAATTTACTAGGTTGGTCGTTGTATTACATCCCTTACAGGAGTTTTTCATGGCCACAGAGAATTTACTAGGTATATGCCAAGTGCCATGCTATGCACTATGATTAGGATAACAAACCATGCCGTGCTGACTGTGACATGGGACCTCTCTGTAAACTAAAAAGACCAGTAATACTTCCACTTCATGTGCCCAGGAGCAGTCATTTATCATTTTTGATAAAGATCTGATCTAACAACACATGGAGCATTTGTGTGTAAGAAACACATGTTATGTTTCATATTTGACATGCCCTAGATACTGTTGTTTGTCTGTTTGTCCAGTGATCTGTTTCTAACAACTTGGTTTTTATATGAAATAACTTTTTCATGAAATTTAAACTTCATTTGGCATGTTACTTCTTATTATTGGGATCTAGACTGAGTTTGATTATCATTTAACTCTTCACCAGACTTGTTGTACTCTAAAATCTTTATAAATGGCTTAGCTGTTGAGCGCAAAGTGTCTCTAAGATATTTTGAGGATCGTTTAATTAGCGAAGTCTACATCCATGCTGTCAAGTGTTTGTAGGTGGACAGCTTACTTAAAGGTAACCTCACTCTGTCATATTGAGAGAGCAATAAATGTAAGTCAATTGTTCCCATCATCACTGTTATCAAATTTTTACCAAAAACTTATATGCCAAAGGTTTCATTCCATGGTAATTGAAAACAAAATGTAATTGCATTATTGCAAGCGATATTTTTAACATTTCTCCTGTAATAAATACTAAACCAAGTCAGTAATGATTCAGGACAGATTTGTTAGAGTAATTGTGCCACTTGACTTATAAAGTGACTTAGTAAAATGGTTCAATATTGCAAAATGATAACAAATTACCAGTACTTGGGTATACATAATGGCTTTGAAATCAAATAAGATATGAACCACACCCACAAATATGAGATGATCTTATTATTCATCATCAGAATTACATGTAGGTTCACCTAAGAAGAATGTTACAAACATCTTATCATTATCTGTTCATATTACTGATTATAGTCAACAGCTATTGACCTATTGCCAAGTGTCTGCCACATGGCTGTCTATGTTTGTTTTTTTACATCATTCGATTGTGATGTCATAATCACACAAGTGTTTGACGAGCCATTTAATTGTGTTGTCATAATGGAAAAGTTTGCCAAAAGATGATGTGTCAGGGCATTTGGTGATAGGTCAATTGGTGAAGTGACACAAATTTTGACCTGTGCTGTGGATATATGCTAGGGCCTTGAGAGTCCTTATTAAATGTGCCATGCCTACCCTGACACAGGACCTTGGTTGTTTGTCCCTGCAAAGTCCTGTGACTTTCATTGGAAAGACCTGTGATTTTTAATTGGATAGACCTGTGATTTTTCATTGGATAGACCTGTGACTTTCAAAGGAAAGCCCTATGACTTTCATTATAAAGACCTGTGACTTCCATTGAAAAGCCCTATGACTTTCATTGGAAAGACCTGTGACTTTCATGGAAAGACCTGTGACTTCCATTGGAAAGACCTGTGACTTTCATTGCAAAGCCCAGTGACTTTCATTAGAAAAACCTGTAAAGATCTGCAATTTTCATTGCATAGATCTATGACTTTCATTGGAAAGATCTGTGACATTTATAGGAAAGACCAGCTGTGATTTTCATTGGAAAGATCTGTGACATTTATAGGAAAGACCAGCTGTGATTTTCATTGGAAAGACCTGTGACTTTCATTGGAAAGATCTGTGACTCATTGAATAGACCTGTGACTTTCTTTGGATAGACCTGTGACTTTCATCAGAAAGACCTGTGACTCTCATTGAATAGACCTGTGACTTTCATTGGAAAGACCAGTGACTTTTATTTTTAGCTCACCTCTATGAAGCTGAGAGTAGGAATGCTATCGCCCCACCATAGGAGTCTCATTTAGAGGAGAGGTTGAGGTCAGATTTACCTAGTTCTACTACTTATACCTTAACAAGCATAGTAACACATTATATATAGTAGATGTTTTATATCTACAACTGTCTGCCAAACACAACATTTGACATATGTAAGAACCACTGTAGAATTAGGACCACAGAATGGCTGTGAATACAATTTTGAGTTTTGTGACCTAGACAATAACAAGGTCACAAGGAAGCTTCAACATTAACGATTGTTTAAACTCAGATAATTCCTCTGTGTTTCTCCAGAATTTAGCTTTACTGTTAAACTCATTTGTTGTTAATGATAAATGCTGGGACCAAACATGGAACAATAATGTTGTTGTCTTCTACTATTGCAGATTTAATTAGTCTGTAAGCTGACAATGTCAAGGCCATTGCATCTGTATTCACATTTACTTTAAACAATAAGTATGTATGAGTACATTGATGAGTTTTAAGGCTGCTACTTCTCCTGTTTCCTAAAGAATATCACCACATTATTTTGTAGTTATAAAATGGTTGTTCTCTGTGATATAGAATAACAGTCTAAAACAAAACATAACAAATCTACCATCGTTTATTAATTTATCTTTTTATATTACTTTTTAGATATTCAGAGAACTATTTAATGAAAAACATATGATCATATAGATCCCATTATTTACAATGTACATTCCAGCATTGCATTGAAAGTTGTGACTGGTATATATATAAATTTTATGACTGCAGACTTACCAGGAAGATTTAATGCTGTAGATGGACAGTATTGCTGTTGTGACTGTATTATATATATACAGTAAAACCTGTATATAGGGGCCACCCAAGGGACCAGAGAATATTGACCTTTATGTGCAGGTGACCCTTATACACAGGTTTAATTTAGTTGAATTATGCAGTCAAGGGACTTTTCAAAACTGGCCTTTATAGACAGGTGATCCTTATATAGAGGTGGCCGCTCTAGCAGGTTTTACTGTACATATGCCTCCTGATATGAGAGGTGGGGGGGTATAAAAGTACTCAATACAACCTACTTAAACATGGTCCTCTTACTCCATAAAGCTCATTATAAGAACAAGAGGTGTAAAAGTCTACCAGAACCAAATATTCTCTAGTTTTTCATCATCATTACATGTACTTAAAATTACTAAAAATTACAAACCTTTCAAATATTTGGTTAATTACAAAAATACTTGAGTTAATTTTCCTGAGGGATAATTGAGATTTACTTGTAGATTTATGAAGGTTTTTATCATTGACATTAATGTCTTGTCTACAGACAGTAGTAGGGCACCTTTTATAGATAATGTTTACAGGGTATCATATAATGATGTGTGTGTGTGTACACATGTGTATATATGTTTGTGTGTGTGTGTGTGTGTATACATTTATATATATATATATATATTAAAACCTACTATAGTGGCCACCTCTATATAAGAATTACCTGTTTATAAGTCCAGTTTTTTCAAGTCCCTTGACTGCATACTTCAAATAAATTGAATCTGTGTATAAAGGTCAATAAGGGCCAATATTGTCTGGTCCCTTGGGTGGCCCCTATATACAGGTTTTACCACAGAGAGAGAGAGAGAGAGAGAGAGATTGCCATGGAGTCAGTTATTATGACAAACTACAAGTAAATACATATAAATTAGATTGAACATGAGTAACTTGTAGATAATTTTCAGTTTAGTGAGAACACGAAACTAAGGTCATGTGATCAAAAGAGAATATGGAACATAAATGATTTTTTGGTCTGAAGATACATACAAGATTTTGGTCTCCCATGTCTTTAATCTTGATAGGTGTACACCAAGGTGAATTATTTAAGCCATTTTATTAACAAAAGTAAATGCCAAAACTGGATATTGTTTAGTAATTATTTCATAATTTACATCTTACATACACATAATCTTTGTAATGATGAAAAACACACGTCATACAGGCATTAGCTTCTGAGTTTTGCTTTGAACTTACTCCCACAAACATCATCTACCAACTCATCTAACATTAACATTTGTAACTTGATCCCAGGTAGATATATAAACAGAAAATATGTGGGAGGTATGTTGATGATGATACTTCAGGAGTTCATTGGGATGGATCAAGACAAATATGTATGTAAGTTGGAAATCAAAAGCTCTAAGCTCATTATTATGGAAAGAAAATGAATGGAATTTTGAGAAACACATTTTTCGTGTTAGCTTTTTTATATCCTTGTTTTTTTAACATAGATATGCCAGAAAGTAGGAGAAAATCGTATCTTCAATGTATAACTGTGATATTTACTGAAATTGATAAAATGGATTATCGTCACAACTCCCAACATGTATTAAAGTTGTGTATTTGACATTTAAATGGTGTCACTGCTATGCCTACTCCAGCAGTAAAACTGTAAAACTAGATACACTATCTTACAGCACATTTGATTTTAATGATTTTTCACACAAAGACATAAAGTCATTAAATATTCATGTGTGCTATAATTGGTGAGCTAAGAAGAACATGAATACCCACTAATTGGTCACAGGTTCCATGCATGGGTTTTTTTGTGGGTTTTTTTGGGAGGGGGGGTTGCTTTATTTTTTTTTTTTATAAAATTGTTAAATTGTTTTGTCAGCTTGTACCATGGTACTCTGCAATCAAATTTCTGTTGAAAGAAAAAGTTCACTTACTGAAAATTAAATCATTGCTACCTTTCTTACAAGGTCCACCGACAAAATAACCAGACCGTATTATATATGTGAAGTAAATCAATTTATTCCAAAGTTTTGTCAGATGGCATTAGATTTTATCATCTTTGGGCAGTGACCATAGAAGGACCTAATCATCGTGTCTGTGTGCATCGTTTGGATGTCTATGGGAAAAGTTAGTTTATATCAAACGTGCCTCAATGTACGTGCTTTTGTATGGAAAAATAAGACATATTATTATCATACGTTCAAATTTCTGAAGAAAAAATTATCATGTGTGTATAGACAATGAAAAGATTCATCTAATGGATAATAACTATGTTCAATAAAATTGAAATGAGTGAAACAAAATTAGTCATTTGTTAGTTTGGATGTCTGATTTCACACAGAACTGAGGAAATTGACTTAGGTCACCCATTATTATTTGATGTGCACCTTTAAAATCAGAATCAGACATAGATATATGTATTATGACAAGTATATTGTTGACTTTAGCATTTATGACTTACAAGGTTTATTTATTACTCTAAACATTTCAACACAAAAGGTATCATGGCTTCCCAAATTATAAACTGTATGAGAAAACCAATTTTTAAGTTTTGATATGTTATTTAGCAAAACGGTCATCAATGTTCTATAAAAGCGCAGTTGCAGGAGTCCATTGCATGAGTTAAACTTTATTGTACTTCACCTGTAGGCTGTTCCATGTTAACTGTTAACCTAAAAGTGGCCAACATCAATAGCTTTTCCACAAAATGTCATCTCAAATGAGGAGTTTTATTATATTAAGTATTTACAAGAACAATTATAATATGCCCAACAAAAGTTTGATCCTGCAATTATCATGGGTCTATAACTAATATGACTTCTCCATAGTAAAAGAGAAAAAGTGTTATTTGGGGGCTTACAGCAAAAATTAAAAATAACAAACCAAAACAAATACAAACATTGGCAGGTTAGAGTCTAGACTCACACATTAAGATAAGAACATGTTTGATTGGTATCACAGAGACATTCATATCAATTAACCTGACCCAAATAGATGAAAAGTCATCCATAGGGCAGAGTAATCTTCTGAAATTATGTAGCAGAAATGGATTGTAATCAATTTCTTTGATTAATGATATCAATGTTCATTCATTTACCAATCAGACTTGTAGGCACATAGAAATATTTGTGTGGTTTGTTTGTGAATGTATGTGCGTGTGTGTGTGTGCATGCTTGTGTGTGTGTGTGTGTGTGTGTGTGTGTGTGTTCACTTATATATTACCCTGTAATCTTTATACTCATTTAACCTCAGGTGAGCTACATTTACCTGTATTTAATGAGACAAAATTATAGTACCAGTTATTACTGAAATACAAAATCATAGCATTTAATTGTACATAAAATGTATGCACTCTCCTTTTTCATGTCAGTTTAGATTAATTCAAGGATTTTGGTTAATTATTATGGGAACATTATTTGAGAGTCCTTTTTAATTTTAAAGTTGCAAGTAAGAATCTGTATGTTTACAGAATAGGGAGGTGAAAAAGTGTCATTTTTACTGAGATTAATTATAGATATAGGTGTAACAAATTGTCTACCACCAAAGTTTTAATCCTTTCAAAGTTTTTAATATTCTTTATATTACAAGGCACCGACCCATCAAAGACACATGTCTGAGAGCATTTTAATTTCTTGAGTGTTTACTCTTCATAAAATTTGTCCTAATATAATGAGTTGGTACAAAACTCCACACAAAACCATATTTTATCTTTAATTTAAATAGGTAATAGACCTTTATGTTGTAAAATTCTGGGTCAATGGTATATTAAAATATTTAATAGCAAAAGATCTAGAATTCTGCAGCTAACTATTTGATACAAATGTAAGATATTCTCTAAGTGGACTTAAATAAGTGAGAGCTTGTAAAATATCTGACACTTAGACATTGTAACATGGCCTCTGGCTCAGTATTTAGGTAATGGTTTTACTTTCACCTTTGTTTCTGGTCATTATAGATAAATATCAATATTTTAATATAAAGCTGACCTGTCAGGTAAAAAGACCCTATTATACACTTGACTGAACTGGATATGTTAGTATTTATACTGACCGAGTTTCAGTCATCCGTTTAGTGCCATAGTCTAAATCCCTGTCCACTTCACTTAAACCTCACTGAGCATAACAAAAAGTATGGATATGATATTTTGGATAAGACTTTGACCATAGTCCTATGATGTGACTAGTGTGGTTATATATAACTCTCATTACATCAGGATAAGTCTGTAGCACAAGTCATATTCTATGGCATTTCACTTATCACTGGTGACATCTCCATGTATAATTGAAAACGTTTTATTTCTCCCTGGATAATATCTTATGTGTGGTGACAAGTAGGAAGATTACTCTAGTCAGTGTCATTTTAATGTTATGCTCTATTACCTAAATTTTGAGAATCATTGTGATTCATTGGTACAGTGCTCAATTCACAACCGAAGGGTCACGGATTCGAGCCTCGGTGAAGGTGGCTGGCTTTTCCTCACAGTAGGTGTCAGCTCGTTAAAGAACCCTCACTGCTCAATGGGCGTTAGTGCCGAGCATAAGCCAAAATTTGAAGCCCTTCACCGACATTGCTTACATCTTCATGTGAGTGAAAGATTCTTGAGTAGGACATTAAACAATAATACAACAACCCAAATTTTAAACTCGTCCAGGTCAAGAAAGGGTTCACAAGACCCTGCAGGGTTATATGGATTTTACTATATCAGACTATCATTCCTACATAAATGATTTTATATACCCTATAGGTCTACTGAGATCAAGCTTGTTTACATGGTGATTTACAATAATGATGTACAATTTTAGACATTTTGCCTTCATTTAGCTGATTCCATGCATTACTGAAGCTGTAATATTTTAATGCTGAAAGCTAGTTTGTCACCCCAGTTATAATTTAGATTCATCATTTTTGAGAACATGTGCCAATTTATCTTAGAAGACCTATATATGTAAACGTGTGCTGAATTATATACGGTAAACCTATACATATAAACATGTGCTGATTTATCTCTAGACCTATACATATAAACATGTGCTGATTTATCTATGTAGACCTGTACATATAAACATGTGCTGATTTATCTATGTAGACTTGTACATGTAAACATGTGCTGATTTATCTCTAGACCTATACATATAAACATGTGCTGATTTATCTCTAGACCTATATATGTAAACATGTGCTGATTTATCTCTAGACCTATACATATAAACATGTGCTGATTTATCTATGTAGACTTGTACATGTAAACATGTGCTGATTTATCTCTAGACCTATACATATAAACATGTGCTGATTTATCTCTAGACCTATATATGTAAACATGTGCTGATTTATCTATGGTAAACCTGTACAAATAAACATGTGCTGATTTATCTGTGTAGATCTATACATGTAAACATGTGCTGATTTATCTGTGTAGACCTGTAAATGTAAACATGTGCTGATTTATCTGTGTAGACCTGTAAATGTAAACATGTGCTGATTTATCTGTGTAGACCTATACATGTAAACATGTGCTGATTTATCTGTGTAGACCTGTAAATGTAAACATGTGCTGATTTATCTCTGTAGACCTATACATGTAAACATGTGCTGATTTATCTCTGTAGACCTGTGCTGATTTATCTCTGTAGACCTATACATGTAAACATGTGCTGATTTATCTGTGTAGACCTGTAAATGTAAACATGTGCTGATTTATCTCTGTAGACCTATACATGTAAACATGTGCTGATTTATCTGTGTAGACCTGTAAATGTAAACATGTGCTGATTTATCTGTGTAGACCTGTAAATGTAAACATGTGCTGATTTATCTCTGTAGACCTATACATGTAAACATGTGCTGATTTATCTGTGTAGACCTTTATGTACTGTAAAATAGGTTCTTCTACTGTCAGCTGAGATCAGTGATTTAGTAATTTAGACATTCCAGCTCCCAATTTGCTGCAGTGGTCAAGGTAGGAGGTTTTGGAAACAGATGCATTGTTTCCCTACAGAGTTTAAGGATAAATTTAATAATTCAACTTGTTGAAAGATGCATGGTAAATTATCCATTAACTTACTTTTCTGTATTTTTATTAATGAAATTTGAAATGAATGTTGTCAATGGTTAGGCATCATGTTTCATCATTTTCAATGATTTACTAGATAATTGGGTTTGTATAACCAATTTAGAAAATTCCCAGCTGCCTGTACAATGAGTCAATTCATTTGTATGTTTAACTTAATATTATGATCTCACAGATGTATATAAGCATTTTAGTGACGCTCAAATCATATTCAATTTAAATATGAAGTTGCTATCAAACCAACCGTGTAAAATGGATAAAGTAATAATATTAGATACAGTGGAACCTGTCTTGAAAGACCACTGTCGTAAAAGACCACTTGTCTTTTGAGACCACATCCCCAAAACCATTTGGTTCAGTGGTCCTTTAAATCAACCTCTTTTGAGAGACCACCTGTCTTTTAAGACCAAATTTCAGTGGCAGATACGATGGTCTCTCCAGTCAGGTTCCACTGTAATCTAAAAAAAGAAATCAATATGAAAGTCAACTGCTTAGATCCCAGTAATCTTGTAGCTGCAAATGTCAACCATTAGTTCTGGCCAAAAATAACTGATAAAACCATTTGACTTCAAAAATGAAATTAATTTGAAATATACCTAAATTTTTTAGGACTTCAGTTCTAAGTTTTATCTGAAAAACATGCAATTTTTGCTTCAAATCCTGCATATTGGTGTGTGTTATGTGTGTGTTTTATGAATCAATTGTCTTTTAGGTAACACTGCTTCATGGCTTATTTTGGGGTGCAGTGTTTAAATCAATACAAAAATCCTTTCATCTGAAATTGATTATGTTGGTCATGTGATTTATTTACACCCCTTTTAAGTTTGATATTTGACATTGTTCAAGTTAATTAACCTTGTTAATACAAATTGCTTTGTTTTCAGCTGGTTATTTATTTCACTATAGGTGTGGACATTTTTTGGTCTTTAGTATTCCTGTCCTCAGCATTTTCTCTGACATGTTACGTGACCTTCATTACAACGTATTGTATTTCAAAGTGTTGCATTTTATTCGTGTCATGTAGGATTGGGTTTTTTGGTATGTCATTATCGACTTGAGGGCCAGTGACTTCGGAAGGAATTAATACCTAGACATTAAAAGCTATATGCCACATGAGCATGTTAAAATTATCTACTTTGAAAGAAAATCACATTAATTTTCTGTCATTTTATACTGTGTTTAGACATTTCTACCTTTTACCTATACTGCGTTTGTGATACGCATTTTGACTTGATGATCTTTGGGATGTTAATTTTTGATAAAGGATCAATCCCACCCACTTCACACTTAACCATTAACTTAACCCCTGAGAAAATAATGGAATCTTCTGTAAATCAATGACTTAGACCAGTCCATAGGTGTCTTTAGGGGTGAATGATTTGAAAGTGAGGACTTTTTGGACTTTTGTTTTATTGTACAACTATAAAAATGTCAATGAAAAAAAATCAGGGGTCATGTTTTTGATTTGTCCATTTTATTGTACAAATATAAAAATGACATAAGATTCTTTTACCCAATTTTAACCAAATTTGGTATGATGCTTATATCAATGAAACCCAGGGGATGAGTTGGATTTTGTCAGGGGCCTAGACTATGGTAATTATTTCTCAACCTTATCTTCTTCTACAGTGTGTAATAAGCATGGTGGTCCCACCTACCCATTGTTCTCATTGTACAATGAGCTCATATCGGTACTTTAAACACTGTTAAGCATATACGTAATACAAAAATGCCTTATAGTAGATCTGATGAAACTTTGATGTAAAATAATTTTATGTTGAAAGTTGTAACTTTAACTGAAGTTTTAAATAATATTTAAGTAGAGTATTGTATCAAATCTTTACTTATATACATAAAGGGCATATCTTGTTTATATGAGTTAAATATTCATTTGTTGACCTAAGTATTTCAAAAGTCAACTACAAACAATGGAATGAAATATAGAGCTAAGTACATGCTGATGTGACCTGGCTTAGTAAAAACAAAAAATTCCTGGAGGCTCTCCAATTGACTTGAACTTTTACTGATCATCATTGTTACTGTATAGAACTGTTGTCAGGCACTGATGTACGGAGAGGGAGTGAAGATCTATCTATCTATCTATCTATCTATCTATCTATCTATCTATCTATCTATCTATCTATCTATCTAATTATCTATATAATTATCTATCTATTTATCTGTGTTGCCAACTTCTAGGCATAATTAAGAAAAGAAAGTCAGATTGAGATTGTTGAGTATGGCGTAAAACAAAAATCAAATCAAATCAACTGTTGACTCTCTAGTTAAAGTTGACAGCTCTTACAACTGTTGACTCTCTAGTTAAAGTTGATAGCTTTTACAACTGTTGACTCTCCAGTTAAGGTTGATAGCTCTTACAACTGTTGACTCTCCAGTTAAGGTTGATAGCTCTTACAACTGTTGACTCTCCAGTTAAAGTTGACAGCTCTTTCAACTGTTGACTCTCCAGTTAGAGTTAACAGCTCTTACAACTGTTGACTCTCCAGTTAAAGTTGACAGCTCTTACAACTGTTGACTCTCCACTTAGAGTTAACAGCTCTTACAACTGTTGACTCTCCAGTTAGAGTTGATAGCTCTTACAACTGTTGACTCTCCAGATAAAGTGATCTTACAACTGTTGACTCTCCAGTTAGAGTTAACAGCTCTTACAACTGTTGATTCTCCAGTTAAAGTTGACAGTTCTTACAACTGTTGACTCTCCAGATAAAGTTGACAGCTTTCCATTTACAACTGTTGACTCTCCAGTTAGAGTTAACAGCTCTTACAACTGTTGACTCTCCAGTTAGAGTTGACAGCTCTTACAACTGTTGATTCTCCAGTTAGAGTTAACAGCTCTTACAACTGTTGACTCTCCAGTTAGAGTTAACAGCTCTTACAACTGTTGACTCTCCAGTTAGAGTTGACAGCTCTTACAACTGTTGATTCTCCAGTTAAAGTTGACAGCTCTTACAACTGTTGACTCTCCAGTTAGAGTTGACAGCTCTTACAACTGTTGACTCTCCAGTTAGAGTTAACAGCTCTTACAACTGTTGACTCTCCAGTTAGAGTTAACAGCTCTTACAACTGTTGACTCTCCAGTTAAAGTTAACAGCTCTTACAACTGTTGACTCTCCAGTTAAAGTTGACAGCTCTTACAACTGTTGACTCTCCAGTTAAGTGGAGTACATTTGGTAGGATATATATGGTTGTATATATCCTTTGGTGGGGATCAATCACCTCTGATAAAGCAGTAATTAGCTTCTGATGGCACATAAAGTCTGGTTATCATTATTCTCCTCGTCTGGGAAATATTGGCAGATTTAAATTATTTTGCCGGAGACAATCAATTTTTCAATCTACAGTATGATTTGTACAAATCCTGTTGATGGTATATTCTTCTTTCTTTTGACTTTATTTATCCACAAGGGGAATTCTGAGTTTTGATCCATGAAACCTATTCTACACAGCAACTGATGTGTATCTTTCTAAATGATGGTAATATCTCTCAAGGGAGTTATGCAGTATTATTTCAGTTGCAACACAATAAAGTAATCCTTCAGACAAAAGAAATATGGAGCAGCTAACCAGGGCATATAAGGTATATACAGTATACAACCATAAATTTGATTTCACTTATATAAGTGAAATCAATAAATAAAGCAATAAATATTGGCGACTATAGCAAAATTGACCTTCAGATGTATGTTACATATCATAACTTTATGTATAATAAGAAGTTTATAATCAGCTTAGATAAGTATTCTTTATCCCCATAATTCTTCATCCCAAAATGATTTCTGTCTTCTTGCAGATAAGTGTCTTTAATATTGAAATTTTAAAACTAAAATTGTTATCTCAAATGTAATACCAAAATTATAAAAACCCCACATAATTTATTGCCTCTGACATATTTGCATTGTTTTCCTATTCTACATGGTCATTTTCTCACAGTAGGACAAAAATAGCATACAGGATGTTTATTCGTTCACACTATACTTTCAAAAATTCCTTTGGTTACCGGTACTCTTAATATATTACTTCTATATTGTATGGGATCCTAATGTTCAGAATCTCAGATATGATGTCAAAGGAAATTATATAGTGAATTAATAACTTGCGTAATGACTACACGTAAGCCGTAAGCTGAGTACGAACTCTTTCAGAGTGTCTGTGGTAATCGAGTCATTCTGCTTTGTGAAGTATGTGAAATGCGTACATCCTTTCAAGTTTTTAATGAGTACATTGTACCTACATGTAGCCATGTAATAATGATGTTTTCATACTTCCTGACTTCAGAGTGTACCATAATACTTCAAAGTCATCTCTCACGATCTGCAGTTACGATTTTGCATGGAGATTTTTTAGATGTTCTGACGGAAAAAATTGATATAATTATTGTAATTGGTAGATATAGGTATTTATTGTTGCAAAGGAATGAACATGTGTTCTGATAAATCTTAATAAATGTAATTATAGACGTAAAAAAAAATAATTTAGATCTACTCGCTAGTAATATAACTGCCCTGAGCTATACCTGCACTCACATCATGCTTGTTACCTGACTGATTACTTGCAAATTCTACAAACTTTACAGAAAAAAACCCTCACAATGGCAAAATATGAAAATATGTAGACAGAAATTGGTCCTTAACTTGTTAACCCTTGTGGTCACATTTAGACTGACCCAAATCAATAAATAGTATTGTCCACTTGTGATAATCAGGAGTGGACAAGTTCATATTGCATGTGAAATTATAATAAGATTTTGATTTTAAATCATACACCCCTCAATTCTGACAGTGGACTTAAGTATTCTTTGAAATGGGCAGGTCCAATTGTGACTTGGTACTTTTTCACAGACTGTCCAGTAGAAAGGTTCAAAGTTATTCTTGGGGTATGCAACTATATACTTGAGCTCACCATAACAATGACCATATCTACAAATATTAGAGTGGCTTTTCCTGTCCTTTAGATTTAGACGCTAAAAACCGAGGTCCCATGTCACAGGTGTTGGCATGCTAAAGAACCCTCACTGCTCAATGGCAGTAAGTGTTGAGTATAGGCCAAAATTTGAAGCCCTTCACCAGCATTTGGTGATGTCTCCATATGAGTGAAAGATTCTTGAGTTGGACGTTAAACAACAATACAACAACAACAAAAATTTGAGGAAATAATAAAAGCCAATAGTATTTTCTTTACTGCTTTATGTAATGTCTTAGACAATTTAACTCTTTTTTCCCCAGTACATTTTACTCTGTGATAAATTTCTTATAACATTGCAGTACTGTAAATGATATTTTAACAGATAATAGAACTAGTTGTAATGCACCAAAGTAATATGTTTAATTTGAATCCCTTCTGTGAAAGGAAATACAAGAAAAAATATTCCATAATTTAAAAAAAATGATAAATTAGATTCTGTTAAATTGTGTGGAGGAACAACATTTATTAAATCTATCAGCCTTAGGTTTTTCATTCATCAGAATTTTGAAATTATATTTAAAATGATCTATTACCTAGAAAGTAATCAGCTATTATTAGATTAATTTCACTCCAATCATGCTGAAGCAAACATGTTCCCACATTTTGAATTGTAATTGATTATATTAAACAGCATTTAGGCACCAAATATTTAATAATAATATTATGTATATATAGTCCAAAATGTTAAAATAACAAGCACCCAAGAAAAGATTTATTTCATAAAGAAAAAGTGTTGAAAATTTTATCTAATAGCAATTAGATATGGAATTGACAAATTACAAATGTTCAAAGGTTTTATTTTTCAATGGTATTTTGCTTCATTGTTGTTTATTTTTATTTGTACTAGAAAACCTCTTTAGGGGAAATTTTATAAACAGTATGTTTGTTTTAATTATAGCATATTAATCTGTTAAAACATATTTCATATTCATTTCTCCAATTAGTGCCATTGTATTTGTGTATGCAAGTTGTCATTTAGTTCAGACTAAGGTTCCAAAAGTGTCTGAATGGCTGAGCATTGTAAATAGTATGAATAAATCATGACATTTCATACCTCTTACTACCACAAGTTGTACACACAACTGGGCCATCTTCACCATCAGACTGGTGGTATTTCCTTGGATACATTGTAACTGGATCCTCTTCACCATCAGACTGGTGGTTTCTCCTCAGGTACATTGTAACTGGATCCTCTTCACCATCAGACTGGTGGTTTTTCCTCAGGTACATTGTAACTGGGCCATCTTCACCGTCTGCCTAGTGGTGTTCCTCAGGTACATTGTAACTGGATCCTCTTCACCATCAGACTGGTGGTTTTTCCTCAAGTACATTGTAACTAGATCCTCTTCACCATCAGACTGGTGGTTTTTCCTCAGGTACATTGTAACTGGATCCTCTTCACCATCAGACTGGTGGTTTCTCCTCAGGTACATTGTAACTGGATCCTCTTCACCATCAGACTGGTGGTTTTTCCTCAAGTACATTGTAACTAGATCCTCTTCACCATCAGACTGGTGGTTTTTCCTCAGGTACATTGTAACTGGATCCTCTTCACCATCAGACTGGTGGTTTTTCCTCAGGTACATTGTAACTAGATCCTCTTCACCATCAGACTGGTGGTTTTTCCTCAGGTACATTGTAACTGGATCCTCTTCACCATCAGACTGGTGGTTTTTCCTCAGGTACATTGTAACTGGATCCTCTTCACCATCAGATCTCAGGTACATTGTAACTGGGCCATCACCGTCTGCCTAGTGGTTTTTCCTCAGGTACATTGTAACTGGGCCATCTTCACCATCAGACTGGTGGTTTTTCCTCAAGTACATTGTAACTAGATCCTCTTCACCATCAGACTGGTGGTTTTTCCTCAGGTACATTGTAACTGGGCCATCTTCACCATCAGACTGGTGGTTTTTCCTCAGGTACATTGTAACTAGATCCTCTTCACCATCAGACTGGTGGTTTTTCCTCAGGTACATTGTAACTGGGCCATCTTCACCATCAGACTGGTGGTTTTTCCTCAGGTACATTGTAACTGGGCCATCTTCACCATCAGACTGGTGGTTTTTCCTCAGGTACATTGTAACTGGGCCATCTTCACCATCAGACTGGTGGTTTTTCCTCAGGTACATTGTAACTGGATCCTCTTCACCATCAGACTGGTGGTTTTTCCTCAGGTACATTGTAACTGGGTCCTATTCACCATCAGACTGGTGGGCTTTCCCAGGATACATTGTAACTTTATCATTACCCCCATTGGGCTAATGGGCTTTCCCAGGATACATTGTAACTTTATCATTACCCCCATTGGGCTAATGGGCTTTCCCAGGATACATTGTAACTTTATCATTATCCCATTGGACTGGTGGTCTTTCCCAGGTAAATTGTAGCTGCATTCTTGCCCCCATAAGGCTGATGGTCTTTCCCCAGGTACACTTTATCTAGATTCATGCCACCATTAGGTTGGTGGTCTTTCCCTCTTCTCCTCATGTAATGGGGTTTCTTAACATATGAGGCCTACCTTTATATAGGATGTAGGTTTTAAGTCTGATAGATTACTGCTGACAGTGGCTAAGGTGGTCAAACCTTTCACCTTGCAAGCAGAAGGTTTGATTCCAAATACAGGATAAAACCTTGGGTAGTAACTATTTCTTCACCAATGGCGCAGTATGAGAAATGACAGTGTCTGGGCAAAAATTGATTTTGTAAGATTGTGTGTCTTAGTAGGCATGGTTAACTCATCAACCCTTGAAAAATAATGGACTCTTCTCTAAATCAATTACTTAAACCAGTCCAAATGTGTCTTTAGGGATGAATGGGTTAAGAACCTTCACTACAGTGGCATCAGTCCATAGCACTGGTCAAAGCTTAGGGTACCTCACCTAAATCTGGCAATGTCTCTATAAGTGAAAAATACTGGGCAGGAAGTAAAATGACAAAACCAAAGTTTTCATAAAACCTTTATTGGATAACACTATTTTGAGACCATGTGTGGATGTCAGATGAGAGTAGTACTTCCAGACAGGTTTCTCTAAACTTGTTATTGAAGCTTTGATAACTGATGCTAAACATTAACTTTACCTTAAAACATATGTGACAATATAAATATTCAAATTTAATACCCATGGCTTTAACAGTAAATCAACAATATCGGTTTTTATATAAATTCTGGCTTTTGAAATTCTTTAAATCTTGTTAAAAGTGAAAAGGTGAATGACTCAGTTCCCCGTTCATAACATTTTTCTTTATTTCATTATATACAAAAAACATGAATGACAACCACTTATATGAGAGAAACACAATGACTGCCAAAATTGAAACACCTTTTACCAGAAATCAATACAGGTGGGCTACATGTTATTCATGGTAATAAAACTCTCACTGCCATTGGTTGTCATACCTTCCATAGAACTTGTGCAACATGTTTTCTCATTCAGAAAAACGGGGATGAATAAATCACAATTTTATACAAGCATTTCGTTCATGATTTAATACTCATGTTGTGCACTTTTATGATACCCCATTCAAGATTAAACCGATATTTAAAATCTGTCTGAGGTGAAATTCATGTTGAGATTTTGTATTATTATTTTATTTGTGGCATTTAAAGAGAAAAAGAGGCCTTGTCTGGTGGACTCAACTTCTATATTCTATAATTAACTTAAAGGCCCATGACCGGCGATTTACGCTCAGTGAGGTTGTTAATTTTGTTTTAGATTGCAATATGCTTTGCAAAATATTTATATAAAGTTTTTATATTCCCATTTATTATGCCTCTGAGTGATTCTCTGTTTTCTGGGTTTGAAGATTAAAAAATGATTTTTACTCGTAACGACAATAAATACAAATGAAGTTGCGTAATATTCAAGGCAACCTCACATGAAAAAGTTCAACATATAGGTTATTGTCATCTCGTATCCATCACAACTCGTACCTTAGTGAATTGGTTGCCCTCATAGTCGTAAAACCACGGTCCGGAATCGCTATGCACTTGCCTACCCATGGCTTCATATACCCGAAATCACTCGTAGGTAATGAATATTTATAAAGGAGAAAAAACGTGTTCAATTTATCCAATCACAATAGTTGTGATCGGCAACGGAAGTAATCGTGAAGTCCGTTGATCTAATACAATTCTGAAATTGTTTAATAGCCTCGATCTGATTAGCTGACGAATGCGCGAACACTGTTTACTCGCATTGGTTGAGGCTTCATGAATTATACAAAAATATGCTCGAGTGATTTCGGGCACATGAAACTATGGGTAGGAAAGAGCATAGCAAAATCGGAACTTGGTTTTACAACGATAGGGCTATCTATGCTGTTTGTTTACAGTTCATGGCAAATTTAAGAATCACTATGTCGGATTTTTCAGTTGTTTATATGACAGGAGAGAAAATTGTCATGTCAGTTAGTAATTGTTTTAGAGGAACCTTTAAGGAACATACTATTTGTAGGATCGTCATTGCACGCTGTAAACTTCTTATGCTATCAAAATGTCATAATATTCAAATGAAATTGCACTACTTGCAAACACCACATAATTGCCATGTATATAGCTATGAATTCAGCTTACTAAAATAAGTGTAACTTGTATAACATGGTCATTATTAACTGATGAATATTTTTTGCTTTTTGAAAACGGGTAATTTTACCTCCTGGTATGGGTCAATAGGATTTTTTGGAGTTGATTCTTTCTGTTACTGTTTGTCATAATAGTATGCAACTTCAGAGAACTTCCTGTTAAACATTTTATCTTATATATATGACCTGGAATCTAGATACCATGTAGTGCTAGATGTCAGATGTGAAAAAGTGACGGCAGAAAGGATTCCAACATCTATCAACAATTAAATCCTAGGAGAAGAACTGAGACATGATATCATTGAATGTTGTCAATGTAAATATTACGAAACCGGAAGCAATATTGCCTGACATTCTGTTGAGGTCACAGGATATGAACACTAACTATTCCGACAAAACTGTACGGAATGGAACAAACCAAAATGGTGTAATGGGTATTCATGATTCCTATGTAGAAAAATGATCGAGACTGTGTAGTTTTTCTATGTGCTTGAGAACTAAGTCATCGGTGTAACGATAATTTCTACGTTATTGTGTAGAAATTAGTAAAACGATGAGTCGGTCAACTGTAAGCATGACTTAGCCAAAGAGGATACAAGCTAAGATGGGCATGAATTGAAATGGGTCCAAGTTTACCAACATTCCACAGATATAAACACGTTGCCATACAGGTAGCAAACAACAAAGCACAAAATACAGAAATAGAAGAGAGATAGAATCTATAAAGAAATTGTGCTGTATGTATAGGAACAGAAAAAGAGCATTGAAATGCTTTGAGACAGGAAAAGAAGCTGTAAACAAATTAATAATTTACCAACCTTCTTTGAATTTCCCCTGAAGCAACCTCAATCTGTCAAATCTATTTATATAACAATTCTGTTCAATCGTGGAGTCTCAAACTGGTCGGAGAATACCAATACATTCTTTTGTTGTATCTGTTTAACTTGAAAGTGATAAAAGAATATGTATAGAAATACAATATTTTTTATTTTGAAAAATGAATAATTGCAGTTTTTGATGAAATACTTCCCATAATTTGACGTATATTCATGTTTGACATGCTTTTCGTATCGATGTAACAGCAGTGAACGGTACATGTGCTATCTCTAATTAGGGGTGTTTGTATCATGTTTTTTTTTTTTCATTTTCTGGCTAATTGTAGTGTATGTGTGTGCTAGTTTTGATTAGTATGTCTTTCAATTATATGATATGTGAATCGGAGAACTTTTTACGATATTTCATGAAGTTTAAGATTAGCCGGTCATGGGCCTTTAAACTAGACACCTACATTTAGATCTGATAAAATTTTACTTATGGTATAATATAGGCAACATTTCGATCTGATAAGATATAACTTTTGATATATTTATTCAATATTTACATCTGATAAAATATCATTTTTGGTATATTTATTCAACACTTTGATCTGATAATCATTTTTGGTATATTGATTCAACACTTTGATTTGATAATTATTTTGGTATATTTTTTCAACACTTTGATTTGATAATTATTTTTGGTATATTTATTCAACACTATGATCTGATAATCATTTTTGGTATATTTATTTAACACTTTGATCTGATAATTATTTTGGTATATTTTTTCAACACTTTGATTTGATAATTATGTTTGGTATATTTATTTAACACTTTGATCTGATAATTATTTTTGGTATATTTATTCAACACTTTGATTTGATAATTATGTTTGGTATATTGATTTAACACTTTGATCTGATAATTATTTTTGGTATATTTATTCAACACTTTGATTTGATAATTATGTTTGGTATATTGATTTAACACTTTGATTTGATAATTATTTTTGGTACATTTTATATTTAAGACAACTGTTTTATCTGATGTCACAAATGCTGACGATTTTATGGTGTACCTTCACTTCTGACAAGAGAATCACCAATATTCTGTCAGATTTTTTAAAATGGTCAAAGGGTAATCTTTTAATATAAAAATAAAAGACATTTAATGAAGTTCTGTGAAAGAGCTCAGTGTTTAAGATGTCTGACAGAGTCTTGGCATACCAGTGAGTACATATCAGTTGAACTTCATCTTTAGCATGGAATGTATTAGTATTGTAACATTCAGTGGACATAAACTGTATAAGCCTATATCAAACGCCATATATTACAATACTGTAATACAATATGTAGCAGCCAGTGGTACTCTGACAGCTAGAAACATTTTTGTGCAATTTTACTTTAGTGCTTTGAACATAGACGACCAATAACATACTAGAGTGTCTGTGTTCATGAGTCCCTCACCTATTTTATTGCACTTTCAAATTTAGCAGATTTAGTTGTGGGAAAATTGCTAAAATTAGATATGTGCTAACATGTCTTGTTTTACGGTACTGAAATGTGATCAGGTCTTTGCGACTATGTCTATTTCTAGCTGCTTTTAACATATTATCGTGAATTAAATCTATCCGACTTCAGTGACTCACAAATTATGTAGAATAAATTATCTGAGAATATAAACCTTAAAAACATTTGTCTATAAAAAGAATATACTTTCACTTGACATTTCTTCATTCATTACTGATAATTGTTATTGTTGATAAATTACAAGTAGGTCAAAGGTGACATTGAAGAATCAGATGGAAGTCTACCTTGTCGCCAGAATATACATTGTTCGTTACAGCTTTTTTTCACCTTTTTCAATTTTAACGTCAAGTTCACTTAAACAATGTTTGTGTCTGACATTTTTATACTTATCAAAAGAATTTGAAAGGTAAAAGGAACAAATTAATTCACCAACATTCCTGGGTTTTATTTTAAAACTTGTGCTTGCTGTCATTCTTAGTAACCACAGTGTTGACATTAATATTGAGGGAGTATCAACATCAATCGTGAATTTTTTTTTCTATATTTGTAATTAACAATGAGTATTGAGGTCTACTATGTACCTGATGTTTACCTGGTTTTATATGATACACCTACCTGTGTCATTATAAACAGACAGGTGATAACTTAGGTAGCAAGATCGACCCAGTGTCATTTTATCTACTTGTTCAACATTTTTCTTACAAAAAATGTAATGACGAAACTTAGCACATATTTTCTAGTTCCGGTGACTTTTCTTTGCTTTGAGATTAAATGTGTGTTACTTGACATTGATAAGATTATAGTCAGTGTTATTTCAGGCTTTATATTTCTTGTGAAAGCTTACTGGATTCAAATTCTTATAAAAGCCTTGTTGTATTGTTGTATTACATTTCACCAAGAATTTGTCTTTTATATGTTGACGTCACCGGCGAAAGGGAGTTCTTAAACATGCCGTACCTGATGTGACACAAAGTCGTCTCATCTGACTCGTAACTTTCAATTTATATGCTGACTTGCTGACATCCCCTATCAACGATAATGACCCTTATATGATGATAAGACCAAAAACATGGTAATGCCCAAAACAATGATGATGTTCCCAAAACAATGTTGATGTTCCCAAAACAGTGATGATGTTCCTAAAACAATGTTGATGTTCCCAAAATAATAATGATGTTCCCAAAACAGTGTTGATGTTCCCAAAACAGTAATGATGTTCCTAAAATAATGTTGATGTTTCCAAAACAGTAATGATGTTGATGTTCCCAAAACAGTAATGATGTTCCTAAAACAATGTTGATGTTCCCAAAATAATAATGATATTCCTAAAACAATGTTGATGTTCCCATAACAGTGTTGATGTTCCCAAAACAGTAATGATGTTCCTAAAACAATGTTGATGTTCCCAAAACAGTAATGATGTTCCTAAAACAATGTTGATGTTCCCAAAATAATAATGATGTTCCTAAAACAATGATGATGTTCCCAAAATAATAATGATGTTCCCAAAACAGTGATGATGTTCCCAAAACGTTGTTGATGTTCCCATAGCAATGTTGATGTTTCCAAAACAGTGATGATGTTCCCAAAACAACTGTACTGTTCTCATAACAGTGTTGATGTCCCCAGAACAATGATGGTATTCCCAAAACAATGGTTATGTCCTCAAAACAATCATAATGTTAACAAACCAATGATGATGTCCCTAAAACAACAGATGTGTCCCCCCCACAATGGTGATGTCCCAATAACAACAATAATGTCCCTATGATGGAGTCCACTACTTGACGCTGATATTTCTGTCTGCACAGAAATCCTGTAATGCCATACTATATTTTTTCATATTACTAAAATATTTTATTAATGAAAAAAAGTTATCAAACTGTACACAATTCAATGAACTAGTACTTATAAAAAAAAATTCTAAATTTATCGTTGGCAACTATACACTGAAATATTTAGAAAAGGCCTGCAATATAGTTGTGAAGCTGTCATTCACATTCTTAAGATGTAGTGTGCATTAATTTGAAATAAAAATTTACGAGAAAATTAACATAAAAATCTAATGAGTTAGATTTGTCATATGCTACATACATGTATTATCCCTCAGAAAAAATCTCATTCATATATTTCAATGAAAAGACTTATTTTGTGCTAATGATATTCTCTTTAATATATGTTACCTCATAAAAAAAAACATTAGCCGTTATTTTATTTGTTTTAATATTCATAAGATCAGTTATGCATGCCTTGATTTGCTCATAAATCAAGTTTTCTCTCATTTTTATTCATTGTTTACATTAGTTTTTTTAATTGTATTGTGTCAATCAAAGATATTTTGCCCTTGTGCCTAATGATAAGATATTTTGTCTTGTCTCTATTGATAAGATATTCTGTCTTGTCTCTAATGATAAGATATTCTGTCTTGTCTCTTATGATAAGATATTTTGTCTTGTCTCTAATGATAAGATATCCTGTCTTGTCTCTAATGATAAGATATTTTGTCTTGTCTCTAATGATAAGATATTCTGTCTTGTGCCTAGTAATGATAAGATATTCTGTCTTGTCTCTAATGATAAGATATTTTGTCTTATCTCTATTGATAAGATATTTTGTCTTATCTCTAATGATAAGATATTTTGTCTTGTCTCTAATGATAAGATATTCTGTCTTGTCTCTAATGATAAGATATTCTGTCTTGTGCCTAGTAATGATAAGATATTTTGTCTTGTCTTTATTGATAAGATATTTTGTCTTGTCTCTATTGATAAGATATTTTGTCTTGTCTCTAATGATAAGATATTCTGTCTTGTCTCTAATGATAAGATATTTTGTGTTGTCTCTATTGATAAGATATTTTGTCTTATCTCTAATGATAAGATATTTTGTCTTGTCTCTAATGATAAGATATTCTGTCTTGTGCCTAGTAATGATAAGATATTTTGTCTTGTCTCTAATGATAAGATATCCTGTCTTGTCTTTAATGATAAGATATTTTGTCTTGTCTCTAATGATAAGATATTCTGTCTTGTGCCTAGTAATGATAAGATATGTCTTGTCTCTATTGATAAGATATTTTGTTGCCTCTCTAATGATAAGATATTTTGTCTTATCTCTAATGATGATTTTGTCTTGTCTCTATTGATAAGATATTTTGTCTTATCTCTAATGATAAGATATTTTGTCTTGTCTCTAATGATAAGATATTCTGTCTTGTGCCTAGTAATGATAAGATATTTTGTCTTGTCTCTATTGATAAGATATTTTGTCTTGTCTCTATTGATAAGATATTTTGTCTTATCTCTATTGATAAGATATTTTGTCTTATCTCTAATGATAAGATATTCTGTCTTGTCTCTAATGATAAGATATTCTGTCTTGTGCCTAATAATGATAAGATATTTTGTCTTGTCTCTATTGATAAGATATTTTGTCTTGTCTCTAATGATAAGAGATTCTGTTTTGTCTCTAAATGATAGGATATTCTGTCTTGTGCCTAATAATGATAGGATATTTTGTCTTGTGCCTAATAATGATAGGATATTCTGTCTTGTGCCTAATAATGATAGGATATTCTGTCTTGTGCTTAATAATGATAGGATATTCTGTCTTGTGCCTAATAATAAGATATTCTGTCTCTAATGATAGGGTATCCTGTCATGTGCCTAATGATAAGATATTCTGTCTGTAATGATAGGATATTCTGTCTTGTCTTTAATGATAAGAGTCCTGTGCCTATTTTGAGTTTTTATCTGCAAATTAAAACCAAATTTGGTTTGTTGCTTATATTGCGGAAACTTAAAATTGAATTTGATTATTTTTTATATTTGACAATATTTGCTATATTTATTTGACTTTTCATCTTCAGATTAGATACATATTTTTCAATTTTAGAATTTGTTATCAAGGATTTAAATTCTAGAAGTAAAACCATCTATTATGATTGTTCTATCATTACATTGAACTTATAATCCAGAGCAAAGTGCCATATTTGGACATGTTCTCATTGTGTTAAAGTTGACCTTCAAGCGCTTGGATTATACAAATCTAAATTGACTTGTTGAAAATTTAAGTAAATTGTTTTTCTTAGTTCAAGTCATTATAAGCTTATATCATCTTCAGATTCTATTATGCAGTGATGATTTAATACAAATGATTCCTCCCTTTATTAGATCGGAAGTATTAACAAACCTCTTCATCTTCCATTTCCTGACTTAGATGATATATTACTGAAATTGACATGAGGGTGTATACGGTACATGACAAACTTAATTTTACAAAATTACTATGGCAACTGCTTGTTCTAAATATTTTATTTACTAACTATATATCTGTTACCCCAATGTGAATTCTGACTTTTTTGGAATTTTGAAATATAATTTAGAAATCTCTTTAAAAGCTACTTATTCGATACCAAATGTCTTTTAAGGAAATGGCAAATCTAAAGTTGATGGTTGGTATTGGACAAGGTCTTTGATCAACCATAAGCATGATAATCAGTAGATAGATGTGTTTTTATTGGTATGTTCATGCAGAGAGAGAGAGAGAGAGACAGACAGACAGAGAGAAAGAGAGAGAGAGGCTGGATGACTGCAAGACTAAATGAATCAAATAGAAGATTTTTGTATGGATTTTTTAGGACTCTCCCCTTCAGTCAGTGAGTTTTCTAACTTAAGGTCTTGTGAGTTCACTTGCAGAAAGAGAATTGCTTTAGCCCCCAGATAATGAAAGATTGGTGTAGGGGCAAATATATTTTGTTGTCTAAATCCTTTTATGTGTTCTGTCAAAATGACTTTAAGTTGAGGAAGAGCCACTTTGAGTTTAAAACACTTAAATGATTTATAAACAGTGAGGATTTTTACTGTATCAATTTTACAGTCGACATACAGACTGAGGTTGTAGCATTAGATACAGAAATCAACAAGATCTAAGGTTTTTGAGTACATAATTTCCTTTCAACACCATAAAGTCAATTGAGAAAGATTCAAAATGAACAGAAATACCAAATAATTAACCCTGTTGATATATCGATCAGGAGACATAATTATTATGACTGACGGTTTAAAAACATTAAAACAAGTGAATCTTTTGAGACATAGGGCATTTTTGGTCAACCCTAGCATATGATTTAAATCCAGAGTATTCCATTGAGGTAGATTCCATTAGGTTTGTTTTAAGGATGGGTGTTTTAGTTTTTATTTGTATGGATCTATTTCATAATGAGTTCTTGGTCAGAATGCAATATAATTTTCTACTAGTTTGTTTAACATTTGAATTATTTCAAGTATATATGACTCAAATAAATTTTTTATCATTTAATCTAGTATTACCTATCCTCCTCATAAAAATGAAACATATAAATGTCATTTAGGTCACATCATAACTTTTGATTGTAAAATTTCAGGAGAGTAATAAAATCTCAGACTTATTAATTCATACATTTCAAAAACTTTCAAAACCTAAAGAGAACATCCTACAGTTTTCTTTTTGATTTGAAGAAAAGATACTGTAAATCCATTTTTATTTGGGAAAATTAATTTACCCGTAATTTCATGTGAGCTTTTGCTTGTGAAGATTACTGAGATAATATTGTTATAAGATTATTGTGTAATGAAGTATGTTAATAGTAGAATAGAATGGGCATACAAAATTGCAGAAATATTATCTCGCGAATGAATTTTTAAAAATGTAGCTAAAATTTCCAGATTTGCAGTAGACCCCCCCTCCCCCCCTCCATAAAACCAGATCAGTCTTGTCTTTTACTGCTTGTGGTATTTTAAAGTGCATTTATAACTTAAACTATAAGTATTTTATAAGTAATATAGTAGATTTATGAAAATTCTGTTCACAAGTTACTGTGTAATTTAGTTCATTTTGTCTGTTGATTGAAGCATAACTGATGTGATTGATGGAAGTTATTTGGGGTGGACCAATAGTTTTAGTCATTTCATCTTGTACCCCAGATCAGACAGTCTGTGAGAGTAACCCTCGTTTGACCTCTGCTGTCACCATGACATGTGCAAATTGTAATGTTGTCTTGGTGCAGACCTGTACAAGTATCATGATGCCTTGTCTGGGTGACATTCATTAAATGGTCAGACATAGTCTCATATTACACATGTCATCAGGGATCCTAGTCATTCTACATTGCCTGATTAAATCTTAGTTAAACAGACATTAGAATTGTACCAGGCGGTACCAATGTAAATTGTCAAAAAAATGGAACATTTTCTGCTAGTCCAGTGATTTTGTTTATTGGGAGATCACACTGTCATCTTTAGCTTGGGGATATTTTGTGAAGATTCTCATCACAACAGAATGTCCCAGTTTTTAGTCATGTACTGTAGTCCTCCAGCTTTGTCTGAAGCTAGTACCTGTATGCAGTACTCTAGTTTTCGGAAAAAGACTTTAGTTTCTTATGTCTAAGTTCCATTTTGTATAAAGATTTATAATATCTACCATAGTTATGTTATGTATATTAATAATGCTTTTGTGCAATTTAACAAAAAGGTATTACATTAAAACCAATCAGCAACTAAGAATATAGATGTAAGATATTGATCAGAAAACACAAGTGTGTTTGAATAGTCAACTTGATGAAATTTTCCTTATCTGTCATCTTTACAGATGAAGCAATTTTTAGCCCCACCTCAAACAATGCATCATTGTCAAACAATATAAATTGTAATCATCAGGGTAGTATATTTAACTTGAAATAGACTGCAGAAATTGTTAGGTCAGATTTTGTACCCGTCTGAACTCTAGGAAATGTATTACTCATATTGTTATCTAGACTCGCACACACAAATATCTAAAGGGGAATATTTACTACTAACCAAATATTTAACAACTTTATTGTTGAATCAACATTTCATTAAAAACCGCAAAACTTATCTTTTTTAAATTAAATTATTATGCAAATATGTTACGCATCTCCTTCTTTTATGTGTGTGGTCAGATATATTATATATCTTGTACCGAATTTAATCCTCCGGTTCACCATCTACTTAGTAACTCTAATCATACGATTTCCGATTTTCAGA
Source organism: Atrina japonica (assembly GCA_030159075.1). Taxonomy (NCBI): domain Eukaryota; kingdom Metazoa; phylum Mollusca; class Bivalvia; order Pterioida; family Pinnidae; genus Atrina; species Atrina japonica. The sequence continues at coordinate 1,070,008 of BROG01000012.1, read as the reverse complement.
AGGGTAGATAAGTGACCCTTACTTAACCTTAAGGAAATTGTGAGTTACAAAGCAAACAAAATAATTATGTGTGGTCAAGTGCTATTATCATGATTATATGATTGAGAGATAACTTTCTGTTGTATTTGATATAGTGGTGAAGTGTTAGTCATAATTGTAATTTGACTGAATAAGACAAGATGACTTCAACCAACATCTCAACGATCTACTAACAGAACTATAAATAACCCTTTGATAAACTGTTTGATATTCACATTCAAGCTAAGTATTTATTTTGTTCAGAGCATCTGAATAAAATGTACTACTTTAAAAATAATTCATTTTCAAACTTGATAATACGAGGAAGGTATATTGTAATAAAAAACTAAGGTAGTCTATAAAAATATCTGCTTGTATTTCATCCCTATAGATGTCGCATTCTCATAAATTTCACACCAGAGGACTCTCAGACTTGAATGAACACTGATATAGGACTGACCATTAAATCTAAACCTGTTATTAAATAAGAAGATTTAAGATAAATGGAAAGAGGGGATTTTTTTTCTTCAGTACAGAATTAGGTCATATAAATTGTGTTGTAAAATCTTCAATTGACTGCATTGTATTTGTACAGTAAACTTATAATGGTCTGTCCTACCACAGTGTTTTGTTTGCTGTTTTCTAATAAACTATCATTATAGGAGTTTTATTGCTTTAGAAAATAACATTATTTAAAATTATGTCATAGTTATCAAGAATTAGTAAATAAGTGTTAACTTTACAGGTGTATACAAACCTAAAATATCCTGTGATGTACTAAAAATAAAATTGGTCGCTTTTCAGTCTTTAGTCAGGACATTTGAAATTATGATTTCTTGCATGAAAAGTATGGCAAATCATACAAAATAGTTGTACATGAAAAGTATGGCAGATCTTACAAAATAGTCACATAAAAAGTATGGCAGATCTTACAAAATAGTCACATAAAAAGTATGGCAGATCTTACAAAATAGTCACATGAAAAGTATGGCAGATCTAACAAAATAGTCACATAAAAAGTATGGCAGATCTTACAAAATAGTCACATGAAAAGTATGGCAGATCTAACAAAATAGTCACATAAAAAGTATGGCAGATCTAACAAAATAGTCACATAAAAAGTATGGCAGATCTTACAAAATAGTCACATGAAAAGTATGGAAGATCTTACAAAATAGTCACATAAAAAGTATGGAAGATCTTACAAAATAGTCACATAAAAAGTATGGAAGATCTAACAAAATAGTCACATGAAAAGTATGGCAGATCTTACAAAATAGTCACATAAAAAGTATGGAAGATCATTACAAAATAGTCACATGAAAAGTAGTTTATTGTCTATTTACACTGTATAACACAAAAATTACAAAATAGTGTCATGCAACATGTATTTAGTGATTTTGAAAAGTAATGGTTATTATTTTATACTTTATTTTAGAAGTACCTGTTGGTTGTCAGAATAGCAGATATGGTTGTTGCCGTGATGGTGTGACTGCTGCAAGTGGTCCACAGTACCAAGGTTGTCCATCTCAAAAGCCAACTGGTCGTGAGTACATGTTTTTTTTCAACTTTTCTCCTTCCTTTATATTTATCATACATAAGTGAGAAATATCATTGTTGGTAGATAGCACTGGTTAATTCTTTTGGCACTTTACCTATAGTGAACCGCTTGCATTGGTCTTTGGTTTGACTTGCCACTGGAAGGTTCCAGGTTCAATACCTGTACTCGGCATTAGAGGTGAAAGTCGCAAGTCTTTCAGATGGTAGGCCTTTCAGATGAGACTTACATGGTATGTAAAAAAAAAAAACCTTTACTACCCTAGTGTCAGTTCATACCATAAATCCAAATTTGTGGAACTTAACCCAAAGTTGGTAACATCTCTATATAAGTAAAAAATTATTGGAAAGATTGAAATCAACAGAAATACAAAACCTAGAGTGGTGGCATCTCAGTCTAAATGAACATTTCTCTGTGGTTAACAGCATTCAAATAATTTTGCTATGAATCCATGGCAACATTCTAGATATCTAGCATCTAGCCAATGTCACAATGTAGGCCAAAATGAACAAAACAAATTAAGGAAATTTATAAAATGTAAAGAAATAAAAAAAATCATTCTACAGTGTTTTGTCGTACAATAGTTACATCTTATTTCTGACTTTATTTGAAAGATTTGTCAAACATCTATGTTTACATGTAGTCTGATATTATTTGAATTATTATTAGACCGAACTGCTATTTGCATTTGCTTACTTATACAAATAATTCAAGGAAGAAGAGCAAACCTTGTCCTTTTTTTTTTCATTTTTAAAAATATTCCGCATGAAAAATTTGCAAATAAATTACTAGCGTAGTATGTGTGATTGAAGGGTTTTACCAAAATGTCCATATTCAACCATTTTTAGCAAAATGTAAGCAGTCAAAAGATTCGGGTACTTGTCAGGACTACAAAGTACTGTGGTATTACAATACTGATAAGGAGATATGCGATAGGTTCTGGTACGGAGGATGTGGAGGCAATGACAACAGGTTTTCTACAGAAAAGGACTGCATAGAGGCTTGCCAACAGAAAGAGGAAATACCTACAGTAGCTACAAAAACAACAACAACAACAACAACAGGTTGGTATGGTGTAGGAAGTATTTATGTATTGTTTATTTATATCAACATTCATGACATTTTATGAATGCATTTTAAGATATAGTCCCAGACAGAACTAGCATCTGTATAGGCCTATATGGTAGTTATCAGTGGATGATTTTGCAAAATGGCACATGCAACAATTGCTTGAAAAAAAATCAATGCTTTTAAATGCTATTAATTATATGAATTAATGAAATTTTCTCTGTGTACAAGCTCAGTATCTGATTATATGTCCTCAAGTTTGCATAGAACATTATATCTGGGTAGACTGTTGTGGAGAATACAAATATAGTGTAAAGAGAGGTCACTCCAAATATAAAACACAACTCATATTTAAATCATTGCTGTTTCTAGCTTTTAATACCTTTCACACATCTTCAATAATGTTCTAGTCTGGACTTTGTACAGAGAGAATGTTGATATCATTTTTCTCTTTCCATGAGGCTCAAGCTGACACATGACGGGATGTGTTTTCTCTGTCTGACTGTAGAACCCTGAACACTAGTTGGGATGCACATGAATTTATTGTTTTTTCCAAGAACAGTTTTTGTCACATCACAAAAATAACAGATGATTAGTTGTTTTGTATTGTCTAGTTTAATTTTCATCTACAGAAACTCAATTCTTTTCTCTTGATTAACTCTAAAAAATGTGATAGCCTAAATTAACACTATAATTATGATGTTTGTGTCCTAGGTGGAACATTCTTCATCGAACAGTCCTACACAACAGTCCTTTTAGGATTGTTTGTTTGTTTGTTGTTTAACGTCCCACTCAAGAATATTTCACTCATATGGAGACGTCACCAAATGCCGGTGAAGGGCTTCAAATTTTGGCCTATGCTCGGCACTTACGGCCATTGAGCAGTGAGGGTTCTTTAACGTGCCAACACATACTGTGACACGGGACCACGGTTTTTACTGTCTCATCCGACAGACAGGAAACCAACCTGCCGCCGGCTGGGTTCGAACTCACGACCTCACGATCAAGAGTCGAACGCGCTACCGACTAAGCCAGGCTGGCTCTCCTTTTAGGACATCACAACCTGTTTTATCATTCATTCTGTTTGTCTCATCTTTCAATGTTTGTCTTCAGTTAATTTTAGCACTACGAAGAAGCATCCTTAACATCACCCAGTTGTTTTCCCAACACCTCACTTCTAGGTAAATTTTCCATGACTCCTCGACCTTAAAACCTCCTAAAAAAATTCTGGGTATTTCTTAAGTTATTCCCAAGTAATCCTGAATTTTATAGCTTGAGTATCCACCATTTGACAATTTAACAATGATTTCTTTCTGTATGGGTATTAGTTCTTTCTGATGAGGCGCCTTTTTACTAAGCAGACGACAGCTGTTAATTTAAGAAGGGTAACCCAAAAATGATTAAAGGTTGGTTGAAATTTTAAAGAAATTGATGTACCCGGATATAAATGGAATCAATTAGGATGGATTTTTTTTTCAGCTGAAAAAATGTTAAATTTGAGCACTGACAATAAAGATCACGCCACCATTTTGCAAACTCATTCTAGGTAAAAATACTGTAGATACTTTTTGGCTACCGATTCTCACTACATAACGAAACATTCTGTCTGACTTCATCTTTCACAAAGTGAAAAGTTCTCCAAGTAATCACATGTTTATGTTTGTTGATGTTGGATAAACTTCTGTCCAAGTTATTTTTAGAATCTCTGCACAAATGCAAGAGAAGGGAAGCAAATTCTGGCAACACCGCATATGCACCCTTTTGACCTTGTCAGCACAAAATGTCCGAAGCTAATCCTATACCCAAGTGTCTTCCCCGTCATTCATGGACAAAGACTTTATCCAAGGCTTATCTTTTTAACCATATAAGATACAGTTTTGATATTTCATGTCTTATTTGTATATTCCTAATGTGATAAGAGGTTTCCAGTGGTGCATTGACTTTTGACCTTATGACCTAGATGATGCCATTTTTACATACTTTTTATTTTTTTTGTACCTTGACTATTAGCCCTTTTAAATGGAACCATGACCTAGATAATGCCATTTGACCTAATACTTTAGATAAGTCATAACTGCATAATAAGTTTAGTAGAAATACAATGCTTCTATAGTTGTGTTGTTCTCTGACAACTCAGGTTTATAGGTCAGCCTGTCAGTACTAATTTTTGCTAAGTTGCTAAATAACTTGTTTTTGCATCATAAAATGTCTCTCCAATTACAAATATGATGATGTTTAAAAGAAGTGAAAATTTACTTGAATTCCCTTTTCTGCTAATTACTGTCATACACATATGAAGTCAGTTAATAAAAGTTTCCATAGGAGTGATGAGTGGGCAGGGGAATTTCAATGTAAAGGATAAAAATCTGGTTGTCCAGTTTCAGGCTTTTCTAAGATGGGACCTCCAACCTCTTACCACTGAATTTGATACTTCCCCATCCACTCAACACACCTATGTTTGATTATCATTCCCCTACCCTTCACATTTTGTTTACACTTTCAAAATATCAGTCTGACTCATTTGAATATATATGAAATTGTGACCATGATGTCAAAGCATGTGTGAGCTGTCTTATTCCAAGAGATAGACAGTTATCTTTTGACAGATAATGACTGTTCACCGACAAGTATAGATGAACGATTTCACTGGTTACACTCGTCTGGTGTCTTCAATGTCAATCCTTGTTCACCGACAAGTATAGATGAACGATTTCACTGGTTACACTCGTCTGGTGTCTTCAATGTCAAAATAGTTATATCCTTGTTCACCGACAAGTATAGATGAACGATTTCACTGGTTAAATATGTCAAAATAGTTATATCCTTGTTCACGACGACGATTTCAGTATATGTCAAAATAGGACAAGTATAGATGAACGATTTCACTGGTTACACTCGTCTGGTGTCTTCAATGTCAAAATAGTTATATCCTTGTTCACCGACAAGTATAGATGAACAATTTCACTGGTTACACTCGTCTGGTGTCTTCAATGTCAAAATAGTTATATCACTATTAAAGATGTCAATATTGATTTAAAGTCATTTACCTGTTATGTTTGACATAAATTTTTATTACAGTCTTCAATGGTCACTGTAATCACAAACTCAAATTTGCTTGTTTCATGTCTCAACAATGGACCAAAATGCTTTTACAAGATATATGCATGTTGCATGATCCTGCTCTAGCTCTGCTCTAGCCCAACTCTAGCATTATGCTCACTGCCCTAGGTTTATGAATTACAAAACTGGCAGAAAACAAAAATTAAATCCATGTACATGACAGAGAACAAGAACTTAATTCTTGTACATCAATGTTATGAATATGTATTCATTATTTTGTTTTTATGCAAATACTAACAAAGTGTGACACAGTTATGCACAAACATTGTAACCAGACCTACAGTTCAATTCATTATTCACTTTACATATATATCTTCATGTTTGTCATAGCTTAGATACTATAAGTATTGCATGTTCAGAAATGTTTTAAATATGCATGCTCACTGTGTGATCCATGTTTCTCTATCCTGGGACTAAAAATCTCTTGAAACCTGGTCAAGAATACCAGGTAAAGTTCACCTTGTATATCATGATTACACACCTAGTTTTACTAAAATCTCTTGAACCCTGGTCAAGAATACCAGGTAAAGCTCACCTTGATTGTCATGATTATACACCTAGTTTTACTAAAAGGAAAGAAATGTGCTTGAGTGCAGAGGCATCTTCCAAAACTTGTACTACCTGTCAGAGTAGAGAATGGTTTTGTTACTCTGTATTTCTGTTTCCATTAACATATAGATACTCTATACCAAACTGGAAGGAATTGGCCCGTTGTATTCACCAAAAGGCCAAAAAGTGTTCAAATTGCATGGCACAGCAACACTTAATTAGATACAGATCACAAGCCCACATCAGAACCCTCACCTGAATGACACAGGTGACCTAAATAATGTATATAAATTGCAGGTGTTAGAGAGGAATATAAGCCCGGTAAATGTCCACCTGTAAATACGGCAAGTAACGCCACCTGTAGGGCTGAATGTGATTCTGATTATGAGTGTTCTGGCCATCAGAAGTGCTGTGTCAATGGTTGTAATAGAAAATGCATCAATCCAGGTGAGACCCATAATCCTTTTCAGCCCAAATAACAAAAATGTTTTTGTGTGTAAATAGCCCAACAAACCCTGAAACATTTTATTTTTCAGCAAGTCCTACCCATTAAAGTACACACAAGTCACTCGAGTGACATGTAATCTATTGCCATCTGTCACATTGTAGGTGTCTATCATACAGGGCTCTCAGTGACCCGAGGGTACACGAATTTGACGCACAAGATTTTTCTGGGACGCGTCAATGTTTCAACCCCGAGTCCTGCAGGACGCTCAAGATTTTGACTTGGACGTTTACACCTTTTAATCAATCCCAAAATTGCTTGTTGATTGTTTAATTGACCCGTCCTTACCTGCGCATCCTCGTAATCACTGGTCATAAAACAACATGCAGGTAGTTAGTTACCTGTACCCCCGCTTATGAAAACATGTGTAGGGTGCTAGTTTACTCGTTTTATAATATTGTTTGTTGAACATCACGCTAAAGAAATATACCAAATTAAGCATAACTGCAGATCATTTAATCCCCCTATCAACATCCATGGACAATGAATCATTGCTTATAATCCTTTAATTATTAGATTTGAAACTCCGAAAGTCTCACCACGCAATGACATGTCAGATGAAGAGCTGACCACATCAGTCCCCTTTTATCATTCAATTACAAAGTACACCTCGTTTTATGGTTATCAAAACTAATGTTTAAAACAAAAATTGCATCAACGAGATACAAAATAAAAGTATTCAATGTCTTTTAAATATATCAGAATGAAAGATAATGTGGGTTTGATATCCTTTACCACATCCATGGCTAAAGCAAATCACGATGAATGTTTGGTGCTTATATCAACAAAGAAAACAAGTTTATCAGCAAGTCTTGTCTCTTAAATATTTTGATAATTCTTGTTCAGGAATTTTAATGCAACATTTGCTTTTTTTAGGGTTGGAAAATAGGATTGGCAAGTTATTAACCTGATTGTGATTTTTAATTTGTTAGCACCCTATCCATTTAAAAAAAATACCATGGAATAGAACTTCTAATATTAAGACCCTGCATTACAAAATTAATAATTCATATTAGAATAGAAAGATGGAATCTAATAGATATGAACAAAATAGATAGATAAAAGTTAAAGTAAATGAATGGACAACCATAAAAATAGATTTTGGCGATAGACTTTGAATAAGTGGACTTCTCATTTTCTGGATGGGACTCCCCAGAATTTGACCTCGGGTCACAGGGACTCTACAAAAGTTTGCTCTACTGAGAGCCCTGTATCTTGTATAGACATTATCTCAAAATCTATTGGAACAATAAAAATTGTCCATTTTTGCACCTTTGGTTTAGGTTTCCAATTTTTGTGCCTTTAATTTTGAATTCCAATTTTTGTATGTTTAGGTTAGGATTTCAATTTTTGCACCTTTAGTTTAGGATTCCAATTTTTGTGCCTTTAAGGATTTCAATTTTTGCACCTTTAGTTTAGGATTCCAATTTTTGTGCCTTTAATTTTGGATTCCAATTTTTATACATTTAGGTTAGGATTCCAGTAGATAAAGTTGAACCTCAGGTAATAATAATGTCATCTTAGTCTGCTGTTCTGTAGTAAATTTAGAATATTGAAATTAAAATAAATTGAATTCCTACCTACCTTTCCACTTTTAGATACCTGGACCAGGGCACAACAGACAAATGTTGTTTGTTTTGTTTTTTATGGTGACATTGCTTTGAACTAACTTTAGGGCTACAGTACTGTTTCAAATTTTGTCAAAGTATTTGAAACTTTGTTCTCAAGAGGATTGATCCAGTTTTGTTGTTAATCACTTAAGTACAGCTATAGCCCCATTTGACAGACTTACATGGATCATATAGTGAAATGCAATGAAAATGTAAATCATTTCCCTGGACTTGTACCCATTAACTGGATACATATGTCAGGTGTCAGGTCTCAACCTTAAATGGTAAAAGGAAGCTTTATAGATCAACCATCTTTATAATTTCTTCTTCTTTGTTTTATTGACAAGATCCAAAATATTTATTACTCAAGGCTAATAATTTCTCTTGGAATTTTCTACTAATCAGATTTCAGACCTTTTTTCAGATTTAAGTAAAATTAACCAATTTGAGGAAATTTTTAAATTGTTTTAATTCTAACTATTTGTTGACTTGATTAAATGAAAGTCCAGTTGTATTTATATCATATTATTTGTTTTAATGCATTGCTTCACAGTTTGTTCATACAGCATTTTTCAGTTTCTTGTTATTATGATTTTTGTTGTTGTTGTTGTTGTTACTTATTCATTTGTTTTTTTTACTTATGGATTGTCCCAAAATAACCCAAACTGCTCAATCATGGACTGCCCCCAAAATAACTCAAACCACTTGACCATGGACTACTCCCAAAATAACTCAAACCACTTGACCATGGACTGCCCCCAAAGTAACCAAAATAACTCAAACTATTTGACCATAGACTTCCTGCAAAATAACCAAAATAATTCAAACTATTTGACCATGGACTGTCCCAAAATAACTCAAACCACTTCCTCATGGACTGTCCCCCAAATGTTACAAACCATTTGACCATGAACTGCCTCTAAATTAACACAAATCACTTGACCATGGACTGTCATGAAAATAACCCAAACTACTTTAACCATGGACCTTCATCTACTTTTCAGTGAAAGAACCAGAAAGGGCTAACAAACAAGGAAAATGTCCGGTTGTCCCTGCTGGCACAGTTGGGATATGTGTTGAGGAATGTTCAAATGACTATAGTTGTGATGGGGCACAAAAATGTTGTTCTAATGGGTGTGGTCATACATGTCAGGACCCTGCAGATGAAACCAGTAAGTTAGATGACCAGTTTGTAATTTAGGATAGACTCTGGTCAATTCTTTGTACATTAGTCCTCCCATAATAGATATAGTGATTCAAGCTATATATCGAAATATACTTTTCACCACTTTTCAGAACTCAAATATTATAGTTCGAAGAATATGTCTAGCATTGGAAATTTTGATATCCAAGGAAATCTGGAAACAAAATTCCTGTTTTGATTGAGAGGTTCTTTTTCATTGACTGTCAGGTTGTAACATGTGTAAGGTCAAAGGTTATTTTTGTTTTACTTATTTCAGTTGATAAATTGAACATTTGAACATTTCTGTTTCAATAGCTCTTTGCCATCCTGGCTGCCTCAAATACAAATGCAATTTTAAATACAATGTAATCAATCATAATTATTTAATTATTATATTATGAAAAATGATAAATTAAATTTTCATAAATTCTGTGAATAAGCACCTTAACATCCAAGATGGTTTTGTAATGTTGAGAACTGATTATGCATATAATCACCATTTTTGGACTATGTATACAATACTTCTGTGTTTATGGACAGTACCCATCATGTAGTTCTCATCTAGAAAAAATTGGAATCTTGTATATTTTTAAGAGTTGCTATGGCTACTTGCTTAGATTAATATTATTCATTAGCTTATATTTGTATTGTAATTTTTTCAGGACCAACAGAACCAGAGATTGGGTCCGTATGCGCATTAGAGCAGGAGAGAGGGTCTTGTATAGATTACTCGGTTCTGTGGTACTACAATAAAGGAATCGGAAAGTGTAAACGATTTTGGTATGGCGGTTGTGATGGCAATGGTAACAGATTTGCCACTGAAGACGATTGTCTTGCCAAATGTAGCAGACCAATCAAGCCAGAAGGTTTGTACAGTGGGAGGACATTAATATTCTAAAATGTCCACCAACGGGTTTCTGTAATTAAACAAATAAAATTAAATCAATGACACATCTTTAGTTAGAGTAATATTTTAAGGAAACACTTTAGAGTATTCTAAATATTTGCGAGTGTTTGAGGTCAAAGTTCAGGGCAGTATTCCAGTTGCTTTGTGACATTTTGTGGTACTTGATGACAATATAGCATTGGATGACATCATAATTTGTTTGATCAATGAAACACTAGTTCAGGCACAACAGCACTGTAGAATTTACTTATTGTCGATCACTTAATTAACCACAATGTATAATTAACTAATTACCATTATTAACATCGGATGCAGTGAAATAAATTCAAAATTTAATTTGATGTATATGGTAGTGTGAATAAAATGATAAATTTTTAATTTATTCTATTTTATTTCAGAATGTGCTTCAGTTTAATCAACTTATTACTTATGTACTAAACAGCTTTGAACTAAAAAGTAAACAAAATACTTGCAGCCTTTTAATACAAAAGGTCATAACCTCTTAATTGATTATTTCAAATAAACTCAAATCTATGTGCCGAGAAATGCATTCTGAATTGAAGAAGAATAAGATTTAATTTAAAATTGATTTTATTCACAATTGTATATACATAAATTAGTCATCACTTCCAAGTTCAAAGATTGGGAGTGATAGTTTTTTCACCTGAAAGATTATGACTGTGACTGAAAAAAAGTTAACAGAAACATGAGATAGATTTGTCAAAATGTGAATTTTAGAATTTTGATGTGACTCTCCTTATCCTCTTCACTGTTCGTGTAACGATTAGGGTCATGTTTGTCATTTTATAGGGATTCACATTTAGTTAATCATACCAAGTTACTATATTAACCCAAATGCACAGACATAATCAAATATATATAATTGATGTCTTTTACAGATAAATATGTAACTTTTCACCTTTCATTTAGATGCTTGCACATTGCCAAGTGTCACAGGCCGTTGTCGGGCTTCTTTTAAACGTTGGTATTTCGATGCACGAATTCAGCAGTGCCGCACATTTATTTACGGTGGTTGTGGTGGTAATTCCAACAGGTTCAATACAAGAGCGGAATGCGAAAAGAACTGCTTACGATCAGGTGACACAGATTCACAAATTCTACGAACTATGTCATATGTCAATATATTGCATATCATGTGTCATAGTTGTTGCATGTCAATATGTTGCATGTCATTAGTGTCTTATGTCACATATAAGTAGGTTGCATATCATGTGTCCCTACTGTCACATTTCAATATGTGACATGTCATGTGTCATATGTCAGTATGTAGTATGGCATGTTCCCTTAGTGTCACATGTCAATATGTGGCATGGCATGTTCCCTTAGTGTCACATGTCAATATGTGGCATGGCATGTTCCCTTAGTGTCACATGTCAATATGTGGCATGGCATGTTCCCTTAGTGCATGGCATGTTCCCTTAGTGTCACATGTCAATATCTGGCATGGCAGGTTCCCTTAGTGTCACATGTCAATATGTGATGTGTCATAAGTGTCATATGTCAATATGTTGTATGGCATGTTCCCTTAGTGTCACATGTCAATATGTGACATGTCATGTGTCATAAGTGTCACATGGCAATATGTTGTATGGCATGTTCCTTTAGTGTCACATGTCAATATGTGACATGTCATGTGTCATAAGTGTCACATGTCAATATGTTGTATGGCATGTTCCCTTAGTGTCACATGTCAATATGTGGCATGCCATGTGCCCTTAGTGTCACATGTCAATATGTGGCAAGTCATGAAATCATATTCTGTATATTGGGACATATTGGAGATCACATTTCTTGAGACACAAAATTTGTGAGAAGTTACCTGTCTCTAACGTTGTGAGGCTTCATGTATTGAGAAACCAAGGTTTGATGCTGGTAACCAAGGTAACCAAGATTTGATGCTGGAAACCACTCCTTTTATATCTGACATTTGATAAACAATTGCTTATTAACAAATGGAATTTTCCTGGAATATATTCACATATACTAATTAATCCACCTGCTATTGATTGTAATATACCACAAATACTGTCCTGGTTTCACATTATATGTACTACATGTTTGTTGTTTTTTGTGTTTGATGTTTGTGCTTTAGCAATTGAATGCCCACTCTAAATGTTACATCTCTCTCTCTCTCTCTCTCTCTCTCTCTCTCTCTCTCTCTCTCTCTCTCTCTCTCTGAATTGATTGAAGTTTAATTGATTGATTGGCATGGAAATATGAAATAAACATTATATAGAAGTCTCCTGGTCTCATCCCCAGTCTTTATAATATGAGATAGTTTTAGATATATTTTAAGCAGTCAAGATCCCCACCAATTATGTATATATTCCTATTTGTCATATCAAGATGATTTGAATAATATGTCCCCAGGAGTCATCCCCAGTTGCTAATGCTAAGATATCTTCCTGTTTGACATGTCTAGATGATATAAATCATATATAGGATCAGTCCCTCGGGCCCACCCCCATTCCTTCCAGTTGAGAATATTGTCATTCCTTTTACCTGGAAAATGTTCCAACATTTTGTAAATGATTGAGATCCCCACATGCAAACCATATATTTCCTGCAAGATGAATCAAATGATGCATGGGGGAGTTAACAGGGGTTTAAACCTATGAAAACATTGTTTGGGAGACTTTGTAACAACACCCTATAATGATCATTTCTTGTTGTCGTTACGATTTGAGTTTCATTGATTAAGTCCTAGGTTAGTGTGATTAGTGTAATTATATGATTTTAGGCAATTTTTTTCTCTAGGAACACTATTTTAAAACATTTGTGTATTTTTCAGCTGCAAGTACAAGAATAACAAATTTCCACACTGAAAAGGTTACATCTAATGAAATAATGTTGGCATGGGAACCGCCACAGAGGAACCAAGTTCAAAATTACAAGGTAATCTTATCTCAATTTTACAGTAGCTCGTTATTTTCAAAGACACATATATTTGTTTGAAAAATAAGAGGATTTAAATATAAAGTGTATTTTAAATATCTTGGAACACCAACATAGAAATCTTCAGATTTAGTTCCACAAATCTAGATCTGTGATAGGAGTATTCAGAAAACCCAAGATGGTAAATATAAACGAACTGCAGAGCCGGCCTGGCTCAGTTGGTAGCATGCTCAACTCTTTGATCGTGAGTTAGAGTCCAGCAGGCAGCAGGTCAGATTCCTGTCTTTTTGATGAGAAAGTAAAAACTGAGCTCCTGTATCACAGAAGGTGTTGGCATGTTTTAACACATATCCATCTGACTTCATTACTGCCAGTAAATGGCATGGGATTGAATTGCACCATCATGTATTCCACACTAAAATTATTTTGAGATGTCTCTTTAACAAAACTGTTCACCAGTGGTCTTGGTCTCCCCACTGAAGTTATGAGCTGTCAGTTTGATTTCTACAATAAAAAATTGATGTCATTTGACCAAGTTTCATTACTGCAAATTTTGTTTTTGTCAGTTGGAGTACATGGGGGTCAAATACTTCAGGGACAGTACTAAACAGGAACCACTGCAGGAAGTGGTACTGTCCGGGAAATCAACAAACTACAAAATGAATAATTTAATGGATGCTGCTGAATATACAATCAACTTAATGCCAATGTTCCCGGGAAGCAATGGTCCCAAGGAAAGTTTGGTTGCAAGAACGAATCCAATAGGTATGAAATATTTGTAAAATTCTACCGGATTATCAAGTAAACATGTCTTTTACTGTGAGTGATGCCAAAAGCAATATAATGTCTATTTCTTTAAAAAAGCATGAACTTTTTGTACTGACATATGCATTTGAAAGTTGTAGGGACTGAACCAGAGATTATTTGATCTTGGAAATTTTTTGTTCCATATACCCTGGGGCTCTGTGGGGGGACCAAACCCTAGAAATGCAATATAATGTCCTCTAACACCATCAACATTTTATAGGCATAACCACTACAGTGACATCTAGCGGCCAGAATACAGGGTATCAGTTAGCCCATAGGCGACAGTTAAAGTTTCTTCTGACATAGTGAGAAAATGTTGAACTTTAAGTGTCTTGTTACTAATGTATCATCACTGTGGAAAGAACAGATAATTAGCCTAGAGTTAGGAATTTCATGGATAAGACCCATAAAAGACTCTTGATTTATCTGTTATAATCGTCTATCTGAGTAATGGTTAACAACCTATATTTATGAAATATTTGTAAAAATCTTTTGGACATTTTATTACCATGTTGTCATTATGGAAGAGATGGTGTTATTGTCTACAACATATGAAATCAGTAATCTGCTTGTCCAGCTCAATTCAGTGATTCAGTCATCCAAGTTCTTTACAAAATTCCTTGTACCAATTTAAACCTTACAGTGTTTTTTTTTTTTTTAAAAAGAAGGGACTGTTCCTAGCCCCTGTGCCAGGGTATCTATAGGTAGATAGGGCTGGGCATCATGTGACCAGTCATTCTGGTCTGTTGGTCTTTTGTATACTTGGTGTTTGTGAGTGTCATACCCAACATAATTTGTAAGAGTATTAAAATCATGTCATCTGTAGTAATGTCAAAATGTCATTGGTAATCATTTCATATGTAAGCATGTTCTTTTTCTGTGCTTGCAGAGACGACTGTTTTATGCAGCAATTCAGGCTATGGCTGTTGTCCAGATGGCGTCACATCTGCTGAAGGACCAAATAATAAGGGATGTGCCGATGCCTGCCAGGTAAACTATATATCATTGGATATTTATTGAAAACTTTTATCATTTAAACATATGCCAGTAAAGTTATGATGAAACTGATTGCCTCTTTCTTAAGTCATCTGACCCATACATTGTAACTTATTACACAACTGTTCTTTCGCTGTTCTCAAAGGGGGAGAGAAAGGTTAACAACCTGTTTGTGTTTTTGTCTTGCCATGTGTGGTGCTATTTTTCTGATGGCTTGCCTGCCTCAAAAGCATTTAAACGTTAATTTTTGGTTACCAGCTTGAGTTTAGTTATAGGTGCTATTTGAATATACTGGGGATGGCTACAAGTTTAATGACTTTTTCAAACTTTTTTGCATTTAGCTCCAACGTTTTTTTTTGGGGGGGGGGGGGTTGCTCCAATGTTAAGTTTTTGTTACCAGCTTGCTGTTTATAGTTAATATTTGGTCTGGTGCTAGCATTGAGGAAAAAATCTTGCGCGTATTTGTCCTGAGGATATACCTTGGGTATAATTTAAAAAAATCTATCATCTGGGCATGTTCAGCATTGATGCGTTGTGAAGTTTTCACCTGGAATATCGTCCATTTTTTTTCGAAATCGGCTGTTCCCTTTTTTTTTTTCGCATACTTTTTCATCGGAATCGTATCCATTATCTTTTTTTTTTCGGGGGGGGGGGGAGCACATTTTCAATGTTTGAATCAAGTTTTTGTTATTTCACACTATGCCCTGTAAACCAACAGTTGAAAAGAAATATATCGGTGCCATTCTAAATTTAGTATATATCTTGGTTCCCGTTATTCCTGGGGGTATCACCACATGCATAGTCGATATAGTGATACCGGCAGTTTGATAGTGGGCGACTAGGTTGCTTGATAGTATTTAATACGATGGCAGCAGACGTTCCATTAGGTTAGATAGTGTTTAGGTTCAGTGCTTATGGATGTTCATTAGGTCTTTGGAGGAGGAGCATATGCCTCACCCCCTTAAATTTATTGTTTTATGTTTTTCTTGATAACCATTCACACGTCTACGGTTAAACCATATATATTCTTGTTTGTTATGGTCATGGATAGACACATTTATTAGTGTATAATAGGGTCCTTATGGGGGGGTTCTGACCCCCACCCCACTGAAATTAATATTTTTATTTATAACTTAAATAACCGTTTACATCCCCACACTTAAACTATATATATTATTTATTGTTATAGGGAAAAGTATCAAGTGATGTATTGGGCTATGCCCCACCCTCTGAAATATATATTTTGACTTATATCTTGAAATACATTTACATCCCTGATCCTACACTTATTAATACTGCATGTTACAGGTATACTTTGCAACATTTAATATCAAAGCGGTGACCCGTGAAACATAATTTACACGTAATTCTTGTTAACAGATGACTTACATATCTCACTCAAGTTAGACATACACTTTTTATTAAGGATCTTTTATAAGTTTGATTAATGAATGAACTTTGGCTGCTACAAACTTGACAAAATTTCAACCTTTATGAACAAATAAGGGGAAAGAATTGGCAAACTATTATTATCCCCGGGAATGTTTAGCAGCCGGAAAAGAATTGGCAAGCCATTTTTATCTCCGGGGAATGTTTCAGCAGCGGGGAAAGAATTAACTGCCACACCAGAATGCGGATATCATCACCTATTTGTAAGTATACTCTTAGAAATATAGACCTAAGTTTAAAACTTGTGTCAGTATGATGGGGATCATTTCTGCAATTTTACAAAACTGTAACATTTAAATTTGACATTTTATGTTAGATATATTTAATCTCTGTATGTTCTAATTTCTTGAATTTTAGGCAACTGATTTCGGATGTTGCGATGATGGAGAAACGGCTGCTACAGGTGTGTGTGTGTGCGCGATGTTATCTGTTTTTATCTGTACTCATCTGACATTTTTTCTAGTTCTAAAAGCTTAACTTCTATTGTTATGCCACCCAAGCCTTATCTAGTGCTGAAATCTTATGTTAAATATATATATATCATTTAATATACCATTTAAATTTCTTCTTCTTTTACCAAATACTGAAGACTAATTTTTCTAAACCAGTACTGAAACTCACTTTTCTTGCCTTGCCTAAGTCAGTACTGAAATCTCACTTTTCTTGCCTAAACAAGTAATGAAACCTCACTTTCTTTCTTTTTCTTCTTTTTTCTTTCTTCTTTCTTCTCTTTCCCTTCTTTCTTTCTCTTTCCTACTAAAGCCTAAGTACAGTACTAAAGCCTAACAGTTTCTTGCCTAAACCAGTACTGAAACCTCGCTTTTCTTTCCTAAACCAGTACTGAAACCTCACTAATACAGTACTGAAACCTCACTTTTCTTTCCTAAACCAGTACTGAAACCTCACTTTTCTTGCCTAATACAGTACTGAAACCTCACTTTCTTGCCTAATACAGTACTGAAACCTCACTTTCTTGCCTAATACAGTAACTTGCCTAATACAGTAAGCCTAATACAACTGAAACTATTACTGAAACCTCACTTTTCTTGCCTAAACCTCACCTTTTCTTGCAAGTACTGAAACCTCAACATAAACCAGTACTGTGCCTCATAGGTTCAAGTCCCACTGGAACCCAAGCCAGTTATATGAGACATTTGCCAGTTTACTTGCAGATAGCGGGTGGCATTTTTCTGGGTACATTGTAACCAGAATTTCTCCTCAACCATTACAAACTGGCCAACACAATATAACTCAAAATATTTGCTCCTGGCTGAAGAGACATATTTTCACCATTTTAGTACATAGCAAAGGTCTAAATGCTTGGCTGTTTACCTCCTTTATATAGATTTAAAATTCTTATCAGAATATAAACCAATTCTAAACCAAATAATACTGACATCTTTGGATGGGCGTATAAAAACTGATGTATATCATCCTATAAAGTGTAATCTATTTATCTTGATAGAATATTTCATCCCTATAATCTATTTATCTTGATAGAATATTTCATCCCTATAATGGCGACAGACTTACTATGTGCATTCTTGTCTTTTACAGGTCCTAACCAGGAAGGCTGTGATCTAGGATCAGGGGATGATGACAATTTCTGTGAGCAGTCAGTTTTTGGATGTTGTCCAGATGGAACCACACCAGCACAAGGTGCTAACCAGGAAGGATGTGGTATTGTTGTCACAAGCAGTAGTAAGTAACATGGCTTTCATCCATGTTTATTTAGAACCACTTGTATTGATCATTGATATGCATGACTTGTTGTTTATAAAGAGTCATTTGTATAATGAACAGTGATACACATGACTTCATCACTGTTGACCTCCACCACATAATGTCAGTGCCACGGCTACAACCATAACTCAAAAGGTCAAGGTCACATTTTGTGTAAGATGTTCACTACAGTGATTCTCTATGGAAACATGAAACATATATAGCCTTGACATATTTAATTTTGATATTTCAAATTTTGGAATTATAAATTTTGATATTTGTAAACATATATTTTATGTTAAAAGTGCAACATTTTGATTTTCAGCATATACCTGAAAACTGGGTTTCTTAATAAGAATATAAGTTCAAGTAAACATGCAATTTTAGTCCTACACATAGATATTTAGCATAATAACTGTCAGATTTTGTCTTACATTTGATAAATGTTTCAATAATTTTGCATTTCGGTGATACCAGTTTTCACCTCTTAAGACTTACTAAAATTGCCAAATCATATGTTGATAAGTCTGTTCACCCTGTTGTTTCTAGCCATTGGTAACAAAGCGTGTGGCCTAAAACCTGAAAGAGGAAGATGCACAGACTACGTTGTCAGGTGGTTTTACAATAGCACTGAAGCAAGATGTGATAGATTCTGGTATGGTGGTTGTGATGGTAATCAAAACAAATATGAAACGGAGGCTGAGTGTACTGAGACTTGCATCAATTCTGGTATAACAGTTAAACCTCCAGGTAATGATAACATATATTGCTTTATTTTTCACTTTAAATGATCATCAATGAAAGATAAATATTATCTAAAATAAGGAAGAAAAACATGTTATGGTTATTTCATTATGAACTTTTTTGAATATTTTGACAATTGCCATATTTTGCTTATGTGATTTCATTTGATTTTTTTGATTGATTTTGTTTTTTTAATTTTTGCAAATTAAAATGAATTTTGAAGTACATGTACTCTGCTAACCCAGGGGTCTTGATAAGTGCATTCAGAATTAGATATTGAACTATGATGAAAGCCTTTTGTAATCAATGAAAATTATACCTTTTCATCCTATTTGTTTTCTTGTAAGTATCAAATAGCTGTTATCCATATATCTGAAAACTGTTGCTATGGTGCAAACATAGGACCACAGATTTATTGGCTCAAACCAAATTCCACACAATTAACCCTTCCCATCCCCAGCTCTCAAGAAATATATTTCTAAAAGTAAAGATATGGATAAGACTGTGAAATACAAAATATTTTGTCATTCAGTCTAGAATATTATTTGCAGTTACAACACCAGTATGTGAGCAGCCAAAAATTGTTGGCCCATGTAGAGCAGCACTTACCCGATACTATTATAATGGTCGAAACTGTGAGATGTTTTTATATGGTGGTTGTCAAGGCAACCAAAACAATTTCGAAACAGAGGAAGAATGTGGAAGAAGATGTTCTAATGCCATAGATATTGACAATGTAGATGAAACTATAGGTAATATATTTCTTCTGTGTCAAATTTAACATAATGTGTTAGATATATGTTATGATCGGTAATATTTGAATCAACTTCTGGGTAACAGGAAGTGCTGTTTAGAATATGGTAGAGATCCAGGACTTACCAGGAAGATTACAGTCAATGGAAGTGAAGCTTTTCAGGTTCCCATCCCCTATGATACAATTGCTCCTCGTTAAAATGTTTAGAATGAAATTAATTATATCTATTGCATCCAATACAATGTTAAATATATGCTATAGTTAGTTAAGTGATTGTGTTGACCATTTCAAAGCAAAACCAGTGTTTGTATTGCCTTTTGAAGCAAAGCAAATGCTAGAACCTGAATGCTTGTCAATTGTATATTAACCATTTCGGAGCGATGCAAAAGCCACAACCCAAATGCTAGTCAATTAAGTGTTTGTATTGACCATTTCAAAGCAACACCATAGCCACAGCCTAAATGCTAGTCAATTAAGTGTTTGTATTGACCATTTTAAAGTGACTTCAAAGCCACAACCCAAAATGCTAGTCATTTAAGTGTTTGTATTGACCATTTTAAAGTGACTTCAAAGCCACAACCCAAATGCTAGTCATTTAAGTGTTTGTATTGACCATTTCAAAGTGACTCCAAAGCCACAGCCCAAATGCTAGTCAATTAAGTGTTTGTATTGACCATTTCAAAGTGACTCCAAAGCCACAAACCAAATGCTAGTCAATTAAGTGTTTTTATTGACCATTTCAAAGTGACTCCAAAGCCACAACCCAAATGCTAGTCAATTAAGTGTTTGTATTGACCATTTCAAAGTGACTCCAAAGTCACAACCCAAGTGTTTGTACCACCCAAAGCCACAACCCAAATGCTAGTCAATTAAGTGTTTGTATTGACCATTTCAGAGTGACACCAAAGCCACAACCTAAATGCTAGACAATTAAGCGTTTGTATTGACCATTTCAAAGTGACACCAAAGCCACAACCCAAATGCTAGTCAATTAAGTGTTTGTATTGACCATTTCAAAGTGGCGCCACAACCCAAATGCTAGACAATTAAGCGTTTGTATTGACCATTTCAAAGTGAAGCCAAAGTCATAATCCAAATGCTAGACAATTAAGCGTTTGTATTGACCATTTCAAAGCGACACCAAAGTCATAATCCAAATGCTAGACAATTTAGTGTTTGTATTGACCATTTCAAAGCGACACCAAAGTCATAATCCAAATGCTAGACAATTAAGTGTTTGTATTGACCATTTCAAAGTGACGCCAAAGTCATAATCCAAATGCTAGTCAATTAAGTGTTTATATTGACCATTTCAAAGTGGCGCCAAAGTCATAATCCAAATGCTAGACAATTAAGTGTTTGTATTGACCATTTCAGAGTGAAACCAAAGCTAGAACTGGAATGCCAGATCTAACCTAGTCAATGGTTCATAATTAGGTGACCCATTTGTATGCCCTGGAACAACAAACAGAATGTTTTGTTCTATCGTTGCTATTGATTACATTTTCACAGTTCACAGATACTCATTTGTATGTTAGTAAAAAACAAAAACAAACAATAACGGGGGAGGGACGCTTATAGGGACAGGGGTGCTTAATGGATCAAATACGGTAGTTGCTAAACAGTCTCTGAAATATACATACATGTAAAGTATTGTTGATGGGGATGGTCTTTGAAAGTGATTGTTTAAATATGTGTAACTTTCTATATACATTTTATCACGTAAAATTGATATCTACATACAAAATGTGTACATGAGGTCTTAACCCCTGACTCAGAGTTTTGTAAATACATCGTGTGACTACTGAGACGCTAACTCCCCCTTTTGTTACTGTTGTAACCAGTGATGTAACTAGCAGTAAAACTTGAATAACTTGAATGAAAATAGTAATAACTGAATAGAGTTTATAGTTGTGATATTTTCTAGTATTTATATTTCAAAATATATGGTGAGATTTGACAGTTTATAGTGATATTTGACAGTTTATAATGAGATTTGATGATTTATTTTAGTGACAACTTTTAGTGATATGTGTCAATTTATAGTGGTAATTTGACAACTTATAGCAACAATGTGTCAGCTTATAGTTGTAATCTGTCAGCTTAAAAGTGTTAATGTCTCAGCTTAAAAGTGGTAATGTGTCAGCTTTTAAGTTGTAATGTGTCAGCTTACAAGTGGTAATGTGTCAGCTTTTAAGTTGTAATGTGTCAGTTTTTAAGTTGTAATGTGTCAGCTTTTAAGTTGTAATGTGTCAGTTTTTAAGTGGTAATTGTAATGTGTCAGCTTACAAGTGGTAATGTGTCAGCTTTTAAGTTGTAATGTGTCAATTTTTAAGTTGTAATGTGTCAGTTTTTAATTGTTAAGCTTTTAAGTTGTAATGTGTCAGCTTGTGTAAGTGTTTTAAGTTGTAATGTGTCAGCTTTTAAGTTGTAATGTGTCAGCTTTTAAGTTGTAATGTTTCAGCTTTTAAGTTGTAATGTGTCAGTTTTTAAGTGGTAATGTGTCAGTTTTTAAGTTGTAATGTGTCAGTTTTTAAGTTGTAATGTTGTAAGTGTCATGTGTTTTTTAAGTAATGGTAGTTTGTGTGTCAGTTTTTAAGTGGTAATGTGTCAGTTTTTAAGTTGTAATGTGTCAGCTTTTAAGTTGTAATGTGTCAGTTTTTAAGTTGTAATGTGTCAGTTTTTAAGTTGTAATGTGTCAGCTTACAAGTGGTAATGTGTCAGTTTTTAAGTTGTAATGTGTCAGCTTTTAAGTTGTAATGTGTTGGCTTTTAAGTTGTAATGTGTCAGTTTTTAAGTTGTAATGTGTCAGTTTTTAAGTGGTATTTAAGTGGTAATGTGTCAGCTTTTAAGTTGTAATGTGTCAGCTTTTAAGTTGTAATGTGTCAGTTTTTAAGTTGTAATGTGTCAGCTTTTAAGCTTACAAGTGGTAATGTGTCAGCTTACAAGTGGTAATGTGTCAGTTTTTAAGTTGTAATGTGTTAGCTTACAAGTGGTAATATGTCAGCTTTTAAGTTGTAATGTGTCAGTTTTTAAGTTGTAATGTGTCAGCTTACAAGTGGTAATGTGTCACCTTATAGTGGTAATGTGTCAGTGTATAGTGGTAATCTGACATTTTATAGTGGTAATCTGACATTCAGCTTACAAGTTTTGTCATGTGAGAGTGTTATAGCAGAATTGTGATAGTGTAATGTGTCACACAAGTGGTAATTCTTACTGAATCGCAGTGTATAGTGGTTCTGACAGTTTATATGGTAATCTGACAGTTAATTGTATGTGGTGACAGTGGTTTTACATTTTTACTGAATCGACAGTTTTATATTATGAAGGGTAGGTCAGTGGTTTTACATAAGGGTAGTCCCTGGTTACATGTGGTATGTTATCACATTTGACAGTTGATCGTTATACCATGTGACAGTTTATTGTAGGTGACAGTTTATTGTAGGTGACAGTGGTTTTACATTTAGTGACAGTTTTTACAGAAGGGGAGTCCCTGGTAACACATGGTATGTTATAACATTTGACAGTTGATCGTTAATCCATGTGACAGTTTTTACTAGGACAGTGGTTTTACATTTTGTGACAGTTTTTACATAAGGGGAGTCCCTGCTTACACGTAATATGTTATCACATTTGACAGTTGATCGTTATAGCATGTGACAGTTTTTTGTAGGTGACAGTTTATTGTAGGTGACAGTGGTTTTACATTTAGTGACAGTTTTTACAGAAGGAGAGTCCCTGGTAACACATGGTATGTTATAACATTTGACAGTTGATCGTTAATCCATGTGACAGTTTTTACTAGGACAGTGGTTTTACATTTAGTGACAGTTTTTACATAAGGGGAATCCCTGGTTACATGTGATATATTCTCATATTTGACAGTTTAATTTTGAAACATAAAGCATTTACACCTGTAAAATTTTATTTATTTAAATTCTAACAGCTTCATCAACAGGTATGATGGCCTTATATAGTCTTTTTCTATCATTTTAGTTAAATTTTCCAATTTTGCAACATCATGGATTCTTAGCCCATGTTACTTTTTGTGTTGTATCCCAGATTTGTATGTTTAAAATATGTGTTTTACATTTTCAACATTCATGGGGGCATAATAAAAGTGGGTTTAGGGTCAATTCCATGAATTCTGTTAGTTGAATGGTAATAAAGGGGGAATAAAAAGAACAGCATGATTAGGCTACCTGTATATATTGATTATGTGGAAAGGTTTCCAGCTTACCTGGCTAACAGATCCAGATGAAAAGTTTATGGGCAAATTCATATATTTTTGACATTCTAAAAGCCATTGTAAAATTGCCCTTATTTTTAAGAATTACTGTCAAGTTGGAGTAGAAGTTTGTTGCATATAGTAGAATGCAGTATTTCTAGTTTGTATGCATGTATGTTAGATTTGAAGCTAAAGCTTGTCATTTTTGGCTGTCATGATATATGTAGTGATTTTGTGTTGTATTTGACCCTGTGACTTGAGATTTGAATGTTATTCTCTTGTCAATGTAGATGCTTGCTTACAACCCCCAGAACAGGGACGATGTAAGGCAAGGAAGCTTCGTTGGTTCTTCAACAAGGCAACGGGTAGTTGTCAACAGTTTGTTTATGGTGGTTGCCGAGGCAACAACAATAGGTTTTATACAAAACCAGAATGTGAACAAAGATGTTTAAGCTATACTTTGACCACACAAGCAAACAAAGGGAAGCCTATAGGTAAAAACCTGGCCTCGCAATTATATCTAGCTATCATAGCTGTTTATATAATCTGGTACCAACAGGCTAGAGTATAACTTCTGAACTTTGTACATATCCAAATAATCACATTTGCTTACTGCTCATTCTGCTGTTTTCCAACATACGGGCCTGGGCTTGGGCAATAATGTGGTATAAGCCTAGGCTTGGGCAATAATGTGGTATAAGCCTAGGCTTGGGCAATAATGTGGTATAAGCCTCGGCTTGGGCAATAATGTGGTATAAGCCTAGGTTTGAGCAACAATACAGTATGAGTCTAGGCTTGGGCAATAATGTGGTATAAGCCTAGGTTTGAGCAACAATGCAGTATGAGTCTAGGTTTGGGCAATAATGTGGTATAAGCCTAGGTTTGAGCAACAATGCAGTATGAGTCTGGGCTTGGGCAATAATGCAGTATGAGTCTAGGCTTGGGCAATGATATAGTAGGAGACTAGGTTTGTACAATAATATAGTACGAACATAGGCTTGGGCAATAATGTGGTATAAGCCTAGGTTTGGGCAATAATGCAGTATGAGTCTGGGCTTGGGCAATAATGTGGTATAAGCCTAGGTTTGAGCAACAATGCAGTATGAGTCTAGGCTTGGGCAATAATGTAGTATAAGCCTAGGTTTGGGCAATAATGCAGTATGAGTCTGGGCTTGGGCAATAATGCAGTATGAGTCTAGGCTTGGGCAATGATATAGTAAGAGACTAGGTTTGTGCAATAATATAGTACGAACATAGGCTTGGGCAATAATGTGGTATGGGCCTAGGCTTGGGCAATAATATAGTACAAGACTAGGCATGGGCAATAATATAGTACAAGACTAGGCATGGGCAATAATATAGTACAAGACTAGGCATGGGCAATAATATAGTACAAGCCTAGACTTGGGCAATAATGTAGAACAAGCCTAGACTTGGGCAATAATGTAGAACAAGCCTAGACTTGGTCAGTATTGTAATATGAGCCAGGGATTGGGTACTAATGTTGTATGGGCCCGGGTTTGGCAAGCTTTTCACTGTATATCTGGAAACATAAGCCTTTTGCCCACCATCAAGCTTTTGAAGCACTGAACATGGTTTTCTACTATATATATATCTGATAAATTTGAATATTGTCACAATGTTGCACATTTGTTGACAAACTTGTTTACATGATATTTTTACTGTTGCATGTTTTAGAATGCTGTTACTCTATAGCTTTTTACGACATTGCATTTTTCTTCTTTTTTTCTTTCTCTGGTAGCAGCTTGATATGTCATAATTTTACTACATCATATGAACAGGAAAATATGCATTAGCGGCAAACACTGCTAAAGATTCTAAATGCCTGTGCATGTTTATTCTTATTCTTATTTTCATAGAAATAATATGATGAATTAAAGAATTATATGTTTTAATGCTAATGACTTAATTAATCCTGTTTACCCAATAAAGTACAGAGTGGTCATGCTAATATTGTTGTTACTAAAAGGTATTGAATATAAATTAAATCTCGTACAGGGTGGAATTCTAATAGTGTCAGGACTATTTACTAAACCAGAAATCTTACCTGTAAACATTGTGTCAGGACTATTTACTGAACCAGAAATCTCACCTGTAAACATTGTATCAGGACTATTTACTGGACCAGTAGACTCACCTGTAAACATTGTATCAGGACTATTTACTGGACCAGTAGACTCACCTGTAAACATTGTGTCAGGACTATTTACTGGACCAGTAGACTCATCTGTAAACATTGTGTCAGGACTACTTACTGAAGCAGTAGACTCACCTGTAAACATTGTGTCAGGACTATTTACTGAACCAGTAGACTCACCTGTAAACATTGTGTCAGGACTATTTACTGAACCAGTAGACTCACCTGTAAACATTGTGTCAGGACTATTTACTGAATCAATAGACTCACCTGTAAACATTGTGTCAGGACTATTTACTGGACCAGTAGACTCACCTGTAAACATTGTGTCAGGACTACTTACTGAATCAATAGACTCACCTGTAAACATTGTGTCAGGACTATTTACTGAATCAATAGACTCACCTGTAAACATTGTGTCAGGACTATTTACTGGACCAGTAGACTCACCTGTAAACATTGTGTCAGGACTATTTACTGGACCAGTAGACTCACCTGTAAACATTGTGTCAGGACTATTTACTGAACCAGTAGACTAACCTGTAAACATTGTGTCAGGACTATTTACTGAACCAGTAGACTCACCTGTAAACATTGTGTCAGGACTATTTACTGAACCAGTAGACTCACCTGTAAACATTGTGTCAGGACTATTTACTGGACCAGTAGACTCACCTGTAAACATTGTGTCAGGACTATTTACTGGACCAGTAGACTCACCTGTAAACATTGTGTCAGGACTATTTACTGGACCAGTAGACTCACCTGTAAACATTGTGTCAGGACTACTTACCAGACTGAATTAAACTTGTTACAACAGTTTTTTGTAATTCCGTTTAGCATTTAAATTCTGACAGCCAAAATCGAAGTTACTAAACCTGAAAAAATATTGAAATATTAATTTAGACCTATAATCATGTATTATTTGATTGAAAACATTTAATACAGCACACAAACTTCATTTATGTTGTCTCTATTGACCAAACAGATACCTGCTCTCAGTCAATGGATACTGGACCATGTCTGGAACATCATCCCAGGTGGTACTATGATTCCTCTCGTAGAGATTGTGTAGAGTTTGATTATGGAGGATGTGAGGGCAATGACAACAATTTCGTTGACAGAGACAGCTGTCTTAGGAAATGTGGTGCTGGAGGAATTGACAAACCTTTAGATAAAGAAGGTAGGTCCCATATCCTGTCAGCTGATCAAGCATTCCTGTTATTTCATATCTCAATAAATACAGGTTTAATATATTATGATCAAGTACATCCAGATTTTAGATACACACCTTTAGATCCATTCCTCTGTTTATCAGCATCATGTACATCCAGGTTTAGAGACTCACCTTTAGATCCATTCCACTGTTTCATAGCATTATGTACATCAAAGTTCAGAGACACCCCTTTAGATCAATTCCTCTGTTTATCAGCATTACGTACATCCAAGTTTTAGAAACACACCTTTAGATCTATTCCACTGTTTATCAGCATCATGTACATCCAGGTTTAGAAACACCCCTTTAAATCCATTTCACTGTATATTCTTATTATAATAACATCTATTCACACATGGATTTATCTGCTAAATCAAGGTGTGACTTGCCAGGGTAATTGTCAATGTTGAGTTTTGTCAGCATAAGAAGTCAAGAGTCTCTCAGAGTAGACTAAGAATTGTGGTTTCATGTTATATTTAATCATTTTCACTTAAGAAACTGAAAAAAACTCCCTACAATATCAAAGGTCTACATCATGGGTATAATCTTATAACATTTCAACTAATTCCAGAGTTCATGAGGGCAAGTTTAACTTCAAATTATAAACAGGCCTCAGTTTTAACTATATACATGTAGTGAGACTTCTTGATTCTGTATAATTGAGGACTTTCAAAGATTCTAAATTTAAAAAATTACCTTGTCCCCAATGAAAGCTCTAATTTTCAGTTGCATTTCAAAGTAACCGACAGTCCATGAGCTGACAATGTCTGTCCGTGGAGACCTCTTTATATTGTAAGCATTTACAATTCAGTTTTCCAAATAAATGTTGCCAATATGACCGGCCCCACTCTAAATAAAGGGTTAGGTCCCAGAAGTCAACATTTTTCATTAAAACAGTCTTTGTGACCAGGTGGTGTTTATACACAGGTGGTCAATAAAGCAGGTTTTACTGTATTACCATCATGTATCTACTTACACCAACAGATGATATAATATATATCCTACAGCACTGTTTTGTATTTTTTATGCACCTGAGGTCCAAGATCAGGGCCCAGCACCATCAGACTTGAAAATTTACCCAGGTCTGAGAATACACTCAAATTGGGCTGCTTAGCCGATCAAATTTCAGATTATCTTTTGTTTAGTGAAGGATTTAGACTTTAGTAATTCCTTAAGTTTATAGTGCCAGGCCTGGGACATGTATTGGGATTTGGTCTGTTCATTTGTCTTTTTTGTAACATTTTTGTTGACCAACAAATAACTTTAGCTTCTTCCTTCAACTTTAAAGCACTTTTTGTATGGTATATTAACCCTTTCAACCCTACAGACCACAATAGACTGGTCTAAGACAATAGAAAAGAGGTGTCCATATAGTTACTTAGGGGTCCAAGGGTTTAGAAGATCTCTGAGGAGTCTGATGATGATGACCAACATTTGACTGTATGTTTTTTCTTCTGCAGACGAAGATATCTGCCGTATGACAGAGAAGGAAGGGAAACAGTGCGACACTGGCGTTGATGGTTCCATTCAGAGATGGTTTTATGATTACAGCGATGGTGTTTGTAAACAGTTCACTTTCAATGGTTGTGATGGAAACAAAAATAACTTCGCAACACAGGCCGAGTGTGAATCTTACTGCAGTAGAGATTGTAAGTAGTATCATATTGGACAGACATTTTAGTGCACAAAAATTAGGTGCACATTTTAAGCAGATGCCTTTTATATGCCAACAATTACAGCATCATCATGTTGGACAAACATTTCAGTACTTTGCTAATCAGCCTTTTGCAAAAGGCCCATAGCACCTGTTTTCAGACTTTTCCATTATGATTTCACAATCAGATGGCCTGTCAAACATTTATGTGATTATGACTTCACAATCAGATGGCCTGTCAAACATCTATGTGATTATGACTTCACAATCAAATAATGTCAAATAGCACACATGGGGAGTTATGTGTCAGATATTTGGTGATAGTTAAATTCTGCTCACGGAAATTCTTTTAGAATAATAAAACAATTTTACCCCTTAATTTCAACAAATAAAAGAAATAATCATACATCTAACTATAGGATGCATCCATTTACCAGACAAATTGATACACATATATAGCGTACTTATAGTAACAAATGTTCCTACCTTATATGTAACTTCTCTTCTATATCATCTAACATACACATACAACTGTCTTTTACAGATGTTTGTAAACCATTTGTATATCCCCCCTTCCAATGCTTGGCCTACCTCAGGAGATTCAGGTATGACCCAGTTAAAAAAGATTGCACAGAGTTCATCTATGGAGGATGCGGTGGAAATTCAAATAATTTCGCAAATTTAAATAGCTGTTTGAAAAAATGTGCACCAGAAAAACTGGTAGTTATTCCAGATCCTGCAACAGCACCACCTAGTTCATGGAAAGGTTTGTTAGTTTTTATCTCCTAAACACTTATAAACATTTTGTTTTTATATCTAGCAAATTTCAAGTTAATCAGGTAGTCATAGATTTTAACAAAGTTCCAACTTATATATGATGACCCCTGAGTCAGTTCTGTAGATAGTGTATTGACTTTGATGACCCCTGAGTCAGTTCTGTAGATAGTGTATTGACTTTGATGACCCCTGAGTCAGTTCTGTAAATAGTGCTGTGACTTTGATACCTTGAGTCAGTTCTGTAGATAATGCATTGACTTTGATGACCCCTGAGTCAGTTCTGTAGATAGTGTATTGACTTTGATGACCCCTGAGTCAGTTCTGTAAATAGTGCTGTGACTTTGATACCTTGAGTCAGTTCTGTAGATAGTGTATTGACTTTGATGACCCCTGAGTCAGTTCTGTAGATAGTGTATTGACTTTGATGACCCCTGAGTCAGTTCTGTAGATAGTGTATTGACTTTGATGACCCTTGAGTCAGTTCTGTAAATAGTGCTGTGACTGATGACTCCCTGAGTCAGTTCTGTAGATAATGCATTGACTTTGATGACTCCTGAAATAGTTCTATATATAATGTGTGAATGGTGAATTTGATGACTCCTGAGTCAGTTCTGTAGATAGTGTATTGACTTTGATGACCCCTGAGTCAGTTCTGTAGATAGTGTATTGACTTTGATGACTCCTGAAATAGTTCTATATATAATGTGTGAATGGTGAATTTGATGACTCCTGAGTCAGTTCTGTAAATAGCACATTGATTTTGATGACTATCTAGTTGGTTCTTGCGATAGTGTGGTGACTTTGGTAAGTTATCAGAT
This sequence comes from Atrina japonica, assembly GCA_030159075.1. Classification (NCBI taxonomy): domain Eukaryota; kingdom Metazoa; phylum Mollusca; class Bivalvia; order Pterioida; family Pinnidae; genus Atrina; species Atrina japonica. The sequence goes on along the minus strand of BROG01000012.1, from coordinate 1,039,251 downwards.
AATTTAGCCTCTTGCTGACATAAATTCCAAGAGTTACATGATCTATGACATTTTCAGATATCTGTAACATGCCTGCAGAGACTGGACCCTGCAGAGCAAGCTTTGTAAAGTATTATCACAACAAAGACACATTGAAATGTGAGCAGTTCACCTACGGAGGATGTGGGGGTAATCAGAATCAATTTGAGACAAAAGAACAATGCCAGCAATATTGTGGTGAAAGTGAGACCATCGTAGACAGTGGTGGCAGTGGTGAAATTGATGATGGTAAGCTACCACCCTGTAATATAGTGAACACACCCTAAAGACATTTTTTTTTAATAAAACTTAGAATTAAGGTCTTTAAAAGGGCCAATTTTAAAGACCACATTTCAATGGAAAATGGGTTGGTCTCTCAAGACATTTCAAGGTCATTTAGGACTCCTGTGTGTATGATTGCTATCAAAATATAAATGCTTCAACAAGCTTGCTATCAAAATATAAATGCTTCAACAAGCTTATCTAAACATTTACTTTACTGTTGCTCTTTACCTTTGAATTGTTATACCACTAGAGTACAGACTGTAAAGGATAATTTGTAGCATTGTTGTCAAGGTTACCAAATTTAAATCTTCTGTCAGACTTTACTGAAACTTTAAACAACTGTGGATCTTAACCTGGAAATCAATGGTTGATGACCTTGACCAATGTCAAATTACAAAGCTTACTTATTCTTTGTTGCTTTTGTGAATAAAATGCTGTGTGCTACCTTGTAATACTTTATTGTAATTTGCGCTGTTATGACTACTGTAATTATAGTTTACTAATTTTTTATTTCAAGCTTACTGTCGTTTGCCAAAAGAACTTGGAAATTGTCTATATTCCATTCCTGCTTGGTATTACGACTACACTACTGGAACTTGTCAACAATTTATCTATAGTGGTTGTGGCGGCAATGAGAATAGATTTACATCTAAAGACACTTGTGAAATCTCGTGTAAATCAGACAGTAAGTGAAAGTCTTATAGATAATAGCAGTACTTGTCTGTATTTGTCTGTATAGAGGGGCCATTGTGGTCAAGGGGTTAGCAATATTTGTCTGTATAGAGGGGTCATTGTGGTCAAGGGGTTAGCAATATTTGTCTGTATAGAGGGGTCATTGTGGTCAAGGGGTTAGCAATATTTGTCTCTATAGAGATTGTGGTCAAGGGGTCATTTTGGTCAAGAGGGGTTAGCAAGGGGTTATATTTGTCTCTATAGAGGGGCCATTGTGGTCAAGGGGTTAGCAATATTTGTCTCAAGGGGTTAGCAATATTTGTCTGTATAGAGCCATTGTGGGGGGTCATTTGTGGTCAAGGGTTAGCAATATTTGTCTCTATAGAGGGGTCATTGTGGTCAAGGGGTTAGCAATATTTGCAATATTTGTCTGTATAGAGCAGCCATTGTGTCTGTATAGAGCAGCCATTGTGGTCAAGGGGTTAGCAATATTTGTCTGTATAGAGCAGCCATTGTGGTCAAGGGGTTAGCAATATTTGTCTGTATAGATTGTGGTCAAGGGGTTCATTGTGGTCAAGGGTTAGCAATATTTGTCTGTATAGAGGGGTCATTGTGGTCAAGGGGTTAGCAATATATTTGTCTGTAATAGATTTGCAGCCATTGTGGTCAAGGGTCAATATTTGTCTGTATAGAGGGTTAGCAATATTTGTCTGTATAGAGCACCATTGTAGAGGGGTCAAGGGGTTTAGCAATAGGGGTCATTTGTCTGTATATTTGTCTCTATAGAGGGGTCATTGTGGTCAAGGGGTTAGCAATATTTTGTCTGTATAGAGGGGTCATTGTGGTCAAGGGGTTCAAGGGTATTAGCAATATTTTTGTATAGAGGGGCCATTGAGGTTAAGGGGGGGCCATTGTGGTCAAGGGGTTAGCAATATTTGTCTGTATAGAGGGGTCATTGTGGTCAAGGGGTTAGCAATATTTGTATAGAGGGGCCATTGTGGTCAAGGGGTTAGCAATATTTGTCTGTATAGAGGGGTCATTGTGGTCAAGGGGTTAGCAATATTTGTCTCTATAGAGGGGCCATTGAGGTTAAGGGGTTAGCAATATTTGTCTCTATAGAGGGGTCATTGTGGTCAAGGGGTTAGCAATATTTGTCTGTATAGAGGGGTCATTGTGGTCAAGGGGTTAGCAATATTTGTCTCTATAGAGGGGTCATTGTGGTTAAGGGGTTAGCAATATTTGTCTGTATAGAGGGGTCATTGAGGTTAAGGGGTTAGCAATATTTGTCTCTATAGAGGGGTCATTGTGGTCAAGGGGTTAGCAATATTTGTCTCTATAGAGGGGTCATTGTGGTCAAGGGGTTAGCAATATTTGTATAGTTAAGGGTTTAGGGGTCATTGAGGGGTCAAGGGGTTAGCTGTATTTGTCTGTATAAGGTATAGAGGGGTCATTGTGGTTAAGGGTTTAGTCTGTAAGGGGTTAGGGCAATATTTGTCTGTATAAAGGTATGTGGTGGGGTCATTGTGATTAGAGGGGCTGTTGGGTTTAGCAATATTTGTCTGTATAGGAGGGAGTCATTGAGGTTAAGGGGTTAGCAATATTTGTCTCTATAGAGGGGTCATTGTGGTCAAGGGGTTAGCAAAGGGGTTAGGGGTCATTGTGGCAATATTTGTCTATAGTGTGGTAAGGGGTTCATTTGTAGAGGGGGTTAAGGGGTTAGCAATATTTGTCTCTATAGAGTGGTCATTGCAATATTTGGTTAAGCAGGGTTAGCAATATTTGTCTCTATGTGGTCAGGGGTTCATTGTAGAGGGGTTAAGGGGTTAGCAATATTTGTCTGTATAGAGGGGTCATTGTGGTCAAGGGGTTAGCAATATTTGTCTCTATAGAGGGGCCATTGTGTATTCATTGTGGTTAAGGGGTTAGCAATATTTGTCTGTATAGAGGGGTTTAGCTGTATTTGTATAGAGGGTCTGTATATATTTGGTATAGAGGGGCTGTTGTGGTTAAGGGGGGTTAGCTTGTATATTTGTCTGTATAGAGGGTAAGGGGTTAGCATAGTCTCTATAGAGGGGTCATTGTGGTTAAGGGGTTAGCAATATTTGTCTGTATAAGGTATAGAGGGGTCATTGTGGTCAAGAGGTTAGGGGTTAGCAATATTTGTCTGTAGAGGGGTCATTGAGGTTAAGGGGTATAGAGGGGTCATTGTGGTCAAGGGGTTAGCAATATTTGTCTGTATAGAGGGGTCATTGTGGTTAAGGGGTTAGCAATATTTGTCTGTATAGAGGGGTCATTGTGGTCAAGGGGTTAGCAATATTTGTCTCTATAGAGGGGTCATTGTGGTCAAGGGGTTAGCAATATTTGTCTCTATAGAGGGGTCATTGTGGTCAAGGGGTTAGCAATATTTGTCTGTATAGAGGGGCCATTGTGGTTAAGGGGTTAGGCTCAGGGGTCATTGTGGTTAAGGGTTTAGCTGTATTTGTCTGTATAAGGTATAGAGGGGTCATTGTGGTTAAGGGTTTAGCTGTATTTGTCTGTATAAGGTATAGAGGGGCTGTTGTGGTTAAGGGGTTAGCTGTATTTGTCTGTATAAGGTATAGAGGGGTCATTGTGGTTAAGGGTTTAGCTGTATTTGTCTGTATAAGGTATAGAGGGGCTGTTGTGGTTAAGGGGTTAGCTGTATTTGTGTCAAGGGGTTAGCAATATTTGTATAGAGGGTATCATTGTGGTCAGTTAGGGCTGTGGGCCATTGTGGTTAAGGGTTTAGCTGTATTTGTCTGTATAAGGTATAGAGGGGCTGTTGTGGTTAAGGGGTTAGCTGTAGATTTGTCTGTATTTGTCTGTATAAGGTATAGAGTTAAGGGGGTTAGCTGTATTTGTCAGGTTGAGGGGTTAAGGGTTTAGCTGTATTTGTCTGTATAAGGTATAGAGGGGCTGTTGTGGTTAAGGGTTTAGCTGTATTTGTCTGTATAAGGTATAGAGGGGCTGTTGTGGTTAAGGGGTTAGCTGTATTTGTCTGTATAAAGTTTAGAGGGGCCACTGTGGTCAAGAGATTAACAGTATTTTTCTGTAAAAAATATGGAGTGGCCATTGTGGACAATGGGTTAACAACATTTGTCTTTAAATGGGTACAGAGTTCCCACTGTGGTCAGTGGGTTAGCAATATTTGTCTTCAATGGGTATAAAGCGGCCACTGGTCAAGGTGTTAGCAAAATTTGTATTTTTAAAAAAGGGTATAGAGAGGACATCTGTGGTCAAGGGTTTAGCAATACATGTCTTTAAAAGAGTATTAAAGGACCACTTTGGTAGGCTTAGCAATATTTGTCTTTAAAAAGGTATTGTGAATTGTGTAGCGTCATACTTTGATATTCATTATAATTTTTATTTTTGGGGGGTTTTCTTTCTGTTTTCAGGTGCTACGACAGTTATGGCAACAACAAAAATGACAACAACAACACCCACAACAACAACTAGTTCATCAATATCTTCAGATAAAGCTGTGTGTTACCTGCCATTGGCAGAAGGTAACTGTAAAAAGTATACAGCCAGGTATTATTATGACATGTCTATCAAAGACTGCAAGCCATTTTGGTATACAGGATGTGACGGCAATGCTAACAACTTTGAGACAGGACAACAATGTCGAGATAGATGTTGGAGCGGTGACAATGTCATCCCACCAGTTTACACTCCTGCACCACCTAAGACCACTCAAACCACAGTTGTTATTACAAGTAAGATTTTCTATCTCAGTTTAAAATGATTGTGTTTGGAGAGAATTTGTGTGTCATAAAAAAGTACAAAATATATTAGAGCAAAATATATATTGGTAAATGTAAGTGTGCTTGGTCTTCATTTCTTACATTATATCTGTTTTTCTTAAGAGACCATATGAGGGAGGATATAAAAAATGTTAAATATTTCAGTTGTACTCTTAATGCAGTTACCCAACATTCAGACTTCAAAGATCTTGAGAATGTACCCTGAAGGTGAATGTTTACATCATCATGTACATGTTTATTTGTTGCTAAATATAGCACATGCTCTAATTGATCACTTAATTCACTTGTTTCATTTGTTCTTATATGACACAAGGATTTGTGCAAAAGTCACTAAATAATACAAACATTTGTTCCATGTTAGAACAGATAAAACAATAAAAGTCATTTCAAAATTTTGGAAGTAAAAATTATGGCCATTAGTCAAGTGAGGCAGGTACTTTTTTAAATTGGGTCATTAATTCTTGAAAATATATAGCTTGGATTTCATTTAGGACGTAACAAAGGACGGGGAGTTGCTAAATATATTGAGTCTTCAAAGCAAGTTAGACTGTAATGTGATAGTTTGCTTTTGTTTGCTGTGTTTTGGGGCCTGCTTCTCTGTAAACTCTTACACATCGTGTAGTGCTCAAGTCTCCAATATTGAATATTGAATGATTTAACTAAAACTATAATGCCAAAGGACTTAGAATTAATATATATCATGAATTATAAACAGTCTTCTTAAATTAATCATTCACCTTGTTAATTGATGTTGTCAAACATTTTCATAATTTCTGTCAGCATAAAATGATCAACAGGACATTACACAAACTTGAGGTTAACTTTTGCTATTTTGATACTTTCCATAGTTTTTGTATGGTGTTGTTGTGTTCATATCTGATTATTTTTGATTATTTAAAATGTCTTATATCTTTCATTGTATATCTTGTGATGTTTGCAGATTTTGATGTTTGTAACGAGAGGAGTGACAGAGGAAGTTGTACAGACTATGCCGTAAAGTGGTATTTTGACACAGAAGAACAGAGATGTAAACGATTCTGGTACGGGGGATGTGATGGTAATGCTAACAACTTTAACAATGAAACTGAGTGTCAGGAAACATGTGTATATAGAGTTCGCCCACAACCAGGTAAATCCCTTCACATAGTTACTACCAATAGCATACAATATTCAAGGAACAGAACTCTTACCTTCCCTAGCATAGATACATACTCGGGTCTATGTATTTATTGTGTTTATGTATAAATATATATTTACTTTTATAAGTCAGTTTTCATGTTAACACTACAGACATATTTACCCTATTTAACATTTTCACTTTGTAGACTCACTGCTAAAATGAATTGATTTTTTTAATTTTCAGAATTTACTTAACACAAAACTAAAGACTGGGTTTGGCAAAATGCTTTTCAAATAAGCTGCTCAGATTAACTACCAATACATTTTATTGAATCTTATCTTTCATCCATAAAATTTCCCAGAAAAGTTGTACATCAGTTATGAATTGATTGCATGGGATGCTTGCTCAGTTTATTTTAATTAACATCATTCATCAACTCATCAACCCTTGAAACAATTATGGAATCTTCTGTAAATCAGTGACTTAGACCAGTTCAAATGTGTCTTTAGGGGTGAATGAGTTAGTCAGATGAATTAATTTATTTTGCTTTGTTTGACCTTCACATATCAGACCATGTCTAATTATGACAAATATATACCTTTCAGGAACCACACAAACACCGGTCCGTGACTGTCGACTTTCAAGGTATGGCTGTTGTCCTGACAACAGGACACCAGCTGTAGACAGATACTTTAGCAATTGTATCAGTAAGTTTAAATTTTGTTGGTTCACCGTGTAGTAGTTATTTTTTTAGCTCACCTTAATTACTTTAAGGAGAGAACATGCTTCTCTCCATCATGTACATACATTTGAGAAGATTGGTTGAGTTTGGTGCATGTACAAGTACAGTGAAACTTGTATATATAACATACAACTTCCATAGGGATACAAAAAACAGTCTTTATAGGGAGGTGTTCTTTATATAGAGTCTGCTTGTACACAAATGGTACTATTGGGGATAGTAAAACAAAAAGTCTTTATGACCAGGTGGTCTTTATACACAGGTGGTTGCTTAACCAGGTTTTACTATATATTTAATGATTCTATTCACATACATCCCATGCTTCAGATGCTAGATTTTTATTGTATTTTTCTTCTGTAAAAATGACCCTGTTTTGGAACTTAGTCTATTTTCATTGTTTTGGCTTAGAAGATTGGATGAGGTCAGTTCAGTGTTGTGATGTACGCTAAAAATGTTGCTTTTAGATCATCCTTGTATTTGATTGGTTGAGAACAATTTTATTTGGGGATTAAAATGTTGCTTTTAGATCAGCCTTGTATTTGATCGGTTGAGGGCAATTTTATTTGGGGATTAAAATGTTGCTTTGAGGTCAGCCTTGTATTTGATTGGTTGAGGGCAATTTTATTTGGGGACTAAAATGTTGCTTTGAGGTCAGTCTTGTATTTGATTGGTTGAGGGCAATTTCATTTGAAGATTAAAAATGTTGCTTTGAGGTCAGCCTTGTATTTGATTGGTTGAGGGCAATTTAATTTAGGGATGCAAAAATGTTGCTGTTAAGTGGAATTTGCATTTGCGTAACTACTACATATCACACAAGACTTCAAGATGACAAATTAATTATTCACAAATATATTTCTTTAAGGAACAACACAATCACCGGTCCGTGACTGCCGACGTTCAGCATATGGCTGTTGTCCCGACAACAAAACTCCAGCTGTAGACAGATACTTTAGCAATTGTAACAGTAAGTTTGATTTTTTTTAATTCACAATGTAATATTTGCTTTTTGAAATAATGCAATGAATTATATTTTTTCGGTTAATAGAATGTAAATTATTCAATTACTGTAAAGTCATTATTGTCATTGAGGATTTGATTTTATGGTGAAATATTTTCCTGTAAGTGATGGACAATTGGATCATCTCAGAATCAATGAAACTCAAAAATGAAATTCATTTTTGAAGTTAAAAACCATAAAACTTTAAAGCCACTAAAATCAATGATTTTACAGTACATGTACATGTATTTCCCCCAAAAAATACAGAAAATGGGAAAATGGAATTTTAAGAGATTCTTGTGAACAAGCATCTGTTATTGTTTTGATGTATTATTTCAGTTAAGACTGATGGTGAGGGTAGTGACACTTTAGTGAATGGAGAATACACAAATATCGTAGAACAACCGGGACGTGCTGTCACAATCGACTGTCTAGCCTACAAATCTAGAAATTATGAGGGCACTGTGTCTTGGTATAGGGATGGGTATGTATAATTCTGTAGACATTTCTCTTTAAAAATATAGTGACTGTTCATTTGTCAAGCACTTGACATCAAAAGCCATACTAAAAACCAAGGTCTAAGTCATAGTAAGAGTGGTACATCAAAGAGCTCATTGCAATGGCAGCAGTCCATAGCATGCATAGCACGGCCTGGGTGGCCTCTATGGCCAAGTCGTTGGAGTATCACGCTTTAAACCTAACTTGAATGATTACATTACTCTCTTCCAGTCAAAGTTCCTCCAGTTGGCTTGAACACGTTATGCAGTAGAAATCCTTCAGCTGCCCAGTGAATCAGGTGACCAATTAGAGACGTTCAATATATGATTCTGCTGAGTTTGGATTTCCGTTTCAAACTATAGGATAATTCTAGGATAAATAAATGTTCAAAAAAACAAAGAAAATATATTGAACATATACTGGAAATGTATGATAAATTTACGATAAATCACAACTTTCTGTTACCAGTAATTTGGAAAGAAAACTCGTGTTGGGAAGTAGTCAATGCAACATCACAAAATTCTAAGGTAAATTACTATGGTGTCACAATCTGGCACAGTAAAAAATTCTTCCGGTTGAAGCAATCTGATTGTGTATGCATTCAGGTGTTAATGTAGTGAAGGAAGTGATTGAAATATAACGACTAGATTATTTGAGTTAGCTTCATGAAGTATGTCACTTTTAGTCAGCTCAGGGATCAAAGCCCACTGAAACCTTAGCTGACTTTATGAGAAAGTTTGTCACTTTACTTGGAAGGCCAATGGTTCTTCACTATTTAAAGTTAGCATCTACCATATAACTGAAAAAATTTTAAGTCACCATGGTACAAAACACCATATAACTGATAAAATTTAAGTCACCATCATGCAAAACACCATATAACTGAAAATTGTTAAGTCACTGTGGTGCAAAATGCCATATAACTGAAAAATTGTTAAGTCACCGTGGTGTACAAACAAAATTCCATAGCATGGGTCAAAATTTCTGTCACTTCACCTATAGTTGGTAACATCCCCATATAAGTGAAAAATTATTGATGGGATTTATTAACCCTTCATTCATTTTATTACTTAACCCTTCATTCATTTTGTTACTTAACCCTTCCTTAATTTTACAACTTAACCTTTTTTTCTTTTTATTACTCAACCCTTCCTTCATTTTATTGATCGAATTGTGAAACAAAATCTGGCTTGTGAAATGGCGATGTCCGTCCGTCTATCTGTCTGTCTGCATCAACAATTTGGTTTAGCTCTTGCGTTTAGGTCAGTTATGGGAAGACCATAGATGATATCTCTTTGAAACTTCACATGTAGATAGACCTTGATTAGTACTATCCATCACAATTTTTGTTTTTGAATTTTGGGTGAGGGATCAAAATAATAATGGGGTGGACTGTCTGCATCAACAATTTAGTTTAGCTCTTGCATTTTGGTCCATTGTGGGAAGACCATAGATGATATCTCTTTGAAACTTCACATGTAGATAGACCTTGATGAGAACTAATCCATCACAACCTTTGTTTTTGAATTTGGGTGGGGGATCGAGGTAATAATGGGGGTGGACTGTGTCAACAATTTGGTTTAGCTCTTGCCTTTAGGTCTATTGTGGGAAGTTCATAGATGATATCTCTTTGAAGCTTGACATGTTGATTGACTTTGATGAGAACAATCCTTCACAACCTTTGTTTTTGAATTTGGAAGGTGGATCAAAACGTAATGAGGGGTGGAGTTTTGGTTTACATATGTACTATGGGAACCTTTGGGGGATTTTTAATATTTCATTATAACTTGAACATAGTACAGTTTAAAACAATTAAACAATATATTTATTTATTGACTTTGGGTGATGGACAGTCATCATCAACAATTTTGTTTAGCTCTTGCATTTAGGTCTATTGTGGGAAGACCATAGATGATATCTCTGAAACTTCACATGTAAATTGACCTTGTGTTTATGAATTTTGGTGGGTGGATCAAAATAGTTAAATAATGAGGATGGGGATCAACATTTTGGTTGAAGCAAATTCTCGGCAATATGGATAGAGGTTTAGACCTCAAACTTGGTTTATAGGTTACCTATGAAAAGTGCAACTGATTTATGTGAGTTTGAATTTTGGAGGATGGGGTTTGATTTTTTGGGTGGACAATCAAAGTAGTAATCGGTGTAGGCAATGGATGGAGGTACAGACTTCATACTTGGCCTTAAGGTTACCCATGACAAGTGCAATTGAATTATATGAGTTTGAATTTTGGGGTGGATCAGAGTAGTAATGGGGATGGGGATCAACATTTTGGTTGAAGTTTCAGGTTGAAGTAAATTATTGGCAACGGTGGTGATACACTTCATTTATTGTGATATATCATGATATATGGTGATAAAGTTTTCAGTTATCATGATATATTGTGATACACTTTAGAGTGATGATACACAGCCTTACTTTCAGTTATCCAAGAGGAAATTGTTCTTAAACACTAAGCATGATAGTTACGGGCTTTATGATGATGTTTTATTATCTTATAGAGTTTGCAGAATAATCTGATGTACCGTAGTTATGTTTTGATGTTCAAGTAGGAAATGTTAAAAATAAATGTTGTGATAGTTAATCATAAAATAATTGTCAATAAAGCAATGTGTTTTTATTTCTTTTGTGATAGTTTCTTGGTCACTCAAGGAAGTAAATACACCATAACAACAGATGGCGCTCTGATCATAACTACATCCACATCAGAAGACTCAGGAATATATGCATGTAGAATAAGCAGCAATAATGCCTCACCTTACATAGAAAGATACAGGCTGCAGATAGAAGGTATTTGTTACAAGTAATTTTTGTAGTCGACATTTTAAGATTGAGTTCAGAAGAAGAGTGTTGATCTCACAGATTTTGAATTCAGATCAACGTGAAGTTTTTATAATTTTTATCAACCTTGGAAGTATGCAAAGCTATGGTAGCATTGCCAGGGTTAAGTTAACAAAAAATTATGAATTTCGGTATCCATAGGTTGGCCTCTGGTCCAACTTTGTAAATAGGGTAGGGTGTCCGGCCCCTTTAGTCTAAGTTTTTCTGCGGTGGCAGCTGTGCATATTGTATGGTTTTAGATAACCATTAAAACTTGTACCAATAACAAATGAATTTTTATAGGTATGAAGATGTCCCTATATGTAGTCCTAAACAAAACGCAGTGTGTGTGAACTTGACAACAGAAGGTTGACAATAGTGTTCACATCATATATTCTTCACTACTGTTCTCTGTTAGTGCCCGAATTTGATTTCTCTCCTCCATTTACATTCCTGACTGATTGAACTACCGCGGGAAACAATTAGGATCACAGCAACTAAAAACAGCTTTGTGTGGAACACAGCAACAACAAAACATCATTTTGGGCCAAAGCTGTTTCTTATTACTTGTGTACCCACCACTGTTGACTTTATTACACCATTTGTGCTCTGAAATATTGAAGGAAGTAATTTAGAAATTGTGCATTTACCTTGAACATAATACAACCATACGATTCTATCTTGTTACAGAGCCAGTTGGAATTTATCCTACTCCATTTACCTTGAACATAATACAACCATATGATTCTATCTTGTTACAGAGCCAGTTGGAATTTATCCTACTCCATTTACCTTGAACATAATACAACCATACGATTCTATCTTGTTACAGAGCCAGTTGGAATTTATCCTACTCCATCAAAGATTATTGTGAGGCCAGGAGGGACTGCATTCCTGCATTGTCAAGCCTATGGCAAACCTAAGCCAACTGTGACCTGGTCTCGAAGCCGACAGTCTTTGCCAAGAGATCCTAGATATGTGGTTCACTCCAATGGCACACTAATAATCAGTGGAGCCATGGAGGATGATGTGGGTGATTATCTTTGTGTGGCTGATAACCGAGTGTCTTCACCATCACAAAGGAGTGTTACCCTTGAGCTAAGAGGTAAGTCAAATGATATTAGATGTCTTGCAACAGTCGTAAACGACCCTAATTATTAGTTCAATCTTAGTGCATACATATCACAAACAATATGTCTCAGGTTTGAGACTACTGTCCAACAACAATAAAACTTATATATATTAAATATTCTGAAAGTCCAAGAATAATCTTAATTTGGCCTGTTTATCTAATCAAATTTCAAAAAATCTCAAGTAAAATTCTCTGGAGTAATATTGCAAAATGGTGTATGCATATGTTCACCAATTTTATTTTCATGTAGGGGCAGCCAGGTTTTAATTGTGGAGTATAAACATGGTCACAGTGTTCTTGGGGAACCAATTCTACAACTGGCAAACCTCCTTATATACCAAGCTTAAGAGACATCAGAATTAGAAAACTTGTGCTAACTAGGGACCAATGCTTGTAAAACCTGTGCTAACTAGGGGCTAAGGCTTGGAAAACCTGTGCTAACTACAGGCAAAAGGCTTGGAAACCTGTGCTAACTAGGAGCTAAGGCTAACTAGGGACCAAGGCTTGGAAACCCAGTGCAAACTATGTGCTAAGCCTGGGAAAACCTGTGTTAAGTTACAGTTGCTAAACAACAATAAAACATATATATTCAATATATGGAAAACCAGTGCTAACTAGTAGCTAAGGCTTGAAAAACCTGTGCTAACTAGGGGTCAATGCTTGAAAAACCTGTGCTAACTAGGGGCCAAGGCTATAAAAATCTGTGCTAACTAGGGGCAAAGGCTTTGAAAACCTGTGTTAAGTAGGGGCCAAGGCTTTGAAAACCTGTGGTAACTAGGGGACAACACTTGCAGTATGATGCTGTTAACTCCTTGGCCATACTGAAGTCCTGCATAATTTAATATGGAAACAGACACCCATTTTCTGTCTGATATTTAAAATCATTTCAGATTTATAATGATAGCATGTCCGCAGAATTATGCTAGATGCAGATATTGTGTGTAAGGGAAAACTCTTCTTTCACTCGTTTTGATGTTGTTGTTAATATATATTTCCTTATATTGCAGATACACTTAGAGCAAAAATTGATCCAATAAATGGTCGTCTTAGAGAAGGTGAAAGGTTATACCTTCATTGCAATGGATATGGTTTTCCTGTTCCAACTATCGAGTGGGAAAAGTCTGGAAGACCCTTGTCATCTGACCAGAGAGTAAGCGTTATCTCTGGAAATTTAAGAGTTGCCAATGTTGCCTTAGAAGATACCGGTCTCTACACGTGTATCGTCAGTAATGATGAGGAGAAAGTGGAAGCCTCTGTTTCAGTTCAAGTTATTCCGCAAGGTAACATATCTGGGAATTTTTACAACACTTTCCATAAACTAATGATAGAATGCTTTTAGATATTCAGTTTCTACTGAAAACAAATTGAAGAATTCTAGCTACTGGTGTATTAAACTGCAAAATAAACGTTTACAAATTATAAGACAGTTGCTAAGCCCTCCTGGCTTGTGTTGCACAGTACGATAGAAAGATGAGCAATTACATTGTTGTAATGGACTTATAAATTGTAACTTTTGTAACATGTCTCAGTTAATGTTTTTAATCCGATGATGTATTAAAAATCTCTGGAAAAATCTTGTCCAACAATAGGCACTGTCCGAGAATAGGTCCCGCACCAGTACAGGTGATTCTCAGATAAGAAATTATATTTATCCTTATTTTATGTCATCTTTTTTTCCTTTCCAGATGTAAAACCAGACAATTGTGTTGACAAAGCCTCGAGTGTCAAGTGCAGACTCATTGTCAGAGCCAGACTCTGCGGATACTCCATATACTCAAAGCAATGTTGTAACAGCTGTGAGCAGGAAAAGCGACGACTCTTAGGTCGCCAAAAATAACAATACTCTTATGACACGGCCAAGTCCCAGCAATCTGCTGCACAAGTTAATTTCATGCAAAACTTTTATTTAAAACAATATAATATGTTATGAAAAATAAACATGTTTTTAAATGATTATCATCCCAATTCATGCTTTATCATTACACGTTGTTTTGCTCATTCTGAAATGTCTATATTTCTGGCATGATTGATGCGAAACTTGGGTTTTGAAAAAAAAAATACAGTCTGAATTTTCTGAAGTATCTGTGTGAGATGTTGTTCCTGAATTGGATGACTCAATGAAAACCTTTCAAATGAATTAATTTTAAATAAAAGCAATCTTCAAGTATTTGCATATGATATTACGAGAGGAAAAGAAATGCATTTGAACACTGTGCACACACAGACATAACATATTTTGTTTTGAAATGTAAAAAGAAATCCATTTATATCAATAAGTTATGTGGAGGTTGACATGGAGGATTTTAGCCAATAATCTGTGAAAAAACTGAAAAAAGTTCCACCACTATATCTAAAAATAGTAACACGCTTATATATATTGTAGTCTGAATTGTAATTACAAATATTTGTTTAATGTTTAAAAAATCTTATGTTTTGATGGAAGACCAGTTCGTAAAGTAGTTTGACTTCTAGATAATTATCAACAATTTAAAATCAATCATGTAATTAAAATCGGGTCTAAAACTCAAATTTTGATATCTTGTTTATTTGCCACTTCGGAGGTATTTATATGTTGCCATGGTATTGAGATGTACATTACTGGTACATTTATTTATATTAACTATTTTGGTTTGTCTGATAATACCAGTAGAAGTAATTGACATGTGGCCTGTAAATGTAAATGTAACTTGTGATTCTCTGAGGACATTTTTTTTCATAACATTCCATCACAAGGATGTATGTATTTAGTTCTTTATACTTCAAGACAAGTGTTTACAGCAATACGGTAGTTTTACTTTACAATCTAGCTGGTCTTTATGTTTCTATTATTTTACTGTCATACAATCTCTCAAAGCACCTTGTTAGATATCAAAACCAGAAGAATCATGAAAACACTGTTACTGAGATACCCACTCTCTAGTGCCAAAGGTTTATTCAGTTGTACTAAAGAAAGTTGGTACAAGCTTAAAAAACAGCATGTAACTAATAGCCTACTTTAAAACTTGAGTCCATTTCTCAACTACTATGGAAATGGTCATAATTTAATGCCTTTCAAAATATTATTCCTAAATGTTATGCCTTACAAATATTCTTCCCTATTATTTCCTTACTGCTACGGAAGTGGTCAAAATTTTCTGCCTTTTCTATATGGATACTAATCAAATGATTTCCTCTTGGAAATAATACAATCAGGAACACTTTAAAAAAAATAGAACAAGGAGGCAAAGTTATTGAGTATATTTTTTAACTGTTGCTACTGACAACATTATCATTTTCACGATCCTCTATAAAGAGTTACAGAAAAAGGAAGTCAAACGGACATAGATTGGAAATTGTGTATTGAATAATGATTCCAAATTAAACATAAATGGGGAAGGGATTCATGAAATTTTCTGTTCCTAAATAAAAGTTGTTTAATGTCATAATTTTTCTGTCATACATCAGTGTATATATTAATTGTTTGTTGTTCTTCAGTTGCCTCTGTATATTTGTATTATCAAAACTGCTGTTCAAAGTGTTGCTGAATGCATGATAAGAATTTATGGTCATTTTGTATAAAAATAAAAGATTGCCTTCCATTTGTTTGCTGGTGTTACAGCCTCCTTGTATATGCACATAAAGTACACGTTAAGTATAACAACAAAGATTTTAATCATTTTGTTTTGCCAAACGTTTTTGGAAGTTACATAGGTGACATTTTAGTAAAGTTTTTTGAGTATAAATGTTTGAAAACAAAATTTTCACAGCACAGTCAATTTGTACATTTTAATTGTCTCCCCTCCCGGTATGAATGCAAAGCAAAATAAAAGGAAAAAGATTTTTTTTATCCATTTGGTATTTTAGGAAGGCTAAAAATAATAAAAAATAATAGATATTATTTGTTCTTTACATTTCTGTTTGTAACTCTAGATATTGATATTTGATACTTCTGCAATATTTGTGTTTCATAAATTGTATTGACACGTTGTCAGTCTGTATTTAATACACCTTGAATATCTCGTTACTTCCCTCTAATTAGATCTTTGTAGAACCATGTGAGGCTGATTCATAAACGATTTTGATTTTTTTCCAAGATGAACATCAAAAAATACAATGGGCACAATACAACATTAGATTTTTTACTAAAAAGCTGTAAACAGCATAGAATGTGAAATAAAATTTTGTCAAAATATCATTGCAGTATTATTTTACTCAGACCCACCTAAGCATTAGTCCTCTCTGCTATATACACATGTATACAAGTTTTAATGCCAGTAAAATATTTATCCCTTTTTTATCTCCGATTTATTTACACACTACGAGATACGTATATATATTTGTCTTCTAGTTAATTGTATTATGTATTGGTGCTTTGTTCCTATTGAAATATAAAAGTTTGTGTCTTTTCTTCCCCTATTTAAATAGCTATGTCCACATCTGTAATTTCATTTAGTCAATTTCATTTTATATGAATAAAATTGTGAATTTGTTGTTCTGTGTTTGTTTTGTGATTTCAGAACTTAAACTATAAGGTGATATAATTGATAAGAAAAATCAAAGGCCAGAATGGCCTCAGTGGCCATTATCAGAAAATCTGTAATGTAACTATCAGATAACAAGTGATGGAGCACCTTGAAAAACAACTCTGTACATCAGATAACCTGTGATGGAGCACCTAGAAAAACCACTGGAGCACCTTGAAAAACAACTTTAATCAGATAATCTGTGATGGAGCACCTTGAAAAACAACTCTGTTTATCAGATAACCTGTGATGGAGCACCATAAAAAACAACTCTGTACATTACTGACGCCAGTCCTAAAGCATCAACCTTTATTTATAGCGTTGTACCTCAAGATGCTTCACAGATTAATACTTCTCTTTTATCAGGAAATGTTTCCTTGTCAACCCCTAGATTATTAACCAGCTATATATGCTAAGACACCACAATACAATTTTATGATGTAGAGGCTAGGTTGGGTGGTAAATTCCAACCCCGGTATTAGAGCCTCTATGTAATAAGGATACAAGCCACAGTTATGTTAGACTTTTATTGGCAAACATAAATATGTATTTAAAGCATGTAATAAAAATTATACATGGGTGTATTGAGTAGAAGGTGAAATCTGAAAACTTGTGGTTAGAATCCCAGAAGATTGATAACATTGTTGAGTGTGTTATAAAGCAAAACAGAATCTCGGGAGACCACTGGATTGGATAATCATGTTCTTGGCACTTGTGGGCGGAGGTCTCCTTGTCCAATCATTACACCCATGTAAGATTTTATCACGCTCCATTGAGGTAACAAATTACTAAAACAATCAACTATGCAATAAATATCTTCTATGCTCTTTCAAATTTTTAGTCTTTACATTCATCAAGACATTTCCATACATTATGTCTGATGTGTACCGAACCATTTACGGACATTTTAACTGGGCTAAATAATACAAGTGACTTTGCACACTAATCAAAAAGTGGTTCATTTATTTCATTTTACTTTGATCCTTGCTTGAACTAAATAATGAAAAGTGAAAACATACAGAAACTTATTGAAGACCGGTTGTGTCCCATCCAACTTCAAATTCTCCTCTGCCTTTTAATAAGTCATGTGCAGAAGTTGTGTACACTTAACAGGCTTGAAGCACTTTGCAGATGTTAATTTGAGTATGAGCTGCTATACAATACCGGTGGTGTGACAAAAGCATGACAGACTGGCTGTATGAAGACTCAACAAATGCCAAGATTCACAATTTTCTACTGACACACCTTAACATGCAGACTTCAGTGTATGTTATAAACTTTCTCACACCATCAGCTTTTCTTTTCAGCTTTGTCATTTTTAACATCTGTGTCACGTTCACTGTCATCTAATTTGTCTTCATCTGGTACTTTCAGTCCTTCATGAATTTTTTTCATGACCATCCGTTCAGTCAACAAGTCTCCTTCGTCAGTTTTAAGGTATTCATTCAATCCATATTTAAGGTCCAGTTGGATGTCATGTGCTGTTGTTTTCTCTTTTCTTATACCTGATAACATTTTCTCTGGTGGTAATAATGCTGCTGCCACAAAACGATCTTCTGAGTTCACAAAATTGAATAGTTCAATTGCTTGTGGCTGTGGAAAGAGAAAAACATGACCTACAAATTGTATACTTTAACAAAAACCTTTTAGGAAAATCCATGATTTCATCTATGCAAGAGACTGAAAGACAATGTCAATGATTTCATCTCACAAGAGGTGTAGAAGATCTTGCCAATGATTTCATCTCTACAAGAGGTGTAGAAGACATTGCCAATGATTTCATCTCTACAAGAGGTGTAGAAGACATTGCCAATGATTTCATCTCTACAAGAGGTGTAGAAGACATTGCCAATGATTTCATCTCCACAAGGTTTAAAAGACCTTGCCAATGATTTCATCTAAACAAGAGGTGTAGAAGACCTTGCCAATGATTTCTTCCATACAAGAGGTGTAGAAGATCTTGCCAATGATTTCATCTCTATAAGAGGTGTACAAGACCTTGCCAATGATTTCTTCCATACAAGAGGTGTAGAAGATCTTGCCAATGATTTCATCTCTACAAGAGGTATACAAGACCTTGCCAATGATTTCATCTCTACAAGAGGTGTACAAGACCTTGCCAATGATTTCTTCCATATAAGATGTGTAGAAGATCTTGCCAATGATTTCATCTCTACAAGAGGTGTACAAGACCTTGCCAATGATTTCATCTAAACAAGAGGTTGAAATGAGTTTGCCAATGATTTCATCTCTACAAGAGATTGAAATGAGTTTGCCAATGATTTCATCTCTACAAGAGGTGTAAAAGACATTGCCAATGATTTCATCTCTACAAGAGGTATACAAGACCTTGCCAATGATTTCAATTAAACAAGGTGTAAAAAATCTTGCCAATGGTTTCATCTCTACAAAATGTGTAAAAGACCTTGCCAATGATTTCATCTAAACAAGAGGTGTAGAAGACCTTGCCAATGATTCCATCTCTACAAGAGGTGTAGAAGACCTTGCAAATGATTTCATCTCTACAAGAGGTGTAGAAGACCTTGCCAATGATTTCATCTCTACAAGAGGTGTAGAAGATCTTGCCAATGATTTCATCTCTACAAGAGGTATACAAGACCTTGCCAATGATTTCATTTAAACAAGGTGTAAAAAATCTTGCCAATGATTTCATCTCTACAAAATGTGTAAAAGACCTTGTCAATGATATCATCTAAACAAGAAGTGTATAAGACATTATCAATCACATCACTTATAACAAATCCCTGATTAGAGCTCATGAATCTCACATTTCTGATCTATTATGCCCCAGGGAAGAAAAAAACATTAAGTTTTCTACTTTTGTTACCTATTTTCCAATTCACGTAACTTGACAGGGTGGAGTAACTTTTGATTATCATAGTTACGGAAAAATTACTCTCTTAATATCAGTTATGTAAAGAAATGTATTATATTCCACAGAACACAACAGTTGCCCATGGTGGAGAAGAAAACCTGTTACAATGTATCCGGGTAGAGATCATCGGCCCTCCACAACTTAACTGGCAAACTTTCTCACAAAATCGGCTTAGGCTCCAGTGGGGCTCAAACCAGCATTGACTAGAGGTGAGAGACTTCATGGTCTTAAATGTGATGCCAAAGAAGCCCTGTTCTTTATCTATCAGTGCCTGAAACCTTTATAATGGCAAATATTATTCTTCCATACCATTACTCTGATACAGGAGAAAAATGTCACAAACCAAAAGCAAAACCTTTTACAGAAAATGGCTGCATTTCACACAAGATCATAAATCAGCAATAATTGAATACAGTATTAATGTTTGTAGAGTTCATTAACCAATTCGATTAAAAATTTTAAAAATTTGTTTGATGTGACCTGACTGACCAACCAAAATGTCCTGACCCAAAAGTTTTTAGGTAGTTTTGCTAATTCATTTTTTCTTCTTATCAATTTTTTTTTCAAACCAAAATTTTGAAAGAATTTTTTTTAATTCCTAGTGACAGACCCACATCTGTAACTTCTGGTCAGGGCAGATCAAACAAATGCTATAATAATGATGAACTTGCTAAAAAACAACTTTCTGTACATCACTACCCCAAAACATAAACTTACAAAAAGTTGAAAACCAAGACAGTGATAATAAAAAAAAACTTACTGTTGTCAATACTTCATTTTTTATTTCATGAGAGCGTAGATATGTTCTCAGCTTATGATTAACATTCCTCGAGTCACTTCCTACACCTAATATCAACATATCTGAAACAAATGCACACTATATAACAGGTGCCCTTTGATAGAATTTCATTTCTTTAATATCATAAAATGTTCTATCATCATGTATATAAACCTACTTGATGTACATCATATATAGCTTAGGAGGAGAACAATTAAATGTGGCTTGGGAGTAGAACTGTGGTGTTCCAAGTGAAAGTGTATCTAGTATGTGGCTTGGGAGTAGAACTGTAATGTTCCAAGTGAAAGTGTATATTGTATGTGGCTTAAGAGTAGAACTGTCATGTTCTATGTAAAAGTGTATATTGTATGTGGTTTAAGAGTAGAACTGTCATGTTGTAAGTAAAAGTGTATATTGTATGTGGTTTAAGAGTAGAACTGTCATGTTCTATGTAAAAGTGTATATTGTATGTGGTTTAAGAGTAGAACTGTCATGTTGTAAGTAAAAGTGTATATTGTATGGGGTTTAAGAGTAGAACTGTCATGTTGTAAGTGAAAGTGTATATTGTATGTGGTTTAAGAGTAGAACTGTTATGTTATAAGTGAAAGTGTATATTGTATGTGGCTTGGGGTAGAACACTTATGTTCAAAGTGTACAGGGTTTGAAAAATCCACTAGCCCGCTCTCATTGGCCAGTTAAAATTTGTTTCAGGCGCGTAAATATACATAATGAACTGTGTGGCGAGTGCTGACGCCTTACTGAAAAACTGTTTTCCCTTTTAAATTTCGAAACTGATCCATTTCCTTCAATTTTAAGTTCAAAATACATTAAAATAAACAATTAGAAACTTAAATAATTATCTTATTGACAATTAAACACTTTAATCTTTACCTCATGGCCAAAAATGTCACTGAACACTTTGAGTGTTGACTGCTGTTGCTTGCAGTTTGTGGAGGAAGTTGAAGTTGGATTTGTGTAAATAAAATAACCAATACCAAACGGACCTGAATTTCAGGGTTTGGTAAAATAATCATAACACTATAATTTGTATAAAAGTTGTAAAATCTGAATTAAATGTAAGTGAATTATAAAAGTAAAGATAGTTACTCAATACTGTAAATAAAAGTTTTAATGAAAATACAGAAATGGATAGCTGTTGTTTTCATCCAACAATAGTGAAAACTTACTTTTGTAATTTATATTGATTTAATTAAACACATAGCAGTAACATCATAAAATAGTAATAATAATAATAATTGATTATAGTAATAATAATGATGCATTTACAGATGATTTAGATGTAAATGCATCATTCAGAAACAATATACAGCGAACCCTCTTTACATCGACCATGTTTGTTCCCATGTAGGAATGACGTTATATCGAATTTGTCACTGTAATGAATTAGCTGTGTTGGGCAATTAATAGTTAGCTCCCATGAGTATCATTTACGCATCTATTTGTACGTGTAAATAAATAAACTTAGAACAATATTAAAATCGCTAGGAAAATATATAAATAAAATTTATGCAAGATAATCTTGTTAACATCGATGCACAATTATTTTTTCATTAAATCGGTCATAAATCGGTGATGTTGTAAAATGCATGAATCGTGTACAAAATGCCCGAATGTAGTAGTATATCTCCAGATTCCGATTTAGACACATTATTGCTAAAATAAAAAATGCAGAGATTGCTGATACAATTCTCTTAAATATGCATTTCATAAATAAAGTTTTAGTAAAATGTCTACTGCTATAGCAAACACTGAAATAATTTAAAGATCCGCCATTGTAACCACATCGGAACGAACATATAGCCTAACGGAACTTGTCAACTATGTGTATTTTTTATTCTTTATTTATCAATCTTATTTTTTCAATTTGTACCCAGCTTGTATTTCACTTCCTGCCGGTTCAGTTGAAACGAAACCTACTGATGGTTTATAAATATTAGGCCTACTGACTTACAGGTAAGGGTGATTCAAGCGCTAATTGTTGACACCTAGGCCATCACCTATCAGTGGAGATTAGAAAACAATTGACAGTGTAATTGTTTTATTGGCAATTATTTTTACCTATGAACCGTGAAGAAAATGAAGACTGATAACAATAGCCAGATCAGCTGGTGGATTCTATGTTACGTTGTTGTAAAGAGTTTATTTACACTGAGTTTTGTTTATTTGTTCCTTGAATCTAATGTCGGAGACGGATACCGAATATTCCGTTGTAATGAGTACTTTTTATGTACATGTACATTTGTTCCCAAGAGATTCTTGTCGGATACCCAATATTCCGTAATAATGAATGTCGTTGTAAAGCGGGTTCACTGTATATTGTATATACATGTTAATTTATCTTTTAAAATAACAATAACTTAAAAAAACAAAATTAAATGAAATATTTTTTTTCTTTGTGGGCAAACAGATTTTTATTGTGGGCAACCAAAATTTCAGTCAAGAATTTGAATTCTAAAAACTTAAAGAATAGCATACAAAAGTTGTAAGATTTTCACACATTTTCCATCTTAATAAGTAGAAAAAAGACAATTTGTTAAATAAAAAGTATCATATCTGTTAAGTCATGTAAGATCTATTTACTTTGAAAAATTTTAAACGCTCATAACACATTTACTTTGAAATTCTACGCTTTCATACTTGGGCGAGTGCAAAATGAGTTCGGGCGAGTGGAAGTTATGTAATCACTCGCCCTTTGGGCGAGTGCTTTTATACAAATTTATCGAACCCTGGTGTATATTGTATGTGATTTGGGAGTAGAACTGTAATGAATGATAAACTGTGATATATGGAAATAGTGTAGTGTAGTGTGATAAGTGATTGTTTGACAGTCCCAGTATGTCCATGAGTTGTGTGAAAAATACCTATTTAAACCGGAATCCAAGCCTCGATCAGTCAGTTTTGAAACTGGAAAGCCAGTTGTACAGACGTGAGAAATTAAAAAGATAATCATTAATTACTGAATAAGGATCTTATACCATTTTATACCGTGCAATTACATAAAAGACTTGTATTAAATACATTTACAAGTGCATTTAAGTACATGTAACTGGGCATTGCTCAGTACGTACAATGTTTGCAAGGCAACATTATACCGTACAATGTTTGCCAGGCAACATTATACCGTACAATGTTTGCCAGGCAACATTATACCGTACAATGTTTGCCAGGCAACATTATACCGTACAATGTTTGCCAGGCAACATTATACAGTACAATGTTTGCCAGGCAACATTATACCGTACAATGTTTGCCAGGCAACATTATACCGTACAATGTTTGCCAGGCAACATTATACCGTACAATGTTTGCCAGGCAACATTATACCGTACAATGTTTGCCAGGCAACATTATACCGTACAATGTTTGCCAGGCAACATTATACCGGTAATTTCCTCAGCTCCATGCCCAATATGCAGAGGAAAGTTATGCTGTGATACATCTTAGATCTCATGTAGTGCATGTAATTTGCTCAGCACATTGTTTAGCTAGTTAGTGACAGGTTGTAAATATGTTTTATAAGTAGTTAAGATCACCTCTCCAGAAATCAATCAGAGGTCAAAAGGGTCTTGTTGGTAACCCAAGTTGCTACATATCTACAGAATACAGGAGTCAGAAATGTGCATTGTTCTTCTTCCTCCAGTGATGCTTCATATCCAATTTTAAAAAGAAATGATGTAGTGATTTTTAAGAGAAAGTTGAATTATTTAAAAGCTATTGTACAATCTGGGATGGAATTAAGCATTTATGATTTAGGATTTACCAGGTCTAAACTTCAGGTAAACCATTACTGAAAAACAAGGTACTATCCATTTACCTAGGTAACGGAGCTATTCTGTGAATTCTAACCTTGAATTTATTTCTCATAAGTTCATACTAACTTTTAAATTTATTATCATTGCTATTATCATTTTAACAACATGCCTGACATCCATGTCAGAAATAATAAAATTCAAAATTATGTTTATTTCATGGCTTTATTATGAGCTCTTTGATATGAGGAATGAAGTACTGTTCCCCCTTAAATGACGACCAGTAACCCATGTGTAACTAGTACATAGAACTACCCATGTGTAACGTACATAGAACTACCCATGTGTAACTAGTACATAGAACTACCAATGTGTAACGTACATAGAACTACCCATGTGTAACTAGTACATAGAACTACCCTTGTGTAACTAGTACATAGAACTACCCATGTGTAACTAGTACATAGAACTACCCATGTGTAACTAGATATCGAACTACCCATGTATAACTAGTACACAGAACTACCCATGTGTAACAAATACACAGAACTACCCATATATAACTAGTATATAGAACTACCCATGTGTAACTAGTACATAGAACTACCCATGTATAACTAGTACATAGAACTACCCATGTATAACTAGTACTACCCATGTATAACTAGTACATAGAACTACACATGTTGTATAACTAGTACATAGTACACAGAACTACCCATGTGTAACTAGTACATAGAACTACCCATGTGTAACTAGTACATAGAACTACCCATGTATAACTAGTACACAGAACCACCCAAGTGTAACTAGTACACAGAACTACCCATGTATAACTAGAACTACCCATGTATAACTAGTACATAGAACTGCCCATGTGTAACTAGTACACATAACTAGTACATAGAACTACCCATGTGTAACTAGTACATAGAATTACCCATGTGTAACCAGTACACAGAACTACCCATGTATAACTACTACATAGAACTACCCATGTGTAACTAGTACATAGAACTACCCATGTATAACTAGTACACAGAACTACCCACGTGTAACTAGTACATAGAACTACCCATGTGTAACTAGTACATAGAACTACCCATGTGTAACTACTACATAGAACTACCCATGTATAACTAGTACATAGAACTACCCATGTGTAACTAGTACATAGAACTACTCATGTATAACTAGTACACAGAACCACCCAAGTGTAACTAGTACACAGAACTACCCATGTATAACTAGAACTACCCATGTATAACCAGTACATAGAACTACCCATGTGTAACTAGTGCATAGAACTACCAATGTATAACTAGTACATAGAACTACCCATGTGTAACTAGTACATAGAACTACCCATGTGTAACTAGTACATAGAACTACCCATGTATAACTAGTACACAGAACTACCCATGTGTAACTAGTGCATAGAACTACCAATGTATAACTAGTACATAGAACTACCCATGTGTAACTAGTACATAGAACTACCCATGTGTAATTAGTACACAGAACTACCCATGTGTAACTAGTACATAGAACTACCCATGTGTAACTAGTACACAGAACTACCCATGTATAACTAGTACACAGAACTACCCATGTGTAACTAATACACAGAACTACCCATGTATAACTAGTACATAGAACTACCCATGTATAACTAGTACATAGAACTACCCATGTATAACATAGAACTACCCATGTGTAACTAGTACACAGAACTACCCATGTATAACAAGTACATAGAACTACCCATGTGTAACTAGTACACAGAACTACCCATGTATAACTAGTACATAGAACTACCCATGTGTAACGTACTCAGAACTACCCATGTATAACTAGTACATAGAACTACCCATGTATAACTAGTACATACAACTACCCGTGTGTAACTAGTACATAGAACTACCCATGTATAATTAGTACATAGAACTACCCGTGTGTAACTAGTACATAGAACTACCCATGTATAACTAGTACATAGAACTACCCATGTATAACTAGTACATAGAACTACCCATGTGTAACTAGTACATAGAACTACCCGTGTATAACTAGTACACTCACTCTTTGCTAAATACCAACTCTGCACACTTGTATAATAAATGACCACCAGTGTGGCTCTAAGTTAAGCTAAAACTATTTTTATTTTCCTGGAAAAACATCTATCAAACTTTACCTATGTTTCATATATTTTTTTCAATTTCACAGGAATTTAAAAATAGATGAAGTATATGCTGATCATATATATATATTTATATATGGAATCGACTGTGTGTATATATATATATGGAATTGACTGTGTGTGTGTATATATATATATATATATATATATATATATATATATATATATATATATATTATATATATATATATATATATATATAAATATATATATATATATAGAATCAACTGTTTGTGTATATATATATATGTATATATGGAATCGATTGTGTGTGTATTTGTATATATATATGGAATTGACTGTGTGTGTATATATATATGGAATCGACTGTAAGTGTATATAAATATATGGAATCAACTGTGTGTGTGTGTGTGTATATATATATATGGAATCTCGACTGTTAATTGCATAAGATATTCCCCAAAATGGGGGAAAATGTACTGATTAAGGTAAAAAGTTATATGTGGAAAATACTATTTTCATAGAAATGTGATCATACCAAACCGTTTTATTAAAATTTTGCTTTTATGACATTATATTACCCTAATGCTCAATAAGAATCCATTAGTAATGTACCTAGGATGTTTATTATAGTTTTATATGTGCAGATGAAAGGACTAGATTATGAATCATCATTGTTTACTGAAATACTCTATTCCTGTTAATTGCATATTAGGGGTGGAACGGTTAAGGATTTTTTCGGTTTGTTTTTTTCTGTTACAGTTCTCGGTCTTTTCTTTTCGGTTCATCTAAAAACTGACTCCTGGACTCTAAGTGCAACCTCAGAAGTATAAACACATTCTAGAATGAATGTCAGATATTTAACCCAAATAAGAGACCCTGTGGTGCAACACAGCAGTATGTGGGTTCTAGTTCATATCTCTTGCCTACCTTACACTATATTGTGAAATTATATATTTTTAAGATAAATCTGTGCATGGCACAGTAGCATTTCTAACAAGCTACTGATCAATGATACAGAAATACATTGTAATTTGCTTATATGGAACACTTGTGTTTAAAATATTCTCTCCATTTACATTGTAAGAGAAATATGTTGTTTTGCTATGTTTAATTCACTAACAAATTTTACTCTTC
The DNA here is from genome assembly GCA_030159075.1 of Atrina japonica. Classification (NCBI taxonomy): domain Eukaryota; kingdom Metazoa; phylum Mollusca; class Bivalvia; order Pterioida; family Pinnidae; genus Atrina; species Atrina japonica. The sequence goes on along the minus strand of BROG01000012.1, from coordinate 1,011,922 downwards.
ATGCTCTTGGCATCTTGTTTAATCCTTACTTTTTTGGAATTACATTTTGGCTAAAAATATTTACGAGAGAAAATATAGAATACTACAGGCTGAGGTTAACGGATCAACTGTCAAAAAAATGGTCTTTCTGCAGTACTATAGAGCAACTCCGTAGGTGTGTAGACACTACAAAATAAATGCTGCATGTCAAACTGTCATGTTTATTATTTGAAAGACTCGCCTATGCACTGTTGATTATGCATTGACATATTTGTCATCAGTTGTGATTTCAGTTGGAAATAATCCCACATGAAAGTAACTCGAATTACTCAAGCTCTTTCTATTCCCAATCCCCCTTCTTTAAAGACATAGTATCTACGAAAATGGTTATTTTTTTAGTCGGCAATTTTGCGGAAATATCGAAGATATGACTGAATAATGATCTTCCACGTCGACACTTTTTTGTATAATTAGCGTAATTAACGGATAAATGCTGATTTGTTGTCGTCGTCTGTAAGAATCAAACTCATTAATTATGCACAGAAACAATCCCAGAAGCACACGCAATGACCTAGATCGTATCGATATCAATCAATGGATGCTGAGGTAAGCACGTGTTGATTTATTTTGAGATCCTACATTTAGACGGTCCTTGAGGCTTATCCATCGATCATGCTCCTTTCCAATATTTATCTTGGTCTTGTTGTATTTTGCCAGAACTTCTTTCCGATTTCTTTTTCTAGCTGAATCTGTCAATTTAACAGGTCGGCCACAATTTGTTTTTGCTTTGGACCGCCATGCTTTTCACTATCAACAATGGAAATGCGCATGCGCAAATACAGGTCACGCTAAGGTTATATGAATATGGGCGGGCTTGCAAACGAATTTTTGTCGTACCGACAAAAAATAAAAAAAAACGTGGAAAGTTGTGAAATACAATAAAACTATACTTCTATGTGTTTTAATTCAACAATTTTTCATTTTTTATCTCCAAATATTAACATATTTGACCCAAACAATTGAGATTGAAATATTTGAGGAAATCGTAGATACTATGTCTTTAAAGGAATGAAGTGATCGTGGTGAGTGGGATATAATGACTGTTTAACAACACAAAAGAATAGCTTTATATTAGCCGTCATTTGCAATTTATTCTGATAGTACTTAACACCTAACAGACACAATATTACGAAATAGCTGCCAGTTATTTAGAGGCTGGATATATTATCACATCTCTACATTCAAATTATATCTGTATTTATCATTTATAGATTATTTTATATTCTGATATTAAAGAATATTATGGTTTTTTTTTTATTAGAAGTATTGGTGTTCACTTCAGGTAAATGACGTGCCGTTTGGGTCATTAGAAGATAATAATTTTTTAACCTAACCGAACCGAAAACCGGAATATAAAAACCAATCAGTTCGACATCAACGGTTCGGTTCTTCGGTTTTTAACCGAACCATCCTACCCCTACTGCATATACATGTACCTGTTATTTGCATAATTTTCTCTGACATATTTTCTCTGACATTTTGGCTATGCAATTCTTGTGTTCAATTCTTACCTAGTTTGGGTTCTAGCATTGTAAATAATGACAAGGCATTCTCGTCTATATCATGTGGACCAGAAACCTGGAAATATACAAGTTACATACATGTAGATCAATCACATTCATGTAGATGACTCACATGCATGAAGATGATATTTATAGCAATTACAAAACCTAATACTGAATTTCAAAACAAATAGATTATGGGATGAGGGTAACGTTTACGGATGCCAAGGAAACAAATTGTTGTATCAGTTTACATCATAAAACATATAAAGGGACATAACTCTTGATAGGTATGGTATGAAATATACAATTCACTCAAAGTGACAAACATATAGAAGATGCATTCATAAACTTGTATATCAAAAATCAGTTTGCTTGATGTACATTTGTACATTTGTAGAGTACTCCAAGACCATCCAAATCCATTTCTTTCTTTCTTTTTTTTCTTTTTTTGGGGGGATGCAACTTTGTTGCTTTATCTCTTTATCTTCATTAAAGTCTAGAGTACTTTTGATTTACTATCCAAATTATATAAAAACCAAACAGTACATGTATAAAATCAATTACACATACATTGTACATGTGCTACAATGTGGCTGGCTCAGATAAAAGGCCTCTACTAGGCCTCAAGTATATGTAGCTGATAGTTTGAGCACCATGCTTTAGACCACAAAGTCTCTCACTTCTTGCCAATGTGCTTTCGAGTCCAGCTGGAACCTATGCCGATTTTGTGTCGAAGTTTGCCTGTTTACACTGTACTTGCAGAAGGCTGGTGGTGTTTTCCTAGGTTTGGTAATCAGTTTTATAGAACACCATTACAAAATGGCTACATGTACCACTGTATTACTAGGTTATTTGGGGTCATTTTGGGTGTGGCACACAGCCACACATCTTCCCAGGGTACATGTACCTACCCATTCCTATAAACATGAATTAGGACAAAAATGCAACACTCTTTAATGGCAACTAAATTAATTCATACAGGCTCAAGCATATATCATGTTTACTTCTTTTATTAAAATCTTGATAAACGTACTCACATTCCAATGTAAAACAGTCTGACCAAAGAAAACACATGGTCCCATTATCATTATCCCTTTCTTCAGTTTAAATCCAAGTTGATTATATCCTTGTATGTAAATATTGCCATCCTCTGATTGGCTCAGTAAATTGACATTGATTGATGGTAGATGCTCTTCCTTTGAATTATGTCTGACACACGCACTGAAATAAAAACAAAAACGATATTCCCCTTTACAAAACACATAGAAAATGCACATTATATGTACATAGAATGTAGTAACAACCAAGTTGTCAGAAGACAACAAAGCTCACGGAAATGGGTGTCAATTTTCAAAATAGGTATTTGACCCTCAGCTATCAGGTTATAAGGTCAAAGGATGGGTAACATTTTAAGTCCTTCAGCTCAGGTTAAAATTTTTGAAAAGTAGGTCAAAGTCCAAGGTCACTAGGTCAAAAGTCAAGGTACCAAATGAAAGCTCTCATCATAAGGAATTTATATGTGAAATATCAGAGCCCTGCCCCTTGTGGTTAAAAAGTTATAGGCCAGGTTAAAGTTTTGTCTATGGACGCTGACGAAAACAATGAAGCAGGGGGTATGACATATGTATAATATTATATTCCATTAAAGAAAACTCTGATCACTTGAAATCATACATCATTTAACACTGTTACATCTTTTAAAGTTAGTGGTCAATTTATGGTTCATTGAAATGCCAAAAACAATAACAATTTGACAAAAACACCAAAAAAACACAAACATAAAACAATATAAATCAGACAAACAAGTTAATAATCAAATATATTTATATCAGGCACTCTAATGTAAAGTTTAACATAATTTTGATGCAGTTTTGATGTTATTACGATATCATTTCCACCTATTCTGATACACAAGTGACACATGTGAGCTCTGGTTTCCATCCTAATTGACATCTAGATGAGTGTTCCACACAAAAAAAAAAGTCAAATTCTATAAATCCTTTCAATTTTTTGCATTATTATTCAGAAATACAACAGGACTTTGTGTTAATATACCAGTATGCATCTAACACAAGCTGAAAACAAAATGTACAGGGTTGTTTCTTTTGTCAAACCAGAGTTGATGGACATGACATGTGTAATAACATATCATAATAACTTCCTTCAATTGCATCTAATTTCTGTCAAACTTGACATGTGTAGTAACATATTGTAATAACTTCCTCCAAATGCATCCAATTTCTGTCAAACTTGACATGTGTAATAACATATTGTAATAACTTCCTTCAAATGCATCTAATTTCTGTAAAACTTCCACATAAGGGATCCAAATATCAATATCAATGATATTCAAGTTGTTTGTCTGATTTGTATTGTTTTTTATGCTCTTTGGAGTTTTTTGGTATATCCTTGTTATTTTCGGTATTTCCATGGACCTGTCAATTTAGGTATCATGTGATCAGTTATGAAACATAGTGCCAGAATATCGCCACAAAATCTCTTTATTACTTTAATCGTGTTCTGTCACTATGTGGCTATATGTTTTTGTGGCTATGCATCATGTATCAGTTTTAGAGGCAGAATAGTGCCAGAATGTTGTCGCTAGCGGCAGTATCCCTCACTACAGTTCTGGCACACTGATTAATGTGCCGCAATATTGCCGCAACGGTAGATTTTTGTTGGGGATAGCTTTATGGTCATGCAATATATAATTTATTTTTTGGGGGTCGTCCCGATAGTCCGACACTCAATAGTCCGACACTCGATCATTTTTGTATCGGGATGGTCATGCAATATATAATTTATTTTTTGTCATTAGTAAGAACACATTTATCCTTTCTGAATTGTATGCAAAATTATAGGGTTCTGACCTTATTTTATGGTTCATTGAACAAGGAAAATGATCGAGTGTCGGACAAATGAGTGTCGGACTATTGAGTGTCGGACCATTGAGTGTCGGACTATTGAGTGTCGGACTAATGAGTGTCGGACTATTGAGTGTCGGACCAATGAGTGTCGGACTATCGACGTTATCCCAATTTTTGTCATTAGTAAGAACTTTTATCGCGTGAGGAAAGTCAATATGAATCAAGAATTTAGCTATGATATTTGGACAATAAGTAGAAAACATTCCACTGATATTACAAGACGCATTGTTACATATCAAACCTTTGACAACTGATTTGTTTTCTCAACAAACTGAATGCTCGTCGTCTAATCATGTCGCAACTGTTAAATCCAAGCCAGGGGTGCTCACTAAAGTTCAGAGTCGGAGACGGATTCGAAAAACATTAGATCATAAGAAATGCAATTTCTATCTTAATTCTGATTCTTGTGACACAATATTGAATATATTGTTGAAATTCTACTTCTTTGTCAAAACAATCACGTAAATGCGCTTTCTGAGTATGACTGGGGTGTATATGTGGGGAAGGGAATGGGGCTGGCTGGGGTGTTTCGATCTAAAAAAATATTTAGACCTCAGATGTTTCGGACTAGAAGTTTCGATCTCAGATGCTTAGTATATAATATGGCGCTGATGATATGGTTTTAAAAATCATATCTTAGTTAATATTTCTTTATATTATTTCTATTACCTCAATTTTACAATAATTTTTACTAATTTAAATAAATAATTGTAAACAAAATTTTATTTGCAACTCCAGTTTTGGAAAATTCCGTACAGGATAAATAGAAAGGTGCACGAAATATCATTTTGCAATATAATCAGAATTTTTCATACTGTGTGCATCTATTATTATCAATTACAGTATTAGACCACACTGGGAAGTGCTCTATTACATAAAAATCATTAATGTGCATAGGCGCCGGAGCCCCCCCCCCTTTTTTTGCAAAGATAGGCATAGGTGTTGAACATTTGGGCTTAGCCCCCAAGACGTTTCTGGCGGTTTAGCCCCCCCCCCCCTTTCAATTTGCTTCCGATGCCTATGATGTGGAATTTAAGTAATTATTTGTATTATTCATGGAACAAACGTAAACAATATGATTTGTTAATGTAATAACATGAACCCTGGTGTATTACTATGTTTGTTTCTTGATTACACAATACATTTTTTCTCATATGTATTTATGTAATTTGATTGTTCTGTGTGTTTTCTGTATATGTAATATCATGTAATTGTGATATGATGGGACACAGCTTCATATATGATGAGCTAAACCTATAATAAAACACTTAAATAATATCAGCGATATATATATCTAATAATATCAATGACTGACCTTTGAAATTAACATAAAAGAGTTGTAGAAAAAAGTACACAATTTCAGGTCTATTTCACATACATATCATTGTCCTACTAGAGTAGGTGGTTTGCACCCTACCTTAATACATGTATTACTAGCCCCACACGTGACAGAGCAGCGACGGAAAGACTTTTATTACATTTTTTTAATTAAATTTGGCAATTAAATATAAAACATCTCAGATACCAAATTATAAATATTTAGGGTGTCCAGGATATAGATACAAATCTGGTAAAAATGGACAAACACCGACCTCTGGAAACCAAGAGGTGGGATAAGGTGTCATGAAGGAGTAATCATCCCCTGTCTACAGGTCACACCCGCCGTGAGTCCACAGTCAAGTCCAAATGAAATACGTGAGGAACGAATTCTCGTCACAATCGGTACAAATGTCTCAGTAGTTATAGGCAGCTCCCTGGCACGCATTTTTAATTTTGCCGTGGTTTTTTATGACGTCATCAGAATCCTGACTGCTGATTGGTCAATTCAAAACGAGTGCCTGTGACTTAATGCGTAGACATGGTAGTCATGATATGGTAATATCAATTCATAATATCGTATTATCGTTATATCGGCATTTCGTATCGTAATATTGTCATTTCGTATCATAATATCGTAATATCGCGTTGTGTTAAACGAAGCGATTTTACGCTGTTAGTTTAGTCTACAGAAAATGTTAATCGCCATTCAGTCTTAGTAACACAAAAGTCTCTAGAAGATCTTCATCGTCATTCAACTTCAGTAACACTAAGGTTTCTATAGAAAATGTTTATCGTCATTCAGTCATTTCTATAATATACTTATCACCATTCAACCTCAGTAATACTGAGGTTTTTATAAAATTCTTATCACCATTCAGCTCAGTAACACTGAGGTTTCTATAATATGTTATCACCATTCAACGTCATTAACACGAAAGTCTCTAGAAAATGCTTATCACCATTCAACCCCAGTAACACGAAGGTATCTAAGAGATGCTTATCGCCATTCAACATCAGTAACATTCAACATCAGTAACACGGAGGTTTCTAGAAGATGCTTATCACTATGCAACCTCAGTTACACGAATGTCTATCGAGGATGTTTATAGTCATTTAGCCTCAGTAACACGAACTTCAAGGTATCTTAAAGATGTTTAACACTGAGGTTTCTATAATATGCTTATCACTATTCAACCTCAGTGAAAAAATGTCTCTAGAAGATACTTATCATCATTCGATCTCAGTGACACGAAGGTCTCTAGAAGATGCTTATCATTATTCTTTCTCAATAACACGAACTTCAAAGTATCTAAAAGATGTCTATCAACATTGAATCTCAGTAACACGAAGGTTTCTATAATATGCTTATCACCATTCAACCTCAGTAACACGAAGGTCTCTAGAAGATGCGTATCACCATTCAACCTCAGTAACGCCAGGGTATCTTGAAGATGCTTATCACCATTCAACCCCAGTAACACGAACTTCAAGGTATCTAGAAGATGTTTGTCACCATTCAACCTCAGTAACACTATGGTTTCTATAATATGCTTATCACTATTCAACCTCAGTGATACGAAGGTTTCTAGAAGATGCTTATCACCATTCAGCCTCAGTAACACGAATTTCAAGGTATCTAGAAGATGTCTATCAACATTGAACCTCAGTAACACGAAGGATTCTATAATATGCTTATCACCATTGAAACTCAGTAACACGAAGGTATCTAGGAGATGCTTATCACCATTCAACCTTAGTTACATGGAGGTATTTATAATATGCTTATTACCATTCAGCCTCAGTAATACTGAGGTTTCTATAAAATGCTTATCACCATTCAGCTCAGTAACACTGATGTTTCTATAATATGTTAATCACCATTCAACCTCAGTAACACGAAAGTCTGTAGAAGATGCTTATCACCATTCAACCTCAGTAACACGAAGGTATCTAGGAGATGTTTATCACCATTCAACCTCAGTAACACAGAGGTATCTAGATGCATATCGTCATTCAGCCTAAGTAACACGAAGGTCTATAGAATATGTTTATCGTCATTCAGCCTTGGTAACACGAATGTATCCAAAAAGTGTTAATCGTCAAACTTACTATCACACTATAACTGACCTTATTTTCACAAGATACATAAGATTTGTCATGTCTGTGTATAGCTCTTATCTAGTACAAGTAGTAAAAGTAAAAATAAAAACGCAATTACATTTTGGTAAACACAGCTAATGCCCCTTTAATTATTATTATTGATTTACAAATTATCTTCACAACTTGGATAATCCATGCACCACTCTACAATTTATTTGTCACTGTTGGGCCTCTATCTTTTACATAAAACAATGATATGCATCCCAACAAGACTTTGATGCAAACAGCTACATGTATTTTTAGCACGGAACGCCTAACAAACCTCGAAAGGCACTTGGCTTTCATTTTTTATACCTGGCGCCCGTGATGAAGGAAAAGTCACTAAATTTTCTTTTTCATTTTAATTATTTAGGTGTAGGCATCATCACGGATGGATCAGGAATTTTTAAATCATTGGTTACATTTTGCGCTCTTAATTGATACAATGTAATAATTCTGGGAGAAATCGTATAAAATTTCATCCAACGCAAACTTTGTTTATAAATATTTTTTCATGTTTTAACTGCGAGAAAGTACGTGAAAACGAAAATTTCTTTACTAATAATTAGGGCGAACACCTTTGAAAGTAATTGAATACACAAATGCAAAAAGGTGGACAAAGCCAGGACGGATTCAGGGTTTCAAATTAGAGGTGGGAAAGAGTAGGCTAATTTAGCCGAGTGTATAGCGAGGAGCGAGATTTTTTTTTAATTCTTAAATTCATTTATGCATAACTGAAAAATATTGTGCAGTTCGTAAAGTGATGATTTTTACCATGATTCATCTTTACTTTGGCGTCCAAGGGTGTGTGGGGGCGGCATACACCTTCACACCCCCTTTAATCCACCACTGGTGATTATTGAAACCAGGCTTTCCTGTTATGGGAAGAACGTCTTATAAAGTAGACGTGTATTTACTGGGTAAAATTCAAGTATTATAAATCTAGCTGTAGTGTGATATCCAGTAGACCGCACAAATGAAATGAAATCAACTAAACAAATAGAAATAATAACAATAAAATTGAATTGGATTTTTAAAATAATGGTAACCGGAACTACCTCGACCGGATTTAGTCCATCTTTAATAGCTGACGTATCGCACACGCTTAATATTCATGTGATAAATACCATAATTTTAAACGTTTATAGTATTGAGAATTAAGAACGTCACTATTTCGGGACCAACTCATAATTTATTTGTGTATTATCGAAATTATGTCCAAAGAAATTTTGATGGGGCAAATATAAAGTTTCTGTATTACTTGATCTATTTATGGATCTCTGTTTTCGAATAATATCATCACTAAAAATCACAGTAATCTTAAAATCACCGTACTTTCATCCAACTTATTTTCATTTTGAGACGATCGTCGATTAAAATACGCCCCTTCGCTGTCTGCTACAAACATCAGGTGCAAAGATCGGGGATATCTATTGAAAAGAAGATGACGATAATAATTATATTGAATAATATGTTGATATGAAATTATTATAAAAGGACGAATTGATTGTCGCCGTTATAACGTTTTATCATGTCATGGTGTGATCTTTGAAATACAGCGATAAACGTATTGGCCTAAGGGGAAAATGTCATCTTAGACATTTTATCTCCACGAGTTTTTGTGGGCGGAAACTAAAGAAAGATGGCTAAGTACATTTAATTTGTATAAAATAATATCTTTTGTCTTTTCATATTTTCTCTCAACTTTATGTTCTTTCATTGAAAAATATGACAACACCTTCTAATGAATCAGCGCAATTGCACGTGCCCTCAATCACCATAGAAACCGTGAATGAGAGTGACACTGATGATTTCGATGCACCAACAAGTTCCCTGGGGTCCGATTCAAAAAACCAGCCCCAACCAGTCACTGCATTAAATACAGATGAGATGGCGGCGGCTTTACCGACCACAGTTTCGTCGGTTTCCTCGACAGACAATGGTGATGCGATTAAAAAAGTCAACAGCTCAAAACCAAATAATAATAATGTTACAATAAACATGGAAGAATCAAGTTATTCACAGCCGAATAACAGCGAACACACAACAAATGATGATGTAAGTATACGACAACAGTTTTTATATTTATATATAAATGTAATTATCAGTCAGCTTAAAAATACTGTATCAAGAAGAAACTAGATAGCAATGTTTGATTGGCAATATTATTTGTAATATATATATAGTAAAACCTGCTATAGCGGCCACCTCTATATAAGGATTACCTGTTTACAAAGGCCAGTTGTTTCAAGTCCCATTTCTGCATACTTCAACTAAATTTAACCTGTGTATATAAGGGTCACCTGCAGATAAAGGTAAATATTTTCTGGTCCCTTGGGTGGCCCCTATATACAGGTTTCACTGTAAATATATATATATGTGTGTGTGTGTGTGTGTGTGTGTGTGTGTGTGTGTGTGTGTGTGTGTGTGTGTGTGTGTCATGTGTTAGAAAAAAATATTAATGAAGTTCTCTTCACACTGTACTGTAGTATAGCTTTGGACCATCGCAACAATAATTGATTCCACCCAGCATCCACATATCCTGTACGGAACAATATATGTACTTTAAATGTGTATATCCCAAGGTAATTCAATTGGGGAAAATAACTTTTTTTGACTTTAGATTTAAGACAGTTATCCCAGAATTATGATATAAAATCCCAGATTTATGATATAAAGTAAATGTGAATGAATCAACAGATATAAGATGATGAATTTATGTGATAAATGATCTAATGATAAAGAATTGAATTATTAATCAGCCATTATTAATAACAATAAATTTAAATTTAATGTCCAGGAATATAAACTCAAATATCAGTTTATTTAAAGGTATATATAACCATTGCTTAACACACACACACACATGCACACACACACACACACACACACACACACACACACACACACACACACACACACACACACACACACACACACACACACACACTTAATGTTTTCAAAGAAACAAAAAAAAAAGTTTTATAAACTTCAAGTTCAATGTCCTCCAAAGGGAAGTACATTGTATAGTTATAAAAAAACCCAGTAAAACACTAAATATTCACAAATTCTCAGCCCCTTGGCCTTTATCAAATGAAAGATGACAATATGTATATTAGTTATAAATTACATAGTATTAAGTCTGCACAATACACAGCTTTTTAGCCCCCTGGCCTTCAGTTTGCCATGGGGCTGAAAATTTGTGAATATTGCGTGTTTTATTGTTTTTTCGTAAAAAAAAGTTTGATTTGAATGTAAGTTGAAAATGCATAAATTTGTACACTTCATGGTTTCTTTACTTATATTTTCTTTGCTACATGTAATACAATGAATTACAATGTATTATTATAGTGTAATAAAATCTACAAAGTATAAAAAGATTACAGTTTATTACAATAAATTATAATGTATTATAATAATGTAATAAAATCTACAAAGTATAAAAGATTATAGTTTATTGCAATAAATTACAATGTATTATTATAGTGTAATAAAATCTACAAAGTATAAAAGATTATAGTTTATTACAATAAATCACAATGTATTATCATAGTGTAACAAAATCTACAAAGTATAAAAGATTATAGTTTATTACAATAAATCATAATGTATTATAATAATGTAATAAAATCTACAAAGTATAAAAGATTATAGTTTATTATAATAAATCATAATGTATTATAATAATGTAATAAAATCTACAAAGTATAAAAGATTATAGTTTATTACAATAAATCACAATGTATTATCATAGTGTAACAAAATCTACAAAGTATAAAAGATTATAGTTTATTATAATAAATCACAATGTATTATCATAGTGTAACAAAATCTACAAAGTATAACAAGATTAGTTTATTACAGTGTATATCAATCCACTATACTGTTGAAATGGATTGATTTGTCATACTAGGTCCATATAGACCTAGAGCTGTTCCACTGTGTTGCAGTGTCTCAGTTATATGATGGCAGCCAGATTTTAAAGGTCAAGAATCTCAGGTCATTATTACTATTATTATAAAAGTGGTTTATATACATATATAGTGACAGGTATTTAAAAAGGGAGATAATCCAAAAGTCCTAACTAGTCAGTGGCAGTAAGTAATTTATCTCATTCTAGGATTTGATATTGGCTGCAACTTTAATTCAAGATGCCAAGCAGGGAAGAAATTTTGATTTCAAAACAGATCCTACATATGTCAGGTAAGGTGTCAACACATAGTTCATTTCCAGAATAAATATTTGCAATGGTTTTTTTTTATTTTAAATAATGAATTGTCTCCCTTTATAAGTCTACCATCCTACATCAATAATAACTTATCATTTGACCTCATTTAATTCTATCACATTGTTTACATCAATATTTAAAGCAAATTTAGTACAAATTATAGAAATCAAAAGAAATAGACATTTCTGACGGGAAAGTGGCAAACATGTCAACTTTGCATTTATATTGCAACATGTATTTTTTTTTTTTTCTTTTTCAAAATTTTTAAACATTAAGTGAATTACAAGTTTACCAACTGACTTTTCAAAAACAAAATTTATTATGACTTTGACTGTGTTTTACTTTTTGATATTGACATATATTGATATTAATTAACAAGTTGAATATTTCATATGATAGACTAATTCATGACATCATCTAACATTTATTTTATGTATATTAATAGCTCCTACAATATTTACCACAAGTTTTATCTGCGATGGATGTTGTACTTTTTCATGATGGTCAATTTAGCATTGGCATTAGTGGAAAAGCCCACCCGGGCTGGTTGGGAATTGCCATACTGGGTAAGATTACCATTGTACATAATTCAGATTATATATTCATCAAATGCTAAGACTAAAGAAAATGACATTTTGAAATTTCCAGAAAAAGTGAAATATTGGTAATCAGGAAAATTTGATGTGCACAAAATTTGTAATGGCTGCTTGAAAGATACACTGAAATTATATTTCTCTCTAGCTTGTATTTTAACTTTTTACTAATAAACAACTTTGCAAATTTACAAATATCATGTTCCTGAGGTCAAAGGTTTGTGGACATTGTTTTGAGTTTATCTCATGTTTCATGTTTCTTAAACACATCTTGTTACAATTACTACTACATGTATATCTCAGTATTGAGTCCTTATCATCTTTTTTTCCCAGTATTCTTACTGAGGAAATAGGTGATCTATTGTCATTCCCCTCCAATGGCTACAGTGTGGGTGATCTATTATCATTACCTATAGTGTGGGTGATCTATTGTCATTCCCCTCCAATGGCTATAGTGTGGGTGATCTATTGTCATTACCTATAGTGTGGGTGATCTATTGTCATTACCTATATTGTGGGTGATCTATTGTCATTACCTATAGTGTGGGTGATCTATTGTCATTCCCCTCCAATGGCTATAGTATGGGTGATCTATTGTCACTACCTATAGTGTGGGTGATCTATTGTCATTACCTATAGTGTGGGTGATCTATTGTCATTGGCTATAGTGTGGGTGATCTATTGTCATTCCCCTTCAATGGCTACAGTGTGGGTGATCTATTGTCATTACCTATAGTGTGGGTGATCTATTATCATTACCTATAGTGTGGGTGATCTATTGTCATTCCCCTCCAATGGCTATAGTATGGGTGTGACCTATTGTCACTACCTATAGTGTGGGTGATCTATTGTCATTACCTATAGTGTGGGTGATCTATTGTCATTGGCTATAGTGTGGGTGATCTATTGTCATTCCCCTTCAAACAGTGGGGTGATCTATTGGCTACAGTGTGGGTGATCTATTGTCATTACCTATAGTGTGGGTGATCTATTGTCATTCCCCCCTTCAATGGCTATTGTCATTACCTATGTGTGGTAATCATTACCTATTGTCATTACCTATAGTGTGGGTGATCTATTGTCATTCCCCTCCAATGGCTACAGTGTGGGTAATCTATTGTCATTACCTATAGTGTGGGTGATCTATTGTCATTCCCCTCCAATGGCTATAGTATGGGTGACCTATTGTCACTACCTATAGTGTGGGTGATCTATTGTCATTGGCTATAGTGTGGGTGATCTATTGCCATTACCTATAGTGTGGGTAATCTATTGTCATTATCTATAGTGTGGGTGATCTATTGTCATTATCTATAGTGTGGGTGATCTATTGCCATTCCCCTCCAATGGCTATAGTGTGGATGACCTATTGTCATTACCCGTCATTGGCTATAGTGTGGGTGACCAATTGACTTCCGTGTCTTTGTTTCTTGTGTGGGTGACATATTGCTGTTCCATGTCATTGGCTATAGTATGGGTGACCTATTGACTTCCCTGTCATTGCTTATAGTGTGACCAATTGCCATTCCTTGACATTAGCTGTTCTGTGGGAGACCTATTGACATCCCTGTCTTAATCTTTTGTGTGTGTGACCTATGGCCATTCCCTGTCATTGGCTATTGTGTGGGTGACCTATTGTCATTTTTTGTCATTGGCTATAGTGTGGGTGACCTATTTACTTACCTGTGATTGGCTATTGTGTGGGTGACCTATTGACTTCCCTGTCCATGTTTATTGTTTTGGTGACCAATTATGATTCATTGTGATTGGCTATAATGAAAGTGACCTATTGCCATCCTTTGTCATTAGATGTTGTGTGGATGACCTATTGCCATTCCCTGTCATTGGCTATTGTGTGGGTGACCTATTGCCATTCCCTGTCATTGGTTATTGTGTGGGTGACCTATTGCGATTTCTTGTCATTGGCTATTGTGTGGATGACCTATTGCCATCCTTTGTCATTAGATGTTGTGTGGATGACCTATTGCCATTCCCTGTCATTGGCTATTGTGTGGGTGACCTATTGCCATTCCCTGTCATTGGTTATTGTGTGGGTGACCTATTGCGATTTCTTGTCATTGGCTATTGTGTGGGTGACCTATTGAGATTTCTTGTTACTAGATATTGTGTTGGGGGGCATATTTCAGTTCTTTGTCATCAGCTATTGTGTAGGTGTGTAGTGCATAATTACTCATACATATTTAAAACTCTCAAATTCCACAGATCGAGTTCCTGTGTAGTATCCCTAGGGTTAAAGTAAATAAACTGATATTCATAATCCAAGCTTTAGCTTGCGGCCCCAAATGGTGAACTGAGATGACTTATACATGCATGATGGCTGGAGAGTTCATGTATCCTAAGACTACAACACTCACATGTATCCTGATTTGTCAACAAGACTGTATACTGTATGTACATCAGGCAAAACTGAAAGTTTCTGCTTTGTTAGATGAGATTTGATTGCTTGAGTCTTCTTAAAGAACAGGTACAAATGTACTTGGCATAGGGATTGAAAATCTTTTGGATAAAACCTATTGGTGAGATTGCATGACATATGTATGACCCAACAGTAAAATACACAAGATGAATGGGATCATTAAGTGTCATGCAAGCCATAGTAAATACTTTAGAAGAATGGGATCATTAAGTGTGATGCAAGCCATAGTAAATACTTTAGAAGAATGGGATCATTAAGTGTCATGCAAGCCATAGTAAATACTTTAGAAGAATGGGATCATTAAGTGTCATGCAAGCCATAGTAAATACTTTAGAAGAATGGGATCATTAAGTGTGATGCAAGCCATAGTAAATACTTTAGAAGAATGGGATCATTAAGTGTCATGCAAGCCATAGTAAATACTTTAGAAGAATGGGATCATTAAGTGTCATGCAAGCCATAGTAAATACATGTATTTGTGGAACTTAAAATCCAGCATGTTATGATTCAAATGTGAGACTTGGAAAGTTACCAGAAATTTCAGAATGCTCACAGTTTATGATGAGAATTGGCATAATCTCACTACAAGTGAGACATGACAATTAAGTGTGATAAAAATGCAATTGTCTTTTATGCTTATTTTTTTATTAAAATTTTTTATAATAAATTTACAATTTTTACTAATAAATTTGTAGTTTATGAAATGTCATACACCTTAGTGCAAATAGGTTTTCAGATTTTGCATGCTTTAATTTACTTATACCCTTTTTTCAGGGAACAATGATCATCGAGGTTGTATGTCTCTCCTTCTTCCTGTTTCGTTTCTGTCACTCATGCTATTTCAGCAGGCGAAGTGTATTCTGGCGAGATACTAAGAATATCATGATTTTAGCAATTATAATTGTGAGTTACTTTGTCTATAATTCAGGGTATGATCTTGTTGAAAGTTTTTCTTTCTCAGAATGTCAGGATATTCAGTTGAATTTTTTTAATCATAGAATATATCTCTGATCTGAAGAAATGTTGTTAATTATTATTTAATACATTGCAATTCTAGTTACGAATCAAAATTGAAAAGATATATAGTTTATAAGATGGTGTCAATTCTTTTACGTATAGAATTCTTTACTAGTAAGTGAATGGTTTTCAAAATGTGGTCTCAAAAGACAATTGACCTTTCACAGTTGACACATCACCAAATGACTGACGCAGCACCTTTTGGCAAACTTTTCCAATTTCCAATCGAATGACGTCAAAAATACGCATTGAGAGCCATGTGTCAGACATTTGGCGATAGGGCAATAGTGTTCTCTCAAGACAAGTTCCAATGTATTGCACAATGACTGACTGTCTTGTTTGATAAACAGTCTAGATAGTTTAAAATTCTTTTTCCAAATGTCTTGCAAGCATAATTCTTTGTTTTTTATTAACAGCTGACCTTTATAGATATGATTTGCTATATGATATGGGACAACGTTCAAACCTCTACAACACCAATACGATGGAGTCGTCCTCTTAGACCTCTTTTTATTATTAATTTCTCAGATGGTAAACAGGTAGGTTACAGAGGAAACACTAATTACAGGGAAACTTAAAATAACCTCCTCAAGAAAACTGATCTTTTATAGGGAGGTGGTCTTTATATAGAGGTTGATTTATACACAAATGGTACTATTGGGGACAGCAAAAACAGACTTTATGACCAAGTGGTCTTTATACACAGGTGGTTGCTAAAGCAAGTTTTACTGAATGACCAGCCATGATAATTTTATGAACCATATTTCCTGAAAATGACCTTTTTAAAGCTACAAAACTTCTGATAATTCAAAACTGTTTTGTCTTTTTGTGTATTTAAAAAATTCATCACTGTATACATGTACATAGGAAATGATGTTAGTTACAATGGATTTACATTGTTTAACTTAATTTGATTTCTATATTGTGATATCATACAAAAGTTCACATTTCTTATTGTGGATCTAGGTCATATTATGTTTATATGTTTATGGCTATTTCATTGCAATTTAAACTATACAGTCTGGGTTTGACTTTGAGAGAAGTTTGCCAGTTTACTTGCAGAAGGATGGAGGTCTCGTCCTGGGTACATTGTAACAATTAAAAATCAGCTGCCATCATATTGCAAAACCACTCACACAATTACAGAATTCACAGCTGGTTTCTCAATAGATTGATTTACTAAAAATATTCCCACTCATAATTATTCAGTCAAAAAATTTAATTCATGTTGGATCTTGTTTAAAACTTAAAGCTACATACATTTAGTGTCAGTATTTTATGCCAATGAGATTGATGATCTCAAGTGGAATATTTCTTTAAGCTAATCTTTTTGTCTGTCTGTCTGTGTTTGCATTTGTAACTTTCCATCAAGTAACATGTCAGTTTCATTCATCAAATTTCAATGAGCTTGATAGTATTCTTTATAAAAAATGAAACAGGATTATTTCAATTTTTGCCAACATTTGACAATATTTGCCAGAGTTATGGGACTTTTTATTCCAGATCCGCAGAGCATTCAGAAATATTAGACGTACGGTTCCGGATATCATGAATGTCTTAATCTTGTTCCTGCTTAGTGTACTGTTGTTTGGACTACTAGCATTAAAACTGTTTAGTAAGAGGTAATTTGAAAATGTTTCACAAACCTAAATGTATATAAATTTTGCAATCTTTAATGATACACAGTGTCCCATACAATGTTAATAATTTGAAGGGAGCGCAAAAGTAAAAAATCTAGGCAGAAGATTGCATGTTGTCATTTAGTTATGAGTTATAACTGTCTCTTTAACAAAACAGTTAGGTTTGAAACCTTACTTGGCCTGTGATCCTGTATGTCTGAATGAGGCTTTTTATCCGAGGTATCCTTAATGGTTTCCTGACTACCACAACTCATTAGATTGAAGTAAATGATATTTTTTTTGTGGTATACTTTGTTTTTACACCCCCCTCCAGCCTGAAAGGTCTGCCAGGGGGCATCTAGTGTTTGGATCATCCATCTTTGTGTATGTCTGTCTGTCTGTTTGTGTGTTTGTTTGTCTGTCTGTCTGTCCGTAATTCCGTCACGCTTACACATAAAGTGCAATATTCAATTTGTTGGGACCAGGTGCATTTATGTTCTACAAACACATCTAGTTATTATTATACTTTGCCATTTTTATTCGGTTTTTATTCATATATATCTATTCATCAATTTATTTATTGGTGTATCTTATATATTTATTTAGGGGCATCTGTGTCCAAGTGATCGCCTTCAGATTACAAAATCTCTAATTATATACCGGTATAACTCTATTCAACAGGTTCAATGCGGGTGGTTTATCTCTGGGATATAACTTGTTTGTATTCATTTCCACTAGGTTATATTTCATTTGTGTTTGTTTTACATCATGCACACCATTAATCAAATTGGTCATTATTCCCAATTGTCTGTTGTGGCTCCATTAGTTTTGTTGTTGTTGTTGTTGTTGTTGCTGTATAACGTCCCACACAATAATCTTTCACTGATATGGAAACGTCACCAAATGCTGATGAAGGGCTTCAAATTTTGGCCTATGCTTGGCACTTATGGCCATTGAGCAGTGAGGGTTCCTTAACATGCCAACACCTACTGTGACATGGGACCTGTTTTTTTTCTATCTTATACGAAGGACAGGAAAAGCCAGCCACCTCCATCAAGACTTGAACCCACAACCTTAAGGTTGCAAATCGGGCACTCTACCACAGAGACATAACGGCTCTCCATAAGTTTTGTCATTGCCTGTTTTAAAGCTTGCAAGATTGTTGTCTAATTCCCCTTCCCACTCATGTACAGGTGTTCTCCAGTCTCCCTTTCCTGCTCATGTACAGGTGTTCTCCAATCTCCCTTCCCACTTATGTACAGGTGTTCTCCAATCTCCTTTTCCACTTATGTACAGGTGTTCTCCAATCTCCCTTCCTACTCATGTACAGGTGTTGCCCACTTCTATATTCCCTTTTGTGTACAGGTGTTCTCCAGTCTCCCTTTCCTGCTCACGTACAGGTGTTCTCCAGTCTCCCTTTCCAGCTCATGTACAGGTGTTCTCCAGTCTCCCTTTCCAGCTCATGTACAGGTGTTCTCCAATCTCCCTTTCCAGCTCATGTACAGGTGTTCTCCAATCTCCTTTTCCACTAATGTACAGGTGTTCTCCAATCTCCCTTCCCACTCATGTACAGGTGTTGCCCAGTTCTATATTTCCCATCTTGTACAGGTGTTCTCCAGTCTCCCTTTCCTGCTCATGTACAGGTGTTCTCTAGTCTCCCTTATCTGCTTATGTACAGGTGTTCTCCAATGCCCCGTTCCTGCTCATGTACAGGTGTTCTCCAATCTCCCTTTCCAGCTCATGTACAGGTGTTCTCCAATCTCCCTTTCCTGCTCATGTACAGGTGTTCTCCAATCTCCCTTTCCTGCTCATGTACAGGTGTTCTCCAATCTCCCTTTCCTGCTCATGTACAGGTGTTCTCCAGTCTCCCTTATCTGCTAATGTACAGGTGTTCTCCAATCTCCCTTTCCTAATCATGTACAATTGTTCTCCAATCTACCTTTCCTGCTCATGTACAAGTGTTGCCCAGTTCTCCATTCCCCATTATGTACAGGTGTTCTCCAATCTCCCTTTCCTGCTCATGTACAGGTGTTGTCCATTTTCCCCTGTCCCCTATGTACTTGAAGTTGTTTTGATAAGTTACAAATAGTTTAATTTTTATTATAATGTATGACAGACTAGTTTTGATGGACCATAAAGCTTAGTAGATTGATCATTTCCAGAAAAGTTATGGGCCTTGGATGAATTTCTCACTTACCTATATATCATGCAGTATTCACTTTTAGCTTTACTTTTTTGTGGAGGGACATACCCCATATACTATATTTTGTTAGGATATGAATTAATTTTTTTCAGAATAATCTATTGAACATAATGATACATGGTACACATAATAGACTGATTTTGATGATAAATTATTGAAGATTGACAATATAAGCTTTGCTCTGAAAAGTTATCAGCTCAGTCAGTTTTCATTAATGAGAATTGGTGTCCATTCTAGTTCAGATTGGGCAAGGGACGTATGTAAGTGGGAAAAACATTTGCAAGCTGGAACACATGGATTTTTTCTGGGTACTCTGGTTTCATCTGACAGTGAGCACCCCTCACTAACATCAGGTCCAGCAAGAGACATTAATATAAATTGTAATAGTTTATATTTAAAATGTGCTATTCTTTAGAGCTTTACTTTACTGCCCATTCACAGTATCGATTTTCTACTTCCTTTTGTTATTTTGGTAACTGAATGAATTTTCTACATGTGAAGTATGCATTAGTTGACAATGTATTTCCTTAGGGTGACAATTCCCACTACCACCGTCTCAGGAATGTTATATTTATATAATGTATGATACATGTTACACTATATACAATGTGTTATACATGTTACACCATATACAATGTGTTATACATGTTACACTATATACAATGTGTTATACATGTTACACTATATACAATGTATTATGTGTTACATTATATATATATACAATGTATTATACATGTAACACTATATACAATGTATTATACATGTTACACTATATACAATGTGTTATACATGTTACACTATATACAATGTATTATACATGTTACACTATATATATACAATGTATTATACATGTTACACTATATACAATGTGTTATACATGTTACACTATATATAATACATTGTATATAGTGTAACATGTATAATACATTGTATATAGTGTAACATGTATAACACATTGTATATAGTGTAACACGTATAATACATTGTATATAGTGTAACACATATAATACATTGTATATAGTGTAACATGTATAATACATTGTATATAGTGTAACATGTATAATACATTGTATATATATAGTGTAACATGTATAATACTTTGTATATATATAATGTAACACATAATACATTGTATATAGTGTAACATGTATAACACATTGTATACAATGTATTATACATGTTACACTATATATATACAATGTATTATACATGTTACACTATATACAATGTGTTATACATGTTACACTATATACAATGTGTTATACATGTTACACTATATACAATGTATTATGTGTTACACTATATATATACAATGTATTATACATGTTACACTATATACAATGTATTATATCTGTTACACTATATATATACAATGTATTATACATGTTACACTATATACAATGTATTATACATGTTACACTATATAAAATGTATTATGTGTTACATTATATATATACAAAGTATTATACATGTTACACTATATATATACAAAGTATTATACATGTTACACTATATATATACAATGTGTTATACATGTTACACTACATACAATGTGTTATACATGTTACACTATATACAATGTGTTATACATGTTACACTATATACAATGTATTATACATGTTACACTATATATATACAATGTATTATACATGTTACACTATATATATACAATGTGTTATACATGTTACACTATATATATATATACAATGTATTATACATGTTACACTATATATATACAATGTGTTATACATGTTACACTATATACAATGTATTATACATGTTACACTATATACAATGTATTATGTGTTACATTATATATATACAAAGTATTATACATGTTACACTATATATATACAATGTATTATACATGTTACACTATATATATACAATGTATTATACATGTTACACTATATACAATGTATTATACATGTTACACTATATGTATACAATGTGTTATACATGTTACACTATATATATACAATGTATTATACATGTTACACTATATATATACAATGTATTATACATGTTACGCTATATACAATGTATTATACATGTTACGCTATATACAATGTATTATACATGTTACACTATATACAATGTATTATACATGTTACACTATATACAATGTGTTATACATGTTACGCTATATAAAATGTATTATACATGTTACGCTATATACAATGTATTATACGTGTTACACTATATACAATGTATTATACATGTTACACTATATACAATGTATTATACATGTTACACTATATACAATGTATTATACATGTTACGCTATATACAATGTGTTATACATGTTACAATATACAATGTGTTATACATGTTACGCTATATACAATGTATTATACATGTTACACTATATACAATGTGTTATACATGTTACACTATATACAATGTATTATACATGTTACACTATATACAATGTATTATACATGTTAGACTATATACAATGTGTTATACATGTTACACTATATACAATGTATTATACATGTTAGACTATATACAATGTGTTATACATGTTATGCTATATACAATGTATTATACATGTTACACTATATACAATGTGTTATACATGTTACGCTATATACAATGTATTATACGTGTTACACTATATACAATGTATTATACATGTTACACTATATACAATGTGTTATACATGTTACGCTATATACAATGTATTATACATGTTACACTATATACAATGTGTTATACATGTTAGGCTATATACAATGTATTATACATGTTACACTATATACAATGTATTATACATGTTACACTATATACAATGTGTTATACATGTTACGCTATATACAATGTATTATACGTGTTACACTATATACAATGTGTTATACATGTTACACTATATACAATGTATTATACATGTTACACTATATATATATACAATGTATTATACGTGTTACACTATATACAATGTATTATACATGTTACACTATATACAATGTATTATACATGTTACGCTATATACAATGTGTTATACATGTTATGCTATATACAATGTGTTATACATGTTACGCTATATACAATGTATTATACGTGTTACACTATATACAATGTATTATTCAATATATACATATATGATATGTGTTACAGTATATATGCTTCATATTCTAAATGTTTCTCAATTTTAGTTCCATGTTTTTTTTTTATCTTTCAGAACACTTCAGTATCCAACAGGAGAGTCTTATTTTAAGAATTACTTTGACAGTATTTGGGATTTGTATGTTTTAGTGACAACAGCTAATAATCCTGATGTTATGTAAGTACCTGTCTCGAATGTCACTGTCTTAAAAACCCCTAAAAATTATGCAAGACCTTTAAAATGAATGCAAAAGCTTGAAAAACCATTAATTTTAATAATACAAATGTATAAAAATGATTAGCAGAAATAGTGTTGTACAGTAGAATGAATAAACAATATTTAGCTAATTGTAGTAGAATTGTTAAAGATCTGAGAGTTATAAGTTGTACACATTTCATTCATTACTGGTTAGATTTTGAATATTATCCAATGAGATCTTAAAATATCTTTGAAAAATCCTTTGAAAAACTGAATTGAAATCCCATGACATATAAAGTGGTTTTATACACATGGAAATCTCTATCTGCATAAAGACATTAACAGGTTAACAATACATAATAGAACTTCTGCTACTTGTCATCCCTATTGGAAGGTTTCATTTAGTTAAAGGATATGATACTTCATTGATAGAGAAATCAGCATGCAGAGGTGCTGAAGGCTCACTAATGCAAAATAAAGTTTTTGAAATTGTTAAAAAAACAAATGTATTGACATGTGTAGAAAAAGATAAGTTTTCATCATCTTGACATGGGTAAAAAAGATCAGATTTCATCCTTTTGACATACACATAGATACAAAAAGATCAGCTTTCATCCTCTTGTCATGTGTACAAAAAGATCAGCTTTCATCCTCTTGTCATGTGTACAAAAAGATCAGCTGTCATTCTCTTGTCATGTGTACATAAAGATCAACTGTCATCCTCTTGTCATGTGTACAAAATGATCAGCTTTCATCCTCTTGTCATGTGTACATAAAGATCAGCTGTCATCCTCTTGTCATGTGTACATAAAGATCAGCTGTCATCCTCTTGACATGTGTACAAAATGATCAGCTTTCATCCTCTTGTCATGTGTACAAAAAGATCAGCTGTACAAAGTCATGTGTACATAAAGATCAGCTGTCATCCTCTTGTCATGTGAACAAAAAGATCAGCTGTCATCCTCTTGTCATGTGTACAAAATGATCAGCTTTCATCCTCTTGTCATGTGTACAAAAAGATCAGCTTTCATCCTCTTGTCATGTGTACAAAAGATATGCTTTCATCCCCTTGACATGTGTTAAAAACAATAGGCTTTCATCCTCTTGTCATGATAAGCTTTCATCCTCTTGTCAATCTCTGTTTAAGAGGTACATTCAATGGCTACTTAATATTCATAGTTGTTAGATAAGTTATTTATATTTTTTACATTTACAGGATGCCAGCATATGAGAACAGTAGATGGTTTGCACTCTTTTTCATCGCTTACATCATAATTTGTTTATATATATTCATGAGTATAGTCTTGGCTGCCATATATTTTAATTACAGAAAAAACTTGAAGGTATGTATACACTTTTTTACTTACATAATTCTCTTGTTTGGCATTACATATTTAGGCCATCACCCGGGATGTAAGGTGCTGTCTATCTTGGGACCATCATTGTACTTGACCCCATGTCAATCCTGCTTCTTTCATTTCCTTTTTGACCAATTGCCTCCAGGATGTAAGCATTTCCTAGGTTTAAATTTAATAAAAATGTCCAGTCATCATAGTCGTGTAAGTCAAACACTCCAAGTTCAGTTTCTGGTCAGAGAGATACCAGAGACATCTTTGAAAAAGGTAGTGATGGCTCTTTTAATAGGCAATCAATATTCCCCTGTGTCACCTGTGTATTTTAGTGTTCCATGCCTGCTGTAACACTAGACATATGCTGTGACTCTGGACATTTGTTGGACTTCAATTTTGGGTTTCATCCAAAAGACATGACTTCTACTTTTAATACAGAGAGCTTGGCAAAGTAACAGTCACTGTTTTTATCAAAGTCATAGGTATGACATGATATTGGGAATGGGATCCAGGACCTTTGGTTTGAGAGGTGAACACATAATCTACAGGGCTAATATAAATTGAAAATAATGAATTGAAAAAAGCTTAAAACCTGGATTTTATATAGAGCTGAAGAGAATGTTAGAATATTAACAAATGGATAGTAAATGATAATCATTTGGGTATAGATCACAATTACAATAATTGGTTACATGTCTAGTACCAGTATATTACACAATGTAGAAACACCATGGAATGCTAGGAGAAGCTGGGTATGAGATTGTCAAGTACTGCAATCAAAATGTCATTTTTATGTTGTAACACTCAGATACTAAAATTTTGACATTCCAATATCCACATATTTATCCCAAAACAGAAATAGGCACATATGGATTGATTACTAGGTTTTGAGCTACAACAAGGTTAATTCTAAAATGACACCTGTAGAAAATATGCATTTTCAGATACAAACCAAAGTCACTGATTTTTGGATTTATGTTACATTCATTATTGATTGTATCAATTTTATTTTATACTTCTGTATGTTATATGAAAAGGATTTTTTTCTCCTTTTCTGATTTCAGAATGAAATTTGTACTGCAGTATATGGAAAAAGGAAGAAATTGGCACAAGCTTTTGAAATTCTTAAAGTGAAAGAAAAAAATGTATATGCTATACCATCTGATGTTTGGTGTAAACTCATGCGGAAAGTGATTCCAGATAGAGAACTAAGTCATATTGATTTGCTTTTAAGGGTTCTTGATGTTGATGGCAACAAAACTATCCGTAAGGTTTGATTTCACTATGTTGCTGATGTGAAGTTTATATTAATATTCTATTTTCTATGCTCCTTCAAAAAAGATTAAGCTTTTTGTGTGTCACACCTAAACGTTTGAAAATCTACACTAAAACCAGTTAGTCAGTTCTCTCCAAATTTGATTTGTCTGTCCATCTGTCCATCTGTCTGGCTGTCCAAATAATTTTGTCATCACTGCAATAGCATACTCCTAGACACATGAAAGATTTTTTATTGAACTTGGCACAAAGGGAAATCATAATTTGCAGATGTGCATGAAGTGAGGAGAATGCTACTTGACAGAGTTTCTGGCCTTTAACTTACAATTTTTTTTGCTTTAATAATTTCATCAAATATTTTCCTTTTTGTTTTTGTTGTAATTTATTTGTCCTAGGCTCACCATATCTGCTGTAGATAAACATCTTAGGTAGATGGCGTGATTTGGTCAATTTATATATTGATATGCCTGGTCAGGGACTTTTAATTCTTCAAATTAGCCTTTTATTATATGTTATTGTTTTGATGTTTTACATTTTTGTTTTTATCAAAGTTCACTTCATATATATGATATATTCTAACAACCACTAGCTGTGTCTCAGTTAGGAGTTGAGTGAGGCCTTGTGTTCAATTCCAGAATAGGTGATCCTTGAGATAACTTCATAAAAAAATGCCTTTGCCAGTAGCACTCTGTCGCTTAAAAATCTCACAGTAGGCTGTATTGGTTTCATTTATCATTTATAATCACCATCGATTCAGAATCTTGTTTGCCATTCAGATATTTGAAGGTCATTAACTAAGAATGTGTCGATCGCCACATATAAGATAGGTGTATCTAACATCTTGCAAAGTCATAATTTCTCTATCAATACCCAATGGTGTAGACAAGCGCCACACACTATGAAGTCACAATATAATATTATAATTTTGCAGATGCATCAGATTTATTTGCATGTATACATTCAAAGCATAGAGAGCTGGCCTGGCTCAGTCGGTAACTCTTGATCATGAGGTCCCAAATTTGGAGCCTTTCACCGGCAATTGGTGACGTCTCCATATTAGTGAAAGATTCTTGAGTGGGACGTTAAACAACAGTAAACAAACAAATCAAAGCATGGAAGAAAAATAATCACACATGCTTGTGTTGAGTGGAAAGAATTTAAAAGTCCAATCCTTCGGACACTCAGATTGGACAACCAGTCAGGTGGAAATACTCAACACACCTATTTAAGATATTTTGTTAATCTTAATTGAAGACAGGTGGGCTTTAATGAATTCTAAAATACAGGTGGGCATTCATGACTCTAAAGACAGGTGGGTGTTCATGACTCTAAAGACAGGTGGGTGTTCATGACTCTAAAGACAGGTGGGCATTCATGACTCTAAAGACAGGTGGGCATTCATGACTCTAAAGACAGGTGTGTGTGTCCTTTCATGACTCTAAAGACAGGTGGGCATTCATGACTCTAAAGACATGGACATGGGCATTCATGACTCTAAAGACAGGTGGGGCATTAAAGACATGTGACTCTAAAGACAGGTGGGCATTCATGACTCTAAAGACAGGTGGGCGGCGTTCATGACTCTAAAGACAGGTGGGCATTCATGACTCTAAAGACAGGTGGGCATTCATGACTCTAAAGACATGTGTCCTTTCATGACTCTAAAGACAGGTGGGCATTCATGACTCTAAAGACAGGTGGGCATTCATGACTCTAAAGACAGGTGGGCATTCATGACTCTAAAGACATGTGTCCTTTCATGACTCTAAAGACAGGTGGGCATTCATGACTCTAAAGACATGTGTCCATTCATGACTCTAAAGACAGGTGGGCATTCATGACTCTAAAGACAGGTGGGCATTCATGACTCTAAAGACAGGTGTGCTTTCATGACTCTAAAGACAGGTGTGCTTTCATGACAGTGTTCTTTAATGACAGGTGGGCTTTTTGGTATTTATCTTGGCTAATCATCTCATTCTGTGAACTTTTATTTACCTGCCCATATTTTACATGTAAAGGATTTTTTCATCTTCAGGTAAGCAACAGTTTCTTAAATTAGCTGACCTTCTTGAACTACAGCTAACTGAGGTTAAGGAAAGACAGACTCTACTACGTTTAGCTGTGTGATACGTTTATGTGGAAAGGTTTTTTCCTCAACAGTACAGTAATTGTTGTAACTACTTTGTGGAACAATTGAACTTTAAAACTCTGAGGAGAATGCATTATAATAATTGTTTGATTTATGTATATTTGTAAAATAAATATATTTGTTACTTGTCTAACCAAACCCTTCTGTGAATATTGGAAATAACAAATTAGCAATGTTTTCAAGAAAATAGTTCGTCACAATTCACGCCTGTCACCCGAAGATGCGCTTGTAATCCGTCGCAATTTGTGTCATCTTAGTTTATCAAAGAAAATGTTACTACACGCAAAATATATACAACGTGGTAATACGCAAACTAACGCACAACGTAATTAGAAAATGCTATGAGTGTGGTTTTGTTGTTTTATTTGTAGTTTGCTAACCTTCCCAAAGATGAACCAAAGTAGCATACAAGTAAATGATCAAAAAGTAAGTTATGAGGGGGACTTAAACAATCAACTTTAGCATCTAATTATCTAATTAACTAATCAATCCCTAGATGTCAATTTACACTCACCCTATGGGAGAACCGTTCGAGGTCCAATGTCAGTAATGATGTCAATAAATAATATGGTCTACTGTCATGAATCAAGAGTTAACAAGTTCTGTTTATAAAATTATTGTAAAATTTTTATTCAAAATCATACTGATGGATTATATCGCTTCAAGGTCATGCCCTTTTGGTTTATCGAATGCCGCTGCGACTTTTAACCGTATGATGCGCGTGCTTTTAAGTGACGACCCTGAATGGTGTTTCTCAAACCAAAAAGCAAGTTCGTTCTTTTTTGGGTTTAACAGTGGAGGTGTTCCGAATAAAATTCCATGGCGTGATGAACATGAAAGGTCTTAGTCATTCCAATTTGAAATGGACACGTCCACGGTCCTTCGTATTTTTTTTAGTTTCATAATGTGAATTCAGTGGTCACTGTTATTTCCCGTGCTTTTCGTTTTTTGTTTGGGTATATGTGTGTGTGTATTTGGATAGATGAGATACGTTTAGAAGACTGGCTGAGATGGGCTTCGTATGAATCCAGAATTTATATTGTGCGTTCTGTTGCAGTAATTGTTGTTCTTTGTTACAGTGTATTTGTTATTTGTTGGATTGAAAGTGATCTTCTACAGAATAACGAATCATGTCAATTTACACTCACCCAAATCAATAAATAAAACTTTCATGGTAAATAATAATTTCATTCTCAGCTTTTTCTGTTTCTTCATCTTCTACATCAAGTAAACTTCCATGGTAAATAATAATTTCTTAGCACATGCTATGCACCAGGTGCTGGATTAGTCATGTAGTTTTTTCAAAAATGCATGGCCCTAATTTGGCCAGGCCCTATTTTGAATGCTGTTGCATAAGGAGATTGACTGAGGTTAATCAGGGGATGTAAAATATTTGACTGAGGTTAATTAGGGGATGTAAAATATATGTTAGAGTAAGGTGAGCTCAATTTTTTTTTATATTTCTAAATCACTCAGGTGAACTATTTCAACCTGTTGCTGTTTGCTACTGTGTGTGTATGATTTGCTAAGTTTTTGAATTCCTGTCAGAAAAAAAAACCCTCTCCAATTTCTTCAAAATTTGTTTTTATCTAGAATATTTTCTAGAATAAGTTAAATTAGTTCTTATTTCTTTTTAACATTTCCTGTTTTCTTTTTTCTAGGTTTTTCCGGTTTTTCTTTGACATCATGATTTTTGTTAATGCATGGTTCATCGGTTTTGATGTTGATGAGGCAGACTGGTTTTTCCTGTCCATATTTATGTTGGAAATTATCTGCAAATTGTATGTGTTTGGACCAAAAGAGTTTTTCCTGAGGCTATGGAATATGTAAGTTGTACAGACATACATAATAATCACCATATATCTAAACATTGATAAACCCCATATGACTTGTTCTGGCTCAGAAGTTAGAGGGTTGGATCCAAAGTGAGAGCATCTGGGTTTTATTTATGATCAGGGTCAGACCTGAGACTTGGGGCACTTGGGGTCACACCTGAGACTGGATACTCATGGTCAAACCTAACTAGTCACTTAGTGTCGGACCTAAGACTGGTCACTTAGGGTCAATCCTGAAATTAGACGATTAGGGTTAGACCTGAAACTGGTCATTAATGTCAGACCCACAGCTAGTCATTTAGGGTCATACCTGCCACTTGTTACTTAATCAGGGTTAGACCTGAGACTGGTCACTTACAGTTAGACCTGAGACTGGTCATTTTGGGTAAGACCCAAGACTGGTCATTTAGGGTCAGACCTGCCACTGAACACTTAGGGTAAGACCAGAGACCGATCACTTAGTGTCAGACTAAAGACTGTTAAGCAAATCTGTCTTGGCAAAAGAAGTGGAATGGACAGGTCTTGTGAATCCGACTTCAGAGTTCCTGTATTTATAAGTAGATGATAAGTCTGTATTTATAAGTAGACGATAAGTCTGTATTTATAAGTAGATGATAAGTCTGTATTTATAAGTAGACGATAAGTCTGTATTCATAAGTAGATGATAAGTCTGTATTTATAAGTACATGTAGATGATAAGTCTGTATATATTTAAGTAGATGATAGTATTTATAACTAAGATAAGTCTGTATTATAAGTAAGATAAGACAATAAGTAATGATAAGTCTGTATTTATAAGTAGATGATAAGTCTGTGTCTGTTTTATAAGTAGATGATAAGTCTGTATTTATAAGTAGATGATAAGTCTGTATTTATAAGTAGATGATAAGTCTGTATTTATAAGTAGATTATAAGTCTGTATTTATAAGTAGATGATAAGTCTGTATTTATAAGTAGATGATAAGTCTGTATTTATAAGTAGATGATAAGTCTGTATTTATAAGTAGATGATAAGTCTGTATTTATAAGTAGATGAAATTAGGAACATTTAACAAATGTGATTGACCTTTATACACTTAATTAAGAACATTTAACAAATGTGATTGACTTTGATGAAGTTAATTAGGAACATTTAAAAAATGTGATTGACCTTGAAACACTTAATTAGGAGCATTTAACAAATGTGATTGACCTTGATACACTTAATTAAGAACACTTGACAAACTTGATTGACCCTGATGTACTTGATCATAATATATTGTCCTATTGCAGCTTTGATTTTCTGGTGATAGGTGCTGCAGTGATTGCATCAGCCATAGAATCTATTCAAGGAGCATGTAAGTTGATTTATAATATAGCGACAGTTATTGGTGATACTGAAGCATCATTTTAACGTAATATTTACATTTTCACTGAAGCTAATGTCAGTTCATCTACTAATGAAACTGAAGTTTATTTTTCCAATTTTAACACTGAAGTGCATAAACATTCAGTAATAACCTCCTAAGTTCCAACCATTGAATTCTGTCGATTTCTGGTTTTAAATTTCATTCTTAGACTGCAATGAAATTTATTATAAACATGAGTATACTTCAGATTTATTGTATATTGTGCACTGTGTGTGACCTGATTAACTTATTCAACCCTAAAGACACATTTGGACTGGACTAAATCATTGATTTACAGAAGAGTCCATTGTTTGTCAGGGTTTGATGAGTTGTAGCTGCCTTATGTTATACATTACAATTTGTGACCTGTATAGGCTATACAGTGGTCTAAATTTTTGTGTTTTTCTTTTCTGTAAATCTTATTGAAGTATAATTAAATCTTTTTGAAATGTATTGATCATTTTTTTTAGATCTTAAATTATATCTAAATTAAAATTCTGAAATTATTATATAATTGTATGAAGATAACAGAATTGTGGTGGTATAATTGCTTAGGCATCATTATTTAGATCTGCAGGTGTTGGTATTTCAATCTATTAACCCTTTCAGCACTAAAGACCACAATGGACTGATCCAAAACAAAAGAAAGGAGCATACCATTTAGATATGTAGGGGTGAAAGGCTTAATATTATGATCCTATCATAATCATATACTCATACACAATGGAAGGAAAATGGTCAAAATGAAGTATACCACGTCTTGACTTTAATATTATGATCCTATCATAATCATATACTCATACACAATGGAAGGAAAATGGTCAAAATGAAGTATACCACGTCTTGACTTTAATATTATGATCCTATCATAATCATATACTCATACACAATGGAAGGAAAATGGTCAAAATGAAGTATACCACGTCTTGACTTTAATATTATGATCCTATCATAATCATATACTCATACACAATGGAAGGAAAATGGTCAAAATGAAGTATACCACATCTTGACATTATAATTATGATTATGCACTGCGAAAGGGGACATAATCAATATGAATAATTCTGGATACTGACATTCAAATCATGATTGTACAATGTGAAGGAAACATTGTCAGTGTGAGTTGTACCACATCTTGACATTATAATTATGATTATGCACTGCGAAAGGGGACATGTCAATGTGAATAATTCTGGATACTGACATTCAAATCATGATTGTACAATGTGAAGGAAACATTGTCAGTGTGAGTTGTACCACATCTTGACCAGATTATGCACTGCGAAAGGGGACATAGTCAATGTGAATAATTCTGGATACTGACATTCAAATCATGATTGTACAATGTGAAGGAAACATTGTCAGTGTGAGTTGTACCACATCTTGACATTATAATTATGATTATGCACTGCGAAAGGGGACATAGTCAATGTGAATAATTCTGGATACTGACATTCAAATCATGATTGTACAATGTGAAGGAAACATTGTCAGTGTGAGTTGTACCACATCTTGACATTATAATTATGATTATGCACTGCGAAAGGGGACATAGTCAATGTGAATAATTCTGGATACTGACATTCAAATCATGATTGTACAATGTGAAGGAAACATTGTCAGTGTGAGTTGTACCACATCTTGACATTTTAAATGCTGTGAAGGGAACCTGGTCAATATGAAACATACCAGATATTAACATTATATCTATGATTATATGTTGTAAAAGAAGTATATAAGATTCTGACATTATTTAATTGTTATGATCTTTTTCTCTTTGAAGCTTATGAAGAGTTTAGGACTTTAGATCTTCTCCTTGTTCTCCGAGTGTTGAGATTGTTTAAAATCTTTGGAAGCATCAGAAGGTAGGATATATATGTTAACCATTTCAATACTGCAACATCACAACTGCATAGTGATGTTATACACTGTAGCAGTTCACATTTTCTGCAGTCTGTTCACTGTAGCATATTTTCATCATGATGTTGTTTTGCTGTGCAGTCTGATTTTAAATTTATGGGTGTGGAATGAATAAAGGACTATATATGATAGAGATGCCTATATACCCACCAATGAAATGAAAATTAAGTATTTCTTGTAAAGTACATGGTTGTACACATTATGAAGTTTAAGATTAGCACTTTACATACACATTGAAAACAAAAGTTTCCTTGTCAGGAAAGTATATTAAAATCGACATTAAAATATGTATATTTTCAATATTTTATCTATTTCATTCTATTTTTGAGCCTTTGGGGGTAAAATGAAGTATGAGCACAGCCTTGGACAAGAAAGATATTCCACACTCTGTTGTATATGTTCATTAACTATTTTGTGTATGAAGGAAAATTTTGTCCAAAGCTGCGTTCAGTATAAACAAACAACTTTTCATATGAACAACACGTCCATGGATTACGTCCTTGCTAAGGAGATTCTACTTCCGGTTGTTTTAACGGTCTACAGACGGCGTTCATTTATTTTCGTCGAGGACCATACATAACAAAAACAAACTATACTTGATAAACCAGGAAACCCCACTGTTGTTGCATAGGCTATAAATAGCTACAGTGGGTAGTTTCTTCTCTTTTTATCGCTGGTTCCAGATTACTGCGGCAATCACATTCTTAATAATAACTGGAAAAAACTGAGTAGGCCTACTGTAATCAAAGTGCTAGGCTACAATGCTTTGTTTTTCTTTCATTCTTCATAATACCGTTTTAAAAATAGCAGTATAGATCAATGAGGTAAATCTATAGTACATTTTTTAGTTTTCCAAAGTAAGCAATACGAATACAAAATGTAAGGATATACTACTAGCGACTGCATTCTCTTGCTGGGTCTTAAATCAGACTGTTAAACATTTTACACGAATTTTGAAAGTAAGTTATTGTTGTGTAATGGTTAGCACGTCAGATTGTGAAATCGAGGGTCTGGGGTTTGAATCTGCTCATCGTACTTTTTTTTTTCTTTTTATACTATATTTTAAAAGGAATACATTTTCATATACATATATTTTTAACCAGATAAAATTTATCTGTGGAATAAACTTCATTTTGTCAAAATAATTTTTCATCAGACTTCACACAAAAGTTCATTAAGTCACTGGAGTTCCATTGACTTAACATGACCTTGAAATGACCTTTGGGGTCAAGAGAGCAAGTCAAACTACTTAGATCTCAACTTTAGGCGATATGTAGAACCTGTTATGAAAATATGACCATCCACCATTTGGGGGCCGTTTTAGACCCTTATCATATATAGTCTTTTGTGAGAAAAATTTTAAGAATATGATCTTATTTTAACCCTTTCAATACTGCAACATCACAACTGCATAGTAATGTTATACACTGTAGCAGTTTACATTTTTCTGCAGTCTGCTCCCTGTAGCATATTTCCAATGTCATCATGATGTTGTTTTGCTGTGCAGTCTGATTTCAAATTTAATTATGGGCGTGAAATGAATAAATTTATGAGAGAAATTTTAAGGGTATGATATTATTTGAATTATTTTTTTTACAAATAGAACTTTTGAATGAAAAACTTGAATAAATTATTCTAAATTGTTGTATAGTTTTTATTGTATACACAATTTTTCCTCCGCATTCCATATAAAATTGCATGTATATTCATCACGAAAAAGGAGATGAAAATATGCTAACTCATTTTTGACTTGATAAAACATCAAAATTGTATATTGGACCAACAATTTCAGCTGTAAATGTGTTAAATTTAATGCTTTGATTTAAATTATTTGTCGAGGCAGGTTTCGTGAAGGAGGTTTCTGCATTGAAATTTTCCATAAAGTCATCATCACCACTAACATCTTACTCTGAATCGATATCTATCTTGGATTCTGTTTCCATAGAAAAAGGGTTTACATGTTGTTCACATGCAGAATCATCATCCAAATCGGATACTAAAAAGTCATTTTTAGAGTCGGAATCTGAGTTGAAAATATCTAAAACATCTTTGGGAAATCTCGGATGCAGCCATTTTTCAACGACATTCAGTCACCAATTTCAAAATAATAGAACTTTTATATTCGTTGTAACTTGCCTATTTTCGCTGGCATCCATTACATGTACATGTGATAATGCAGACTAAAGTCTCATCTAACTCTCGTTATAATCGTGATTTCCGGTCATAAACTGAAAGTGGGAAAAACCTGAATTGCAAGTGAAGCCACTGAAGGAGAAACATGAGGCGGTTTACAACATTCTCGTTATCAGCGGTTGTACTTCTACCGGGCGGTCGTGGACATTATCATGAGTAGTGAACAATAAATTTAGTGGGTGTTATAGGACACTATTGTATTAAAAGGGTTAATGAAGTGAAAGCATGGGGTTTTATTTCCCAGTCCGACATCTATGATTTATAGGAGTACTGATTTGGTCTGCATTTCTGAACCAAGAATCTTTATGCTTGGCAAAATTATATATTGAATATATTAATTTAAAGTTTAAATTGTAATAATTATATGTCTTTATAAATGCCCAAAAATGAAATAAAAATCTGAACATAGAAATTAAATCATAAAAAAATGTTTTGTAATAACAAATTCAAAAATTAATGTTTAGGATCTAGCATAATCATAAGCATTATTTCAAAGTTTTCTGAATTTCATGAATTTAAGAATTTGTGCATAATTTCCCTCTAAAATAGGATGTTTCATTACTTTCATGAATGGCATGTAGAAATTGAAATACAAGTAAATTCATTTTTTTCATATTTCAGGTTTAAAGTGATATTACAGACAATAGTCAACATTGGTCCCTCAATTATCACTTATGGAGGTGTTATTTGTGTGAGTATAAAACACCTCTGTTATTTCTTATGGAGGTGTAATATGTGTGACTATATATATATTTCAGGTTTAAAGTGATATTACAGACAATAGTCAACATTGGTCCCTCAATTATCACTTATGGAGGTGTTATTTGTGTGAGTATAAAACACCTCTGTTATTTGTGTGAGTTCTGTTATATCTTTAGTGGAGGTTGTCACTTAATATGTGTGACTATATTATATATTTCAGGTTTAAAGTGATATTATCAGACAATAGAACACCTTTATCAACATTGGTCCCTCAATTATCACTAATATGAGGAGGTGTTAGTTTTGTGGAGGTGAGTGATTATAAAACACCTCTGAGTTAGGCTTTTCTTGGATATGGAGGTGTTACCTTCTTTAGCGGAGGTACTGTGAGTATCAACCGAATAAAAACATAAAGATACTGTTATATCAATAGTATTTATGGAAGGTGTGAAATATGTGAATATCCAAAAACACCAATATTTACTGTTGTCACGATTAATGGATTTACTGTAATATATGTGATGTATAAAACATTACTACCACATGATTATGTATTTTTTATGGAGGTTATTATAAATGATATGACAGTATAGAACATCTACTGTTATCACTAATGGAGGTGTAATATGTGTGAGCATAATAACACCTCTTATCTTTTATACGGGAAGGTGTTATATGTGTGAGTATAGAACACCTTTATCACATATGGAGGTGTTATATATGTGATTATAGAACACCTCTATTATCACTTATGGAGATGTTACATGTCTGAGTACAGAACCCCTCAATTATCACTGATAGAGGTGTAATATGTGTGAGCATAAAACACCTCTTATCTTTTATGAAGGTGTTATATTCAAATCTGTTTCAAAATTGAAATTTGACAAGAGTATATGAACACCTTTTATCACATATGGAGGTGTTATATATGTGATTATAGAACACCTCTATTATCACTTATGGAGATGTTACATGTCTGAGTACAGAACCCCTCAATTATCACTGATGGAGGTGTAATATGTGTGAGTACAGAATGTCAGTGGCCTTAACATTTGAACACTTGTCAGAGTGTATTCATTGTCAGTATAGATGCTGACATAAATAAGACTGCATCCATGAGAGCTCCATGAATATTTATCTGTCACCCAGGCAGCTTCTGTATTGACAATAACTGGTTTTTTCGTTTACCACTCTAGAACTGACAATTAGCATTCATCAATTCTTTTCTGTAATCATTTACATTCCTGGTTTATCATAGTTTTCATATTGAAAAACCAAATAATGAGATTTGAAAAAATCCCACTAGAAATATGATTGGTCTCATCTTTAGATGGAACAGAAAACTCCAGGTAAAAGAAAAAAGTATAGAGTAACACAGTATATATCCAAATAATAGACCTACATATATATTTGATGTCTGGTTATGAAGAAGAATACATCTTGGTGTGACATCATGTTATATTTAAAGAATACATCTCGGTGTGACATCATGTTATGAAGAAGAATACATCTTGGTGTGACATCATGTTATGAAGAAGAATACATCTTGGTGTAACATCATGTTGTGGAGTAGAAAACATCTTGGTGTGACATCATGTTATTAAGAAGAATACGTCTTGGTGTGACATCATGTTATATTTAAAGAATACATCTTAGTGTGACATCATGTTATGTTTAAAGAGTACATCTTAGTGTGACATCATGTTATGTTTAAAGAATACATCTTGGTGTAACATCATGTTATGGAGTAGAAAAGATCTTGGTGTAACATCATGTTATGAAGAAGAATACATCTTGGTGTGACATCATGTTATGTAACAAAAAACCACTTGAAATACGTCATCGTGACAAGATGGTAAGTTTAAGACTGATGATTTCGATGTTATGAAGAAGAATACATCTTGGTGTGACATCATGTTATGAAGAAGAATACATCTTGGTGTGACATCATGTTTTGAAGAATAATACATCTTGTTGTGACATGATGTTATGAAGAAGAATACATCTTGGTGTGACATGATGTTATGAAGAAGAATACATCTTAAAATTTTCAATTGTGTGACATTTTGTGTTAGTTTCATAACATCTTGAAGAAGAATATGTCTTGGTGTGACATCATGTTATGAAAAAGAATACGTCTTGGTGTGACATCATGTTATGTTTAAAGAATACATCTTGAGGTGTTTGACATCTAATTTTATGAAGAAGAATACTTCACGCTGAATCTTGTTGTTTAACTATGAACTCTCTGAGACTTCATGATTCCCCATATTCTCTTATGAAAAAGAATATCATCTTGGAACTGTGTGACATCATTTGTGTTATGAAGAAGAATACGTCTTGGTGTGTTTACATTCACATCATGTGTATGAAGAAGTATAATAAACATCTTGGTGTGACATGATGTTATGAAGCAGAATACATCTTGGTGTGACATCATATCGGGTATTATCCGTATCACATCCTTAATCCATATCACATCCTTAATCCATATCACATCCTTAATGTTTTAAGAATACATCTTGGTTTGACATCATGT
The DNA here is from genome assembly GCA_030159075.1 of Atrina japonica. Lineage (NCBI taxonomy): Eukaryota > Metazoa > Mollusca > Bivalvia > Pterioida > Pinnidae > Atrina > Atrina japonica. The sequence goes on along the minus strand of BROG01000012.1, from coordinate 973,235 downwards.
TTTGAAGAAGAATACATCTTGGTGTGACATATGTTTAGTGAAAAAGAATACATCTTAAGGTAAGTGTGACATCATGTTATGAAGAATGAATACATCTTGGTGTGCACATCATGTATTTTACTTTTGAAGAAGTAAATACATCTTCAATGGTATAAACAAATGACAATCATTTGTTACAAATTTATGTTTAAAGAATACATCTAGGTGTGACATCATGTTTTGAAGAAGAATACATCTTGGTGTGACATCATGTTATGTTTAAAGAATACATCTTTGGTTTGTTCGACATCATGTTTTGAAGAAGAAATACATACAAGTTTAACATGGTGTGATTTACATAATGTATATGAAGCTGAGTACAGAATACATCTTGGTGGTCTTAACATTTGACATGTGTGTATATGAAGCATCCATGAGAATGAATATGTCTTCTGGTGTGCACATCATGTTTTCATATTTATTTGAAAAAAGAATACGTCTTGGTGTGACATCATGTTATGTTTAAAGAATACATCTTGGTGTGACATCATGTTATGAAGAAGAATACGTCTTGGTGTGACATCATGTTATGAAGTAGAATACATCTCGGTGTGACATCATGTTTTGAAGAAGAAAAATACATCATGTTATGAAGAAGAATACATTGGTGTGACATCATGTTATGTGTTTGAAAAGACATACATCTAGAAGAATACATCTTGGTGTGACATCATGTTTTGAAGAAGAATACATCTTGGTGTGACATCATGTTATGTTGTTTGAAAAGAAATACATCATGTTTGGTGTGTGACATCATGTTTGTTTAAAGAAGAATACATCTTGGTCTTGGTGACACATCATGTTATGAAAAAGACGTCTTGGTGTGACATCATCTTGGTGTGACATCATGTTATGAAGAAGAATACATCTTGGTGTGACATCATGTTATGTTTAAAGAATACATCTTGGTGTGACATCATGTTATGAAGAAGAATACATCATGTTATGAAGAAGAATACATCTTGGTGTGACATCATGTTATGTTTAAAGAATACATCTAGGTGTGACATCATGTTTTGAAGAAGAATACATCTTGGTGTGACATCATGTTATGAAGAAGAATACATCTTGGTGTGACATCATGTTATGTTTAAAGAATACATCTTGGTGTAACATCATGTTATGAAGAAGAATACGTCTTGGTGTGACATCATGTTATGAAGAAGAATACATCTTGGTTTAACATCATGTTTTGAAGAAGAATACATCTTGGTGTGACATCATGTTATGAAAAAGAATACATCTTGGTGTGACATCATGTTATGAAGAAGAATACATCTTGGTGTGACATACATGTAACATCATGTTATATATGACATGTTATGAAGAAGAATACATCTTGGTTTAAATGCAGTTTGTCATATGATGTCACACATTGATGTAACCTCATTCATAAAATTTCATCACACAAAGATATATCATTCAGAAAAAAAAAAAAAAAAAAAAAAAAAAAAAAAAAAAAAAAAAAAAGATAAATAAAAAAAAAAAAAAAAAAAAAAAAAAAAAAAGAAAAACTGTATACATTACTATTCTACCTTGAACTTCAATGTTCCATCATAATGAAATTGATGACATATACATAAGGCAGGGTATTAGATTCAGTTATTTTGTTTTTCAATTTCCATACTATGAAATGTAAATTTAATGAATGAACACTTGTATTCAGAGTGCATTTATTGTCTATATGGATGTCATTTGGTGGACAGATAAATAGAATGGCACCAAAAAGGGTGCCATGAATATCTATCTGTCAACCAAATGGCATCCATATTGACAACAATTGCAATCTGAAAAGTGTTCATTCTTTAATTCCATTCATATTTGATTCTATATATACATACATTTTCTGCTTGTTGAAAACTTTGTTATAATATGTTTTTATCTCAAGATCTGAAAATACCTTGTACAGTTCTACAGAGTTAGGCTTTTTAAGTATTGAAAGTTATTGTTTTCTATTCCAGTGCATACACATGAAAGTGTATTTTGAATTCACTACATGACTGAATAATGTTTGAATAATGCTTCCAACTGAATTATAATTCTTACATATATTTCTATTTTCAGGTTTTCTATTACATTTTTGCAATAATTGGGATGGAGATTTTCCATGGTCTTATCAATGATGATAATTATGATGTGAATGACAAAAGTCAGCGACCATTTTGTGGAAATGACAAACTAAATGGAACAATGTTTTACAAATTCCACTACTGCAACAACAACTTCAACGATTTACTGTCCTCTATGGTGGTCTTATTTGAACTTACAGTCGTCAATCAGTGGCATGATATCCTTTAACTTGTTGAGTCATCCTAGTTAGGTGAACTGTTACAATTTTATGTTGCCATCATTGGGCCTTATATTGGCATGTGCCTTGTTTTTGTGTTGTATACTGGCATGTGCCTTGTTTTTGTGTGGTATACTGGCATGTGCCTTGTTTTTGTGCCTCATACTGGTATGTGCCTTGTTTTTGTGTCTCATACTGGTATGTGCCTTGATTTTGTGCCTCATACTAGCATGTGCCCTGTTTTTGTGCCTCATACTGGTAGTTGTCTTGTTTTTGTGACTCATACTGGTCTGGGCCTTGTTTTTGTGTCTCATACTGGTCTTGGGCTTGTTTTTGTGCCTCATACTGGCATGTGCCCTGTTTTCGTCCCTCATACTGTTGTGGACTTTGTTTTTGTGCCTCATACTGGTATGTGTCTTGTTTTTGTTCCTGATACAGGTATGTGCCTTCTTTTTGTGCACTCATACAGGTATGTGCCTTGTATTTGTGCCTCATACTGGTCTGGGCCTTGTTTTTGTGTCTCATACTAGTATGTGTCTTGTTTTTGTGCCTGATACAGGTATGTGCCTTGTTTTTGTGCCTCACACTGGTATTATGTGCCTTGTTTTTGCATCTCATACAGGTATGTGCCTTGTTTTTGCACCTCATACTGGTATGTGCCTTGTTTTTGTGCCTCATACTGGTATTTGTTTTGTTTTTGTGCCTTGTTTTCCATCTCATACTGGTATGTGTGCTTTTTGTGCCTCATACTGGTATGTGTACCTTTTTGTGCCTCATTCTGGTCTGGGCCTTGTTTTTGTGTCTCATACTGGTATGTGCCTTGTTTTTGTGCCTCATACTGGCATGTGCCCTGTTTTCGTGCCTCATACTGGTCTGGACCTTGTTTTGTGCCTCATACTGGTATGTGTCTTGTTTTTGTGCACTCATACTGGCATGTGCCCTGTTTTCATGCCTCATACTGGTCTGGATCTCTGTTATGTGCCTCATACTGGTATGTGTCTTGTTTTTGTGCCTGATACAGGTATGTGCCTTCTTTTTGTGCACTCATACAGGTATGTGCCTTGTTTTTGTGTCTCATACTGGTCTGGACCTTGTTTTTGTGTCTCATACTGGTATGTGTCTTGTTTTTGAGCCTCATACTGGTCTGGGCCTTGTTTTTGTGCCAAATACAGGTATGTGCTTTGTTTTTGTGCCTCATACTGGTATTTGCCTTGTTTTTGTGACTCATACTGGCATGTGCTCTGTTTTTGTGCCTCATACTGGTCTGGACCTTGTTTTTGTGCCTCATACTGGTCTGGGTCTTGCTTTTGTGTCTCATACTGATATGTGCCTTGTTTGTGTGCCTCATACAGGTATGTACATTGTTTTGTACTTCATACTGGTCTGGGTTTTGCTTTTGTGCCTCATACTGGTATGTGTCTTGTTTTTGTGCCTCATACAGGTATGTGCCTTCATTTTGTGCACTCCTACAGGGCTAGGCCTTATTTTTGTGTCTCATACTGGTCTTGGCCTTGTGTTTGTGCCTCTTACTGGTCTGGGTCTTTGCTTTGTGCCTCATACTGGTATCTGCCTTGTTTTTTGTGTCATACTGGAATGTGTCTTGTTTTTGTGTCTTATATATGTCTGGGCCTTTTTTGGTACCTCATACTTGTGCCTCATGCATGTATGTTCCTTGTTTTTTTGTGCATCATACAGGTTTGGGCTTTCTTTTTGTGCCTCACACTGGTATGTGAATTGTTTTTGCATCTCATACAGGTATGTGCCTTGTTTTTGTGCCTCATACTGGTATTTTTCTTGTTTTTGTGCCTTGTTTTCCATCTCATACTGGTATGTGTGCTTTTTGTGCCTCATACTGGTATGTGTACCTTTTTGTGCCTCATACTGGTATGTACCTTGTTTTTGTGTCTCATACTGGCATGTGCCATGTTTTTGTATCTCATACTGCCTCATGCTGGTATTTGTCTTGTTTTTTTCTTTTGCCTCATACTGGTCTGGGCCTTGTTTTGTTGCTTCATTCTGCTCTTGGTCTTGCTTTTGTGCCTCATACATGTATGTTCCTTGTTTTTTTTTTTTGTGCATCAAACATGTTTGGGCCTTGTTTTTGTGCCTCATACAGGTCTGAGCCTTGTTTTTGTGCCGCACTCTGGTATGTGCCTTGTTTTTGCATCTCATACTGGTATGTGCCTTGTTTTTGCACCTCATATTGGTATGTGCCTTGTTCTTGTGCCTCATACTGGTATTTGTTTTGTTTTTGTGCCTCATACTTGTCTGGGTCTTGTTTTTGTGTCTCATACTGGTTTGTGCCTTGTTTTTGTGTCTCATACTGGTATGTGCCTTGTTTTTATGCTCATACAGGTATGTAACTTGTGGGCCTTGTTTTTGTGCCTCCTACTGGTATGTACCTTGTTTTGCATCTAATACCAGTATGTGTGCTTTTTGTGCCTCATACTGGTATGTGTACATTTTTGTGCCTCATACTGGTATTTGTACCTTTTTGTGCCTCATACTGGTATGTACCTTGTTTTTGTGTCTCATACTGGCATGTGCATGTTTTTGTATCTCATACTGACATGTGTCCTGTTTTTATGCCTCATGCTGGTATTTGTCTTGTTTTTTTTTTGCCTCATACTGGTCTTGGCCTTGTTTTTGTGCTTCATACTGGTCTGGGCCTTGTTTTTGTGCCTCATACAGGTCTGGGCCTTGTTTGTATGTCTAATACTGGTCTGGGCCTTGTTTTGTGCCTCATACTGGTATGTGCCTTGTTTTGTGTATACTGGTATGTGTGCTCTTTTGTGCCTCATACTGCTATGTGCACCTTTCTTGTGCCTCATACTGGTATGTACCTTGTTTTTGTGTCTCACACTGGCATGTACCTTGTTTTTGTGCCTCATACTGGTCTGGGTCTTGTTTCTGTGTCTCATACAGATCTGGGTCTTGTTTTTGTGCCTCATAATGGTATGTGTCTTATTTTTTGTCTTGTTTTTGTACCTCATACTGGTCTGGGTCTTGTTTTTGTGCATTATACTGGTATGTGCCTTGTTGTTTAACATCATGCTGTTGAGCCTCATGATGTTGAGCCTCATTCTGGTCTGTCGCATACTGCTGTGCATCATGCTGGTCTGTGTCATGCTGTTGTACCTCATTCTTATCTGTCTTGTACTGATATGTTACTTCTTCTTGTACATAATACTGCTGTGTGTAATGCTGGTAAGTGTCATGTTGTTGTGTCCCATTCCTGTCTGTCTTGTACTGGTGTGTGTTTAGTTGTTGTGTCCCATTCTTGTCTGTCTTGTACTGGTGTGTGTTTTGTTGTTGTCCCATTCTTGTCTGTCTTGTACTGGTGTGTGTTTTGTTGTTGTACATCATGTTGTTGTGTCCCATTCCTGTCTGTGTTGTACTGGTGTGTGTTAAGTTGTTGTACATCATGTTGTTGTGTCCCATTCCTGTCTGTCTTGTACTGGTGTGTTTTTAGTTGTTGTGTCCCATTCCTGTCTGTCTTGTACTGGTGTGTGTTTAGTTGTTGTACATCATGTTGTTGTGTCCTATTCCTGTCTGTCTTGTACTGGTGTGTGTTTAGTTGTTGTGTCCCATTCCTGTCTGTCTTGTACTGGTATGTGTTTTGTTGTTGTACATCATGTTGTTGTATCCTATTCCTGTCTGTCTTGTACTGGTATGTGTTTTGTTGTTGTACATCATGTTGTTGTGTCCCATTCCTGTCTGTCTTGTACTGGTGTGTGTTTAGTTGTTGTGTCCCATTCCTGTCTGTCTTGTACTGGTATGTGTTTTGTTGTTGTACATCATGTTGTTGTGTCCCATTCCTGTCTTTCTTGTACTGGTGTGTGTTTAGTTGTTGTGTCGCATTCCTGTCTGTCTTGTACTGGTATGTGTTTTGTTGTTGTACATCATGTTGTTGTGTCCCATTCCTGTCTGTCTTGTACTGGTGTGTGTTTAGTTGTTGTACATCATTTTGTTGTGTCCCATTCCTGTCTGTCTTGTACTGGTGTGTGTTTAGTTGTTGTGTCCCATTCCTGTCTGTCTTGTACTGGTGTGTGTTTAGTTGTTGTGTCCCATTCCTGTCTGTCTTGTACTGGTGTGTGTTTAGTTGTTGTGTCCCATTCCTGTCTGTCTTATACTGGTGTGTGTTTAGTTGTTGTGTCCCATTCTTGTCTGTCTTGTTCTGGTATGTGTTTTGTTGTTGTACATCATGTTGTTGTGTCCCATTCCTGTCTGTCTTGTACAGGTGTGTGTTTAGTTGTTGTGTCCCATTCTTGTCTGTCTTGTTCTGGTATGTGTTTTGTTGTTGTACATCATGTTGTTGTGTCCCATTCCTGTCTGTCTTGTACTGGTGTGTGTTTAGTTGTTGTGTCCCATTCTTGTCTGTCTTGTTCTGGTATGTGTTTTGTTGTTGTACATCATGTTGTTGTGTCCCATTCCTGTCTGTCTTGTACTGATGTGTGTTTAGTTGTTGTGTCCCATTCCTGTCTGTCTTGTACTGGCGTGTGTTTAGTTGTTGTACATCATGTTGTTGTGTCCCATTCCTGTCTGTCTTGTACTGGTGTGTGTTTTGTTGTTGTGTCCCATTCTTGTCTGTCTTGTACTGGTGTGTGTTTAGTTGTTGTGTCCCATTCCTGTCTGTCTTGTACTGGTGTGAGTTTTGTTGTTGTACATCATGTTGTTGTATCCCATTCCTGTCTGTGTTGTACTGTTGCCATAATTTCAGCCATAATGAAATTCAAGATCTTGTTGATATAAAACAACTTAATATGGTTAAAAGTTGAGGAAGGTAGCTCAAACCAAAACATTAAACAAAAGGCCAGAAACAATTGTCCTCTACTCTGGGCATACTGTGGCTTGATATAGAATAGTTTTGTATTGTTTATCAATCCTAACACCAGAATATGAATCCTTGACTCTCTATATACTTATAACATCAGGATTTGTCTATGTAACCAACAAAGCAGCCAGACTTTACTTCTTTACTTTCCATATGTGCTGTGTTGTCATAGTTCTCAAGTAAGTACCATGTGTCTTGTCATAGTTCTCAAGTAAGTATCATGTGTCTTGTCATAGTTCTCAAGTAAGTATCATGTGTCTTGTCATAGTTCTCAAGTAAGTATCATGTGTCTTGTCTTTGTTCTCAAGTAAGTATCATGTGTCTTGTATTTGTTCTCAAGTAAGTATCATGTGTCTTGTCTTTGTTCTCAAGTAAGTATCATGTCTTGTCATAGTTCTCAAGTAAGTATCATGTGTCTTGTCATAGTTCTCAAGTAAGTATCATGTGTCTTGTCATAGTTCTCAAGTAAGTATCATGTCTTGTCTCTGTTCTCAAGTAAGTATCATGTGTCTTGTCATAGTTCTCAAGTAAGTATCATGTGTCTTGTCATAGTTCTCAAGTAAGTATCATGTGTCTTGTCATAGTTCTCAAGTAAGTATCATGTGTCTTGTCTCTGTTCTCAAGTAAGTATAATGTGTCTTGTCATAGTTCTCAAGTAAGTATCATGTCTTGTCTCTGTTCTCAAGTAAGTATCATGTGTCTTGTCATAGTTCTCAAGTAAGTATCATGTGTCTTGTCTCTGTTCTCAAGTAAGTATAATGTGTCTTGTCATAGTTCTCAAGTAAGTATCATGTGTCTTGTCATAGTTCTCAAGTAAGTATAATGTGTCTTGACATAGTTCTCAAGTAAGTATAATGTGTCTTGTCATAGTTCTCAAGTAAGTATCATGTGTCTTGTCATAGTTCTCAAGTAAGTATCATGTGTCTTGTCTCTGTTCTCAAGTAAGTATAATGTGTCTTGTCATAGTTCTCAAGTAAGTATCATGTCTTGTCTCTGTTCTCAAGTAAGTATCATGTGTCTTGTCATAGTTCTCAAGTAAGTATCATGTCTTGTCATAGTTCTCAAGTAAGTATCATGTGTCTTGTCATAGTTCTCAAGTAAGTATCATGTGTCTTGTCTTAGTTGTCAAGTAAGTATACATGATTGTTATCATAGTTTTCTAGTAAGTATGTATACACACGTGTCATAGTTGTTACATTTCAGTATCTCTGTTGTTACATTTCAGCATCTTCAGTGTTACATTTCAGCATCTTCATCTTTACATTTCAGCATCTTCATTGTTATATTTCAGTAAGCCTATCTTTGTTGTAACATTTCAGTATATTCATTGTTACATTTCAGCATCTTCGTAGTTACATTTCAGTATTGTCAGTGTTATATTTAATATCTCTGTTGTTACATTTAGTTTCTTCATTGTTACATTTCAGTATCTTCATCGCCTTCATTTTGGAAGCCTTTATTCTGGAGTACACCATCCAGAAAGTTGGCAAATTGGAATCATTTGTGGAACGTAAAATCAAGGATCTTGGACTTGGTATAGGCCAGTAAGTCCTTCCATTTCTTTTGTTACTTGCATCACTCTAGGCAAGGGCAGGTCTGCATGGTCTAGTAACCCTTTACTCCGTTCATCTGTCTATCTGACAATTGTCCAAAGTTGTAAATAATAAAAAGTCTTTAATTTGACATTTATTTGTATGTGTTGTATAGATTTTATAAAGCATTATCAGTTATGAGAAGGATACAGCTTTATCTCTCCCCCATGATTGCAATCGCAGTATTTAAAATAGTGCATCTGATAATATTTTTCAGTAGTATAGTAAACTTTTATGACAGAGAAAAAAAGATAAAAATTTATGTCATTATATAAAAGAGCATCGGTATTGTGACTATGATTTTGAGCAGATCTCAGTCATTTGATGTATATTTTACAGATCAGGGCCAAGAAACCGATCCATCTCAATAGTTAGAACTGATGCTATGGAACTAGTTCCAAATGAAGAACTTCCGGAGGTAGATGTAACTAACGCTGAGGATTCTGATGATTCGGATACTGACAGCATTCCCGACTTATCAGTAGAAAAAGGCCTGAGGTTCCATTTGAAAAGAAAAAGTAAGTTTTGTAAGATTAGTAGCGTAGACAACATACTGAAAATTGGCGTAACTCTAATTTCACACCTGTGTATCAAGGTGATTAAAGGTGTTCTGTCACAGATAGTCAAGTAGTAACTGTTTAAAACTTTTGATTTTGCCTAAAATTATATTTATGGTACAATGGAACCTGTCTAGAGAGACCACCCCATCTGCCACTGAAATGTGGTCTCTCAAGACAGGTGGTCCCTCCAAAGGTGTTTTATACAAAGGCTTATTTAACTGAGAGGATTCTTTAATATGGTCTCATAAGGCAGGTGGTCTTTTATGGGAGTTGTTTCTCAAGACAGATTTCTCTGTAAGTGCTTGATAAGTTTCTTGTAATTACGTCAACTGTAAACAGTACAAGTAACATTACATTTTCCTGCTTGGATTTCTGTATGGATCTATGAGCATTTTTGATTGCTGCAACTCTTTCTCACCCAGAGCATATGAAATAAGCCAGCGTCTGAGAAAAGCGTCCTTAGGACATAACCAATAAAATGTGAGAAAACAAGAAATTACATCTTGACGTAATATTTCTAATTTTTAAGATTATTTTTAATGGAAACAAAAAGAGTTGTTCTGGTCTGTGCTAATTCTCATATTGTACTTTTTAACTCCATGTATGTTCAAAAATAATAATATCCCCCAATTCTCCTAAGGACCTTTTTCTCAGCTGCTGACTCAAATAATGGATGCTATCATAATTAATTTAATTAATTACCAAATTTTCAAGAAATTGTATTTTACACACTCTTTTTAAGGTGAAGATGAAGTAAGACCATTTTCAGAAAATGTCAGTAAAATTCATGATGACAATGCCATGATGATTTATTTACCAAAACGTATGAAATAAATCCTTTTCTTCTTGTGTTCTTTCAAATTCTGTTTCTGGATAATAACGGAATGGCATTGATTGTCTGTAATGTGATGTTAAATGTATTGTTTGTATTTGTACCTTAATTTAGGAGAGTGACAATCACAAATCATTATTTTTAGGTCGGAAGAAAGTGGAGGTATTGCTTCAACAGATGTTTGAAGGAGAAATTGACCCAGAGGATGAAGGTCCGGACAATGACTTTGAATATTATACTGACCGCCCACTCCAAACAATTACTCTCAATACAGTCACATAGCATATAAACTTAAAGTCTGTATCATATGAAATTGAGGATTAATGTTGCTACATATCTCATCAAGTTTGTAATAAACCTCAAAAAGAGTCACTTCTATATTATATGAAGTTTGTGAAAAAGCCTCATTCTATATCATACGAAACTTGTGATTAAAAGAAAAATTCTGTATCAACTATTACTCTGCATCATGAGAAAATTTTAAATGTGTGATTAAAGGTCAGTGTGTAGCCGATCATATGAAGCTGGAGATAAGTACCATTCTGTTTCATATGAAACCTAAGATCGGATAACAATGTGTATCATATAAAATGTGGACCAAACATCAGGGGTAATCACATGAAACCAGAAATCAAATATTGGTGTATCACATGAAACCAGAGATCAAATATCAGTGTATCACATGAAACCAGAGATCAAATATCAGTGTATCACATGAAACCAGAGATCAAATATCAGTGTATCACATGAAACCAGAGATCAAATATCAGTGTATCACATGAAACCAGAGATCAAATATCAGTGTATCACATGAAACCAGAGATCAAATATCAGTGTATCACATGAAACCAGAGATCAAATATCAGTGTATCACTTGAAACCAGAGATCAAATATCAGTGTATCACATGAAACCAGAGATCAATTATCAGTTTATCACATGAAACCAGAAATCAAATATCAGTGTATCACATGAAACCACAGATCAAATATCAGTGTATCACATGAAACCACAGATCAAATATCGATGTATCACATGAAACCAGAGATCAAATATCAATGTATCACATGAAACCACAGATCAAATATCAGTGTATCATTCATAGTATGGGACCAGATAACAGTGTAAAATATGAAGCTTCAGATCAAGTATCAATGTGTATCATATGAAAGCTGGAATCAGGTAACAGTATGTGTAATTTGAAGATTGGGACCAAATATCAGTGTGTATCATATGACATTTGGAATCAGATAATTGTGTATCATATGACCTCTGGGATCAGATAACTGTATCCTATGAACTCTGGGATCTAATATCAGTGTGTGTCATATGACCTTAGGGACCAAATATCAGTGTGTATCATATGAAGATAGAGATCAGATATGAGTGTATCATATGAAGTCGGGAATCAGATAACATTGTGTATCATATGGAACCTGCGATCAAATAGTTGAGTATCATATGGCATCTGGGATCAGATAAAAGTGTGTATCATATGGCATTTTGGATCAGATAACAGATATGACATCTGGGATCAAATATCAGTGTATGATATGAAGCCTGGGATCAGATAACAGTGTGTATCATATGACATTTGGGATCAGATAACAGTGTGTATCATATGACATTTGGGATCAGATAACAGTGTGTATCATATGACATTTGGAATCAGATAATTATGTATCATATGACCTCTGGGATCTAATATCAATGTGTGTCATATGACCTTAGGGTCAAAGAGCTTTCCCTTTAGTTAATATACTTTGTTAAAGTCATAGGGATTTCCTGTATATTAATATACTTTGTTAGTAATAGGGATTTCCCATATTTTAATATACTTTGTTAGAGTCATAGGGATTTCCCATATGTTAATATACTTTGTTAGAGTCTTAGGGATTTACCATATGTTGATATACTTTGTTATAGTCAAAGGGATTTCCCATATGTTGATATACTTTGTTAGAGTCATAGGGATTTCCCATATGTTAACATACTTTGTTAGAGTCATAGGGATTTCCCATATGTTTATATACTTTGTTAGAGTCTTAGGGATTTACCATATGTTGATATACTTTGTTATAGTCAAAGGGATTTACCATATGTTGATATACTTTGTTATAGTCAAAGGGATTTCCCATTAGTTAATATACTTTGTTAGAGTCAAAGGGATTTCCCATATGTTAATATACTTTGTTAGAGTCATAGAGATTTCCCATATGTTAATATACTTTGTTATAGTCAAAGGGATTTCCCATTAGTTAATATACTTTGTTAGAGTCATAGAGATTTCCCATGTTTTATATACTTTGTTGGAGTCATAATCATATCCTATCTGCTAATCCACTTGTCAGAGTCATAGGGATTTAGTTTATTTTGTTATAGTCAAAGGAATAGCCCATATGTTATATACTTTGTTAGAGTCATATTGATTTCGCATATGGTAGTCCACTTGTCAGAGTCATAGGGATTACCCCTATGTTAATTTACTTTGTTATAGTCATAGGAATAGCCCATATGTTATATACTTTGTTAGAGTCATAGAGATTTCCCATATGTTAATATACTTTGTTATAGTCAAAGGGATTTCCCATTAGTTAATATATTTTGTTAGAGTCATAGAGATTTCCCATGTTTTATATACTTTGTTGGAGTCATAATCATATCCTATCTGCTAATCCACTTGTCAGAGTCATAGGGATTTAGTTTATTTTGTTATAGTCAAAGGAATAGCCCATATGTTATATACTTTGTTAGAGTCATATTGATTTCGCATATGGTAGTCCACTTGTCAGAGTCATAGGGATTACCCCTATGTTAATTTACTTTGTTATTAGTCATAGGAATAGCCCATATGTTATATACTTTGTTAGAGTCATATTGATTTCGCATATAGTAGTCCACCTGTCAGTCATAAAGATTTCCTATATGTAAACATACTTTGTTAAAGTTATATGAATTACCCATATGCTAGTCCACTTGTCAGAATCATAGGGATTTCCTATTTGTTGATATACTTTGATAGAGTCATATTGATTTTCTATATGCTAGTCCACATGTCAGAGTCATGGAAATATCCCATATGTTAATATACTTTGTACAGGTCATAGGGATTTCCCATATGATAATATACTTTGTAAAGTCATAGGGATTTCCCATATGATAATATACTTTGTAAAGGTCATAGGGATTTCCCATATGATAATATACTTTGTTAAGGTCATAGGGATTTCCCATATGTTAAGTTAAAGTCATAGGGATTTCTGATATGTTAATATACTTTGTTAAAGTTATACAAATTTCTCATACATGTTTGTTAATATACTTTTAAAGTCATATGCTAGTCCACTTGTCAGAGTCAAAGGGATTTCCTTTATGTTGATATACTTAGTTCAGGTATAGGATTTCACAAATGCCAGTTCACTTGTCAGAGTCATAGGATTTCCAATATGTTAATAAACTTTGTTAGTGTCAAAGGGATTTCCCATATGTTGATATACTTTGTTAAAGTCAAAGGGATTTCCCATATGTTGATATACTTTGTTAGAGTCAAAAGGGATTTCCCATATGTTGATATACTTTGTTAGAGTCATGGGGATTTCCTATATGTCAATATTCTTTGTTAGAGTCAAATGGATTTCCCATATTAATATGTTTTATTAGAATTATAGGGATTCCCAAATATTAATTGTTAAATGTTAATTGGGAGTGAAATGTATGATTCCTGAACAGTTTGGTGGAAACTGCAATTCAGTGGTAACATTTATTTTGTTATTTGTTTTATAATAAAACATTGAAGCATCATATTACAAAAAACACTAAATATATGTTGACTTACAGACACAAGTATATTATATATATGTTGACTTACAGACACAAGTATTATATATAAGTTGACTTACAGACACAAGTATGTATCATATAAAAGTTGACTTTCAGACACAGGTATATATCATACATAATTATGTTGACTTTCAGACACAAGTATGTATCATATATATGTTGACTTACAGACACAGGTATATACCTTATAATAGCCATATACAGCAGTACAGACTTTCCCTGATTGTTTTATAAAAATATATAATATAAGTTTCCTCACTTTTACATTTACATGTATATTATATGGACATTGAAAACACATAGATAAGTTGTTAGTATGATATAATACATGATTTACTTTGTTAAGTGTATTATCTGGCTGTTGTTTATCTGACCACCTCCAATACTGAGTAATGGCAGTCCCACTTCTGACCTTTATATAATTGATTGTATAATTGTGATAATTGTATAAGATGTATTTTTATGACTTTGTATTCTTATATCATCCTTCCTCCTCCAGCAAGTATTTTGTAGCCAAGTTTTACTATATTGTTTACTGTTTGAGTCTCAACCAGAACTGTTATAGTTTTGTGTGTAGTCAGAAATAAATGTCACATGTACACATTAAATCTACTGGTCCAAGTGCCATTTACCCCTTAAAGTCACAATGGTTTCTCATCATTTAAGCATTTTGAATGTAATCTTCATTTTTCAGTATCCATTAATGATAATTTTCTAAAGGTTTGGTAATACATCTCACCAGGGAACTTCACTTTTGTCCTGAAATAGTTTCTACATTGTAAGAGACATACTGTGTCAATTTTCATATCTTCTTATTTTTTGTACTGGATCAGTTGTAATGAAGAAGGACATTCTGTTTCTTACCTCTGTTGTAAACAGTTGAAATGGGGGCATATAGTTTCACTCTCTTCACAGTCTTTTGTACTAACAATCAGTGATGGTCATACTGTTTCATAACCTCTGCATCTTGTCAGTGACCTAGACATTTGAACTAAAGTAGTTAACATCAAATATCCACTCCCCCTCACTAGACCAAACTTATAGAGGGCTAAGTTGATCTGGATATGTTCTGTTTCCTATTAATCCTTTGTAAAACCAAATGATCCTAATTTTCCATCAATTTTTATACTTCAGGGATAAATGTCAGAGACATGATATTTTATCCCTCGCGATTTGTCTGCCTACATGGTAGGATGTTCTGTTGGTGTTAAAGTACTCTTCCTTAAATTACAATTTTTTAGCTCACTGGGACAAAAGTCTGGAGAGCTAATTCCATACCCCCCATGCCATTATCTATATACAAAAACTTTAACCTGACCTATAACTTTTTAACTGCAAGGGACGGGGCTCTAATGTTTCACATGTAGATTCTTTATTACAAGAGCTTTCATTTGGTACCTTGATTTTTGACCTAGTGACCTTGGACTTTGACGTTCTTTTCAAAAACCTTTTCCTTGGCTATATCTGTTAAACCATGAGGGATAGGGCTTTGATATTTCACATATATATTTCTTATTTCACATATAGATTTCTTATGATAAGAACTTTCATTTGATACTTTTGACCTAGAGAACTTGACCTTGGACTTTGATATACTCTTCAAAATTTTGAACCTGAGCTGAAGGAATAAAAATTTTACCAGTCCTTTGACCTTAAAATCTGACAGCTGGGGGTCAAATATCTATTTTAAAATTTTACACCCATTTCGGCAATTTGTTGTCTTCTGACAACTCTTGTTTCAATTTCACAAAATATTCACACTTATACCAGTAGTCACTAACACACTTATACCAGTAGTCACTGTCACACTTATACCAGTAGTCACTATCACACTTATACCAGTAGTCACTGTCACACTTATACCAGTCTGTCACTATAACACTTATACCAGTAGTCAAAACACACTTATACCAATAGTCACTATCACACTTATACGGCAAGTCACTATCACACTTTACACCAGTACTCTTATCACACTTACACCAGTAGTCACTATCACACTTATACAAGTAGTCACTATCACACTTATACCAGTAGTCACTGTCACACTTATACCAGTAGTCACTATAACACTTATACCAGTAGTCACTAACACACTTATACCAATAGTCACTATCACACTTATACCAGTAGTCACTATCACACTTACACCAGTAGTCACTATCACACTTACACCAGTAGTCACTATCACACTTACACCAGTAGTCACTATCACACTTACACCAGTAGTCACTATCACACTTACACCAGTAGTCACTATCACACTTATACCAGTAGTCACTATCACACTTATACCAGTAGTCACTGTCACACTTACACCAGTAGTCACTGTCACACTTATACCAGTAGTCACTATCACACTTATACCAGTAGTCACTATCACACTTATACCAGTAGTCACTATCACACTTATACCAGTAGTCACTGTCACACTTATACCAGTAGTCACTATAAGCATACTAAGAGGATTTGGACTCTCACAATAAGTTTTTCACAAAACTACAAGGTCTAGAACTTCTTCATTTTGGTGACATTTCAGTATAGTTTACCTGTTTTGTCTAAGTAACTCTAGAACTTAGTAAAATTTCAGTATGACTTGATAGACCAGGGAAGAATATCATGACCTTGTTATCAAATAGGCCAAGGATGAATATCATGACCTTGTAACCAAATAAGCCAGAGATAAATATCATGACCTTGGTATCAAATAAGCCAGAGATGAATATCTTGACCTTTGTATCAAACAAGCCAGAGATGAATATCTTGACCTTGGTATCAAACAAGCCAGAGATGAATATCTTGACCTTGGTATCAAATAAGCCAGAGATGAATATCTTGACCTTGGTATCAAATAAGCCAGAGATAAATATCTTGATCTTGGTATCAAATAGGCCAGAGAAGAATAGCTTGACCATGGTATCAAATAAGCCAGAGATGAATATCTTGACCTTGGTATCAAATAAGCTAGAGATAAATATCATGACCTTTGTATCAAATAAGCCAGAGATGAATATCTTGACCTTTGTATCAAATAAGCCAGAGATGAATATCTTGACCTTGGTATCAAACAAGCCAGAGATGAATATCATGACCTTTGTATCAAATATGACAAGGACCAATGTAACTAATGTGATATTTTGCCTCCATTGTGTTTTAGTATATCCTTTACTGTTTATGTTTTGGTATATCGTTCTGTTATTTAATTATAATTTTATCTTAGTTGCTAATTATTTGTCCAAACATATTATTTATATGATAGATATTGAAATGATTATACTCTGTAATTTGTCTCAGGAAACTGCTGGCATGAGTTACCACCAGACTTGGAGAATAGCTTGATGGTCAACCAAATACTCCAACTACATGTACAACATTTACATGTATTACGAGACTCAAGTTGTGAAGGCTGTCCCAAACAGATGTGATCGTTTTACAAAATAGATATTACTGTAAATCTACTCAATAAATCTGATGAAGATCAGAATATGTTGGATATATATTCTATAAAACTTTTGTAATTAGAGCTTGTCTTTCACTTTTTATAATTATTGTTTAACATTCAACAATATTTGCCATAGCTATGAGACTTTAAAAACTTTGCCAATGTCCTAGCTCCTGGGGGCATTGTTAATCTCAAGACATCAATAACAACTCTATTTTATACAGAGGAAGAACTGTGTTTGATTCTCAGTTGTTGTTATAGCTGATACATCTATAACAACTCCATTTTTAATGCAGGAAGTTTTGTGTTTGATTCTCAGTTGGGGTCATACCCAAGAAGTCTATAACAACTCCATTTTTAATGAGGAAGTTTTGTGTTTGATTCTCAGTTGGGGTCATACCCAAGACATCTATAACAACTCTATTTTTAATGGAGGAAGTTTTGTGTTTGATTCTCAGTTGGGGTCATACCCAAGACATCTATAACAACTCTATTTTTAATGAGGAAGTGTTTGAAGTTTGATTGTGTTTTACCCAAGACATCTATAACAACTCTATTTTTAAAGGAGGAAGTTTTGTGTTTGATTCTCAGTTGGGGGGTTTGATTGTCACTTGGGTCATACCCAAGATGTCTATAACAACTCTATTTTTAAAGGAGGAAGTTTTGTGTTTGATTCTCAGTGGATAACACCCAGA
Organism: Atrina japonica; assembly: GCA_030159075.1. Lineage (NCBI taxonomy): Eukaryota > Metazoa > Mollusca > Bivalvia > Pterioida > Pinnidae > Atrina > Atrina japonica. Next base: position 955,115 of record BROG01000012.1, on the reverse strand, counting down.
CTTCCTGCTATGTCCCATGTAATAGGAAGTTCTGTGTTTGAATCTCAGTCAGATGTTATACCAGAAAGTCAATGTAGGAGTAAGTTTCGTGTTTGATTCTCAGTCATACCCAAGACATATGTAATGTCTCAATTTTCAATGTAGGAAGTCTTGGGAATAAAAGCATTTTGATTCTCAGTTGGGGTCATACCAAGACTTCCTGTAATGTATCAAAGTAGTAGGAAGTCCTGTGTTTGATTGTCAGTTGGGTCATACCCAAGATGTCTATAACAACTCTATTTTTAATGGAGGAAGTTTAGTGATAAGTGTGTTTGATGTTCTCGGGATATTAGTTGGGGTCATACCCAAGACATCTATACTGGAATCAACTCTCAGTTTTTTAAATGGAGGAAGTTTTGCATTTGATTCTCAGTTGGGGTCATACCAAGACTTTCTGTAATGTATCACCAAAGTAGTCAGTGCAGCTTCGGAAGTAAGCCGATTTCTGTGTGTGTTTGATTGTCAGTTGGGTCATACCCAAGATGTCTATAACATATTGGTTTTATGTTTTTTAAAGGAGGAGCTAGTTTTGGGTGTTTGATTCTCAGTGGATAACACCCAGACTTACATAAGATGATGGGTACCTGCTATGTCCCATGTAATAGGAAGTTCTGTGTTTGAATCTCAGTCAGATGTTATACCAGAAAGTCAATGTAGGAGTAAGTTTCGTGTTTGATTCTCAGTCATACCCAAGACATATGTAATGTCTCAATTTTCAATGTAGGAAGTCTTGATTGGGAATAAAACAACAAACATTTTATAGTCAAGTCCATAAATATTTTGCAAGACAATAGAAGTGGGAACAAATCAGTCATTACTACACCAGAAAAAGGATGTTGTGAAATCTTACCTGATTTTGGTAAGAGTGTTTAATAACTTTTATTCTGTAAAAGCGAGAAAATAGAGATGTGTATAGCTACAGTATCACTTTTGAGCCTGTGACTTTTCAGGGTCATGTTACAGGTGTCTGAAATCCAACACATCAACTTGTTTGACAGATGTTAAGTGACACTGCCATGATATCTTTATATTATGGTTATTCTTTTTTTCTTTTCTTGATTAATTTTGTTTTATATCCTGTTAAATCTTTTTTACAAAAGATATGGAGAAGTTACATAGTAGTGATAAAGTGCTGTACCAGCTATACAGATGTTTCAAATTTCCATAAATGTTCCCCAGTGGAGACGGTAAGATATTACAAATCACAGGGCACCCTTGGCTGAGTGATTAGAGCATCACGCTTTGAACCATGAAGATGATTTTCATAACTTACCATAGTGGTCAGTGCAGCTTAGAGCACCACTGGAATCTAAGCCGATTTCTGTGTGAAAGTTTGTCAGTTTACTTGCTAAATCAGTCTCTTTCCAGGAACATTGTAACAGGTTCCTCTCCTCCATCAATAAAAACTGATTACCACAATACAACCGAAAAATTGAGCGTAAAACACCATTCAAAACTAAAAAGTTCAACAAAACAAGGATATTGGTTTTATGTTTTCACCATGAAGCATTTCACTTCTGGTCAGTGCAGCTTCGAGAGCACCACTGGAACCTAAGCCGATTTCTGTGTGAAAGTTTGTCAGTTTACTTGCTAAAGGTCTCTTTCCAAGAACATTGTAACAGGTTCCTCTCCTCCATCAATAAAACACCATTCAAAACTAAAAAGTTCAACAAAACAAGGATATTGGTTTTATGTTTTCACAGTCCATAAATATGACTATTACCATAGCAGAGAGCTAGTACATAAGATATTGGGTACAAATCACAGTCCATAAATATTACTATCACCATAGTGGAGAGATAGTACATAAGATGATGGGTACAAATCACAGTCCATAAATATTACCATAGTGGAGAGCTAGTACATAAGATGATGGGTACAAATCACAGTCCATAAATATTACTATCACCATAGTGGAGAGCTAGTACATAAGATGATGGGTACAAATCACAGTCCATAAATATTACTATCACCATAGTGGAGAGATAGTATGTAAGATGATGGGTACAAATCACAGTCCATAAATATTACTATCACCATAGTGGAGAGATAGTATGTAAGATGATGGGTACAAACCACAGTCCATAAATATTACTATCACCATAATGGAGAACTAGTACATAAGATGATGGGTAGAAATAATAATGCGGGTAGAAATAATAATGCATAAACATTACTATTACAACATGATTTGAAATTACACACATGTATTCTATGCATTATTGCTCTAACAAGAAAGGTTACTTACAGTCATCAATTCATACATACATATTTATCTTATTTTTAAAATAAATTGTGATTTATTGACATCTTCAATTGTCATTTTCTACATCCCTCCCAAAATGTGTAAATCCAATTTCAAACATTATAATATATACATATAAATAATGGCTGGTCATTTGTGACACTAAATTCTTTTTTTAATAACTTGATATTACTTTAATTTTGATGTAATAAATTATATAAGTTGGTATATTTAACCATGTCATCACCTAAACTTTACCAGTATGCTATACACATCACAAATGATGCTTCAAGATTAACAGTTAGTTTATGGCTTTGTTTTTACTGATTTTATTTCAACAAATAAAGATTGCACAAAAAATTTAATCAATGTCATACTGAAGAATTGAAATTCAGTTAGTCAAATTTCTGTTTTGATCTATGGACAAAGTCCTGAATAATTTTGTTATTTAATGCTACTTTAACATTTTATAATTCGAACTGAGTTAAATAACTGAACGTTTTAAATATATTTTGGAGCCTATTCTTAAAGAAACAACAAAAATTCCTACAAATAAATTGAAGTCAAAATTTCAATGTGTACGAAATCAGCCCATGATAATCTTCTCCTCCTTATAAACACTCCGTGTTTTAATTTCAGGAACATTTAGTTTATTTGAGCACTAATTATTAATTATAACGACTGTATGTCTTAAATGCTTCCACAGCAGTCATATACACATTATAGGACCTCTGAAACTTAAGTCGATGTTCAGATGTTTCAAACTTTTCTTTATGGTCCCTTGAACTTCCAACTCATCAAAGTTACTGTATAAAGATTTAGTTTTCATGATTAATTTTATCACCAGTATTTTTTAACATCTCAGAGAACGTTTGGAATTTGAGACTGTTGTTATCGTTATTTTTTTCCTAATTTTTATTTCTTTTCTTTTTTTGAGAGAGATATTTCAAATCAGCAGACTGCCATCATGGCATGTTGAAAAACAAGTTAATTCCAGCATACTTTCTTTATAGCAGCTAATGGTATGGCTTCTATGTACTTTTGATAACAGAAATGGAGATAGATTTCCCCTAAAAACTGTTGCCCTTGTCTCTAAAACAATAGTTCACCAGTGAAACAAAAAATGAAATTCAAAATCCATTTGACATGAATAAGTTTTTATTCATAAATTAATGTGAAACTTTGTTAGAGAAAAAAAACAATGAAACCAACCATCAAAATTTGAAACCATACAACAAAACATTAAAACTGTAATTGATGAAAGGTGTATTATGCAATAGGCACTCAACATTTCTTTCCATTTCAATAATTTCATTTACAAAGTATGTTAGATATAATATACAATAAAATATTCATAGAAAAATACAAAATATATCTAGAGCACATACAATACAATTTACTATTTACAGATGTACATACTCGGAGCATGATAAATACAAAATAAGTTGACAATCAGAACAATAATTGTCTGTCAAAGTGAGATAACAAAGTCTATGCCTACATAAATACAGGTGACCATATAACACAGGTAACCACATAATACAGGTGACCTTATAATACAGGTACCAACATAATACAGGTGACCTTATGATACGGGTAACCATATAATACAGGTACCCACATAGTACAGGTGACCATATAATACAGGTAACCACATAATACAGGTGACCTAAGTTATACATTCTGTGTCTCGTACATCACTTGAACACATACTGTACTGAGTTTGACAAATAAAACAGGTGGTTTTAATACTCAGGTGATGAAAAATGTTTTGATTACTTGTAAATACCCATTTTGTCACCATTATCATATTATTTCAATTCAAGTCAATAAGATGTTGATAATTCTAACTAGTTACTCCTGGTTCCACCATTTGTTCACTAAGCAGCACAAGCAAAATATTCTTTCAACACAAAATGATCCAAAAAGACAAATTTGAAGAAATTAGCCCCCCCCCACTGGGGCATATATGGTGAGCAGAGGTAAAAAATTACTTAAATATGGCAAGACAAATAAAATGAACAAAAGGAAAACTCAAAATAGAAAGGTGGTAGGTGCATTTACAAGAGAAGGTCTTATCAAGCTGTATATCTTCATCAAATATGGTGAGCCCAGAGCCTAGGTGAAGAAGTGACTTAGATTTGGCTTGGACAAAATCAACAAAAGGAAATACCTGATAAGATTGGAGTAGAACTTTTGTATGTGACATTCTGTCTTCTTGGGATGTAGAGCCCACCGATATACCAAATATGGGGTGGCTTGTTGAAGAAATGAGGGAGATATGGCCTGGACAAAACAAAAGGATATACACAACACAAAACTAGTCCCACTGGAAACCAATGGGGGACTTATATCAGTACTAGTCTATTTTATATGTGTGTTTGCAATAATCAGGTGTATGTTAGTGTGTATGCAGTAGGGGTGTGTTAGTGTGTATGCAGTAGGTGTATGCAGTAATTGTGTGTTAGTGTGTATGCAGTAGGTGTGTGTTAGTGTGTATGTTTGTGTGTATGCAGCAGGTGTATGTTAGTGTGTATGCATTGTGTGTATCTTGTATGTATATGCTGTTGTGAGTGGATCAGGCATATCTACAAAAATAAAACCAAGGTTTGGGATGTAACAGAACAATTTAAAGCAGTTCTATAACTAATGTAAGGAGATTTCAATATAATTTTTATCACATGACTTCAAAAAGATGTCTCATTGGCTGATAGTCTCAAATGTAAAAAAGCATGATATTATTCAAAGGAAAACACACTATAACAAACAAAAACTCAACTCAGAATTTAATTGAAAGTCAATATCAAGTGGACTTAGTATTACACTAATAGAAGCCCCAATAGACATGAATGGACTGAGGTAAATTTCTGAGTGGAGATTTACGATATGATATGGTAAGAATGCGTAAATATAAAAGATCCTCTAAAAACAAATTTAAACAAAGCTAATATTAAAGAGGCTTTAAACAAATTCTATTGTATTATAATTTATAGGACATCTTGGATTGGACACACAAGAAGTAAAACATATATCTTTGGTTTAAAATATCTAAGTACATGAACTGACCTCATCATTGGTTTTAAATTCATGTAGTCAATTGGTCAATGAATGTAAATATTTGGTGGCCATGACCAAACTTTAGAGGACAAAAGATCAATTTTCGGGAGATTTTAAATCTATATTGACTGAATAACTTATTTTTTTGTTAATGTCTGATTGTCTTATAACTAGTGATCTGACAGCTGGTGTAGGGAAATAATATAAAATACCAATTACATTAACAAGTTTCCAGGGCAACCATTTTGATCAGCAAAATTCATCCCAGTTTTTAAGATGAAGAATAACAGGATAGGGCAAATAGAACTTGAAGCAAAACGTTTCCAGATCTTGGACTTCATTTAAGTATAACATAATGAATAATGTAAAAATGCAGTATTATGCCAAAAATAACGCATATTTGAATAAAACCAGATCTCTTCAACAACGTCAAGATATATCATGAATAAAAATTGATTTTTTTTCAAGAAATGAGTAAGAACAAGGAAATGGATAATCCTGAAATATATAAGTAAGGCCAATTCAGATTTATCAAAGAAACAAATACAGCGATTTGCCACAAAGGCAGTTCGAAGTTCTTTGGAGTGGGTCAGTTTGCAACAGAATCAAGTTTTTATTTATTTTTGGTCCAAAAATTCGGATCGATTCACAAGTGAAGTCTGTTATAGGAAGCTGTGAAGGGATTCACATGTGAAATTGAAAACATGTATGGGAAATTATTTGAAATCGGATTACAAAAACTGAAAAAATTGCATGTGAAATTGATTAAGAAAACTGATGAGATTCACATGTAAAATTGGATTATGAAAACTGAAAAGATTGGCATGTGAAGTTGGATTAAGAAAACTGAAAAGATTCACATGTGAAGTTGAATTAAGAAAACTGAAAAGATTCAAATCCAAAGTTATATAAAGTGAATTGTGAAAAAAAATTGCATGTGAATTGAGATATAAATCACTGTAAGAAGATTCACAGATGGATATACCAAACTAAAAAACATTGACGAGTAAAGTTTGGTATAAAAATTGTGATAAGTACGTGAACCATTTTAAGTAAAAGAAAAAAAATGATAAGAATCAGAGTAAGAGATTAATTAGTTGATAATTAATTAAAAAGGTTTTTAATTCTTAACCATTAAACACAAGATGTAATTACTATCCACGGAAATTTTACGATTTATGGATTGATGAATACTAATCAAACTTGTGACATTCACTCTAAAGCCAGATACATATTAAGGTCTTTTAAGTAATTTTTTAGACTGTAAATTCAAAATTTGCTTTGGGATTTATATAAAAAATATGAAGTACAACTATACTAAACTCTCTCTGTGTAAGTATCCCTCTGGTTCTCTGTATATCCTTATCTTTCTCTGTTTATCTCTCTCTCTTCTCTATATGTATCTCTCTTTCTCTATATGCATCTCTCTTCATAAGTATCTCTCCTTATATACATCTCTCTTTATATGTATCTCTCTTTGTATGTATTTCTCTTTATATGTATCTCTCTTTATATGTATTTCTCTTCCACCATTATGACATCCAGACTTATGGGCTACATATAAGATTACAATGCATAGAAAAAACAAAGCATAATATACATATTTCACACTGACATACATAATACATGATTTCAAAACTACGAATAAGCAAAAACACAAAGTGATTGAAATTTTCAAATGATAATCAAAAGGTGATTCCATCCAGTAACATTATGTCAATCAAACAATACATACTCAAACTCAAAGGTTGAAAATTGGAATAAGTATTATCAATAATTTATGTAAGGTGAACTAAAATAATGGGACCGATTCAAATACCATGTGATAACTGATAACGTTTGTGTGGTACTAGTATCTCCAGTAGTGATGGAACGTAACTCTATGTAATCTTACCGCTGAAATGATGTTAGCGTGGGATATCATCTTCTAGCATCATTCCATCATTAACAGACATAATAGTTCTGCACAAACATTATCGGGTATCATGTGGAACATGAATTAGTCCCATTATTGTCTATTTTCTTTTTACAGCATTCTACTATGATAATAGAAATGAGTTTTTATTAATTCACAGGTTCTTTTTGTAAATCTGATTAGTATTACCGGTAAATGTCATGTGACATCTCATCACAACCATTATCAAGTCTATAAGCTATTTGTATATTCTAAATATAGACAAACGACAACCTTCTGTCAACAATTATGGTTGTACCTTTCCCCATTAAAATAACATGAAATCATATGAATAGTAACAAACTTGTGCAAAAGAGTTGGCAAACTTTAAAATTATTTTGGATAACACATAAATTCTTACAATTTAATTGAATTCCATGATATAAAGTACAAACTTTATAAATTAAAAACATGAAATCATTTTATATAAAAGTCATGTAAAAGATTGACCATTGAGGTTGTATCACCTGTGTATGATATTTTAAAGGTGATTTTTCATAGCTTGTTCATTTGAGGTTGTATCACCTGTGTATGATATTTTAAAGGTGATTTTTCATAGCTTGTTCATTTGAGGTTGTATCACCTGTGTATGATATTTTAAAGGTGATTTTTCATAGCTTGTTGTGAGTAGACCAGTGCAACATAACCAAATCAACATGAAACCATAAACAGCCAACAAGTCTATGATTTGACTTTTTTCTTTATAAGTACTATATACTATAAGGAATTCACAAAGTGCTCTGACCAAATGAATCTTTTATATTGGGATATAATTTTTTAAACAATGCAGTGAATGATATTTTTCTCAGAAAATAAAATCATTTTATGATAGATTTATAATCAGAATTTTACAATGTTCTGTGAAAGAAGAACTATAATAATAATTTTAAAAAAATACTTGATTAATATAGTTACTATAGATATGTAAAAGTAGAAAAACAAGGATCATCCAAAATACAAAAAATAAAACAGATCTAGAAGAATACTGTTGTCTACTTGTAACTAAATATATTTAAATACATTTATATCTTTATATTGTAACTGATTTCACTATAAATATATCACAAACATTTCAAATATGCTGAATATCATATTTCTTCCATTTCAAAATGAAAAAAAAATAGGTTTGGCATGGTCAAAATACTACAAAGGTTTGTCTGTGATGCTTTAAATGTTTTTCTTTCCAAAGAAAGAAGCAAAAACCTGATACAAAAAAAAAATACAAAAAGAAACAGAGAGACTTGAGGCTTCAGTTTTGATTTTAAAGTACAGATTGACCTATTTTGAAAAACCACTGTCAAGAATGACCAGCTGTATTGAAAGACAACATTCAGCGACCATATACCTAGATTATTCTTTGTGATCCCTTTGGAGGGACCAACAATCTTAACAGGCATCATTTTCTGGGTAGAAGCAGTGCTCTGACAGAACAGTTTACAATTTGTCAAAGTTCAGATTAACGGAGGGTTAAATAGAGAGTGACAGACTCTTCTACCAACTGCTAAAAACCTTGTCATCAAATCACAGATATAAACATAAATAGCAAATGCTTACATGTTATTGACCACAGAAATATTAATAGAAACAAATGGGTAATTGATTCCTTAGGTTTATCTTTAAGTTTTTCTGCAAATAAATGTGCCTTTTGGTATAAAATTGTGACATACTGGAGATTCAAAATCCATGTAAACTTAAAAATTTCAAGTGTATAAAATCATTAAAGTATGTGGAGGACAAGTTTTTCTCTCCATTTTTCTTTTACACCAAAATAAGACATAGACTGAAACCACTATATAGCTGGGCTTATTTGAATATTTTTTATAAACCTCAAACCTTGATAAACAATGGACTCAACTTATATCAATGTCGATTTTTGTAGGGGAGAACTGGATCATTTTCTAAAACATATTTAACCCATATTTTTTGCTGTTGAAAATTTGTCTCTTTTAAATCTGAAAACATACACGCATTAAAACTACTAGATAAGTTAGATCATGACATACATATATATCACTTCTAGATCTGACTTTATAAGATACACATATCTACAGTTACCTGTTTCCAGGGTTTGGTGGAGGGCTCCATGGCCATAGGGATAGAAAATCATGCTTTAAACCATGATTTCTTTCCCACACCCAGTTGGTGTTGGTTTAGACCTAAAAAAAATCCAAAAATTTTGTGGGGGAGTTTATCAGTTTGCTTACAGCAATTGGTCCCGGAAATATCTTTCAAAATTATCAGTTATATAAATTTAATAGACTTACAAAAAAAACCATTTACTTAAATGCATAAAAATTTGGTCTGGAGAAAACTTTTAAGATCAGTAAGTTAAAATGACTTATCAAAGTGTTTACATTGAATTCTAACATTGTGTTTCTGAGCCATTCACCTCATATACCATAGGTCCATATCTTGTGAGACTCGGACTGTAATTGACAAAGAAATTGATGACCACTGTCGTGTGGAATAGCAAAAATCTTTTTCCAGGGATATTCATGCCCATTTTTTCAAGAGCACTTAACTTTTAATGTGTGGAAATTTCAATATACAAATATATATCTATTTTCAGCATAAATAGAAAGTGAGACTTTTTTGAGGAGTGGGGTTGATACTAATTTCAACAGCTGTGAATTCTATCTTAAAATCACTGACTGCTCAAATGAAATCTTAATTCACTGCATGTGTGGGATAGAAAATATATCACTTTTTGATTCACAAAAAAAAAGATGAGAATCTCAATCATGCATATAAAATCTTTTCAAATATTGAAAAGGTAAAAAAAATATATATATGCGAATAAGATCAAGTTTGACAATATAACATTAAGAGCATGGTGAAATCATCTAAATCAAGCACTTGGGTTGACATTTCCAATCTTTGCCGTGTCTGATGTTGAAGGATCTACGCCACTCTGTCCTCGAGTACGAAGCCTTCTGTTGCGTACAGCACGTAAAATACCGGAAGCAACATGAACTAGCCACAGAAGGACCGAAATCCAACAAGCAAGCTGTAAAAATTATTAAAAAGATTATGTCTGAACTAGATATGGCGAGCCTAGCTTGCGTGAAGAAATAAGTTAGATATGGCCCAGGCAAATAAAAGCAACAAAGGGGAGTAACTCTAAAATAACATGTAGGAGTGCAATTTTTGTATGTGGCACTCTTCCTCAAAGAGGGGGCTAATAAAAGATGCATTTTTATTCTGAAAATTTGTCATTTTTCGTATCTGATCAGTATAATGCCCTCATTCTTTAGAAAATCAAAGTTGTAAATTAATTTTTTTGTAATTTTTTGCAGTGTCTGTCAGGATAATACTGTTGAATCATGGGATGGAACCCAACTCAAAGCAAGTGCTAGTCGGTCTGTGTAATACACTTATCCATTGGTGAAAACTACTGGCTGGTACTTGCTAGTCCCTCCAAGTAGGACACTTTACCATTGGTGAAAACTACTGACTGGTACTTGCCAGTCCATCTATATAGGACACTTTACCATTGGTGAAAACTACTGGCTGGTACTTGCTAGTCCATCTATATAGGACACTTTACCATTGGTGAAAACTACTGGTACTTGCCAGTCCATCTATATAGGACACTTTACCATTGGTGAAAACTACTGGCTGGTACTTGCCAGTCCATCTATATAGGACACTTTACCATTGGTGAAAACTACTGACTGGTACTTGCCAGTCCATCTATATAGGACACTTTACCATTGGTGAAAACTACTGGCTGGTACTTGCCAGTCCATCTTGGACACTAGTACCATTGGTGAAAACCTGACTGGTACTTGCCAGTCCACTTTAGGACATTTACCATTGTGAAAACTACTGGTACTTGCCAGTCCATCTATATAGGACACTTTACCATTGGTGAAAACTACTGACTGGTACTTGCCCAGTCCATCTATATAGGACTTTACCATTGAGTTGGCTGGTACAGTCCATCTATATACACTTTACCATTGGTGAAAACTACTGGCTGGTACTTGCTAGCCCCTCCGAGTCACATTACTTGGTGATATAGGACACTTTACCATTGGTGAAAACTACTGGCTGGTACTTGCTAGTCCCTCCGAGTTGGACACTTTACCATTGGTGAAAACTACTGGTACTTGCCAGTCCATCTATATAGGACACTTTACCATTGGTGAAAACTACTGGCTGGTACTTGCTAGTCCCTCCGAGTAGGACACTTTACCATTGGTGAAAACTACTGGTACTTGCCAGTCCATCTATATAGGACACTTTATCATTGGTGAAAACTACTGGTACTTGCCAGTCTGTTCCTGTCATTGGTAAGACCCCCAAAGAACAGAAACAATTAGGCACAATGGAGGACAAATTTCAATCACACCATGATATATTACCTGTGTAACTAACAATTCAGGTGAGCTAAATCATTTAATTTTACCTGTGAAACTGTCATAAGATTATAAAAATATCCTGTATTCCATTTGTTCTTTGATATTTCTTCTGTTATCTGAATATTCTGGCCACCTTGACATCTGAAGTAAAAGTAAATGGTTTTTCAATTATAATTAATTATGATTGAATTGCTAAGTAACATTTGAAACCGCAAGGATGAGATAAATTACAATTTATACAGTCAACATTTTCAAATTTTATCAGGTAAGTCTACATAGGCCTACGAAATAATTTCTGAGTTTGATTAGATTGAATTATGACTTTAATACAGACTTCAATACACAGGCTTGAAGTGGAAAGCTGAATCCAGAAATTCTTGGCCTTGGGTATTTAGCAACTACAGGCCTAATTACCAAAATTAATCCAAGTTCTGGTGCTTAAATGTTTATGATATGCGTGCCGTAACACTTTCTTAATGAATAAAAATTGGTCCTATAATACCAGAATTATAAACTTATATATCAATACTAGTGTACAAAATTTTCCTATATATTGGTTCAAGGTTGACTGCATTCCTGGTTATGCACTTTCCTGAGGAATACTGCCGTTTGTTCAGTTTCTCTATTACATTAACTTCAAAGTCATTAGAATCTATATTTAGCAGGATTCCTATAATGTAATAATAGATCCATTATGTTGTGTTGAAACAAGTACAAAGTGTACATGTGTTGTATACCAGTACATGTACTTTCAAAAGGTAAAAGTAAATAAAATCATGTGATATTTTTCAATGATTATTCAAACTATATTTACATGCATTTACACAAAATTATTTTACTTTTTTTTAATTCTTGAGTTGAACTATATTTTACAGGAAGTGCCTCTTCACTGCTAACAAGTTAGTTCATCGAAGTAAACCCATAACAGGTTGTTATTACATAAAAACCCATAAAAATAAGTAGATTTTGAAGAGAAATGGTTACTAAAATGTTTAGATGTTCATGAATTATAAAATGCTGAAATTTAAGCACCATTAAATCCTATATGATGCACATTAATGTAATGACAGATGGCAACGGATAAAAATATTTCATCTTAATGGCTTAGGCCGTCTACATTGTAGAAATGAAAAATTGTGAAGTAAACAAGTGTCTATTTTTATATCGAAGGCCTTTGCCTTGGCCTGAATGACCACAATGGTGTTAGCTTCAAAGCCTATAGGCCAATACGAGGAGAGAAATGTGTGTACAACAATTCATTCCTATAAATATACAAGAAACATTGATATCTTACCAACCATCGGTACCACTTGTAAGCAAGAATTTCTATATAAACAAAATCTATGAAAATTTTGAAATGTTCCCTTATCAAAGCACTCTGCTGTGAAGCTAAAGATAAGGGACTGTGCTACTTTGTTTATTAAAACTGGCATTCTAGTCTATTGCTTGCATGATAAATATCACAATTAAGGTTATAGAATTGCAAGAATAGAAATAATAGACACTGAATATCTTTATACACATGTATAAGTGTTAGATTTAGTGTACTTTATTGTTTCAAAACTGCCAAATAAATGTGAGTAAGAATCTGAATGATATATACATGTATGTAGTAACCATTACAATGCTCAATGCCATCAAATAAGTCAGTTGTCATGTACATGTTGTACAGTAAGACTTGGATATAACAAACTCGGTTTGTACGAATTCATGCACACAGAGAATCAATAGATAATCCCCGACTGCACCTCTATATATTCTTAGTTGAAAAACAATTTTATAACAAATTTTATACAATGGATATTTGTCTATAACAAACCAATTTCCATGACCCTTGACATCCCAACCAATGTCTTTTATAGTATTATAACGAAGTGATTAATATCATTTAAACAAAAGTCAAGTACCAGTATTGTCTTTTTCGGCAAGCATAAGTAGGCCTAATCTCTGACTAAATAAGTTGTGTAAATAAAAAGTAACAAAAAGTGTGTTTTCTTTTTACTTCATAGGAAAATTCTTCTTTTATTTTTTCTCAGGATTTTTGTTCTTAACAAATTGCATTGTAACCATTTAGTCCACTTTGCTATAACTATATAACAAACTTTCCTTATAACAAATTGAAAAGTAAGGTCCCTTGAAATTCGTTATACACAGGTTTTACTGTACAAATGAAACCATAGTCAAACATAGATTAACAGAATCTAGCTCCACATTGAATTCCAGACAGAAAGATATAAGTTGAAGGTGGGATAGATAAAACAAGAGGCCCAAGAGGGCCTCAATCGCTCACCTTCGAACCATCTACAAATGTGGAAAGAAGAACAAGAAGAATATGTACATATAGGCTGATCTGGCCAAAAAACATAAATATTGTTGTTCTAAGAAATTCATCAAAAATTACAGAAATAAAATTTTGGCAAAGTTCTTGCTCAAAAACATTTTTTCAACTATATGCAAGTAAAACACTTTAATGCATCACTGTGAATGCAAGGGGAGAGAATTGAGGAAATCATGCAAAAATCAATGAAAATGACAAAGTTGGAAAACACCTCAAAAACGTGTTAAAAATAAATATTCAAATTTCTTTTCTATAAAAATTACAGACTTGAATCATACATCTATGTAGATCACTCAGAAACAATCCATTTTTCAATTTATGTAGTGGTTCTGAAGAAGATTTTCAAAGAGGGTAACTTTTGGGACCTATTCTGCCCCATCCTGGATCCATCCCTAGGCCAATCTGGCTGAAAACCCTTGAGCACTTGCTTCCTGTAAAATTTTGTCAGAAACAATCCGTTTTTCAATTCATGCACTGGTTCTGGAAAAGAAGATTTTTTAAGAAGGGTACCTTTTGAGACCTTTTCTGCCCTGGATCCATCCCTGGGTCAATCTGGCTGAAAACTACAAACTTGGTTAAGGACCTTGAGAACTTGCTTCCTGCCAAGTTTTGTCAAAATCCCTTCAGTGGTTTCAGAGAAAGAGTCAAAAATATGAAAAGTTTACGGACGGATGCCGGACGACGGATGAGGAGTGATCACAATAGCTCACTTGAGCCTTTGGCTCAGGTGAGCTAAAAAAGTCCCAATCAAGGCATTAGCCAAGGTTGGGATGTTGATCCATCTCACCTGAGACTGATATCATTCTATCTGGAACTCAAATGAAGTGCTTGATTCTTTTTCCTAGCACCTACATGTAGAAAGCTTGAAATCCTGTTTGTTTATATAAATTGTAAATGTACATGTATAAGTCAGTTTGACCTATTGTTGTAGCAGCATTGTTAATTATTGGCCCATCCATCACAAGTACATGTAAATATAACCCCGTTATATACACATACATGTATACATTTATTTTCAGGCCAACAAATTTGGTAGGATTTTTATGTGAAACTGACAAGGAATTCAAACATAATTTTAAGAATGTAAACTACTAATATGAAAATCTCCGTGATCCACCATGTTTACGAACAATGCAGATGACGGGCATAGGGATACAATTAAGTGTTCTGGTTCAGCAGTTCTGGATACCTGGCATGAGAAATACTAAACTGTGATATCTTCACAGGTTCCTATACCTGGTATGAGAAATACTTAACTGGGATATCTTCACAAACCAATACATGAAGATCTACATGTACATTGTATATTATTTAAAGTGAATCACTTACGTTTTGTAGAACTCCTTAATGCTGCTGCATGATGAAGCAAATCCGACTGACACTATACATGCAGCGATCAGCATCATCACCGTAAAAACAGAGTTGATAAGAATGAATGGCATCACCCACATTTGCTGCCTAGTAACAGAAAACAAAGTACATAAAACCATTGCTTTTTCTTTTCAACACTGGTCTTGATAATAATTTTTAAAGGCATGACACATACAATTATCATTTTACAGCTTATATTATGCACAGAAGAAAGATCTAGTGATAGTTGATCACTGTTATCTCTGAAAATGCAAATGCAAATGACTACTGTCAACAGTCCAACTGGTATTGTCACTAGATGTCATAAGATCAGAAGATTAGCTGTCATGTGATGGTCACTTGATGTCATGGGATTGCTTAATGATGTCATGGGATTGCTTAATGATGTCATGGGATGACCACTACGTATACATGTAGATGTCTTGTGATTGCCACAAGATGTCATGAAATGGCCAACAGATGTCCTGTGATGGTCACTAGGTGTCATGTGATGGCCACTAGATGTCAGGTAATTGTCATGGGTTGGCCAAGGGTTTCATGGATTGTCACTTTACGTCATTTGATTGCCGCCTAATGTCAGAGAAAGATCCCTTGCTGTCATAGGATTGTCATTTGATGTCATAATCATAGGATCGTCATAACTATATGCCATGGGATGGCCACTTAGTGTCATGGGATTTCCATCAGTTGCCATGGGATCAACACTAGATATCATGGGATTGCCATTAGATGTCATGGGGCACTTGATGTCATGGGATTGTCAATAAATGTAATGGGATGACCAACTAATTATAATGCCATAGAATTACCACTTTAAGTCATGGGATTGCCAGAGATGTTTTTGAAAAGAAATGTCCTGGTTGTACGACTAAAGTGAGTGAATGTCCACATGCACATAATGCCATCTAAACTTCATTTTTCTATTGTCAGATAATTATTATGAAGCTTCTTTATTCAATACAAGGTCTCAAGCTACTTTGAGATAAGTTATGTCAAAGCACATTTACATATATTTTAATGATCTGTGTCCCAATACAATCCACACCCACCTCCCAAATGTTTCACTATCTATATGGTGTACCTACCTTATTGTGCCATCTATTGTTGATCTGTACCCACCAAAATCAACCCCCACAAACACATTTCACTGTTAACATGTGTACCTACATTTTGTGCCATCTTTTTTATCCGTACCCAACCACAATCAATCCCCCAACCCAAATACTTTTCATTATCAACTTGTGTACCTACTCTATTGTACCATCTTTTGTTGATCTGAATTCCACCACAGTACAACCCCTACAAACGCATTTCACTATCAACATGTATACCTACCCGAGTATACCATCTTTTATTGATCTGAGCTCCACCACAGTACAGCCCCCACAAATGCATTTCACTATCAACAGGTATACCTACCCTATTGTGCCATCTTTTGTTGATCTGTACAGGGCATAAGCATTGTATATGCCAACTCCCAGAGAATAGAAGATGCCTACAAACACACTGAAATAAATTGGGAAATCACAATTTCCTTTTGGACCATACTTCCACAACACACTAGAGCCCTCTTTATCAACTTCTGTGTAGAGTATACAGTGTCCTGAATTGTTGATCTGGAAGACAACCAAAATTTTCCTTTACATGTACTCAAATTATTTGTACAAATTATTTACCATACATGTGCACTACAAATTAACGGTGCTTATTTACAATTTTTTATATCAAATTTGACATTTTTTATCACAAAATATTTCCATGAATTGATAAAAATTCATTGCTCATTATTATTTTGAAAACTTCACCATCCCTAGGCCACCGATTAAGATTCATGGAGTTGGAGAAATTCTACAGTCAGGACTGCCACTGTGGGTGGCCAATGTTGCGATTTGGCTATTTTTTTCCTGCATTGGCTCAAAATTTATATTGGCTACAAAATATTCTCTACGTTTATCCATCTTCTGAAAAACTACATGTAAGAAGAAATTAACTTGAAATAGCAAAATTGGCTACAAAGAAAATTCTTCCACAATTAGCCCTGACATTTGCAAGATACATGTACAATTGTACATTCTATATATGTAGGTACATATATATGTAGATACATGAAAACAATGTATTAAATTTTTGAATTTAACATTTTTGAATTTATTCATTTTGTTTTGAGTTGGTACAATTATGTACAAATCATTATGTTTAACTTATTAAATACAGGTATTTACTATAAATATAATTTTAAAAGAGAAATTAATTGCTGACGTTGCTACCCAACATTCCTCAACAAATGACACTTTAAATGGAGTTCTGTCTAATACTGGTGGTTAGAATGCAATTTTTGCAACATGTAGGTGTTTATTTGCATCAAATATGGGGAGCCTAATTGAAGACATGAGAACAATAATGGCCCAAACAAAGAATAAAGACAGACAGAAAGAAAGAAGGACAGATGAATACAACTGTCACAATGCAAAACGTTAGTCTCCCCAGGGAACTAATGGGGGACTACATACAATGTAATAATCATACAATGCTGTTATTAGTATTACTGTATTATGTGTACTACATAGAATTACAAGTATAGTCTGTTTGCTCTCAATTGAAAGTGAGGTTTTGTGAAATTTCTTAAATTTACACTTACTCATCAAATTTAAATTTTACTGCAAAGTTTTTATTTTTACCATACATACCAGGGTTCAAAATTAGCAATAGTCTGCCAGTCCGAGACAAGTCACTTTTGCATTGGACTAGTCAAGTTTGTGCTTCAGCGAATCTGGTTGACTAGAAGAAAATCTGTATGGAAATTACAATATTATGGACACAAGCAATGTTTGAAAGTGTATATGTACAGTGAACACTAAAATTACCTAATATAACCAGTTCCTTAATTTTCTTTCTCAACTCAAACTTAATGATCATAATAGCTATGACTCAAAACAAAACCACAACAATTGATAACTAATTAATTCTGTTACTGATTCAGTAAATAGGTGCCAAATTGGCAATTCATTGTACCACTTTGGGACTGGTGACTTTGTCACAGAACTAGTAATATTTGTTTCCAGCTCTTCAAATTGACTCGTGACACCGAAATGCTAAATTTGATCCCTGCATACATGTAACTGAATTGTGAATATGCAAATTTTTGGTTTGTTAACAAATTTTTTACCAAATTACTGTAATACAAAATTTTGTAAAACTTTGTGTGGGCAAATGCAAAGTTGATAAAACAGCACCCATATTTCTTTCTGATTTATGCATAAGTAGCTATAGGTCGTATGCAAATCAGAAACTCTGGGATATACATATGTATGCCAATAGACTGACATGGAATTGTATCATAATTAAATTATTATCTTTTAACTGAAAAAATATAAGAATCATAAAGTCTGTATCATTTTTACATAATGCGCAAAACTGTGTTACTGACATACAGTAAAACCTGCTTTTGCGACCACCTGTGTATAAAAACCACCTGGTTTTTTGCTGTCCCCAATATACTACCATTTGTGTACAAATCAACCTCTATATAAAGACCACCTCCCGGTTTTCTTGTGTCCCTAAGGTCATTATATACAAGTTTCACTGTAATTTCAATTTATTTCATGTAGTAGTATTCTTGGCATACTGGATGTAAAACAACACAAAAACAAACAAAAAAAGTTAACTTGAAATTCATGTTGACTTGCAATTGACCTATTGCCAAATGATCAACACGGCACCTTTTGGCAAACTTTCCTATTATAATGTCACAATTAAATGACGTCAAAAAAGCACATGGAGAGCCATATGTCAGACATTTGGCAATAGGTCAATTGTGAGATTATCCCTTCCTGACCAGTCTGCAAGAATTAAGTGTGTGACAAGTCATACCTATTCCTATTTTTCCTGTGAAAAAATGTGAATTTTATGTCCTTTTACAATGTACATATGTAAGTTAAAATATGTATTTATCCAATATATAGAGATTCTACAAGGAGTGTTAGTTGATTAATATGTTTATCTAGCTCTTATAAGTTTATTTTCAAAATTTGAAAAGACACTGGGTAAACCTTGTGTCTTTTCAAATTTTGAAAATTAACAAATGTGAGTTAGATAAACATGATAATCAACTTACACGAGTTGTTGAATCTGTTTCTACCATAACTGAAAACTTGCGTAGTGGAACATTAGCCTACATGTACATCGCGTCTAGCAACAATCGGGTTTGGAATCTCATGACTACGTCAAACCTGTACCTCACTTCAATCATAATTTCTCCAGATTACATCAATACATGTATGTTAGATTATAATTACTTTCATTAATGGACCCCTTTTCCCTCCAATTACTTTTATTGTCAACTTTGGCTGCCAGCAATCGACTTGATGCAACATCATGGTAACATTTTCATTACAGTAGTAGTGCGGACTGAGCCAATGAAATTTATTCTGCAGGCTCAGCCAATGAGATTTATTCTGCAGGCTCAGCCAATGGGATTTATTCTGCAAGCTCAGCCAATGAGATTTATTCTGCACGCTCAGCCAATGAGATTTATTCAGCCCTTTTGGTTGTTTCCATATGTTTAACTAACTGCAACTTTGTTATACTATCGCTTGAGAGTGGTATAATAACACAGGTTATGGTAGAAATAAATTTAATTACATCCTTTGGATATTATGGCAAAGTGATATTGAACCAAGTGATATATATTTTCATATATGAGGGGTATTGCATATAAGTAGCAGGCACATTGACTATTAACCAAGTAGTTTGAAAACTGTTTATATTTACAGTATAATTGCTGTTCAATATATTGGATTTACACCCAAGTAATTTTTCTTGAAATGAGAAAGAAATCTTACATTATTAGTAATGGGAAACTTTTTCCCTTGATTTGTTTGATGCAATAAAAATTCATAAACTTTGAATAACAATGACGAGCATATTAAATATAAAACTTATGTAGTTTTTGTGAAAAATGACTAAACTGACTTTCAATGATGAGCAAACGGGCCATACTTCACTTATTTTATGTTGAAATTCACAACACCATCCTTAGCAGAAAATGGTCGACGTAATTCAAATTACATATATACAACAATTGAAAACCACGTTATTAATGAATATATATGAAACCCCAATTATTTGCTATATATTATATCAAACAGTAATAGGATGTTGTTGTGTTTTTATCAGGAAGTGAAGTATCATATTGGTACACATATGTTAATTTGACTTAGTTTATATGAGATGCAATAGATACATGTACGAGTTGCAATGGCTGGTACATTTGTACAAGTACATGTAAGAGTTGACTACCTCACGTATAACAAGGATATGTGTTTATCAGATTGAATAAGAATTTGACTGGAATGGAATAGGGGAGTTTCCAGTTGTCAGATTGTCCGTTATTATTCCATATTTTATGTGCTGATATCATGTGACTTTTGCTTTTGGTCAGCCATCGCTGCTTCTGCTTTAGTTTGTTTACATAGGGTACTAGAGGGTCAAGAGCAGATGCACAATTCATAAAACAATTTGTCACAAGATTCTATGTCTGATGAATCATTGAGAGGTTAATGGTAATTGGTTTTTTATATTAAAGGATTAGTGACAATAATCTGATCTTCAGATAGAACCGATCATTTTGGCATATTCATGTCTTCATAATTGTCATGCAAGTTGAGAACTTCTGAATCAAGCTCTGTTGCTAATTGACACAAGTGAAATAATTCATTACAATTAAGTCTGCAAGATACCGGTATACCTTTTTCTTGTATTATTTGTGTAAGTTTTAGCATGATCATCTTCCTTAAAGGTTATCTAAAATATTACATTATATACAAGACAAATCATTATCATGTTTCTGTTTATAATCAATATTGAATAATGCACATATACAAATGTATGTTTTGCTTTTTGTTTCGCCTGTATACTATCAATCAAGTAATTCATTCCCTTGGTATTCTTCTTTTGTATTTTGTTCAACTGCTTACTGTTATAATCTTCTGTTGCCCCTGTGGGTCCATTGCTTGGAATAAAAAAAGTATTCCATTCTGGACCCAAAATGGATTATGTAAAAATCTTAAATAACCCTATCCAAGTTATCAACACAATATAGTATGAACTTTCAAGTGTGCCATAATATCATTAATTTTTATGCAACTGCAACTCCATCATACAGTGTACATGTGATAAAAATCAGCCCATGGACTGCTATGCCACAACTGCAGATTTTTAATTTTTTAGCCGAGATTGGTCTCAAAACTAGAGATTTTTAATTGACCTTTTTATTGATGTTTTGTTGTCATTTGTCTTTTTTTTTTTTTTTGCATGTTATAACTTTTGATTGATTTCCTTGTTTTGTTCAATTATTTAGCCAAATGAATGCCTTTTTAATATTATTGGATGCATTAATCAAGTTTTTACATGTACCAGTTGAATAAAATATAACAACTACGTTCACACTCTTAAAAAAATACCAGTCCGTCGTTACGTCTACCATTACATATGCTTTGTGATAATTTAGACCTCGAGGTAAATGCTTTGCATGCTTGATTTTAAATAAAATGATAAATTTTTTGGTCATTTTTTTAGTTGAAGTACATTACAAATATCTTTTGAGACCATAAAATGTTGTAATAACTATTTTTGCTGGCTAGAATCATGCTTCTAATCATCGATGATCCAAGTGTGTGTCACATGACATACACACACTCACTTTGACTTAGTCTTATCACCAATTAACTTCCAATCAGTGGATGGGATGGTGTTATATAAGCTATTTACCTGTAAAAGTGTCACTCGATTGATAACCATACATTTGCTGATTAGTAATTATGAGGAGTTTACAATTACAATTTACATGTTGCTCACTTTTTTTTCAGGACCTGAAATTTCTGATGACGGAAGATTCTGAAACATGAGGTGAGGGGAAGCCTAAAAATCAGGAGATTTTTCCTCCCGCCAGAATAATCACATGTACATTGTATACTCCATTAAAAATTTAAAAAGCAGTGCTTGTTTCTATTACTTTTTATTAAAACTAAACAGTATAACATTATCCATCAATAAATGTTGCTAGTCACATAATGACACGAGAAAAGTTACAAAACATTAAACTCTGGTCAATGACTGATGTCTCTTAATAACTACACAGTAAATGTTCCAATACCTGGCCTAGGTTCAAGAGAAAAAGTTTGTAAACTTGTAGAAATGTCATGTTGTCATTCGGCATTACTTAAGATAATATATTATATTTATAGTATAGGAAAATACAGGGATTGGTGGGATGTCTCTAGGGCTTTTCATCTGGATTTAAACTAAAAACCATGTTATATACGTCATTTAGTGTTGTAAGGAAGTTTTACATAATAGTTTAAGCTTGTGTCACCCCGCCCCCTCTGCACTGTATACAATAAATATATAGACCCCGAGTCGTCTAACACTAACAGATTCTAAACAAGGAACTTACATTCACAACACCAATAGGAATAGATATAACAAATCCGCAAATAAATATGGCAAAATAAATAAGCGTGTTGAAAAACAACTGCATGTCAAATATCCCCATGACTGAATGTAGTTTAGTTTTTCAAGAAACCTAATAGGCTAATGGATATTTCCAAATTTCCTTCCCCTGCTCTGTCGGCAATCAACCATAACGGATTGTAATATTATGGTATACCGATCCCGTAAAATTGTTACAACGTTTTCAGTTCCACTGGCCCGAAGTTGTCATCACAGGCCGCTTACATTACATTATCAAATAATATGTCAGTCATATGTGTCCCCGTCATAGCCTTTTGTATTTTATTATTTAAATAGCTAAGACGGTGACACATATATGAGTGACATATTATTTGAATACGTAATGTCAGCGGTCTGTGGTTTTGATCACATTGTCCGGCTTCAGTTGAAATTCGTTAACTTTTCACATCTCCGAATTCTTCTCTGAAACCTTTTGGGGATTCTGATGAAAATTGTCCATATTTATGTTTTTGGGCCAGATCGGTGGATACAGCTTGGGGCGTAATCTCAGAGGATACCCCTCTGAATATCTTCTCTCAGAACTCTGCACATGAATCGAAAATCTAATTGCATCTGTGTGATTTACAAGTTAATGTTTTTCGTAGAAATTGCGAGAAAATTAATAACTGAGGCGATTTTAGACATTGGCCGATTCATTTTTTGCATGATTTCTTTGATTTCCTCCCCTCCACCGACTCCCTATGATGCATTTATTTTGATGTGTTTTATCGGAATTTGGTGAAGAAAAGCTTTCATGAGAGAATAAGTTTTAATATTCCAATCATTTTAAAATGGGATTGGGGCAACAAGTTTTAATAACATTATTCTAACCCCCCCTCAGTTTACGGGGAGCAAGCAGTAAAGGTCCTCTGCCTTTGTGGGGTATTTTGGACCGGGTTAGCTCAAGGTTGGGATAAAATAGGTTCTATAGAGGATACCCCTTTTTAAAGATTAATAATCTTCTTGAACTCCGATACAGCGAGATCAAAGTAAGATAAAGTTATCTCCCTTATCCTGTATTGACGGTAAATGTAAGCCTCTGTACAGTTGTGATTTACGTTCCTTAAATACTTAAATGTATATTTTTACTCATTTGGTAGTAGTCAATCATTCACGGCGACTGTCATTTGTAGAAGAAAAGCTTTCATGAGAGAATAAGTTTTAAGAGTAATTCTCTGTAAAGACCAAAGAATTATCAAAGTACTGAGAAATGGCCAAAATGTCACAGAATACGCTCATATTTACTATATATGTTTATTATAAAGAATACAAAACTAAAACATAATATTGAATTTTAAAATTGAAAAAATATATATATTGTTGCCATGGCAACAGAGAGTTGTTTTTCACAAGATTTGTCCTCTGTTACCCATATAGAAAATGAGGCATTTTTGCATAGTTTCAACACTTTATTTTTATTTAAACATACAAGATATATCAATAATGTAAATATTTTATTTGAATCACCTTCATACCGGAATTAGACATTCAATAAAAAAATAAAAGGCGTGTCTAAGTGATAATCAGTACAGAAGGTATTTTGCCTAACAACTTAACGGGAAGAGATAGGGGGTTTCTGCAATTATCCAATTAGACGAATTTTATGATTTTTTGATTTTTCAAGACCTTATCCCCCCAAAAACGCAGCATAGAAAGGCTTGTTTTAAGATACTTTACAGGTGACCTAAAGTTTGAATAAGTCTTATAGAACAATATATCATAAAATCAGAGAAACAAAGGGGTATTTTTTTCGTTTCTTAGCAACGGTTACTCAAAGACTCTATTTGTAGGCTATTTTAAGGGAATTTTAAACGTATATAGTTCAACATGAAAATGTTCTGCTCAAATCATTTCAAATCTTCATAATATTTTTCAAAATCTAACTTTCGTGTGCAAAATATAGTAAATAACAATTGTCGTAGATCACATAATATATATAATTTCATTATATACTGTATTAGCAATATTATTTCTTGTATACCTAAAATATACCATACTCCCCCAGAGTTTTTTTCCGCGTCCGTTCAAATCAGGACTCCGACATTGTCTCTTTTCGAACCGATTTTTCTAGCATAAAATCAATCGTAAATCTTGACTTTTTACACAAAAAATATGCTATTTGATTGTCATTTAATAAATATTTAGGGACACCTATGATCATATACAATAATTATATTCAATTTATCTTAAGTCAAAAAGCTTCAGATTATTTTTAATTGACCCGACATCTCAACTCCGCCACTGAAATCTGACTACAATTGTTTTAGTGTGCTTTAAACACATAACCATAATCTAGGAAATCTAAAACGATCCAAAATTTGAGACGTACTCCGTCTCGTTTTTACTGAAAATAATTCAGAAAGATGTCAGAAAAATTATCATTTAAAAGATTACTTAAACATACAATTATACTAACTAAGTGAGAAATCAACGATTATTTATTTCGAATCCGTGATACTAATCAAATCCGAAAAACACTATATTATCAGGAATCCGACATTAGCATCTTTTCGATCCGACTCTGTTTGCCGTAGATTCTGTTACTAAGCGATTACAAAATTATGATTATATCTTACGAAAAATAAGTGCAGTGTTTTAGTGTTATATTTAATGGTATATTTAGAAGGATACAATTATCATAAATGATTGTGATATATATACTTTACTTAAAAGTTTAAGTATAACAGTAATCATCTGTCTTTCTCTTGATCGTCATGCTGATCGGTATCTGTTGTTGACGAAAACTAGCTCTAATCTGTTTTCTAGTAGAAACATACTGAGCTGACAAATACTCTAAATCGATGCCCAATACCTCGACTCCGCCGTCTTGATAGAATCCGACTACTAATTTTTTAGTGTGCCAACGTAAGACAATGTCACGTAAATCGAGTCCAAGTCTAATTTTGTATAATTTTCTATTGTGAATGATGTAATGGCTACCACAATAAAGATATACTACAATATCGAGTGTGTTCTTTGAATAAGTAAGGGGAAGAAATCGACAATTATTTGTTCGATTTCGCCGATTCTCGAATCCGTCTACGAAAAGCCTCCGAATACTACTTTTTTTAATGACCGCCTTAATCAACGTGAGATAGACGCTTCTAGTTTATTGCATTAAACTTTATCGTACCTTTAGATTTTGAGCGCATAACAGTGACCACGATTTCGGCTATATTGACTTTTAGTGGAAACGGAAAACACCAGATTCAAATTCCGGTTTGAAAAAAACGACAGAGGATTAGGGGGTAGCGATAGATGTGTATGTAAAAAACACCCTATGTAAAATACATAAGCATGAACTAAAACCTAAAAACTTTGGTGATTATTTGCGAGTGATACATTTGAACTATGCATTAATGAAAAATCTATGTTTTATTGCAAGTACGATTTCTTGATCTTATACAGCACCACAGCTTTTGTAGTACCGAGTTCACATAAGCTGTTCATTTCCAATTTTATTAAAGGGTTCTCTTTTTGCACGTTTTCGGGATAACAAATTATGTTGATGTTGTCCACTTTTTTGTTGCTGTTGTTACTGTTGTTGAACTCGTTATTAATTAGTAACAAGGATGAAAAATACCCCACTGAGATATTTTTGCTGTTCGTTTCTACTGTATGTTACTAAACTCACTAGAGATAAATGAGCGATTTCCTATGCTGCGTATTAGGTGAAATTTTTACAGAGGCCCTGACTTTAAATTTGGCACAGAATTTCCCTATATTTTTAACCTAAAAAACCAACTTTCAACTGGTCTTTTTTAGCATTAAACGGAGGCATTACGATACACAAATCCCCGATATTTTCTACCTTGTTATATAAACATGTTAAGATCAATAAGTAATACAAAAAACTGCTGTAAAAAACTGACAAATATCACATTTCATGAAAGCTCGTTTACGTAATATGGCTATTTCCATTAGGTTACCATATTCAATATAGATACATGACCGTTGTTATGGTAACGAGGAAGTTTTACTGGGAAAAAAATTGTAAGTTTTTTGTCCTGAAACACAAATTGTATCACGGTCTCATGCCAGGCTATCATTGTGACATCATACCTGCCTTCAAAATTTGCGATATACCATTTCTGACCAATTTTGGTCTTTACAGAGAATTACTCTTAATATTCCAATCATTTTAAAATGGGATTGGGGCAACAAGTTTTAATAACATTATTCTAACCCCCCCCTCAGTTTACGGGGAGCAAGCAGTAAAGGTCTTCTGCCTTTGTGGGGTATTTTAAATGACCGGGTTAGCTCAAGAAAATTGGGATCTCAATTGTAATAGGTTCTATAGAGGATACCCCTTTTTAAAGATTAATAATCTTCTTGAACTCCGATACAGCGAGATCAAAGTAAGATAAAGTTATCTCCCTTATCCTGTATTGACGGTAAATGTAAGCCTCTGTACAGTTGTGATTTACGTTCCATCAATCAATATATTTCGTATAAATTTCTAGTTATGGTGCAGGATGGAGATTTTTACTCATGGTTCGCCGCTCCCTGTACTAAAACCTGGTTGAGACGCCCCTCTCACAACATAAAGTTCTAGCGATAGTTTAGTAGTCAATCATTCACGGCGACTGTCATTTGTAGATTCAGCTATACGCCTGCATTTTTTTATGTATCAGATGATATAATAACAATTCATAGATAAGAACAATACAATCTATTAACATCACTTTGAGAAAGGGATGGAGAATTCTTAATCCGAGTGCAGAAAATTTTGTTTGGCTCCCCATAAATTTTGTGCACCAGGACTGAAATTTCGCCAAAAAGTACCAAAACATAGTGGACCTACACATCTAAATATCTTCTTCTCATGAACCTTCCAAATTATGTTAGCATGATTGTAAAGTCAATATCTACAAAATCTGCAAATTTTAACAAAATAAGTCATTCCAAGTTTTTTCTCTGTTGAAGATCATAAAATGGAATGTCCCAATTTCCTGGCAACTTTCTTACGTTAGACGGAGAAAAATCTTATGACAACTCTAACCCACGTCTAGGAGATGAGATGTTGTGATCATCAATCGAAGATCTCAATCACTGAGGTATGGGTTAACTGTCTACAAGTCCCCAGATATGATTTCTACGTAGAATAATGACCCCGGTCAGTTTTTCTGTGCGGGGCACCTTTCTACACTTCTGAAATGGGCTTATCTCTCCCTCAACATCTTAGTAAATTCGCAGACAAATCGGTCTCAGGTGAAAGAAATACTAAAATAAGTAGTTATCTGCATAGAATTAGCAATTAAATAGAACAAACAATTAGTTATATATAAAAATCTCAGATACCAAAGTATAAATCAATAGGATATAGATACAAATCCGGTAAAAATGGACAAACACGGACCTCTGGAAACCAAGAGGTGAGATCAGGTGCCATGGAGGAGTAAGCATCCCCTGTCGACCGGTCACACCCGCCGTGAGTCCACAGTCAAGTCCAATGAAACACGTGAGGAGTGTATCCACGTCACAATTTGGTACAGACGTGCCAACAACCGCCCAACGAAAAGGCAACTCAACATTTCACTTAGTGTCTAAAACAGAGTTAGTCGCAAACAAGACTATTATACCGACCATAAAAATTTGCGGAAGGTATGATTGGCATTAAACGCGATAGGTTTTCGATATCCCTGTGTCAATAATTTGTCAGTGAGTAGTCACGTTTACCTCTAATTATATGAAAAATCTTCATATGTTGATGCACGCCCTGGCATATCGGATCATTTGTGAAATATAAACTCCATATGCAGGTGACTGAGGGAGTTATTATCCTACTTAAATGTAAAGGAAATGCCAAGAAAAAATTTACGATGTTTTTCCAAAGACGAAATCGTCGCGTTTATCGTTTTTATAGCTTAGTTGCTAATTTCGTACCCGTATATCCATCATGTTTATATTAAGTAAAATGTCTATAACCAACTATGAAGCGTGTGTACTTGATACGATGTCCGACATGTATCATTTAATTTCTAGTTCGCTGGGGATATATCGCATAGATTGACATATGTATGGGAAAATTGTCATTATTAATTGAAGATGAAACGTCGTCGATATAAACAAAATGTCAAATTAAAGGACACCTTTTCTTGACAACAGTGTTGTGTGAATTTTTCTTCTTTTGATTCAGCAGTTTTTGAATGAAGTCTGCTTAAGGTATGAATAAAGGATGTCCCCACAACTGGTTCCCATAGGAATGCCGACAGTTTGTTGAAAGACCACGTCTCCGAACATTACTCAATATATTGTCTATTAGAAAGTCCAGCATGTTTTTTATATCAACTTCAGTATACAGTACATTTATGTTTTTGCGTAGAATCAGAGTGGTGTTTGACGAAATAAGTATCCTGATAGCCAATCACTAGATATTTGAATTTTCGGGTACCACATAAATCAAATAGTGTACTTGTCTCCAAAAAGCAGTTTCTGACTATGATGCTAGCACGAAAAAGTCTTGTCTGTTCTTTTTAACTTCTTTTTTTATGTGGAATAGTAGTGTATAAGAGTTGAGAAATCATACATGGATTTTGATACTGTGAATTCGAGAAGAATTGTCTGTGCCTTCAAATTTTCTAAAAGCTGTTTAGAATTTTTCTAGTATCCACATCTGATTTACACCGCTTCTGGAATAAGCAACTGTACAGTATTTTTGAAGTTTCTCCTTAACATTCGAGCTGTTTAAATATTTACGCTCTCAGAGGTAAGGAGTAAAAGATAAAGGTTTGGTAGAATCACACCCCATTTGCTGGTTCTGCTATGTATCTTTGCTTATTATGGGTTTTTATGAAGTAAAAGGTATCCAGTATAAATGTGGTAGCTCGAAATCGGTCTCCGTTGTAGGTATAGATTATAAAATGAGTGTAATACGAATAAGACACGTGATTTTGAAGGATCTCGTCCTTTGAAAGTGAGCTACGTGTGTATGTAGGATTTCCAGAATTCGTATTAAACCCAAGTTCTTCTAATAAATAATCTGTTTTACTAAACCGTTATCTGCATAGAAATCTAAACAGGTTATCTGCATAGATCAAACAATTAATTATCTGGTTTACTAAACTCTGCATAGAACAAACCATTAATTATCTGTTTTACTAAACAATTTTCTACACAGAACAAACAATTAATTATCTGGTTTACTAAACAGGTTATCTGCATACAACAAACAATTAATTATCTGTTTTATTAAACAGTTATCTGCATAGAACAAACAATTAATTATCTGTTTTACTAAACAGGTTATCTTCATAAAACAAACAATTAATTATCTGTTAAATTAAACAGTTATCTACATAAAACAAACAATAAATTATATGTTATACTAAACAGGTTATCTGCATAGAACAAACAATTAATTATTTGTTTTACTAAACTCTGCATGGAACAAACAAATAATTATCTGTTTTTCTAAACTCTGCATAAAACAAAAAATTAATTATCTGTTTTGCTAAACTCTGCATAGAACAAGCGATTAATTATCTGTTTTACAAAACAGTTATCTGCATAGAACAAACAATTAATTATCTGTTTTACTAAACTCTGCATGGAACAAACAATTAATTATCTGTGTTACTAAACACTTATCTGCATAGAACAAACAATTATTTGTTTTACTAAAACAGATTGGCTTATCTGCATAGCCATGACAACATGACCTCACCAATGCGACCCGGTCTGACCTCACTTCGATCCTCGGATTGGGCACAGGCGGAAGTATGTGAAATGGTTACCAAATGGCCGGATACGCTCCTGTCCTTCGGACTGAGACAGTAAAAACCGACAAACCCGTGTCACAGTGAGTGTCTGCACGTAAAAAGACAAACCCTCACTGCTCAATGGCCATAGGTGCCGAGCATAGGCCAAAATTTGAAGCCCTTCACCGGCATTGGTGACGTCTCCATATGAGTGAAAGATTCTTGAGTGGGACGTTAAACAACAATAAACAAACAAACAAAGCATAGAACAAACAATTAATTATCTGTTTTACTACCTGGGAAATCAGGTTTATCGTATAGCTTATCTGCATAGTAAAACAAATGAAATTAATTTGTCTTTAATTTTACTAAACAGTTATCGCATTCCATAGAAAAAAACAATTATTTGTTTTACTAAACAGCTAACTTATCTGCATAGACCACGTACTCAAACAATTAATAATTTGTCTATTTTTCCTAATCAGGTTATCTGCATAGAACAAACAATTAATCATCTGTTTTACTAAACTCTGCATTGAACAAACAATTAATTATCTGTTTTACTAAACAGTTATCAACATAGAACAAACAGTTAATTATCTGTGTTACTAAACAATTATCTGCATAGAACAAACAATTATCTGTTTTACTAAACAGTTATCTGCATAGAACAAACAATTAATTATCTGTTTTCCTACACAGGTTATCTGCATAGAACAAACAATTAATTGTCTGTTTGACTAGACTGCATAGAACAATCAATTATTATCTGTTTTACTAAACTCTGCATAGAAAAAACAATTAATTATCTGTTTCACTAAACTGTGCATAGAACAAACAATTAATTATCTGTTTTACTAAACAGTTATCTGCATAGACCAAACAGTTAATTATCTGTTTTACTAAACGTGTATCTGCATAGAGCAAACAATTAATTATCTGTTTTCCTACACAGGTTATCTGCATAGAACAAACAATTAATTATCTGTTTTACTAAACTCTGCATAGAACAAAAAATTAATTATCTGTTTCACCAAACTCTGCATAGAACAAACAATTAATTATCTGTTTTACTAAACAGGTTATCTGCATAGAACAAACAATTAATTATCTGTTTTACTAAACTCTGCATAGAACAAACAATTAATTCAATCATAGGTGTCGAGCATAGGCCAAAATTTGAAGCCCTTCAACTAAACAGTTATCTAAATCCTAAACAAACAATTATCTGTTTTATTATCTGTTTTACTAAACTCTGCATGGAACAAACAATTAATTATCTGTTTTTAACCAAACATCTGTTTTACTATCTCTGCATAGAACAACCAATTAATTATCTGTTTTAGAACAAACAATTAATTATCTGTTTTACTAAACTCTGCATAGAACAAACAATTAATTATCTGTTTTACTAAACAGTTATCTAAATAGAACAAACAATTAATTATCTGTTTTACTAAACTCTGCATAGAACAAACAATTAATTATCTGTTTAACCAAACAGTTATCTGCATAGAACAACCAATTTATTATCTGTTTTACTAAACTCTGTATAGAACAAACAATTAATTATCTGTTTTACTAAACTCTGTATAGAACAAACAATTAATTATCTGTTTTACTAAACCGTTATCTGCATAGAACAAACAATTAATTATCTGTTTTACTAAACAGTTATCTGCATAGAACAAACAATTAATCATCTGTTTTACTAAACAGTAATCTGCATAGACCAAACAATTAATTATCTGTTTTACTAAACAGTAATCTGCATAGAACAAACAATTAATTATCTGTTTTACTAAACAGTTATCTGCATAGAACAAATTATTAATTATCTGTGTTACTAAACTATGCACAGAACAAACAATTAATTATCTGTTTCGTGTATAATTCTCCCCTAATATTCACCATTGTCATGACAACTTGATATCTATAAAACATCATCAAAAAACGTATTTCAATGTGACTGTGTTTTTACGCCCAATGATTTTACAGTATATAGGAAAAAAATAATTCTAAACTCAAAACCCATAAATTTAATGTTCACTGTATCAAAACAATATTACACTGACAACAACAACAACAACAACACATACACACACGCGCGCGCGCACACACACACACACACACACATATATATATATATGTGTGTGTGTGTGTGTGGGTGTGCGTGTTGTTGTTGTTGTTAGACTCTATTAGACTCTAGAATTAGAGTCCGCCAGTTAAACCACACTCCTTGAGTTTAGATGTTTGGTTTAAACCCGGACTCGGCAACAGCTTGCACGGCTCCTTCTTTCATGTTCTTGTAAGTGGCATAATCAATTTTGATTCCGAGCTGTTCCGAGAATGTCTTCACTTGTTGATAAACTATAAAGATATTGAAATAATGTAATGTACACAGTTGGACTCATTTCTGTGCATAAAACATAGAAAATTCACAATATCATAATTAGGGCATGGCAAATGAAAACGTTTGGATTTTACTATGCCGAAATCGAGCGCACGCGCGCACAGAGAGAGAGAGAGAGAGAGAGAGAGAGAGAGAGAGAGAGAGAGAGAGAGAGAGAGAGAGTTAAAACTGAAAAGAATGTGAACAAAGAGAAATAAATAAATACATGTATATCTTGTTCTCCGTTTGTGATTGACCAGGGATTTACACAACAAAAGTTGAGGACTCACTTATTGGCAAAATCCATCGTGAATCAAAAAGTGAGAAAATAACAGATAAATAAAACAACGTACCAGGATCTCTCTCACTGCTACAAAGACATAAGCACATGTTACACATGTTTCGGCAAAGATTGTACCATGCACCACAACAAATCTTGAAGAAATTTCGACAACCATACCAACAACAACAGATGAGCATTAACACAACAGATACTATAAAGACAAGTCGTATAGCTATCTTCTGCCAGTTTAACATTAGTCTCTTTACTTCTCCGTTTTCGTCAGTCTGTAGATATATAAAAGAATGAATCAAATGTTATAATTAAAAATAAATAAGTCTATTGTGTATACTTAAAAGTTAAAAAAACATAAAATGTATTCTTTGATCGCTCTTCATTCCTAAAGTCATAGTGTAATATGCTAAACGCGTGTTTGAATACGCAATTTGTTAAATATCGCGTTCGATTCGCCTTGATATCAGCAAACTGGCACAGTTCGGACCGACCACGATCAGTACGCCCCCGTGTGATGTCACGTCGGCAAGATACGTATATACGGACGTCACATTTGCGTAAACGATTCCGATCGGCTTCTTTGACCGCTAGAAGCATCCCTGGGCATCGACGGATAAGTCCTCGTACTGTAAGGAATAGATTGCAAGAAGTCAACATCTGTCCTCGACGTCCTGCTATCCTGTTAGCGTGATGTAGGAGGCATTGTCGTTTCAATAACAGAGATTGGGAGGAAGTTCTGTTTACGGAAGATATTTCATCTCGTTAGCAGTGACGGTCGAGTTCGGGCTTACCGTCTTGCAGGAGAACATTACATTGACGCCTGCGGTATTCGGCAGAAGAAACGTTATGGCCTGGGTGGAATTACAACACATGGAAGGACCCTTTTAGTGATAGTGGGGGGGGGGGGGCAATTTAACCGGCATACGCTACCGTGATTATACGTCAGCACGTCATTCCATACATTCACAACAACCAGCGTAACGCCATTCTGCATTAGGACAGCGCACTACCGCACACGTTGTTAGTGACTATCTACAGCAGCAAAATGTGAATGTGCTACCCTGCGAGATATATATATATATATATATATATATATATATATATATATATATATATATATATATATATATATATATATATATATATAAAACAATACCAAAGTTTTACAGAGGAAGCCAAAACAAATGCCCAAGACGATAGTTTCTGTCAAATATACTTCATCTTTTATCATTTCCGGAAGACCGAGTGGTGTCACGCAAGGCCAAATAATAAATCTAAATGAGTCCCCTAATCCGTCTACGAATATCCACTTTATATCGGATATCTTAGCTTTTGATAAGATGAGAATACATGATGGTATCTGAGTTAATTATTACTTTAGTATAAAATAATAGCTGGTACATGACCATGATGTATAACAGGTACTTAAACGCTGCCAAACGGATTTTTGATGTTGCCAGATTTTGACGTCATAGTAATTTACGTCAGAATTACATGACGTTACATACTCTGCAGCGCACTTCAGCTTCAATTAAGAATGACTAATTCACATTTTGAAACCGTTTACTGTATCAAAACGAGGTCAAAATGGGTTTTTTATTTATTATACGAGGAATACTCACTTGTTTTGCAAACGACACGTTGTATGTATCCAAATTATAATAACGCGAACTTTCTGAATACCTGTATTTCTTTTTTATACATGGCAATGCGAGATACGCTTACGTATGTTCACGGGTACACAGTTCTTATACTGCAGTGTAAAAATGTGCTAAACTTGACTTTGTGTGTAAAACATTAGCCTACATTTGATTGTCACGCAGATAATCTATTTTTTCCTTCCGTCAAAAGAATTCGGATTCGGTTGGAATTAACAAGCTAAGGGATTCTTCCGAAATATTCATTCAAATGGGTCTCAAAATTAGTATGAATAAATTTTGTGCATCACTTATCATTTCAAGAAGTAAAACTAACAAACCTTTATGTAACAAGATGCAGGAATTTGTTAATCCACATGGGTATATATGATGTTTTATCGTACTTGATTGGTAGACTATGGTTGCGCAGAGGTGACATTACGTGCCCTCATTACATGCGCACGCTGTAGCTTAGAAAATCATTTTGATACACTAGTACATGCGCACCGTTGATAGCTATTTCGTGTGCATGTATAGAAAGAAAATACATGTCACCTCTGTGCAACGGTTGTTAACAATAAGTTTTTGACTTATTTGCATGTACATGTATTGAAAAAAAAAACCAAACAAACACATTTGTGTTACTTTTATTAAAGTTTGTAAATATACACAAATTTTGAATCTGCACCGCGACATTTTTGCTAAAAAATTAAACGGAACAAGAAATTCAAATTTATGCTATAATAGTGATATTTTCACTTTAGCCTAAATTCTCCTGTGTTATTACTGTACTGCAGAGTGAACCTCTGCCGACGGTCATAAAATGTGACTTCCCCCATAGCGATACTTCCCCATACAAACTGCGGCTTTCGTCTTGTGATTCGAGTTTTTCGTCCGCTTATGGTCGATATATTGTATATTTTTAAAGTCATTTTTAAAATTTCTATGTGGTTAGGATTTTATTGATGTAGTTTGTTACCAAACCAAGTCATAGGTTCCGGTATACTTGTTTCTAGTATTTCCATCTGTCGGTTAATTTGACTGTCAGGGTTAGGGTAAAACCCCGCCTTTAGATAAAATCTTTCCGTTCTTTTTTTAAACGACAATGGTGTTACCTCACTCAAGTATACCCGTGATCTGGTGAGAATCCCTATTGATTTTAAGGTGGAAAAGTCTAATGGCATAAACGTAAGTTGCAGTTTATTTAATCTAGAAAGTTCAGGTCCAAAGCCTTGAAGAAAATGTTAAGCATAAATATGGCTGCATATTTGTAAAATTTTATACAATGTACATGATTGTACAAAAAGAAGGGAATATGATTTTTTTTACTATAGATATTTGCAAAGAAAACGTTGAAAAACAAAGTAGACCACACTCCAGCACCTTCATTTATTCATAAAAATCAACCCGAACGGCTTGAGAATTGTTTTGAAAAAAAGGATCCCACTATTTCTGAATTATCCTTCCCGTTTGTGTCGGCTGCTATATTCCACTATGCCGATGTAATCAGGGAAGCAGGATGATCAGTTGCAAATTTCATGGGCTGGGGAGGCTAGTTCGAGTTCAACCTTCCCATCGTATACGTCTATTGCAAGGCCTAGGGGTTACCCGGGTGTTATAGATTGATATATCCCCCATTACTAGACTTTTATCGGCAATCCTATTGTAGTGTGACCGGACCCTCCGGTCGGTTACTGTAGGGAATTAGCACAGTAAAGATAACTAGTCGCTTGGCTGTACATTTTCTATATATTTATTATGTACAAGTATATACAGTAACTGTACAAATATAGTTTAAACAAGAATTCCTGCACTAACAGTTCACTTTCCGACTTGCACTCGTCTACCGTCTTTTCTCTACTTTCTGTATCTACCTACTGACTCTCTTACAACAATGTACATGTATATAAATTATTTACAAAATCACACATAACTTCAGGCATGTCGAAATGTGAGTATAATAATTAACTGAATCCATTATTAAAGAATAATCCCCAATTTACTACATTTTCGTTATTTACATTTTAGATCTATAGAGGTGCCATATGTTCTTTATTGATGCCGAAAGATTAACCCTAAAGCAATTCTTTGTCTATAAGTTGACACCTGTACTTTACATGTTATCTCCCAAATAACTCCAGGTGGACTGGCTAATTACAAAATACATATTACCGAAAGACTTATGATTTGTTTACCTCGAACATGTCAACACGCTTGAATATTTAATTGATATATAAGAAATTGACAATGTGTGCGACTTATTTATGTATATCAAAATGCCATTTTTCGTAATAATGCAAATGGTGCATTTCGTACGGTGTTAATACCCCTTTGCCCCCAAACGATTCTCCGAATCCGTTTTGATTCATAACATACATTATACATGTAGGCATAGTAAATAAAACTAGTATCATTACGCTACTAGAATAATATTCATAAACATAAAATTAAAAATATTAAAGAACTTTTAAACTTGAAAATGACGTTGCAGTAATTAAATCACACATCTAAATCAATTAATAATTGAAATGTCATGTTATATATACTAGTATATCATGGTATGCCATGTCCTTGTTCCTTTTTGAAAGGTAACTGTTATAAAATTTGTAACACACAAAACTTTTTGAGTTCACAGTCAGATTTCCGTGATGAAGTATGCTCCTGAAAAAGCCATCACTGTCTGTATTCGCGTCACAAACAAGTCTTCGGTACTTGTAAAATACGTCACCTGTGAAAACCACACTCACAGGTATATATAGAATCACGTTCAACCACGTTTCCCGATGTTCACTGTAATTGTGCACTGCTTTGGTGGTGTTTTTATACACATAACTATTTTGTAGATAACTAAAATACTGAAAAGAAACACAAAACATAATGTTGTGTCATAATACTGATATAGACACATGTACGGTGTGTATGTACTATTCACACTTGTAAAACACATATACTATTATAAACATATTAAAGTGAGCATTCAGCGTAATTTATATACAAAATGAGCATCCTGACGATTGCTGCATTTCTACTGAATACGATAGAAAAAGAGATGGGGGAGTGAGAACATTCGCTCACGATGTCACTGTCACGTTCTTAGTGTATAGAAAATAGTTATATGCAGAAACACATTTTTTTTTATAAAACAATAAAGAATTTGCCATTTTATGTCGCGCAGCTAGAATTTTGAGAAGGGAGGTAACTTAGGAATGACAAAATAACACAAGTCAATTGTTTTGGATTTTCTAGTGCTTAAAACTATAAAACCAGGTATTAACTAACCTGTTACAATTTATTTAGCAAACAAATTTCCATATTTATTAGTACAAAGATATTTGAGGTACAGCAAGTAAAGTCATATGTACTTTGTCGGAGTTTTTATGACCAAGCTCGTCACTTCTTGTTCACAAAACTCAACAGAATCAAAATATATGGTGACGAGTCCATATCCTAAAATCTGTTTGACTCAGTTCAAATGAGATGCTTGACAGTATATTTAATTTATCAATAATGTAAAATTTAATCTGAAATTAATATTTACGACGACGTTTTTGCCTGCGACGTGCACTTTTTGCCTGGAAATATTCTTGAATCAGTTCGTCAGGAATATTTTCTTCCGGTTCCCATGTATTTTCGTGGCTACTGTGGCCTTTGCCATTTAATTCTAAAATGTCGAGTGCCACGTCTCATCTGATGATTGAGAATCTTCTCGACAAAGTATTGAGTATTGTCATCATTGTCCGTATCTGATGAACTTGTCGTTTCGTCAGAAGCGACCGACTCCTGATCATCTTGATCGTTCTCCTCTGGAGGAGGATCAGCTGTGTTTGTGGGGCGGATCTCAGGATTATGAAATAATTTCATATCATCCGCGTGAACTGGTGACCTAGACTCAACGTTGTCCGAGCATCTGCGAACATTGTAGGTATTGTTTCCATTGTCCGAAACTATATAGAATGGTCCTAGCCATTTATCACATAATTTTGGTGACAAACCAATGGGTTTGTGTTTCGATTTTACCCAAACTTTGTCACGTACTCGAAATTGAGGTTGAACCGCTCTTTTATCATGTTGCGTTTTGTACTTAATTTGGGCGTCCTCGATATTTTGACGGGCAATGTCCCGTGCGATTGTCAGTTCTCTATGCACACTGTCAACATATTGTTTAGCATTTACCCCGATATTTTCTGTGGGTACTAATTCTGTGTCAATAGGGGTTCTGCACTCTCGACCGAACAATAGAAAATATGGACTATATTGTGTCGACTCTGTTGAAATAGAGGTGTTCATTGCGAACGTAACTGGCGCTAACAACTTAGGCCAATTCGATTGTTGTGCATCTACATGCGTTCTGAGTTTGGTCAAAATCGAACTGTTGGTGCGTTCAACAGTTGCATTTGTCTGGGGTCTGTAACTTGAAGTTCTTAATTTTGTAATTTCAAAAATTTTGCACAGTTCAATTAAAACTTTGGACATGAACTGTTGACCTCTGTCTGTAAGAATACAGTCAGGACTTCCAAATCTACATATGAAATTCCTGAAGAATGCATCTGCGACTTCTATAGCCGAGATATTTTTCAGTGGATACGCTTCAGTCCACTTGCTGAAGGCGTCCGTTATAACTAGGACATGTTCGTAGCCTTCTGGGCTAGTTTTAATTGGACCTAGTAAATCTAAATGGACCCTGCTAAATACACCAGTCATAGGAAGAGGCCTAAGAGGCGCAGGGGTGTTTATGTTTGTCGTCTTTAGCCTTCTGACAGTCTAAACACGTTAATATCAGAGTAGTACATACGAGGCCAGAAATATTTGTATCGTATGGTCTGATATGTCCTGTCCTTTCCTTGATGACCACCTAGAAGTGAGTCATGATAGGACTTTAAAATGTCGTCCCGTTGCTGATGGGGCACGGCTAACTGTTTAACAAGCCGTTCAACTCTGTGACCCTTACCCTTAGGGTAATACAAATGGTATAACAAACCATCGTCTATTACGAAGTCTTGGGCTTCATTAATGACCTTTCTTACTAATTTCTCCCGCTCCGGGAGTTCATTTGCTTCGATATATCGGAAAATGTCCGCGAAGTCTGGGTCATTTTTCTGTTGTACAGTCAGTTCTTGTTTAGAAAAACTGCCGTAATTTCATTGACGCAGGCTAACGGGTCAAAATCTACTGTATTTGTGTCTGTTTTGAACACTAGCATTTCGCACAGACGTTTCACTTTTTACGACAGCTACACTTGTGTCGTTCTCTGGATACTGACGTCTACTGAGTGCGTCAGCATTTGAATGAACTTTCCCTCTCTTATGGGTAATATCGAATTGATAACCCTGAAGGGAATATCGCCCATCTAGCTAAACGACTGTTTGTTTCAACTTCATTTATTTTCTTCACAAATGTGATTGCACTGTGATCTGTGTAGATCTGAAATCTTTTATTTGCTAAGTAGACCCTGTATTGTTTTAT
The DNA here is from genome assembly GCA_030159075.1 of Atrina japonica. Lineage (NCBI taxonomy): Eukaryota > Metazoa > Mollusca > Bivalvia > Pterioida > Pinnidae > Atrina > Atrina japonica. Next base: position 914,751 of record BROG01000012.1, on the reverse strand, counting down.
GCCCTCTACTAAGGCCAGACACTCACGGTCTGATATAGACCAATTTTTCTCTGCTGGTCTGAGTGCTCTCCCACCATATGCCACTACCGTCTCCCTACCGTTATCGTCTTTTTGTCCTAAGATGTACGAGATAGCGTAACCGGACGCATCTGTGTACAAAATGAATGTTTTGTTAAAGTCGGGGAATGCCAAAATTGGGGCAGTAACTAAGCGCTGCTTAAGCGTTTTGAAAGCGTTCTCGCAACTTTCATCCCACAAAAATTGAGTACCTTTAATAAGAAGTTTGTTTAGGGGTGTAGCAATGTCTGCAAATCCCTTAACAAATTTCCTATAATAATTGGCTAGTCCTAGAAATGCGCGAATGTCAGTTGTGTTTTTCGGTCGCGGAAAATTCTCAACCGCATCAGTTTTTTGACGGGGTCAACTAAAATCCCTTCTTTTGAAATAATATGGCCTAAATATTTCACTTCTTTCGCAGCGAAACTGCATTTTGATGGCTTTAAGCGCAAATTTGCCTCTCTGAGTTTCTGAAAAACTTGGTCTAAATGATACAGGTGTTCTTCGAAATTGTTAGAAAATACTAAAATATCATCCATGTAAATCAAAGTGTATTTCCAGTTAACATCTCGAAGTACATCTGACATAACTGACATGAACGCACTAGGACTGCCCTGTAAACCAAAAGGAATGCGCTACCCTCATGACAGATAAACGCCGTTTTGTGGTTTGTTTTCGGGTCTAAGTTGAGTTGCCAGTAACCCGAAAACATGTCTAGAGAACTGAAAATCTTAGCATTGCAATCACCTAAAGTGTCTAAAATATCTTCCATGCGTGGAAGAGGAAAATTTTGAGATTTTGTTACTGAATTTAGTTTGCGATAATCAACCGCAAAACGGTAATCGCCATTTTTCTTTTTAACCAAAACAACAGGACTAGCCCATTCATTGTTCAATAATATCATTTTCGAGTTGCTCGTGAACTTGTTTCGAAATTTCAGGGAGATGCTCGGTACGCACGCTGTTCTAATAGGTCGGGAATCGCCCGTGTCGATTACATGGGGTTGCCGGTTTGAATTCCCTAATTCTGTTAAATCTTTGGCAAAAACGTCGCGGTTTTTCTTTTAATAATTCTAACAATTTTTGTTTTTCATTTTCTGATAATTCAGATGTTGACAGATCAAAATCTATGTCGTTCTTTGACTTTAAATTTGGAAGTTTGTTTGATTTACTAACACTTGCGATGTTTGTTTCTTGACCGCATATTTCTGACGTGATATTTTGAGTTTCGTAAAATTTTCCTACGACATAATCTTTAGATAATTTAATTTCTGAATTTGTCGGGTTTAAAAATTCTCGCAACTGCTTTATTGTCTTTCATATGGACTAAGCACGTTGCACCTATGTGACCCAGTTAAGGCGGGGTTTCATTTCAATCACGCCGACTTTTGATTTAATGTAATCTTTGTGATTTGAATGGACTGCAAATATTACTTCTGGACTGTATCAATGATACCATACAAACAAATTCAGAATCATTTCTAGTAAACGGAATAGACGACATTCCTTTTTGTAATACTAAATTACCTTCCCTGAAATCAATTTGTGCGTTCTGCGTTTTCAGAAAATCAAGGCCTAAAATTAAATCTTGAGACAAATTTTCGCCGACATGAAATGACTGGTAAAGTTCTAACTTTCCTATCTCAATAGGGATAGTAATTTGGCCTAAAATTTTGTAAATGTGTGCCAGAAACACCCTTCAAAAATAAATTTGATTTCTGAAGTGGATAATTTTGGTGCAATTTCGCCTTTTTGTAAAAATTTGAAGACATTATTGAAATGTCAGCTCCCGTATCAACTAATGCCGACACAGACTGGTTGCCTACTCTAACTTTTACTCTGTTTGAATTTGAGGCTGACGAGATCGAATCGACAAATTTTGTTTTTGATTTAGCACTTCTGAATTTAGTGTGCGGCACATTTTCGCAATATGCCCAATTTTCTTGCACTTTTTTACACTTGTATCTGATACAGTGACATTGTGAAGGAAAATGGTCGCACTTACCACATCTAAAACAAGGTGTCCTATAATTTCTAGGCATGACTTTGTCTTTTTGGTCTAAGCTGAAAGAAACGTCTGGTTTTTGCGTAGTTTGTGCACTTTTGTTTGCCGTCACACTTTCTTGTCGCGTTTTTACGGTGTCTCCTACTTCAGCACTTGAAACGTCCGCGTTTAGCACATCCTTTTTCTTCTCGCTCGGCAATATTTCCGTAGTTTGTGCTATACGCAACGCTCGCTCCATTTCCAACGATGTCTTAGGAAATAAAACCTTCTGGGTGTGTTGGGAATGTACTGACCCAGCTGTTGCACCTCGTTGATGAAGTCGCCAATAGCTTCTCCCGGATCATGTTCTCGTGTAGCAAACTTATGACAGGCTAGCACTCTGTCAGCTACAGTTGCTCCATATTTCCGTAAAAATATTTCGTTAAGTCTGTTTCTGTTGGATTTTATCTCCTCCGGAAGATATTCATACCACAGCAAAGCGTAGGGAAAAAGTAACAAATTTCTTCATCCTTAAGTTTTGCTGCCTTCGTAAACAAGTTAAATTTAAGGAGCCATTTCTCAGCATCTTCCTTGAAATTTCTATGAATTTTTCAGGTGCAAACTTAGCGTAATCCATGGTGGGAGTTTTAAGTGCGGTAGTTTTATGGCATAATATGAAACAGTCACTTACATTATTGCATTAACGTCCGTTTGACATCTGTATTCCTTTTTTTTTTTCGCTTTCGTTTTCGCATATCCGAAAAATAAACTTGCACTATGTAGATTTAAATTTCCAAATCACAAGAGGTACATTTAGATACTCCGGCTTCTCCACCAATTGTGACCGGACCCTCCGGTCGGTTACTGTAGGGAATTAGCACACTAGTCGCTTGGCTGTACATTTTCTATATATTTATTATGTACAAGTATATACAGTAACTGTACAAATATAGTTTAAACAAGAATTCCTGCACTAACAGTTCACTTTCCGACTTGCACTCGTCTACTGTCTTTTCTCTACTTTCTGTATCTACCTACTGACTCTCTTACAACAATGTACATGTATATAAATTATTTACAAAATCACACATAACTTCAGGCATGTCGAAATGTGAGTATAATAATTAACTGAATCCATTATTAAAGAATAATCCCCAATTTACTACATTTTCGTTATTTACATTTTAGATCTGAGGTTTATGTTCTTTATTGATGCCGAAAGATTAACCCTAAAGCAATTCTTTGTCTATAAGTTGACACCTGTACTTTACATGTTATCTCCCAAATAACTCCAGGTGGACTGGCTAATTACAAAATACATATTACCGAGACTTATGATTTGTTTACCTCGAACATGTCAACACGCTTGAATATTTAATTGATATATAAGAAATTGACAATGTGTGCGACTTATTTATGTATATCAAAATGCCATTTTTCGTAATAATGCAAATGGTGCATTTCGTACGGTGTTAGTAGGGTGTGCCTCCCCATTCGCTGTCTAATTGATCGGACATCTCAAGTGTCTATTACACGGGATAGCCGGTGTTATAGAAAGAGACTAAAATGTTCATAAGTTACTACACTACTAAACAATTATTCAGTGTTTTAGATTGAAGTGCGTTTAGTTAATTATAGCATTCAAATGCAGACACACCCAATAAACTTTGGTAATCTTACAACGACACAAACATTGTTGTAGTTCAAAAATAGATACATGTATGTATAGTCCATTTTGTATAGTTTGTTGGTTTGTTTATTGTTGTTTAACGTCCCACTCAAGAATCTTTCAATAATATGGAGACGTCACCAAATGCAAGTGAAGGGCTTCAAATTTTGGCCTATGCTCAGCACTTATGGTCATTGAGCAGTGACGGTTCTTTAATGTGTCGACACCTACTGTGACACGGGACCTCGATTTTTACTGTATCGTCTGAAAGAGAGGAAACCAACCTGCCGCCGGCTGGACTCAAACTCACGACCTCACGATCAAGAGTCGAACGCGCTACCGACTGATCCAGACCGGCTCCATTTTGTGTAGTTTCGAACAACAATTGCTATGTTCGTAGATGCAGGTACGATATTGTCTTTCAATCACAATTTAATTTATAATTATCACACGGATGATTAGAATTACATGTATTTCATAATTCAGAGATCCGTCTGACTAAAACAGCAGCTTCTCCTTTTTAAAGACTTCAAGTCGAACAAAACCCTAACTACATACTTGTGGACAGGGCTATCTAAGAGTGCCACGCCTATAACTCCTTGATTTTTTAGATTATTTCATTTATTCTTTTCATCAAAACATGGTGATTTCGGGATATACACATACCTAGAAATATGGCCAACCAACAGACTTAAGCCAAACGTAGTTACACCCTATATGTAACTATATATAGTTATATGTATATAGGGTTTAAGTTCGTGTAACCACATTTGGCTTTAAGTCTTTGTACTAAAAAGAAATGATAGACTATAAAATCAAGCGGTTATGGACAAGACACACTGAAGTGGTCCTGTCCACAAGTACCTGTAGGTACCTACGAGTCAGTTGTTAAGTCGTACAGTTCATCACAAACGAATAGTAGTCAAAAAGGAGAATGATTTGTTGAAACAAAAACAAAAATATTCGAAAGTACGTGAATTTTAAGTACAAATGATCACTAGAGAGACAGACATGTCGGAGATATCAAATTCATTTTCACAGTAAAAATTACATAATCATTTAGTAAATCAATGAACTGTCAAGCAGATCATTTGAACTTTGCCAGACAGGTTTATAGTATGGTTTCATCACTCGTATTTTGATTCTATTCAGTTATGCGAATAAGATCTACAGAGTAAAGAGTTTATGTGAGATTAATGGCTGTTTGCATCCATTAAATGGATTTTTGAATAGGGTATTATTAGTGGCAATAACCCGGTTACAGTGTACCCGGGAAGAGTGGCCGGCCTTCCCCAAATAAACTGGCAAACTTTAAAAAAAAATCAGCTTAAGTTCCAAAAGTGACAAACTCATACAGGTGCGATGACATTTTCTAGGGTATACGGCATCTCACACACACCCACACACACACACACACACTGAAATTCAGAAAATTATTTTCTCACTTCATGTCTAAAAAAAGCGAGCAAATTACAGTAAAAGTCGGCGATTCAGGTTTGTTTGGGTGAAACAGTTTAAATATGTTAATGGCTTCTTCCCTTCATCTTCGAGATTTTATTTCATTCATGTATATGATTGTGGTCCCTACTAGATCTATGTATAAATATATAGTATGATAATGCCGTTTATTACTTCACATTTGGTCAACCTGTTCATCGACGGATCCTGGGGGAGTTACAGAGTTTGCACCGCCTTTGAATTTGGCCATTTTTATGATTCATGATATTAATTTTAATGTGGAATTGTATCGGTGATGTGCTCCAGAGAGTATTTTTCTTACAACTTTTATTCTATGCATTTTCCCCCGGTCGTACAAAGCATTCTTTTGCAAATGTACGGAACCCGGGAGGTGACGTGGAGGTGAAAAAAATCAATATTTATTGTTGAGAGAAAAAGATTATTCCGTTCCGTTCGCACCTCCCGGGCTCCGTACAAATGTGATTCGCTGAAAGACATTATGGGCGAAATAGTCAGTCTGCAGAAGTTTAAAATAAAAACTGGTCTCAATTTAATGCCCAGACGCTAGGTAATGGCTTCTCTGGGGTTGTAGCACTGAAATTAAAAAATTGTGATACCCGGTATTCCACAATCGTTTATCAGCTGATTCTGTGTATATGAGCTAGACAATGCCTCCGGCATTCTACTCCCGAAACCCTTAGCTTTTGGTCATTGTCCGTCACTGAATTTCACTTTATTTGGAGGGTCAATCTACAATGTATCGATGTGATACTTTTGAGAAGATAATCAGGTTCTTACAGCGTCGGAGAGCCTCAAAATTCCCCGGAAACATGTACAGATAAAAATGTTCCATGTGGATCACGTTCGCTGACACAATCTTCTTTTGAGAGGGATAATCAGTGCGATATCTTAGGGGATGGATAGATAGGAATTTCGTAGTTGTCTTTTCGGGCTTCAATTTTTTTTTTCAATTTTCTGAAAAAGGTACTTGTCTCCTGATACTATCTCGAATTCTTGTCTCACAATTTATCCAAGAATTTATCTTTATCAAAACTTATTCGAATAACTTCTTGGGGACAACCGGGTATTATTTAACAGTGATTCTGATTATTCTATTATATTTATTATATTATAAAGGAATAGTACAAAATAGACGTATTACATATTTATTATAACTATATTTTGAGAAAATTATTCAGAAATATTTGATATAGTTCAAGTAGTCAAACATGATCATTCTCGAGGTAAACTGAAGTGCATTCCTATTTGTTTCTGTTATAATTCTATGAGTAATGAACTCGTCAATTTAGAATAAATTAATTGTTTGGTGATGAAATTGGAGGTGTCATCTTGGGAGTAACAGTTAAAATTAAGAGATGTATACATTAAATCCTGGAGACATCGTAACATACATTTGTGTTTGTTCATGTAAATGACAGCGATATATAAAGCTCAACAATTAGGCATTTATATATCGCTGCAAATGATGAAATACAGAAAATGAACAGCTAAGCGAATCTTAATTATCATGATAAAGTTAATCCCCGCATGTAACCGTACAACCCACGAGCGACGATTATAATAATATGCAGTTGCGCGACTGATACGAAGTGAGTGCGTAATGGTGATTCGGGAGAAAAAAATGGAAACTAAACCGTAATGTTAACCACGTGTAAAAATTACGTCATTCTATCATGATGACGTTATAAATCGGTCTTGAAATCAAATCACAAAACACTTTTTAGCAACAATTTTTGATTTTGTTATATCTACATGATGATACCGAATGCTAGGTAGAATTAGAAAATAAAACAATTTCCAAAAGTATTATTATACACCAGCCCTTTAGCAGTTAAAAAACTTTGTGACGATCAGTCCAAATCGTCCCGTTGGCAGTCTAAAGATCATTTGAAAATTGAAAACATTACTTTTATTACTCTTAATATGGCATTTCACATTGAATTTACAATAAATAAATAGAGAAAAGAACATACAATAAAGATTTAAAAACCAGTATCTGCATCGGCCCCAAATCGGCCCGCTGACACTCAACGGTGACCTACGATCGGCCCAATGGCACAGAAGTAGTTAAAAACAGATCTCTCACCGCTCCCGTTTTCTGACGTGTCGCGTAGAGGCATATCAGAAATTGGAAGCGATTAGAGATCGGATATGGAAATTCCCTTTTACACTATTGGAATTACTCTAAATGTTACTTACATTGTAGGATTAGTATATACATGTATCTAAATATTTATATAACAAAACAGTTATGGACTTTTGAGTCCATAATTGTATAATATTGACTGGAAATTATAAATGTATGTGCATTTCAGCAACATAAACTCAAATTGAAAATCGAAATGTCCAAACTTTTATTCATAAATTCGAAAATAAAGTAACAATTCCATGAAAAATATAGGTCTAGAATACGTGTTGAAATGGTTGCTATTTAAAGTCAGTTCGGCGTCTTATGAGTACGTATGAGTCTCAAAATGTAAATTTGCTGTAGAATGTTACGTTACGATTATATTTTTAACATTATACACTTGTGACAGAATTGATATTAAAAGCGATTAACTTGACTGTTTACAATTCTTGGGTACGATTAAAGACATAGTATCTACGATTTCCTCAAATATTTCAATCTCAATTGTTTGGGTCAAATATGTTTATATTTGGAGATAAAAAACGAAAAATTATCGAATTAAAACACATAGAAGTATAGTTTTATTGTATTTCACAACTTTCCACGTTTTTTTTATTTTTTGTCGGTACGACAAAAATTCGTTTGCAAGCCCGCCCATATTCATATAACCTTAGCGTGACCTGTATTTGCGCATGCGCATTTCCATTGTTGATAGTGAAAAGCATGGCGTCCAAAGCAAAAACAAATCGTGGCCGACCTGTTAAATTGACAGATTCAGCTAGAAAAAGAAATCGGAAAGAAGTTCTGGCGAAATACAACAAGACCAAGATAAATATTGGAAAGGAGCATGATCGATGGATAAGCCTCAAGGACCGTCTAAATGTAGGTCCTCACGCCGAAGTCGCTAAAATCCTGATCGATTGATCTAGGTCATTGCGTGTGCTTCTGGGATTGTTTCTGTGCATAATTAATGAGTTTGATTCTTACAGACGACGACAACAAATCAGCATTTATCCGTTAATTACGCTAATTATACAAAAAGTGTCGACGTGGAAGATCATTATTCAGTCATATCTTCGATATTTCCGCAAAATTGCCGACTAAAAAAAATAACCATTTTCGTAGATACTATGTCTTTAATATGCAAATGAGTTTTTGGTCGCGAGCGTATCTTTCCCTTACTGTGTTGGGAAAATGTTTTACATGCACAAGTATTGACCTACAGATTTAAGGCTACTGATGGGAAGTATAGTGTAAGGATACGTACAATACTGTCCTGTCACACAAAGATAGAATCGATAAAACGATGTTTAATAATCATATCGCTGATCTATGTAGTTTGTTGCATAATAAATAAGCCATCAGTAGGCTACTCACGTTAGGCCGAATGTCTGCCCCATTTTAATTTGCTTTTTTGTACAACCGAATTTTACCAAAATAAAAAGTAACTTAAAATCGGTGTAGAAATTCGAAATATAGTAAATAATTTGACAAAAAGTTGTGATGCATTCATTGTCATTATCTGAAATAAAATCGGATGATTCACGCAGGTTTTGTTACTTTGGAAACTCTGAAAATAACTTGCATTTTCTCAGTAAAAAAGGCTGATGTCATATTGTGACAGTAAATTCAAAATTTACAACATGACAATGGTACCTTGTATTGAGATAAACCTGCAGTATATTCCAAACATGTGTACATGTGTAGGATACATTGTATATTTTTCAGTATACTGATTGAATTATACCTCATTAACATTTTTATCATCAGCTCGTAACTTTTATTTTTTGCTATGTTTCAACTACGGTAATGTATTTCCATTCACATGGATTTAATTGTGACAGATACTGACGTCATCTTTATAATCGATTTTAGAATCGTCGTATTCCCAGTCGTAAGTGTCCTCATAGTCATATCGACGTTTCCTGGATATCCGACTTCCGTTGAAGCGTCTAGTTTTAGTGTGGCCATGGAATTGTCTTTCCTTTATACTGACTGGCCTGTTGGTTATCTTTCTTGACGCTGTTGTGAAAGAATACAAAAATATGTATAGTGCGTTTGGGTACATATAGGACAAGGTTTCCGCGATTTCCTCAAAGGCATTTCCTATCTGGAACCAATATCTTACGTAAAATTAATTCGCTTGCAAAGCATTTATTACAAAAATCCATCCACAAGATTGAGACCTGGGCCCGGCACAATAAAACTTGAGAATTTACTCAGGTCTGAGAATATTCTCAAATTCGCCTCCTCAGCCAATCAGATTTCAGGATTTGCCACACTTGAGTAAAATTTCTAGACTTAAGTAATTCTTAAGTTTTATGGTGCTGGACCCAGTACTCTTGAAAAATTTAATTTTCTGTCATTTCACGATGATGGTTTCAAACAATCAGCAGAACAGCCTATATTACCTACTTTTTTCATGTGAACACAAGTGACCAATCAACTGAATGGAAGCACGTTTATCGTATGCAAGTTTAAAATGTAGAACCATTTTCATGTGGTTAAATTTGAAGGGGTTGTGTCAAAGTTTATTTCAGAGAAGAATGCTAACTGGACCAAGAGCTGTTTTAGTAGTGTTTTGTAACATCAGTTCAACAGAATTTGAGTTTTAAACGTCAATGCGATTTAGGTCTGAATATATGCTTTCTATGCAGAAAAAATCTAGTTTCGGACATCTGTGGTATTGAAAGTGTCATTTTTGACATTTATATTTATTCTAGCTATAACGAAAACCTGGCGGAATGGGTCTATATAGGTGACAACTTCCTGTTCCATATAAATGGTGTTTAAAGGTTTAAAATCAAACCATATAATCGGTTTAAAATGAGGTCTTGCGTAGGACAATTGGCTGGGCATCACGGATGATTGGTGACCACATCATTTCGGTTTCATTTGCAGACTGGTTAGCGTTACAAAATCCTCGGTAGGCCAACGTTGGACAGCAAACATATATGAATCAATGTTACAATAAATTTATTTATTGGCTTACTTAGACATAACGTCTACGAAAATAGTCGGTATCTAAACAAATTATGTGACATCGTTTATGTATTTTTCGCATATTATTTAAATGTATTCTGTAATACTTTAGATCTCTGATCACATTTTACGTCAAATTCATCCTTTGCACAAATTATACCATGTTCTTTTCTGGAGAGCACATGGATACTTCTGCTTCTCTTCTCTAGGCCTACATTAAATGTTACGAAAGGTGCAACCAAGCTGGGTATCAGTGGTTTTGTACATTAACTAGTATTTCACGAAAGACGAGGTTCGAACTATCCGAAGAATTTAATAATTTTGGCTTTCTGAGACGACCCCTAAACGGGTCGCACGTCATCGCCGCTGTTCAATTTAGTAAACAAACACGTCGGGATAGAGGTAAATTTAGACCAGTGTTTTATTTCATGTCATGTTTCGGTAATTAACTTTCAAATACCTGGACAAAAAAAAAAATGATAAAATTGCTTATGTGTTATGTAGTGTATTTAGAAATACTTTGATGTATGTTATTAGTACACATGGTATTTTCCGCAAAAATGATTCAAACGCATGTTTGATTTGATAAAACAAATTTTGTACATGAAATTAATATGATGTTACCGTAAACAACGCAAATCAAATGTATTGACATCACCTCTACCATAGCGGTGTCAAATTTATCAGAGAGAGAGAGAGAGAGAGAGAGAGAGAGAGAGAGAGAGAGAGAGAGAGAGAGAGAGAGAGAGAGAGAGAGAGTTACCTGTTTCCACGGTCATAAACGATAATAATAATATCCATATTATAATAAGAGTATCTGAATCTACTTCGCTGAAAAACTTCATTTGTAGTACATTGTACCTTCACTTAATTTATGACGTCATTGCGTCAAATTTACGTCATTTCAAACGTAACTGCATTATGTGTTTATAGGAAGAAAGTGCAACTTTGTCAAGCATCTCTTGATAAACAATTAAGGATTATTTTTCATTTTTTGAACATCATCGGGGTATAAAAGCAATTGCTCATGGAAAAAAATTCATTGTGCAGCACAAGCAATTGCTCAAGGATAAGTGCTGCACAATGATTTTTTTTCCATGAGCAATTTCTTTTGTACCCCGATGATGTTAAAAAAAGGTTATTATTATTATATTGTATATCTGTAAAACTTCAAAGTATTTAATATCATAACAGAAGAATGTCAGTGAAATTAATAAATTATAATACAAAGGTGCGATGACGTGAGGTAGTTAGGTATTTCGTCTATTTGAGTATAATTGGTATACATGTATATGGGTGTGTATGTAAATGTATGTATATGTATAGTAAATTCTTATCTATGTAAGTATACATGTATGATTGTTCAGGAGTATGAATACATTGTATATGTTAAGGCACACACGTTGCACAGTTTAAATAATATGTTATCTCAGAATAATATTTATATGTGTGTGTAATATGCCTGTGATTGTGCATATGTGTATATTCATGTGCATTCATCTCCAAGTAATTGGTATACATGTATATGGATGTGTATATAAATGTATGTATATGTATCTTGGTGAATGCTTATATATTTATGTAAGTATAGAATTATGATTAAACAGGAGTATGAATGCATAGTATATGATCAGGTATACAGGTTTCACAGTTTTAGTAATATGTTGTCTTAAAATAATATTTAGGTGTATACAATATACCTGTGCTTATGCAGGTGTGTATACCTAAGATTTATTCCTAGGAATGAATCTTGTCTATATCACAGATAATTAGTATTGCCTCGAAATAGTACAAATATTCGAAATATATTACTAATCAATATGTACATGTATGTGCAAAATCTGAAATAAAACTAAAATAAATTCATAAATTTTATACATACATAAAGATCTTTAAAGATAGGGAACTGAAAATTACAATGTTATGTACATGTATAAATATAATCATTGAGGGATAAGCTGAGAGCAAAATCTGTTTACATTTGAATATGTACGTATCATATTGTGAAAATTATGTGAACATTTAAGTTGGACACAGTATATTCATATGTGTAATGGCTCAACAGCTGTTTTGATATGAGAAGTAATTCTCATTTAATTTAGTAATCGCAAATACTAAATGAAATTAAGGTTTAATTTCTTTTTTATATCATTTTGAAAGAAACTAAAGATATGGACAATTTTGAATCCTTATTCTCAGATTTAATTCGTTATTATTAATATTCTACTATTTAGTAGTGGCGAGTTAAATGTGTCATAGGAGAATTGCCCGAATGGGCCGTGGCTGATTGGCGTACCATGTGCAATTTGGATAACTTTCGACACCTTCTTTATGGAAAATCCGTGTAGGCCTAGTTTATAAAGTATAATAGGTCCATATGTTGTTATGTAGGTCAATTAAGACTTCAGTATTTACCAGCTGATCATATATTTTATAATGCTAACACGATAGGTCTAACTATATAATGTAGAGTATCCCGTCAATTTACTGAGAAACCTATGAACACTACTTATGCTCGGCATTAACATTACAGGTTGTGAAAACAAGATTGACCCGGGAAGTAGCCCAGCAATTAGGCCTATAGGATTCATCATTTGAGGTGAAATGAGAACCGATTTCGCACGATGCGAGTGACGAATTGTCTCTGACAGGAATATATGGTGACGGCAAAGCAAGTTGTTTATCAGAGATGCTTGACAAAGTTGCACTAGACCGAACTCTCCTGTTTTCTCTTCCACTTACAAGCATCGCAACTACGAAGCAAATTTTCATTTCTGAGGCCTGTGTTTCTTTTCATAATATGACCTAGATCTATCGCAATATGGGCATGTATAGTGTGCTACAGATGCAGGCCTAGTCTTGTGTTTTCGATTTCTTTCTGTGATTTTTGTTTGTTTTGTGGTATTGAATGGCTTTAAATTAAAAAATACGAAATGAATGTGTGCTATTTTATTCTTTATTGATTCATTCATATGTTCATAAAAGCGGTTAAACGCTTGGGTCGCACGACGACGGACTTGTGTTATTGAAATATGAATACAGTCGTTCTATATACTTGCAATGAAGGAAATAACAGTCGGTATGTAAACATGTCAATTTGTTTGCCTTCACTGGATATTCCTATCAGAAATAATTCGTCATCCGCATCGTGTGAAATCCGGTCGTGTGAAATAGGCCTACTTACGTAGGTTACGTACCAATCAGTCATCATGGTTCCCAGCTGATTGGTAAAAAAAATGTCAAATAAAATGGCTACATTCGGTTGCCATGAATGAATATTAACTGTCTCACTTCTTGTGAGTCACACTCAAACTTTCTATAGTATATCCCATTAATAATATATCAGAATTCAAACGCAAATTCGTTGTAAATACATTATACAGCGTATTCATGGGCGCGGCCATTTGCATTTTCAATTATCTTCCGACACATTTAACCTTCCGGTTACCAAAACAGACGAATATTCTAAAATAACTTAAAAACAAATCTGACACATATTTTAAATTTTCCAGATCACTAGTTTCTTTCAAAATGATATGAACATAAGAAAATTACATTAATTCCATTTAGTATTTCCGGACAGAAAAGGGGAACTACTTCTCGTCTCACACAACTGTTTCAAAATTTTCCATATCACTAATTTCTTTCAAAATGATATAAAATAAGAAAATAAACCTTAATTCCATTTAGTATTTCCGGACAGAAACGGGGAACTATTTCTCGTCTCACACAGCTGTTTAGCTGTTACGTCATACAACCCACGCCAAATTCTTTTGACTCCCACAGGTCATTCGGACCTGTGTTGTTGGGTTCCACACAGGTCCGAACCAAATATTGTTTATCCCCAAAAAATTATAAGGTTAATCGATAAACCACAATTATTACACAGCCTTGATGGAATCCTGATCATGCAGACAGTCACTTTGACATGCAGTGCTCTACAACAATAAGAAAATCACTTTTCATGTGAATCAGTAGTTTTACTAGCTAACCAGGGATTTTTAATATATATATATATATATATATATATATATATATATATATATATATGTGTGTGTGTGTGTGTGTGTGTGTGCGCGCGCGCGTGTGTGTGTGTTTAGAACATTTTTCCGCATGATGAAATGGAAGAAAACGCATTTATTTTATACTGACTTGAATTTACTTGACTGTATTATATTAAAACCGTTATAAACGATGTTTATTCTGGGTTTTTTTTCGCTCAGGCCAGGAGTGTTTATAAGCCCACATTTTTCATATTGTTATGGCAAACTTGTATTTTTTGAATTTTTAACGGCCGATACGACGTATAAATATTCTGCATTTCGACAGAATTTACAAAGCAAGCGTCTGTCTCCTCTTCGAGCACTAGCCACGACTCGGCACGAGCGAGTATTTCTTTAACCAAGATCTTTCAAACTCAAGCTAGTGTCCAATGATGAGACAGAATGTTATCTTGAAATCGACACTGATTTAAAGAAAACGTCACCTTGTTCTGTTTAGAAAGTTTCAAGTTGAAAGTGGTACAAAAACGTGCTTTTTTTTAGAGTAATCAATGTGAGTCAGACGCTCTAATTTATCGAAACTGAATAGTCAAATGCAGTGTTGTAAAGGACATAGCTGACCATGATTTCAGGATGAAAACGGAGAACTTTTGATTTCTGGTTCGGTAGAAACTAGTCGCGATATGCGATTGATTTGCAAGTAAACGCTCGCCAAAGCATAAAAAAATTGTCACATCTGCAAGTGATTTAGAGCTTTGTTATGAACCAGTAATGACTTGGCTTTAAAAAAAAAATTACGAGAGCATAATCAAGGTAAACTATTACTCAAAACGGCACTGGTCATGCGGTCCGGAAATTGGTAGAAGAATATCGGTCCGAACGGATTTTTTGTCAGTCAGGACCGACGGACCGATGTTATTGGCATAAACTGGTCATATGAAAAAAAATCCTACCGCAAAGCCAATTACATAGAATGAATTTCGTAACCAACTGACTACAGATTAGCAGAAAATGGTAATACATGTATATATAAATATAAGGAATGTTTTTTTTTCTCCATTTTTTGAATGCATCGAGTATAAATGCAATGGATTATGAAAAAAAAAATGTGCAGCACTTGGTGCTGCACAGAATTTTCCCCATAATCCATTGCGTGTATACTCGATGCATTCCAAAAAATGAAAAACGATCCTTAAATATCTGTATTATAGGTCTCCATGAATTAAAATTAATGAATTTTAGACATTTTGTCATTCTTGTAAAATGAAAATCAACAGCGATGAAGTGGGACCTTGTATAACGATTTAGAAATGAACAACATTGATTAAAACAGTTCAGTACTACAATACTCTGAGGTACATTTTCTCTAAAGGCCAACACTTGACATGTACAGTTCCTTATTTCATTACAATATTGGGATGGGGAATTTATTGAAATTTAGTAGTTCTACATTCTCTCCGTTTGATAATATTTTTTTTAAATGTCAAAGATTGTTAATATGTAATGTACTATTAACACACACAAACTATCTCAGGTGTGAACGTCTTTATACCACACCATACATTAAAATATAGATTATTCATAAAATGAAATGAACATGACACCTTACCTCAATAAAAAAACAAATGTGTTTGCTTGTAAACTCATTCTATACCAAAAAAAAAAAAATAATAAAAAAAAAAAATAAACTAATCGAGAGCGCAGCTCGAACTCGCGAAGCGATCTAATTGATTAGAAATTACCCAGATTGCAATACTATACTATAGTCTCATTTACTTTTTCTATGTACACCTGAAATCAACTTCCAAAAACGTGTAACAACGAGGTTTTTAACTACTGTACCAGCAAACATTTTGCAGATTAAGTTCAATGTAACACCGGAACTGCAAATTATGTTCTAAATATTTGACGTCATAATGTAACTGTTTCGTCATTTTACCGGAGATGTGTTGCCCTTCTGAGATCGTATAGAATCTCGATGAAACCTTTTTCCCGCATGCGTAACAGAAAGTGCTACGCTTTCTTTCAGGACATTATCAATATATCTATTCGCTCTAACAAGACTAACGTGAAGGATTAACGACCTTGATCGGAACCCTTCAGTTAATGTAGTGATCGAAGTGAGCGAAATATAACGACTGGATAATAGACCCTTTCACGATCACTGCGGTCCTGTAACTTTGAGGGAATAAATGATACAGATACCTGCAAAAATATAAACGTCGTTACGGTAACTGATTGTTTCTTGACGTCATTTTACGGGAATCTGTATCATTTATTCCCTCAAAGTTACAGGACCGCAGTTATCGTGAAAGGGTCTATAGGGCTGGAAAGTCTCGTTTATATTCATTTTCGGTCTATGACTTCCGGGCACCAGGTAATTTTTAAGAAGGTTAATAGGTGCTTTTGTACAATTATTTGTACTTGTTGAACTTAGTGCATCTGGACCTTTGTTTGTGTGTTTGTTCAAGGACATTCTAACTCTGTCATCACGTTACTATATATAAAGCCATAGGGACTTTCCTGAATGTTGTAGAAAGGACCATTTTCTTGCTTGTTCCTATCTAGTGATTTCTAGAACTGTTTTAGAGTATATAAACAGAGATGATGGGGTATTCGGGAAGAACAAGATTAGAACGAGTTAAGAACAGCTGAGACTATTTTTGAGACCAAGTTACAGGGGAGCAGACCATATTTTTATATTGCGATTTATACGAGAATAGTACACATCAGTATTACATACAAATTGGAATTTATTGTATGTTCGAGTGGATCCTTTTATTATTATATTCGGATTGGAATTTACTTTGTATTCGTGCGGATCGCTGAACTGGAATTGAACTGTGAGTTGTGATTTTAATTACCATCAACTGTCATTTAGATTAAGTTTTATAAATTTACTTTACTGTGTTCTTAATTTTTGCTGGTATATTTTAAGGTAATTCTGACCTCATAACATAATCAATGCCTACGGCCTAACAATTTAATTTTTATGATCAGCGATATATAAAGATTAAGATATGTAATTTAACTACTTTAATTAATTTCCCCAAAGTATAATCAATTGATGTCAGAAATTGTATTTAATTCAACAGATTTTCAATACTATTTACTTGAAATTCTCCAAATTGTATCACAAAGGAAAGGGTAAGTCCCGAGAAATTCGGAAGTCAGAGGCGGATTCTATAATGCAAAGTGGAAAAAGCCCGAGCATAAAATTGATTTCAGTTTTGGCAGAATAATCCAATTTTCAGTACTTTTAACCGCAGTTACTCGTTATAAAAGCAATCCTTAGTGAAATAGTACGTTTATTAAATATCTTCTATTAATTACGTGAATCAGATCTTGATACTTTGGATGCCTCGGAGGAGGCAACCATGGCGGCCGACATATCCGGGGAAGTTTCACTGCTACGGGAGATAACCCATACAGTCAGAATTACCATGGACGAAATGCAAACTCGTTTCTGCGAGTGAGTGTAGCTTGCACAGATATAACTTTGGTATGATTTAGAAGAAGGTTCGGCCTATAAATATCCGAATGATACAGATCCGTATAAAAATTTATTTTCATTTTTTTATAGAGGGCGAAGCCCTCATATATGTAGAGAAGCTCACATTTTTTATTCCTACTACATCCGGGGACCCGTACTACTAATGGTAAAAATTTTGCTCACATCGGGAATTTGCGCGTGACATAAACACATTGTCGGAAATGCAAAATCATTACTTAAAAGTGCATTGCAAACGAAGTAATAAACTACCACACTAAGAAACGTTTTGTAGACGGAGACTAGCCATAACGACTAGCGTTGTACATCGATCCCGATCACGAAGCGCCTCCATTATTCTGGTAACGCGAATTGCACGAAATGATGGATACGCTGGGATAGAGAAAAATATATGGCATAAAAACATGTTTGTGCATTTAATTCATGACTAATAAATACCACATAGATTCTATTTAAGTTTTAGCACCAAGGAAACAGTCAGCCACTCAATATTTTATTCAAAACATTGAATATTAATCCCTTTGGTGATTCTGTCGTGTTACCCCCGGCAGGGGGCAACACGACGGAATCTCCAAAGGTATTAACTGAACATGTAAAACTGTTGATGAATACCTTCGCCCTCTCCATAGGTTTACCTATGTATTATTTATATTTTTTTAACAACGTCATGTTACTTTTTACTTACTTACCGCCCGGAAGTTGTTTTTCTCGCAATCTTTTGGTGGTCACGTGCCGAGACTTTCCGGCCCTATTCAGCTTATGACAAGACCAACACCTGTCCGGAAAAATGACGCCACAGTTTAATTGTGACGTCCAATATTTAGAACATATTAGTACTTCCGCAAAAATATGACCATAAAAGTCTCAAAAACGTTTGATTTGAGTAGAGTAACTCAACTGGTGAAGGGTCAGGTTGACATGGTCCATCGACGGCCATCTTGGCTGGATAATATTTTTAGGCTCTACAGTGTACAACTTTTGAAACAATCCTGTCACTTTTCTATGTTATGTAAACGTGTTATCTATGAGTTCTCTTTGCCAACTGGCGTTCGAGCTGCGCCCTCTAATATGATTAGGCATTGCTTATAGGAGAGCGCAGTTCAAAATGAATGTTTCATATGATCGGGCTCAAGATAAAACAATAGCAATAATCCATGATTCATGAAAAAACATGGCGGCGACCATTGTAGTCAGTAACGGCGTTTCAACACAGTATTTGATTTAACAGTATATCTCACCTGATACGAATTAAATTGTTTGATAGTACTTTGTACGGATTTTTTGTTCCTTTTTCACACTCTCTCCCACAGTTCTACCCGTTCTATCATTAAGTAACATTAAATGCATCGGAAATTCACATGCAATCTTCACAATCACGTGATCATTGTGTGACTTATGGGAAGAACAATGGCGTCTGCTCCACCACGCGCGAAAGACAAGTTTCAAGTTTTAAATGAAATCAGGAATAGTTTGTCTTAATTTTCTCTTTTATACTATTTGTTTCATGAAGTGAGTAGAGAAAGATGTTAGTTTTGATTTGCCATAAATAATTTATAAATAATAATACATAGGTAAGCCTATGGAGAGGGCAATAACATTCATCAACAGTTTTACATGCGGGGGCAACACGGCAGAATCCCCAAAGGAAATAATTTTCAGTGTTTTTATCAGGTAAATGTCAAGGTCATTCACTCATTGTTCTAAATAAGGTATTGAGTGACTGACTGTTTCCTAGGTGTTAAAACTTAAATAGAATCTGTATGTTATTTATTAGTCATGAATTAAATGCAGCATTATGTTTTATGGTATATATTTTACTTTATCCCAGCATATCTAACAGTTGGTGCAGTTCACATTACCGGAGTGATAGAATGCGCTTCGTGATCGGGTTCAATGTACAACCCTAGTCCTTATGACCTAGTCTCAGTCTGCAAAACGTTTATTAGTACGGTACTTTATTACCTCATTTGCAATGCGCTTTAAAGTTATGACTTTGTAATTCCGACATTTTGTTTATGTCTCGCGCAAATTTCCGATGAGAGCAGAATTTTTACGATTATTAGTACCGGTCCCCGGATGTAGAAGGAATAACAATGTGAGCTTCTCTACATATATAAGGACTTTGCCCTCTATAAATAATATAAATAATACATAGGTAAACCTATAGAGAGGGCGAAGGCATTCATCAACAGTTTTACATGTTCAGTTAATACCTTTGGGGATTTTGTCGTGTTGCCCCTGCCTGGGGCAACACGACAGAATCACCAAAGGGATTAATATTCAGTGTTTTTATCACGTAAATGTCCAGGTCATTCACTCATTGTTTTAAATAAAATATTGAGTGGCTGACTGTTTCCTTGGTGCTAAAACTTAAATAGAATCTCAGGTATTTATTAGTCATAAATTAAATGCACAAACATGTTTTGATGCTATATATTTTTCTCTATCCCAGCGTATCCATCGTTTCGTGCAGTTCACATTACCAGGATAATGGAGGCGCTTCGCGATCGGGTTCGATGTACAACCCAAGTCGTTAGGCTTAGTCTCGGTCTACAAAACGTTTCTTAGTGTGGCAGTTTATTACTTCGTTTGCAATGCGCTTTTAAGCAATGACTTTGCATTTCCGACATTTTGTTTATGTCACGCGCAAATTCCCGATGTCAGCAAAATTTTACCATTAGTAGTACGGGTCCCCGGATGTAGTAGGAATAAAAATGTGAGCTTCTCTACATATATGAGGGCTTCGCCCTCTAATATATAAATAATAATATATTAAACCTATGGAGAGGGCGAAAGCATTCGTCAACAGTTTTACATATTCAGTTAATCCCTTTTGGGATGAATGTTCAGTGTTTTGATCACGTAGGCCTAAATGTCCCGGTCATTCACTAATTGTTTTAAACAAAATATTGCGTGGCTGACTGTTTCCTTGGTGTTAAAACTTAAATAGAATCTATGTATTATTTATTAGTCATTAGTTAAATGCAAGATTATGTTTTATGCTATATATTTTACTCTGTCCCAGCGTATCCATCATTTCGTGCAGTTCACATTACCCAAATAATGGATGCGCTTCATGATCGGGTTCAATGTACAACACTAGACGTTATGGCCTAGTCTCAGTCTGAAAACGTTTGCTAGTGTGTTAGTTTATTACCTCCTTGGCAATGCGCTTTTAAGAAATGACTTTGCAATTCCGACATTTTGTTTATGCCTCGTGCAATTTACCGATGTGAGCAGAATATTTACGATTAGTAGTACGGGTACCGGGATGTAGTAGGAATAAAAATTTGAGCTTCTCTCTATATATGAGGGCTTCGCCCTCTATCAGTAATTTAATGAAAACATACACCCAGAGTTCATTTTGGCACTACTGGAAATTGACCAGAGAAAAACAGTCCACAAAACGTTCGATTTAAATATGCGTCGGTTTTAATCGTCAAGTTGACTTGGTCCATCGGCGGCCATCGTGGCTGGAGAATTTTTTAGGCTCTACAGTGTACGGCTTCTGTCACTTTTCTATGTCATGTACAGGTGTTATTTATGAGTTCGCTACGCGAACTTCCTTCGGCCCGTTCGAACTGTGCTCTCTATTAATCATCACAGACGTTTTTATACATGTATACACGTAGCGGTATCCTATACATACTGAATTAAAAATCCATGTCCATGACTAATAAAAATTAATCCGTTTTGTACTTGATATTCGCACTCAAATTAATTATGGGATTTTTACATTATGTAATGGCGGCCATCCTTGAGAGTTTGAGAGCGTAAGTAAAAGAAAGGGAACGTTCACTGGTCATACTGATTTAGCCTGCCTCACTGATCTGTTTACACACAATTACCGATTCCTTACGACAGTAATATATATTGGCAGTTATTCCCCTTCATATAACTCTTTTGTCAAGAGAGGCGCGAGAATATTAATGATTACTCACACGAACCAATTATTTGACATCGCATGGATAACGCAGAGATTCCCGTAGGAAGGGTGTTTTAAAAACTTGAAGTATGTAGAAAAGATATAGGATAAACTTTTTACTTTTTAAATTATATCAGTTAAATATTTTAATTTTGATGATTGGTTGCGTTTCAAATTCATTTTGAAATTTCTGACCAAATATGACTCAGACTATAGTTTAAAATTCACTGACCATTTATATACAGTTGATGCCACTTGAAAATTGTCACATTGAAATACCACCTTAGTTGAAATGATATTCCATATCATTACCATTATAACTAGGATATTTTGAAACCAGTTTACTTGAAATGCGAATCATATCAATATATCCGGATACGACTGTTGCTAGATTTCCTCAAGATGTAGATCTTACAACACGTGATTCCCTATATCTCTATGGCTTCAACGTATCAGTAAGTAGCCACTGTATATGAAATGTTCGTATGTTGAACACGACATGGCCTAACAGATCAGTTTTGAGATACACCATATGCAAGTGATAGCTGGATATCACTACTTACAGGCGAATTATTGACGATTGGAAAGCCAAAATTGTCGCGTTTATCGGACAACGTGGTCGTTAATTTCAAATAAGAAGCATATGTACTTGATTCTGTTGTATCTTTGATTTCTAGTTTGTTAGGGTACATCGCTTTTGGCATATATAGGAAAGTTGTTATTATTAATTGACAAAACGTCGTCGAAACATCTGAATGTCATTTTTTTTTATTCTTTTGATGCAGAAACGTCTGAATTAAGTCCCCTTCATATGAATAAAGGAACAGATCAGGTTACCATGGAAATACCGACAGTTTGCTGAAAGACCAGGTCTCCATTACATTACAAATATATATATTGTCTATTAGAATTTCCAGCATCATTTTATATGAACTTAAGAGTATTTTGTGTTGAGTCAGAGTGGTATTGGACGAAATAAGTATCATGGTAACCAATGGCTAGGTATTTAAATTTAAGGGTAACACTTTAAGTGAAAAAACAAACAGTTGCCGATGTCTCGCTTTTAATTTTCCATGTGGATTTGTTGTATAAAGAGTAGAAAAATCGTATTTGATGTGTCTTTAAATTTCTAGAAGCTGTTTTAAATGTTTAAGTATCCACATCTGATTTCTGGAATAAACGATTGTACAGTATTGCTGAAGGTTCTCCTTAACGGCTGCCAGTATCTTGATAAGGCGTAAAGATAAAGGTTTATTGGAACATTTGCTGGACCCTGCCATGTATCTCTGCTTATGTATTTTTTTGTGAAGTTTAGGTATCCAATATACATATTGTAGCTCCAAATCAGAAGGCTATCGGTTGAAAGTACATCAAAAGAGTAATGCTGTCGCATTATTTTGAAGAATTTTGTCTTTTGAAAGTGGGCTGCCTGTGTATTGAACCCTAGTTCGTCAGTGAAAGTTATGTATAACAACCTCCTAAGGAGCACAAGAAAACTGGTCTTTATAGAGAGGTGGTCTTTCTATAGAGATTGATTTGTACACAAATGGTACTATTGTGGACAGCAAAAATAATATGTTTGACCAGGTGGCCTTTATACACAGATGGTGGCTAAAGCAGGTCTTACTGTATTTGAGCTTTTGTCTGCTGGACCAGGATAGCACAACTTACTAGTACAGCCCTAGTTATATTAGAAAACTCTAGTAACAATAGTAAAACCCTACTAACAATAGATAATTGCCTAGTTACATAAGAAAACCCTAGTAACAATAGTATACGCTTAATAACAATGGTTAATTGCCTTGTTGTTACAAACGAACAGACCAGAAACGTCTTTTCCTTAAACTTAAATTTTACAAATAAAGGTATAGACGCTTTAAACATTAGCAATGTTCTAAATCACAAAAAAGTCCTGTGTTCCGCCATATTTTAAACTGAAGACCACGCCTTGCATTTCATACAGCTATACACCTAGCATCGCATATTTAATTACAAACCAGTTTAGCAGTGCCTAGACATTAACCATTTTCTACATAACACCCTCACGTGTCATCATCTCCCTTCAAATATAATCCTATCGGGCATGTCACCACCGGCGACGTTTCTGCTGTTGAAAGTAAAATTGAAGAAGTACCAATCAATAATAAAAAAAACACGACGAATTAGATGTGCAAATGGTCTCAACATGAAGAACAACTTAAGACCAGGTGTCCGGAAGGCATCAGCGTCTTCTGCACACGTTCCATGTAAACCTTTCTAGTCAAATTGGTGAAAAGATCAAGTTTAGTGATAAGGTCAAGATCGGTGAAAAGCACGATTGGTGAAAGGGATCGAGTCACTGTCTGTGGTCGTGCTCCAGAATACTATCTAATATTACTGAGAGGGGGACTTCATAATGTTTAACAAGATCCCCGTATCGACCATAAAACTTCTTAAACGACGACTCCAAGAGTTCAACAACGTAACCTTGTGTAAATAGTTTATTGGCTAGTCGTTTAACTCTCAGAATAAAACATTCAAAAGAAAAGCATGCCCTGGCATAATGTATAAGTTGTGAAATGAAAACGCCATAGGCAGAAGAAGATGGAATATTACTACTTAGAAACGGGAAGTTTGTGATATGGAAATTGAAAACGTTTCGTTTGTCCTAGAGGGATGTGTGAAGCTGGCCGTCTTTTCCAATCGACAGGAGTAAATCTAGGTAAGAAGCAGATGTGTTGCTATCTGAAAACCTCAAAAATCTTATATTAAGAGGTTCAAAATACAGCGAAGCTCGTTTGTTTATTTGGCGACAGAATTTCAGTTTAGTTGTCGAAGATTATGCCAGACGATGGGCCAAACATGAAGACGTACAACCAGTCACTTTGTCTGAATGGCTAAAAGCTATACGATGGTTGATAAAATCTCGTATTTCAAAAATCCAAAGGAACTATGAAAACACGTTATCTCTCTGTATTTAGTGATCTAGAAGTGGTAACCGAGCTGGACAGATTACATGACCATTATGTACTGGTCACAGCAGACAAAGCCTCAAATAATAAAGTTTATATTTATAATTCACATAACTATAATTGTTTATTAGGATAACTAGGGTTTAATACGAATTCTGGTAATACTACATACACACGTAGCCCACTTTCAAAGGACGAGATTCTTCAAAATCACGTGTCCGTATTACGTTCTTTTGGTGTACCTACAAACGATACTGATTTTGAGCTACCATATTTATTTTGGATACCTAAACTTCACAAAACCCCATACAAGCAGAGGTATTTAGCAGAATCCAGCAAATGTTCTACCAAACCTTTATCTTTACTCCTCTTCATCTATTCTGTACAATTGCTTAACCTAGAAGCGGTGTAAATCAGATGTGGATACTTAAAAATTCTAAACAACTTTTAGAATTTTTTTTTACAGATTTGCTGTATCAAAACATACGACTTCACATAAAAAATTTAAAAAAGAGACTTTTTAGCGTCATAGACAACTGTTTTTTTCTGCCCATAGGTGGTACCCGGAAATTTAAATATCTAGTGATTGGTTATCATGATACTTATTTTGTCCAACAATACTCTGATTCTACACATAAATACACTGAAGTTGATATAAAAGAGATGCTGGAATTTCTTATTTGTAATGTTCGCAGACGTGGTCTTATAACAAATTGTTAACATTCCTATGGGAACCAGTTGTGACCAATGGATACCAATTATACAATAGTAAACCCCTAGTTACAATGTGATAATCAAGATACAATAGTAAACCCCTAGTTACAATGCGATACTCAAGTTACAATAGTAAACCCCTAGTTACAATGTGATACTCAAGTTACAATAGTTAACTCCTAGTTACAATGTGATACTCAAGTTACAATAGTTAACCCATTTTACAATGCCATACCCAAGTTACAATAGTTAACTCCTACTTACAATGTGATACTCAAGTTACAATAGTTAACCCCTAGTTACAATGCCATACCCAAGTTACAATAGTTAACTCCTAGTTACAATGTGATACTCAAGTTACAATAGTTAACCCCTAGTTACAATGTGATACTCTCAAGTTACAATAGTTAACCCATAGTTACAATGCCATACCCAAGTTACAATAGTTAACTCCTAGTTACAATGTGATACTCAAGTTACAATAGTTAACCCCTAGTTACAATGCGATACTCAAGTTACAATAGTAAACTCCTAGTTACAATGTGATACTCAAGTTACAATAGTTAACTCCTAGTTACAATGCGATACTCAAGTTACAATAGTAAACCCCTAGTTACAATGTGATACTCAAGTTACAATAGTTAACTCCTAGTTACAATGTGATACTCAAGTTACAATAGTTAACTCCTAGTTACAATGCCATACCCAAGTTACAATAGTTAACTCCTAGTTACAATGTGATACTCAAGTTACAATAGTTAACCCCTAGTTACAATGTGATACTCAAGTTACAATAGTTAACCCATAGTTACAATGCCATACCCAAGTTACAATAGTTAACTCCTAGTTACAATGTGATACTCAAGTTACAATAGTTAACCCCTAGTTACAATGCGATACTCAAGTTACAATAGTAAACTCCTAGTTACAATGTGATACTCAAGTTACAATAGTTAACCCCTAGTTACAATGCCATACCCAAGTTACAATAGTTAACTCCTAGTTACAGTGCGATACTCAAGTTACAATAGTTAACCCCTAGTTACAATGTGATACTCAAGTTACAATAGTTAACCCCTAGTTACAATGTGATACTCAAGTTACAATAGTTAACCCCTAGTTACAGTGCGATACTCAAGTTACAATAGTTAACCCCTAGTTACAATGTGATACTCAAGTTACAATAGTTAACCCCTAGTTACAATGCCATACTCAAGTTACAATAGTTAACCCCTAGTTACAGTGCGATACTCAAGTTACAATAGTTAACTCTTAGTTGGTGATACTCAAGTTACAACTCCTAGTTACAATGTGATACTCAAGTTACAATAGTTAACCCCTAGTTACAATGTGATACTCAAGTTACAATAGTTAACCCCTAGTTACAATGCCATACCCAAGTTACAATAGTTAACTCCTAGTTACAGTGCGATACTCAAGTTACAATAGTTAACTCCTAGTTACAATGTGATACTCAAGTTACAACCCCTAGTTACAATGCCATACCCAAGTTACAATAGTTAACTCCTAGTTACAGTGCAATACTCAAGTTACAATAGTTAACCCCTAGTTACAATGTGATACTCAAGTTACAATAGTTAACCCCTAGTTACAATGTGATAATCAAGATACAATAGTAAACCCCTAGTAACAATGTGATACTCAAGTTACAATAGTTAACCCCTAGTTACAATGTGATACTCAAGTTACAATAGTTAACTCCTAGTTACAGTGCGATACTCAAGTTACAATAGTTAACCCCTAGTTACAATGCAATACTCAAGTTACAATAGTTAACTCCTAGTTACAGTGCGATACTCAAGTTACAATAGTTAACTCCTAGTTACAGTGCGATACTCAAGTTACAATAGTTAACCCCTAGTTACAATGCCATACCCAAGTTACAATAGTTAACTCCTAGTTACAGTGCGATACTCAAGTTACAATAGTTAACCCCTAGTTACAATGTGATACTCAAGTTACAATAGTTAACCCCTAGTTACAATGTGATACTCAAGTTACAATAGTTAACTCCTAGTTACAATGTGATACTCAAGTTACAATAGTTAACTCCTAGTTACAATGCCATACCCAAGTTACAATAGTTAACTCCTAGTTACAGTGCAATACTCAAGTTACAATAGTTAACCCCTAGTTACAATGTGATACTCAAGTTACAATAGTTAACCCCTAGTTACAATGTGATACTCAAGTTACAATAGTTAACTCCTAGTTACAATGCCATACCCAAGTTACAATAGTAAACCCCTAGTTACAATGTGATACTCAAGTTACAATAGTTAACTCCTAGTTACAATGTGATACTCAAGTTACAATAGTAAACCCCTAGTTACAATGTGATACTCAAGTTACAATAGTTAACCCCTAGTTACAATGCGATACTCAAGTTACAATAGTTAACTCCTAGTTACAATGTGATACCCAAGTTACAATAGTTAACTCCTAGTTACAGTGCGATACTCAAGTTACAATAGTTAACTCCTAGTTACAATGTGATACTCAAGTTACAATAGTTAACCCCTAGTTACAATGCCATACCCAAGTTACAATAGTTAACTCCTAGTTACAGTGCGATACTCAAGTTACAATAGTTAACTCCTAGTTACAATGTTCAAGTTACAATAGACCCTAGTTACAATGCCATACCCAAGTTACAATAGTTAACTCCTAGTTACAGTGCGATACTCAAGTTACAATAGTTAACCCCTAGTTACAATGTGATACTCAAGTTACAATAGTTAACCCCTAGTTACAATGTGATACTCAAGTTACAATAGTTAACTCCTAGTTACAATGTGATACTCAAGTTACCCCTAGTTACAATGTGATACTCAAGTTACAATAGTTAACTCCTAGTTACAATGTGATACTCAAGTTACAATAGTTAACCCCTAGTTACAATGTGATACTCAAGTTACAATAGTTAACTCCTAGTTACAATGTGATACTCAAGTTACAATAGTTAACCCCTAGTTACAATGTGATACTCAAGTTACAATAGTTAACTCCTAGTTACAATGTGATACTCAAGTTACAATAGTTAACCCCTAGTTACAATGCCATACCCAAGTTACAATAGTTAACTCCTAGTTACAGTGCGATACTCAAGTTACAATAGTTAACCCCTAGTTACAATGTGATACTCAAGTTACAAAAGTAAACTCCTAGTTACAATGTGATACTCAAGTTACAATAGTTAACTCCTAGTTACAATGTGATACTCAAGTTACAATAGTTAACCCCTAGTTACAATGTGATACTCAAGTTACAATAGTTAACCCCTAGTTACAGTGCGATACTCAAGTTACAATAGTTAACCCCTAGTTACAATGTGATACTCAAGACACAATAGTAAACCCCTGGTAACAGAAGTAAACCCCTAGTTACAATGTGATACTCAAGACACAATAGTTAACTCCTAGTTACAGTGCGATACTCAAGTTACAATAGTTAAACCCTAGTTACAATGTGATACTCAAGACACAATAGTAAACCCCTGGTAACAGAAGTAAACCCCTAGTTAAAAGGTGAAATTCGTAGTTACAATAGTAAAACCCTAGCAACTATAGTAAAATGTTTATTTGCAATAATAATACCCTATTTACAAAAGAAAATCCCTAGTCACCGAACGAAAGATTTAATCTATGGTAAAACCCCTGTTTACAAAAGTAAAACTTTATTTTCAATATCAAAACCCCTAGTTATATTATTAAAACCCGTAGTAGCATTAATAAAAACATCAGTTACATTAGAAAAACGCTCGTTTTAATAATAAAACAAGACCCTGTGACAATATTAAGTCATTGATTACAGAAATAAAACATCTAGTTACATTCATATGCTTAATATTGCTAAATTTGAGTAAAAAGATAATTATTTTTAGTTTTTATTATTACAGAGAGAGAGGGGGGGGGGCAAAGCCCCCATCTGAGCTCTTACAGCATGTATTTAATAACGATTTGGAATTAAATAACTTGAAATGAAATAAAGCTAAGAAAAATCCAGTTAAAGAGAAAAAGAAATTAAACAGATTGGTAATATCAAGATATAATTCAGAATGAGGAGCGGCCTACCATATTTATCTCTGATAGCATTATCATGATCATTATAATTTATATAAATATCCTAATCTTCATCAATTAATACGTCATCCTTATCATTGTCACATATCAAGCTATCCACATATCTTTATCTTTGTCGCTTATCGAGATATCTTTATCCTAGTCACTAATCAATTATCTTTATCCTTGTCACTTATCGAGATATCTTTATCATTGTCACATAACGATATATCTTTATTTTTGTCAATTATCGAGATATCTTTATCATTGTCACTAAGCGAAATATCTACATCCATGTCACTTATTGAGATATCTTTATCCTTGTCACTTATCGAGATATCCTTGATATTTATCAATATATCTTTGCCCTTGTCAGTTATAGAGGTATATTTATTTCATCATTTTTTATATCCTTTCATTTTTATCATAATATTATGAACCTCGTCACTTTTCGAGATATTTTTATCCTTGTCACTTATCGAGATAACATTATCCTTGTCACTAATTAATAATTTTTTTATCGCTGTCACTTATCGGGATATCTTTATCCTTGTCGCTAATCAATAGTCTGTATCGCTGTCACTTATCGGGATAACTTTATCCTTGTCACATATCAATAGTATTTATCCTCGTCATTTATCGAGATATCTTTATCAATGCCGCTAATCAATAGTCTTCATCCTCGTTATTTGTCGGGGTATCTTTATCCTCGTCACTAATCAATAGTCTTTATCCTCGTCACTCGTCGGAATATCTTTATCTTGGTCACTAATCAATAGTCTTTATCCTCGTCACTTGTCGGGATATCTTGATCCTTGTTACTAAGCAATAGTCTTTATCTTCGTGAGTTATCGAGATATCTTTATCCTTGTTGCTAATCAAAAGTCTTTATCATCATCACTTTTTGAGATATCTTTATCCTTGTCGCTAATCAATAGTCTTCATCCTCGTTATTTGTCGGGGTATCTTTATCAATGCCGCTAATCAATAGTCTGTATCATCGTCACTTGTTAGGATATCTTTATCCTTGTTGCTAATCAAAAGTCTTTATCCTCATCACTTTTTGAGATATCTTTATCCTTGTCACTAATCAATAGTCTTTATCGCTTCACTTATCGAGATATATTTATTTTATCCTTGTTACTTACTTAGGTCTTAATCCTCTTCATTTGTCGAGATATCTTTATCCTTGTCGCTAATCAATAGTCTTTATCGTTGTCAGTTATCGGGATATCTTTATCCTCGTCAGTTATCAGAATACCTTTATCCTTGTCACTAATTAATATCTTTAATAGTCACTTATCGGGATATCTTTATCGTTGTCACTTATCGGGATATCTTTATCGTTGTCACTTATTGAGATATCTTTATCCTCGTCACTTATCGGGATATCATAATCGTTGCCACTTATAGGGATATCTTTATCGCTGTCACTTATCCTTGTTACTAAGCAATAGTCTTCATCCTCGTCACTTTTCGGGATATCTTTATCTTTGTCACTAATCAACAGTTTCGCTGTCACCTATAAGGATCTATTTATCGTTCTCACTTATTCAGATATCTTTATATTATTACTTATTGTGATACCCTTATCTCATATCGAGATATCTTTAACCTTGTCACTAATCAATAGTCTTTATCGTTGTCATTGATCGGGGTGTCTTTATCGCTGTTACTTATCGGGATATCTTTATCTTTGTCAATTATTGAAATATCTTATCCCTTTACATTGATGCCATATTGCCATTAACAAACGTAACATTTTGTTCAATCTAAACGCACTTAAGGCGATCGTAAAATGTTAAATCCTAAGATGAGGGAAATGACGTAAGCCTTCAACTATATGCACTGTTAGGGTATACAATGCTATTGGAGAGACGGGGTACAGTTTGCCTAAAACTTTCTGTCTTTGATATAAAGACATTTGTATCCTTTAATTGACATGTAGAAAGCTCCATTTCCGTAACTTATTAACAGCGATTTTTGTTTGGTGATTATTGATCAAGGGGATCGATTTACAGATTTCAAGAATGTATCTACATTGCATATTATCGATTGTTAATGTGTGTTCTAAATCAATGCATCGACAATTATATACCAAATTATTGAAATGTATCCATTTCGATTTCGTTGACGTCCATAAATTGCAATATACACTTTCCGTCTCGGTATCTTTACGTTTCCGTAAAAATTTCACTGACTTAGGAACTCCGTCGTCCTTATTGTCTAGCTTTTTCACAATTTTATATTATCGTGTATATACTATCATTTGTCCTCTCTTCCTTACATTGATATGAATGAGAAGTTTTAGAAAAATAGCATAAATCAATGAATAAAATTAAATGTATACGCTGTTGCGAGTATTTCACTTTTTATTACTCTTCTATAAAATGGCATGCCAATATAGACATATTGAATGGACTTTGATCCGATGTTAATTTATGATTTATTCTTTTCATTCCTTCTTCCATGGACAATGATATTACACTCTGACATTGCATGAAATATGTATTAATTGTCCGGACTGCTCAACGATGAGTGACCAAACGAACTGATAACACTCCTATGTACCCATTAGTCAAATTTCGTCCGCAAGAACCCAACCTGCGTGTGGTACAACGTTATCCCTGATCTTTCATTAAGAAAACCCGTACCATGTAACAAAAGAACATGATCAAGCAAGGTAGTACCCTTCGTTCAATTCTGAATTTACACTATAACCAGACGAATATGCCAATGATTCTAGAATATTGAAATACTGGCATAAAAAGAAAATTCGGATGCACCAAACAAAGTCTGGAATGAAACTGGAGTTGCAAAAGTTAACATGAAAAAATATAAGTGAAATACAAAATTCAATTTGACCTCAAATGTTCTTGTAAGTGTTACACATTGTAAACAAAATAAAGTATTTTTCACCAGGAAGAAAATTGATAGCGCACGAACCGAAAATAATATCAGCTATTTACAGTACAGTATTACATCAAATGTGTGTATATATATATATATATATATATATATATATATATATATATATATATATATATATATATATATATATATATATATGTGTGTGTGTGTGTGTGTGTGTGTGTGTGTGTGTGTGTGTGTGTGTTTGTCTGTGTGTGTCTGTCTGTCTGTCTGTGTGTGTGTCACACTAATGAGTTTAAACTTAATTTTCTCGCTAGTTTCTACAGTCAAACTACTTTTTTCTCATTCAAGCTTACTTTTTCTACAATTAAACCTAGTGTTTCCCAATTAAACCTAGTTTTTCTCAATTAAACCTAGATGTTCTTCAGTTTAACCTATTTTTCTCAATTAAACCTAGTATCCTACAGTTTAACCCGGTTTTTCCAATAAAGGCTAGTTTTTCTACAGGTAAACCTAGTAAGTCTCAATTAAACTTAGTTTTACTACAGTTAATATGATATTTGGGATCAATAAAATCAAGGCGCAATTGATTCGGAAATAACTCGCTCGTAGAAAATCGAAACGCAAATGTAAAGTATATTTCATCTAAAGCTGTGTTTATCCCCCAAATTACATTGTATTTTGATTTTTTTTCTACTTTTACTACTTCTACTTAATGTACAATAATAAACAAGAGCTATACACATGCATAAACAATCTTATAGTCCTATATATTTTGTGAAAGTAAGGTCAGGTCCAGTGTGGTATTCATATACAAATAGTAAAATGAGTTAATGTACTGCAATTGAAAAATTGCCAAACTGGGTTTCTCAAGCACTTTTCCCAATACATATAGGGATTTCAGAAGTTTTATTCCAGTGTTTATCTCTTTTTTGTTATTTTTTGCCTGTGTATATCTCTTTTTTGTTATTTTGCCTGTGTATATCTCTTTTTTGTTATTTTGCCTGTGTATATCTCTTTTTTGTTATTTTGCCTGTGTATATCTCTGTTTCGTTATTTTGCCTGTGTATATCTTTTTTTTGTTATTTTGCCTGTGTATATCTCTTTTTTGTTATTTTGCCTGTGTATATCTTTTTTTTGTTATTTTGCCTGTGTATATCTCTTTTTTGTTATTTTGCCTGTGTATATCTCTTTTTCGTTATTTTGCCTGTGTATATCTCTTTTTCGTTATTTTGCCTGTGTATATCTCTTTTTTGTTATTTGTATATCAATCTGAGTAGTGCCCTCCTAACAAAATTTCATTATTTATTATTAGAATAAAATTCTGTATTATGACTATTATATCATAATGCAGAAATTTATTCTAAAAATAAATAATGAAATAATATTAGGAGGACAGTAGTAAAAGGAGGAAAATGTGAAGAAACAGCTAATTCCCATTTAAACAGATGTCTTCCCAAATTATTCGATATTGACCAAACAGGCTGGCGATAGAGAAAAGTACCAAAATTGATTATATTCGATGTTAACATCATTATATAATGTTTTTGATCTTATAATAATTAGATATCACAATTTTCTTTGACCAAGTTTAAGGAAGCGACAGTCTAAGAATCACTTTTAAGTAGATGATGACGGAACCACATGTAGTTATTTTTCTTTCTACCGAGGTACAATTTTTTTGTCTTTAGATTTTACCAAACACTCAAAGTACTAAATAGGTATTTGATCAGAATTATTTAGTATTTTCACCATTGATTTGCTAAATACAAACGTTTACAAGACGTTCAGACCGCATTATGTAATTTTATTTATATAGCTATATGTATCTATTTAACACATAATAATTTATTTCAGTTCCGATCATCTTTTGAGTAACTGTCTCCTGTTCTCTCATAACTTGTTGAGAAAAACTATAATTATTGTGCCAACATTATATCAATAAGTAAAACTTCATTTAATGTGAATTAATTAGAAAAACTAGGTTTAAGTGGAGAAAAATTTTGTTTAATTGAAAAAAAAAAAAAATTCATTTATGTGGTTTTAGCGTGCCATTCTTGTATCCAAAAAGTACTAATACCGTCAAAAGTTTGTGTCGGGTCTATACAATAGAAACACGCCATGAAACAAATTCTTCTGTAAGTTACTAAAACGACTAATGGCATGGACAGAAATAATGTCATAGTTTTTGGACGACCTGTTCTTATATCGGGACAAAATGAACATTGTAACATAAAAACAATATTTACACGAATAAAACAAATAACCCTACAAACATGTGAAATAACCCATTTAAAGTGCATTTATTTTGCGCCAGGAAGTAGTATGTAATATTACTTTCATTGACCCATGGTTACATATGATTATCAAACAGTAATATCGAGCAATTAATCAAATTCTTATCGTAAACGCAAGAAATGAAATTAATTTTTCAACACATATATACTCTTTATGAAATTTGCCCCCGGGAGTTTCAACGTACATGTACTTCTCGTTCACATAACATTAAACAAACTTTGATATTCTTAATTATGGCAACAATTAAAATTATTTACCATAAAGAACTTTCTATCTGTAATTATTATACGAAGTGTGCCGTGTAATGATATATATTTAATCTACCAACGCCAAACTGTTGTCGGTGGCAGTCTGTAAAAGGGTGCGATCTATATGAGATCCTAACATTATGCGTATCTTCCCGTCGAATATGACAATTACAATGACAATGACAATGTTATATGACAATGTATACACATGTTATAACATTCATAGCATACACCAGGTATAACATTTATAGCATACACATGTTATAACATTTTTAGCTTACACATGGTATAACATTTATAGCTTACACATGGTATAACATTTATAGCATACACATGTTATAACGTTTATAGCATACAATGTTACAATCAATGTTTATAGCATACACTTTGTTTGACCTTTATAGCATACATTAGATGTTATACAGTTATTGACTTTTGATGGGGTTGATACCTTAATTTATCAAACCCAGGGAAATGATATTCACCGAGTCCAACGGCCGATGTAAATATCACTTTTCCTTTTGTCAATAAATCAATATCAAACGTCAACAATTCTTTTGTTTCATGATTACCTTATCTGACTAATATATATTGATTAAATATGAAAAGGAACAATTATGTCAGAAATTTTCAATAATTATACTGATAAAAAGTAGCAGTGTGTAAAACAACGGAAACCATTACGTCGTTCCGGCTATGACGTCAAATGTACTATTTGTTGGACTGTTATATCAACTCAAAGTAATTTGAAGGTTAATATAATGAATGAACAAGAACAGGAAGTATAAAATAAGTCAATCAGCATCTAGAGGATGAGAGAGCCATGTAATAAAACGTTTATAGCATGCATATGGTATAACCTTCATAGCGAACACTTTGTTGAACGTTTATAGCATACACATGACATAACGTTTATAGCAAACGTATTATTTAACATTTATAGCATGCACACGATATACCGTGTATAGGAAAAACTTTATTGAAGTTTATAGCATACACGTGATATAGCGTTTATAGCAAACGCTTTGTTTAACGTTTATAGCAAACACTCTGTTGTACTTTATACCATACACAAGATGTAACGTTTATAGCATACACATGTTACAACGTTTAAAGCATACCCAAAATGTCATTTATATCATACATATGATAAAACGGTTTTAGCATACCCAAGATGACATTTATTGCATACATATGATATAACGTTTACAGCATACCCATATGACATTTATTGCATATATATGATATAACGTTTATAGCATACATATGATATGACGTTTACAGCATACACATGATACAATGTTTATAGCATACTTACAATAACGTTTATAGCATACACTTGATATCAAAAACTGTGTTTAACGTTTATAACATGCACATTGCATGACGTTTATAGCAAACACTTTGTTTAACGTTTATAGCATATACATGATATGACGTTTATAGCATACATATGATATAACGTTTATAGCATACATATGATATAACGTTTTTAGCATACCCAAGATGACATTTATTGTATACATATGATATAACGTTTACAGCATACACATGTTACAACGTTTATAGCATACATATGACATGACGTTTACAGCATACCCATATGACATTTATTGCATACATATGATTTAACTTTTAAAGCATACACATGATACAATGCTTATAGCATACATACTATAACGTTTATAGCATACACTTGATATCAAAAACTGTGTTTAACGTTTATAACATGCACATTGCACGACGTTTATAACAAACACTTTGTTTAACGTTTATAGCATATACATGATATGACGTTTATAGCATACATATGATATAACATTTATAGCATACATATGATATAACGTTGATAGCATACATATAATAAAACGTTTATAGCATACATATGATATAACATTTATAGCATACATATATAACGTTTATAGCATACATATGATATAACGTTTATAGCATACATATGATATAACGTTTATAGCATACATATATAACGTTTATAGCATACATATGATATAACGTTTATAGCATACATATGATATAACGTTTATAGCATACATATGATATAACATTTATAGCATACATATATAACGTTTATAGCATACATATGATATAACGTTTATAGCATACATATGATATAACGTTTATAGCATACATATATAACGTTTATAGCATACATATGATATAACGTTTATAGCATACATATGATCTAACGTTTATAGCATACATATAATATAACTTTTATCTAATATTGATGATACAGAAGAGGGTATGACTATAACAATCCATATAATAAATGATGATTTCTTATCATTATGTTGCAGTCGGATGTTAGCTTATATCAAAATTAATATATATATATATATATATATATATATATATATATATATATATATATATATATATATATATATATATATATATATATATATATATATTTGTTACCACTATATGAAGTATGTCGAAGTACTATTTAAGATAAGAAACACATTTTTAAATGTCTAAACACATTTGT
Source organism: Atrina japonica (assembly GCA_030159075.1). NCBI lineage: Eukaryota > Metazoa > Mollusca > Bivalvia > Pterioida > Pinnidae > Atrina > Atrina japonica. The sequence goes on along the minus strand of BROG01000012.1, from coordinate 877,343 downwards.
CACAGGTCCTTGCTTGTTTATACATTTGAAGTCGATTTAAATTAATTGTGATTTCAACATAATTTATTATAATATTTTGCTATTCCGTTGGATGTGTAAAATCCATTTGATCTTATTTATATGGGTTTTTTGACTTCAAACTTTTATCTTTATATTCCATATTCCGGTATATTAACGATGTTTGGTCTCGTCACAATGGCTACGTTTTAGCGAGATATCAGCTGATAATTTTCATACATTTTTACTACTTAGATTGATATACAATAGCAAAAGAGAGATATATGTAGGCATAAAAATTGGCAAATTCTTATATATTTTGTAAAAATTGCTTGAGGAAACCAGTTTTACAATTATTCACCTGCACTTGATAAAATCAGCCTTAATATTTGTATATGCATACCAGACAGGACACAACCTTATTTTCACAAAATACATTGCATATAGAAATATAAGATTTTTTATGCCTGTGTATAGCTCTTATTTGTTATTGCATATCATGTACAAGAAATAAAAGTAGAAAAAAAATAGAATTTTTTTTTTTTTTTTGATATACAGAGCTAATGCCCCTATAAGTATTTCGTGAATACAAGGAATTGCAATTGCCTAAAATGAAGCAAACTATTATGTGATAATTAAATTTCAAAGGTGTAACAGGATTTGAAAATGTAGAGTGTATATATATATATACATATACTTGGCCAATATCATCCTCGAACATCAAGACATTCCAATAGAACAATCATTCGTCAGAAGATTGAATAATATACATGCAATAATATGGCTTTACATGCATGTGTGTGTGTGTGTGTGTGTGTTTGTTTGTTTGTGTATGTCCATGTGTGTGTGTATGTATGTGTGTGTGTGTGTGTGTGTGTGTGTGTGTGTACGATGCATTGTACGCTTAATTGCAAAAATCACTAGAGTGTATATCACCTAAGGATATTGTTCACTCAAGTGTGACTGAAAACATTTGTGTGTATCTGCATGTGAGACATGTCTATTCATTTATTACCAGCCTCATCAGAATAACTCACACTACATATCCTGCTTCCTCAGTTAAACTTCTGTCTGTCTGTCTGAAGTTTATCTTAAGAAAAATGGATTATGTTTACGCAAAATATCAAGAACTCCTGGACAATGGAGGTAAGAGTTGTAATTGTTATTTCCCTATGCCATTTCTATATTTTGTCGTTTTTTACTACATTCAGATATACTTTATTGACGTGGATGACAGTATGAATAATTAGTTCAACAATCTATGAATGGATATCTATTGTAATTTGGTAACATTTTGCCCACACAATCCTCGTCCAACATTTTACTGTGAAAGATTTATTTCACTGTTGGGACAAAATATCATATCTGGTTGTGCTTGTTACTAACTCTGTATTATGTATATATGCGTCAAATGCCTCAATTGCATATAGTAAGTTGTTTGTGTAAATTATATTGCACGATACATCAACATGTGACACAGAATATGGATTAGCAATTATAGTCACACGGTTTTAGTACGGAAAATATTCTAGTATAAGTTAACGAAATACTTGTTCCCCCTCCGTATTATATTAAAATGTTATTTGGGACAGAATCCTGACAGTTGCTTATATTACTTACTCGTATACACTAACAGTTCAGATCAATATTAAAACGTGTAAAATTCAGATAATTCTAAAGTTTTGTAAGCATTCAACTCTGACTGTCATTAATATAATCTTGCTACATAAATGTCACAGATACGTTAACACGATAATATGTTGCACAATCGATTTTGGAGTGTATAGTCACAAATACGAACGAAGCAGTACTTAAAACTTAAAATTGAAAAATTAATAAAGCGTAAAATTTTACTCAACTTTGGCTAATCCTGAAATGCTGAAAATGATATTTGAAGAGACTAATTACAGAACGTTCTCAGAAATTCTAAAAAAAATGCTGGGTGTTATTCTCTGAAAATTCAAATGACGCTTTTCATGAGAGAGAGAGAGAGAGAGAGAGAGAGAGAGAGAGAGAGAGAGAGAGAGAGAGAGAGAGAGAGAGAGAGAGAGAGAGAGAGATCAATAGTTTCGTGTATGCAAATAATTTGCAATATAATGAGAAAAGGACCTTATGATGACAAGGTTTTGTGTATAAATTTACCATTTTCAAATCTAATTAATTAAGACATTGCTACTTCAGTTGCATACACTGACCTTTCACCTAGATAATTATATGCATGTTAAGTCGTGTTTCGTATACGGATTTAAAAGGATACAAATGTTAATGTAAACTTATCTTTAATCATCAAATGAAAGTTGTATAAAATAATATGTAACGAAATCTTCCTCACCAGAAAATCACTAGAGAGTGTTAATGTTTCTATGAGGTGATTTAGTCACTTCGTTTACTTACTAAACACGCTGTAGCGTGTAGACTAGATATTCACGTAGGTAGTCTGGTTTGAACAATGACAAAACGAATATGCAATTACCTATTTTGAAATTATGCTTACATTAAAGTTGTTGGTGTTCATTGACAAATGAATACAGGTGATTGTTGCTATATAAACGAAATTACATCCTTCAATCTTATATATCAACATGTATCGAATACTACTCACCATAACGTAACGTAATAAAATGTTACATGACATGTAGACGAAAGGGTAGGGGGATTCTTTTTGCGGAGAACGTCGCTCCTATCGCATAGTGAATTATCATCAACTGGGCAAATTTTTAAATTCAATTTCCAAAAATTCAACAACTATCACTTAAAGAAAAACATTTGGTGATACGACCGTATAATGAATGTATTTAATATGTTAATTGACATTTTGATCAGTGATATGTTGTGCACTTTGAATATAGTATTTGTATATTTTATTAATTAAGATTCTGTTTCAGTTTAATTCTACTTTTTGAAATAAAGGGCAAAAGAAAATTATTAATTAAGCTATAACTTTGACGTCGTATTTACAAAATAATAATAATATTTATAATCTACGACGTTTGTATCATCACTATCGTTTCGGTCAAACAACGGACCTAACTTCCGTTAATAGCCCATTAAGTACAGGAAACTATCATTGTGTTGTCAAGAACTGACTTAGATGGACTTTGATATATATATATATATATATATATATATATATATATATATATATATATAAATATATATATATATATATATATATATATATATATATATATATACATAGACACACAAGTGCATTTAAAGCGTTTAGAATTGCTGTGAGGCTGTTGTTCAATTTAAATAAAGAACGTACGCATATATTTTAAATTTTTACAATGTATAATCAGTAGATAATGATGTTGTACCTATATTATCATTTATTATGTAAATGAAGGTTTATATGGAGATATATCAGCAGTTTGTGCAGTGTGCTTAATTTCAACCGGAAATACATACGCGATGTCCGTTCATGGTAGCGATATGTCATAACAACCTAAGTATTACATCACAAAATAGATAAAAACTTTTAACACGTAACGTAAGTGATAGTAATTATTATATATAATTACATATGATGATAAAACTTGACGCAAAGTACTCGTCGTTATTTCACCTTACTTGATTAACACACACACACACACACACACACACACACACACACACACACACACACACACACACACACACATGCAAAGCCATATTATTGCATGTATATTATTCAATCTTCTGACCAATGATTGTTCTATTGGAATGACTTGATGTTCGAGGATGATATTGGCCAAGTATGTGTACATTCAAAAGTGTGTGATGGGCATACATATTTGTTTCAATGTCCCATGTAAATCAAAGTACTGAAAGTACTAAAAGTCGTTATTTTGATACGATTCTAAGTATTAAATAAGCAAACATGATTTCGAGCATATAAACTGAATTGATCAACCTTTAGAAACCCTCTTTTTTGCTCTGTAGGCTCATATTAATGTATATACATATATATATATATATATATATATATATATATATATATATATATATATATATATATATATATATATATATATATATATAATACTAGTTTTGCAGTGCAGGAAAAGTTTTAGACAAAACATGGAAGTCATCTCTCTCTCTCTCTCTCTCTCTCTCTCTCTCTCTCTCTCTCTCTCTCTCTCTCTCTCTCTCTCTCTCTCTCCGCAATTGACATAGGTCTCTCGGTAGAATTTAGGACTGTTTTTCAAAATATTTCATACAAAAAATTCCCCACGTGATGGATGGGAATAATACATGAACCGATCGAGGATAATACTGAAATTAATAGACCGAGACCTATGTATATATGTATGTACAGGTTTTGATTGTATTTGTATTTCAGATAATAAACATTTTTGTAGAACATGTATTTAAAAAATTAACAATTTGTTAACAACATAATAACTTATTTAGTATATCTAGATAAATTTCAAAACATTTTTCTGAAAAAAGCGAATATGTAACAAAAGGATACAGATAGCGATTTGTGTAAATAATCACGCATGTCCTATAAGGTGTTTATCACTCAATCTGTAATGGTAGGTGAAATGTAATTAACCTCAATCATTGCTATGAACTGGGTCAGTTTCATTCATCTGACACTTTCCGGAAATCGTGGTCTGACCGGATATGAACGGACCCTATTTACACACGTACCCTAAAAGTTCAGCGAGAATATGTGATATTGAATTGTTGGCATTTATGTCGATCCTCTGGCAATAATTGTGCTGTATAGTCTATGTATATTGTAATTAACTTCATTGACCACGTGGAGAACGATATTGCATGGTCTTATATGTTGCTGCCTCGTCAGCATCTTGTCTTAAAAGACAACATATTTCAAAAATTAATATTGTGTTATATGCCACATATATAATTGACTCTTCAACATTGTCAGTTATAATCAAATTGTTAGTATGCAGTGATGCTGTGATGTAAAAATTAGTTACTTGATAAAAGTCATCATTTCAAAGATATTTAGACAAGATGGACAGTTACCAGTACAATAATATTGGTCTGTATTTAGAAATATGTCTAAACAAAGAATTGCACAGCCGAGATATCTCTGTCATAATTTACTACATATCCATTCTTCGCTGACTTTGTCGAAGTTTTACAAAAGTGGTATCCCGGATATATCTTATAACTTTTTCTCATGTAACAATACGTAATATCTGATGGTTGTTGCTTGTGACAGCTGATAAGAAAATGTTTGTAAAGTCAGAAAAAAAACATTAAAATATTACAGCATTGAAAGCAATGATTGACAGAACATTTTTACTAATTCCATTTGTCAATCGGTGTCTCAATGTATATATATATATATATATATATATATATATATATATATATATATATATATATATATATAGAGAGAGAGAGAGAGAGAGAGAGAGAGAGAGAGAGAGATAGATCATAAATATGATACATATATAATCTGTAGAGTATCACAGATATCTCGTGATGCCCTCAACAATAGAAGAATTTTATTAAGAGTATATTATCACATAATGCATTCCATACAGCTCTCTAGTGAAGAAGAATTGACTTGTCGAATATCATGACAATATTTACATTGAAAATATGGAGTGGTGAAAACAAGAATAATTACAAATTTACATTTTACGCTTGATAGTTTTACGAAATGAGGTAAAGGTCGTATAGTCAGCGTCGAATTGAAGATAATAATTCCGATCGCTATATACCTACCAAAACAAGTTATAGTCTTTTTAGTTAGAATTAACTTGAAACTTGCTTCCTCTGTGTATTTCCAGAGAATATCATAACACAAACTGTATCGTTTGTCGTCACCTATCAGTACTCTGACAATTATATGTCTATATTTAGTAGATCTATGGTCTGTTGAACGCTTTGTAATTCTATTTCTGTTTAAATGAAAGTTATGAAAGTTATGTTTCACTGTCAATACTTGTTCTTCCGAATATACTGAGAGAGAGAGAGAGAGAGAGAGAGAGAGAGAGAGAGAGAGAGAGAGAGAGAGAGAGAGAGAGATTACGCATATCGTCAATGTTTTGTTTAATAATCAGTCCTGTTATGTACTTATGTAAAAAGAAATCCACCCCATCTGAATGTTATCCCTCTAACACTGACTTTTTTATTGTATTTTCAGATCCGCGAGTTGAAAGTTGGCTCCTGATGAAATCACCGGTTAATATGATATTGATTCTGTTGGCCTATTTTTTGTTCGTATATTTTGGTCCAAAATTAATGGCCGATAGGAAACCGTTTAATCTAACTAGAGTTCTTCAGATCTATAACCTGTCAATGGTTATATTTTCAGCATATATGGTATATGAGGTAAGGAATTGTTTATATTTCAATGGTTTTATTTTTTATATCACAACACAAAATATACAAAATATAGTTTAAACCAATTTATTTCATATTTATTAAACACACGCATAAAAATGAGACGCACATGTACCACTGATAATCCGGACGTGGGATGAGGTGATATGGAGGAGCACCCCCATAACTTATTTCTCTAATTGAAACTAATTTCTAACAAGGTCATTATACCGATCGTAAAATTTGCGCCAAATGCAAAGTCACAAACATCTTTTTTTTTTAAATTGTATGTCTTGGTATCCAATCCTATGTCATTTGATCTAACCAGTCAGATTGATCAGAGCTATTGTTAGCACATATAATTAATATTACTTATGTTTTATTACAGCTGCTAGTAAATGGTTGGTTAATTGGTTATTCATTGGGTTGTCAACCAGTTGATTATTCTAATTCAGAAACAGGAGTCCGCGTAAGTATAGAACCCGATCTATCTTAGTGCCATGGCCAACGCAAATAAATCTATGGTTTCGAATTTTCCTCTTATAGACCCTTTCACGTTAACTGCGGTCATATGACTTTGAGTGGAAAAATGATACAGATACCCGCAAAACATAGACGTCGTTATAGTAACTGGTTGTTTCTTGATGTCATTTTCTGGGAATCTGTATCAGTTTGCCACTCAAAGTTATAGGACCGCAGTTATCGTGAAATGGTCTATTCGTGTTTGTATAAGATTGTATGTATGATCATATGTGTGTTAGTATTAGTGTGGGGGCGTGCGTGCGTGCGTGCGTGCGTGTGTGTGTGTGTGTGTGTGTGTGTGTGTGTGTGTTCATATTCTTTTTAATATTTTGATATACCATAAAGATACCATATCCAAACTCATTTCTGTCACTAATATTTGATTTATAAACAAAATAATTGTTAAAAGTATGATATAGTATTTCGTTATTACGATTACTTATTGTTTACATAGTTTCTTGTTTCTTGCGCCAAGAATTTTTCACCTGTATGGATGAAGTGCCTCAAATTTTATCTATGCTATAGAATGATGTCAATGAGGTGAGGGTTCGTTTACATGTCATGCCTAGCCAAGAAAGACATGTTATTGACACATCTAATGACCAGCGTTTGGCGAAGGAACAGTCACCACCATTTTAAAACGTCTCTGATATGATCGGGCGAGGGAATCGAGACCGGGACCTCGCGCTCAAAAGCTCTACCACTAGACCAAGCGGTGATACCATGACGTGATAAAAATGTGTTAACCAAAAATACGAAATTTACATATGACCTTTACATAAACTTGTATAAATCCACAATAGCTGATGAAGTTAAGTTGACTAAAACAATCGTATTTTTTATACTGTAACTTTGGTATTATGCTTATAGTATTCGAATATGACATTTGTACATAACATTTACATTTTCAGATGGCAGGGGCAGCATGGTGGTTTTTAATTGCCAAATTCATTGAATTGTTGGACACTGTAAGTTTTGTTTGAGAGAAATAATATTTTGTCTTTTACTGTGAATTCAAGAATAGTTTACTTTAACCGGGAAGAAGCTAGTTTTATCTCATTTATAAAATTTAAGTGGAGAAAAGAATGATTAACTGGGAAAAGCTAGGGTTAACTCAAAATGTTATATCGACGCCGTCACTCCTAGTTTAATTTGCTTGAAGAAATTCGATTTGTTGTCGACTATAAATTGGATTATCTGCCCTTTAATGACATAAATGAACTAAAATGTTGTCAAACTGTATTGTCCTAGAAAACAAATGTAACTAAATGATAAGAAAACCACCCGCTTTAACAAAAAATCTATTAGATATATAACTGTAATTAATGTTGATTTATGAGAAAACCAGATTATTTTATACTTAAGTATATATCGCTCGGATAGAAGCATTTAAATTCTAAACCTCACAAAGGCTAAGATATTCAATTTTACAACGGGTAGTCTTAGACGGATTTTGGCAATACATGTAGTTCTAATATTTAACCTTGTATGATGCCACTTTGTCTTACATACATTTATACATACATTTATATCAAATATTAGCTCAATAGATGGAATTTTGTTGACAAACTATCGTTTTCAGCATTTGTTTTTGTAAAATTATAATATTGTTAATAATATTTATACCACTGGTAAAATGGTGGCAAAATGTATGTACATGAGAAACACATGTATTAATTCATTAATGTGATTTTGATGTGTCATAGATACCTGATCTAAAATGTTACGTAGAAATCAACACGTAGAAATACCCAATACACCGTTTTATACTGAGAGAGAGAGAGAGAGAGAGAGAGAGAGAGAGGGGGGAGAGAGATAAGAAAAACTTATCATAGAATTTCTTTTAACACCCTGAGTAATGCTCACGTTTAATTGCGAGTTATTTATAGTAGACGTGTTCAGAGAATATTCCATATAGAATATTCATATTTTGCATACGTATACCTGGTGTATATTGAAATGATTATCCTAGGTATGTTTTGGCCACTTGTAAGCCTTTAATTCTGTAATTCATATACTTCTCCTTTTAATAAATCACTGATTATTTTGTAATACTATGATACTAAAACTTCCAGATATGATATACATTCTATAATTTTCATTACAACAAGCGTTTTCTTCGAGTTATTTACTAAGAACAAAGAAGGAGATATTGTTGCCAAATTCAACAAGCAATAATTAATGTATATAAATTCCTAATTAACAACCAGGCTCAAGTTAAAATGTTAGACCTAGAAATAAAGTCACTGAAAACTATTTTATAAAGATTATTTTATATAGACAGTAATGGGAAAATGACGTCTGTTTCTGTTACTGTACCTACATTTTATCTGTTGAAGATGTACGGGTTAGAATTTAATGTAAGCTGCATACATGTACAGAGAAGTAATGTACAGACGTTATTTTACAGCGCAAAACATACTTTTATTCGAATTTTTGACATATATGTTATATCTTTCAGGTGTTTATCATTCTAAGAAAAAAGTTCAACCAAGTTAGTTTTCTTCATGTTTTTCATCACGGGTTCCTGCCTTTTAACTGGTGGTTTGGAATCAAACTTGCTCCAGGTAAAACAAAAAGATATTGCACAGCTTATCGATAGTGGCAGTATGGTATTGATACATAAGTATAAGTAGCAGTAGTAGTAACAATAGCATTAGTAGTAATAGGACCGGTAGTAGTAATAACAGTAGTAGTAGTAGTAGTAGTAGTAGTAGTAGTAAAAGTAGTAGTAGTAGTAGTAGTAGTAGTAGTAGTAGTAGTAGTAAAAGTAGTAGTAGTAGTAGTAGTAGTAGTAGTAGTAGTAGTAGTAGTAGTAAAAGTAGTAGTAGTAGTAGTAATAGTAGTAGCAGTAGTAGTAGTAGTAGTAGTAGTAGTAGTAGTATGGTAATAATTTGGCAGTAAAAAAAAATGAAAAAAATCTACATGAAACCTTTAATTTTATATGTTTTTAAATTCCTAATCGATTAGCTTTTTATGTTTTAGATTTTCATGATCTTTTATAATCAATCTTATCATAAACTCATAATACTTCTTTTTTCAGGTGGATTTGGCTCATTTCATTGTCTAGTAAACGCAACTGTTCACGTAATCATGTATGCATACTACTTCTTAGCCTCGTTTGGTCCCTCAGTCCAAAAATATCTCTGGTGGAAACGATACATCACCAGAATACAAATTGTGAGTAGTTAATTTAATGACAATTTCTTCGTACGTTTTTGTTGACATGATCTCGTTCATCTTATGTCGTATTTTATGCATTAATGTTTCCATAAAATTTTAGGCTAAGGTAAAAATATAAACGTAAGCTATTACAAATAAAAATAATTGGGGTAGGTATACCGGTAGTTTTGCAAATATAGAGACGGGAAAATGGGACCACACATTTTATTTTTCTAATAAAAGCCCGATTCTACATTGCAAAGACAAGTTTAATATTATATATATATATATATATATATATATATATATATATATATATATATATATATATATATATATATATATATATATATATATATATATATCCAAATAAAGCTAGATGTATTTGAAGTAAAATGTACCAATGGATAATCGAAACTCAAAGTCGAATATAATAAACAAATGGTCTCAACATGAGTAATAGTTGTGAATCCCAAACGGGATGAGATAAGGTGTGCGGAAGGAGATTAGCGTCTTCTGCCAGCATGTCACACCCGTCGGAAATTCCCAATGAGAAATAAACGAATAAGAAAAAACAATAATCAAGCAAACTAGTTAAATCGACTTCATTGTAAATTACATATCCTTAACTATTGTAAATAACATATCTCTAGCAATTGTAAATAATATATCTCTAGCAATTGTAAATAACATATCTTTAACAATTGTAAATAACATCTAACAATTGTAAATAACATATCTTTAACAATTTGAGGATTCTGTATTCATATTTCTGCTACTGGATTTGTGAACACTTTAATCTACATGTACATGTATTTCATATTTTGCATGTTTCGAACAATTTCATATCCAAAGATTCGACTATAAAAGCGTGCTGCATTTTTCCATCTTCAGATATTGGGTAAAAATAGTCACTGCCTTGTCCGATTTTTTTCGACTTTGACTTTGAAATAAAATTATTAATTATTAACTGCTGCTGCTTTATTATGTTTAAGTAATATCGATAAGGCACTCACCTATATCAGCTTCTGCACAATTATCGATAATTTGTTTTATTTAACAAAAATGTTTCTTCTTGAAAACGGGTCTTTACAATACACATACTACTGAATTCTTTTTCTTTTTCTGCAGACTCAATTTGTCATCGTTGCGATCCATTCTTCCCAAGCTTTTTTCTGGACAGACTGCGCTTATCCAAAAATATTTATCTACATGATTCTAGCGTACGAAGTAATTTTTCTAATTTTGTTCACAAATTTCTACGTGAAGACTTACAGAAAGAAGGCCGACGCAACCCACAAATCAAGCAATGGAATGAGCAATGGTATTAAAAATGGCAAGAAAGATTAATAAGTCCTGTAATTAGATAAAATAAGTAGAGATTTCGGACTGTTTCTGCAAGAATACTATTGTCTTTCCAAATGTGCCATGGCCTACTCTTGGGGTTCGTGATAACGTTTTCCAGAAATCTACATATGGGAAATTCGTCAACATTTAGTTTACATATGCTTATATATAAATATACATATACTCAGGACTTGGATACAAGAATTTTGAAATCCATTCGTTTTCATTTGATTTTGAATGGGGATCCTGTATTCTAGTCAAAGTATGAAAGATAATGTTTCTGTGACAGTAGAAAGACTCATTTGTATTTAATAGCAGTATTGAAAGTTTGAAAGTTGGACAGTTAATGTAAATAAAACTGTTCCAGAGCTCATCTACTAGTTGTGGGCACCTGAACTAAACAGACATTTTCAACCTCCATAACTAACATAACTTAATTCCCCTTCATCCAATATTACCTTGTCTATGTGGTCCTTTAATGCAATATTTCCTCTTCTATGAGTTCCCTTTTATCCGATATTTCCTCTTCTATGAAGTCCCTTTTATCTAATATTCCTCTTCTATGAGGCCTCTATCCGATATTTCCTCTTCTATGAGGTCCAATTTATCCGATATTTCCTCTTCAATGAGGCCCCTTTTATCCAACATTTTCTCTTCAATGAGGTTCTGTTTAATCGATATTTCCTCTTCTATGAGGTCCCTTTTATCCGATATTTCCTCTTCTATGAAATCCGTTTATCACATTTTTCCTCGTCTATGAGGTCCCTTTTATCCGATATGTCCTCCTCTATGAGGCCCTTTTATCCGATATTTCCTCTCTTCTCTGGGATTCCTTTCATTTTTGTGTCCCATTTTGTCAATGGCTGCTAACTAATTTAAAGACCGTAGTAGTGTCGCCTTTCATTGTGTAAAATAATGACATGTTCTATTGTAACTTATTTGATAAATAAAATTTTTGAAAAACATGTTTGCTTGATTTTTATATTATGATATTCATGAATGAAGATATATTCTGATAGCTTATATATAACTTGTATATAAATCCATGTAGGAAAATGTCAAATAGTCTTGAACTTACAACAATTAACAAACAATTATGTCTGCTTATATAAATGTCCCCAGTTGCTCTGATGTTGACATAAGGAGTCATTGCTGTGGTAGAAAACCGGTGTACCCGGACATAACCCACTTGTCCGACTTGGCGACCGTCAAACCATCTTGCATACTCCCGCTGTCAAATCCAAGGATCGAATCCGGGTCGCATGTGATAATGCTCGGCTCATCAATTAATTACCAAAATAGTATGCTTAGGGCTCATCAATTAATTACCAAAATATAAGTATGTAAAACTAAAGTAACACACAAAATGAATAAGAAATGTAAATACATTTTATTAATAAATCAACCAATCTGAAACTAGCAGAATGTCCATAATACAGCCATATAATTCCACGTCAGTAGGTAAGCGTGGAATTAAATGCCTGTAACTATGGTTACAAATGTATGCATTCAAGGGTTAAATATGTTTAAAACGATGTAAAATATTTGTCTCCTTGGTGTTATTGTTATTTTTATTCTTATTTTTATTACGCCACATTTTTCAGTTCTATGGTAACGGCCAGTTTTTAATAGTGAATGAGAGAAGCCGGTTACAATGTACCCGGGAAGAGACCACCGCTTTACACCAAATAAACTGGCAAACTAGCTCACAAAAATCAGCTTAGCTTCCAGCGGGACTGGAATCTGTGCTTATCCAGATGTGAGAGACTTCATAATTCAAGGAGTAATGCTTTAACACTAAGGCACTGTCTCTTGGGTGTTTGGCAACACCACACCCAATACCATGTATGGTAAAATGTTGTAAATATGTCTCCTTGGTGTTTGACAACACAATAATTTGTATGGTTATATAAAAAATCTCACATACAAAGTATGAATCTTTAGGCTGTCCAGGATATAGATACAAATCTCGTAAAAATCGAAAACGCGGACATCTGGAAACCAAGAGGAGGGATCAGGTGCCATAGAGGAGTAATCTCAAACTATTATACCGACCGAAAAATTTGCGGAACGTTGACATCAAACAGGGTTTTCGATATCCCTGTGTCAATAATTTGTCAGTCAGTAGTTTAGATCTGTATATGAAATGTTCATATGTTGGACACGCCCTGGCATATCGGATCATTTGTGAATTATGAACTCCATATGCCGGTGATTGTGGAATGTTACTACTTAAATGTGGAACATTTACGACGGGGAAGCCGAAATCGTCACGTTTGTCGTATAGCTTACTTACCCGTCTATGACTATAGTAAGTAAACTGTCTAAGTATGAAGTGTGTGTGCTTGATTCTGTTGTATCTTTAATTTCTAGTTCGCTGGGATATATCGCATTGACATATGTATGAAAATTGCCATTATTAATTGACAAAACGTCGTCGATATATCTAAATATGAAATTAAAGGACCACGCTAGCTTTTTCTTCCTTTGATTCAGCAATTTCTGAATGAATATGCTTCATATGAATAAAGGAACAGGTCGGCGCAATTGGTTTCCATAGGAATGCCGAGAGTTTGTTGAAAGACAACGTCTCTGAACATTACAAATATATTGTCTATTAGAAATTCCAGCATGTTTTTACATCAACTTCAGTGTATTTATGTGTAGAATCAGAGTGATGTTTGACAAACTAAGTATCATGATAACCAATCACTAGATATTTAAATGTTCGGATACCACCTAACAGTTGTCTATGATGCTAAAAAGTCTTTAAATGTTTCATTTTCAACAATAGAAATGACATGCCCGATAGGATTATATTTGAAGGGAGATGATGCACATGAACATGTGACGGTGTTGTGTAGAAGATGGTTGATGTCTAGGCACTGCAAAACCCGTTTGTAATTGAATAGCTTGGATGCGATGCTAGGTGTATGGCTATATGAAATGCAAGGCGTGGTATTCAGTTTCAAATATGGCGGAACACAGGACTAAATTTTTTTGTGATTTAGAAAATTGCCAATGTTTAAAGCGTCTATACCTTTATTTCTAAATTTAAGTTTTAGGAAAAGACGTTTCTGTCTAAGTATGAAGTGTGTGCACTTCATTCTACTGCATCTTCAAATATATTGTCAATTAGAAATTCTAGCATGTGTTTTAATGTCAACTTCAGTGTATTTATGTGTAGAATCAGAGTGATATTGGACAAATTAAGTGTCATGATAACCAATCACTAGATATTTAAATTTTCGGATACCACTTTTAGTGAAAAAAAACAGTTGTCTAGGATGCTCAAAAGTCTTTCTTTTATTTTCTTATGTAGAATACATATGTAAAGAGTATGTTTTGATACTGTAAATTTGAGAAAAATTGTGTGCTTTTTAATTTTTAAAAAGTTGGTTAGAATTTTAAGTATCCACATCTGATTTACACCGCTTCTGGAATAAGCAACTGTACAGTATTACTGATGTTTCTCCTTAACGGCTGTCAATATCTTGGTAAAGAGTAAAGATAAAGGTTTGGTAGAACATTTGCTGGATCCTGCTATGTATCTCTGCTTATTTGGGGTTTTATGAAGTTATCAAATATAAATATGGTAGCTGAAAATCAGTGTCGGTTGTAGGTACATCAAAACAGCATAATACGGACACGTGGTTTTGAAGGATCTCGTCCTTTGAAAGTGACCTACGTGTGTATGTAGGATTACCAGAATTCGTATTAAACCCTAGCTCTTCTAATAAACAATTATAGTAATGTGCCTTACAAATAAAAACTATATTATATGAAGCTTTGTCTGCTGGGACCAGTACATATTGGTCATGTAATCTATCACGATCGGTTAATACTTTTGGATCACTAGACACAGAGGGATAACGTGTTTTCATGGTTCCTTTAAGTTTCCAAATACGAGATATTATCAACCATCATATAACTTTTAATCATTAAGACAAAGTCTGGTTCTACGTCTTCATGTTTGGCCCATCGTCTGGCATAATCTTCGACAGAATGCATAACTAACTGAAATGTGCCTTGCAAATAAAAACTATATTATTTGAAGCTTTGTCTGCTGAGACCAGTACGTATTGGTCATGTTATCTATCCAGTTCAGTTAATACTTCTGGATCACTAAATACAGAGGAATAACGTGTTTTCATGGTTCCTTTAAGGTTTCGAATACGATATTTCATCAACCATCGTACAGCTATTAACCATTCATTCAAAGTGTCTGGTTCCACGTCTTCTTGTTTGGCCCATCGTCTGGCATAATCTTCGAAAGAATTCATAACTAAACTGAAATTCTGACGCCTATAAAAGGAACGGGCGTCGTGGTATTTAGGACCTCTCAAAATAAGATTTTTGAGGTTTTCATTTTCAACATTAGTAACGTCGCCGGTGATGACATGCCCGATAGGATTATATTTGAAGGAAGATGATGCACATGAACATGTAACGGTGTTGTAGAAGATGGTTGATGTTCTGGCACTGCAAAACCCGTTTGTAATTGAATAGCTTGGATGCGATGCTATGTGTATAGCTATATGAAATGCAAGGCGTGGTCTTCAGTTTAAAATCTGGCTGAACACAGGACTGAAATTTTTGGTGATTTAGAACATCGCCAATGTTTAAAGCGTCTATGTACCTCTGCTTATATGGGGTTTTATGAAGTTTATGTATCCAATATAAATATGATAGCTCAAAATCACTATCATACAATTATAGTAATATGCCTTACAAATAAAAACTATATTATTTGAGGCTTTGTCTGCTGGAACCAGTACATATTGGTCAAGTAATCTATCCAGCTCGGTTACTACTTTTGGATCACTAAACACAGAAGGATAACGTGTTTTCATGGTTCCTTATGGTTTTTTATTATTTTATATTTTATTACTGTGTGAATCCAAGGTACCTACGTTTCTAGATAATGTATTCAGCATTTTTATAATGTTTCATAAAGCGTCGATAGATTTTTTAACTTTGAAAGGAATACCATACTCTAAAATTCATGATTGTGTAAAGATAAATAATTGTACATTTTTACGACAGCTTCACACCTGATTTGTAAAATTGTTAAAAGTTTCGTTACAATGGTTAGTTGTGAAAAGGGAGATAACACTTAAATAAAATTTGAAATAAAGAATTATATCATTAACGATAAGACAGTAGGAAATTACTATCACTGTAATCATGCTATTTTAATTATCATTTTACCAGCGTTTGTTCCATCAAATCCATTAAAGTTTAAACTTTATTAATTTTACAATGATTGAAAAACAAGTTATGATAACTTATATTAATGTCTCTTGTTGGCTCTGATGTTGGCGTGGGGGGAACCTTGCTGTGGGGGCGGAGTACCCGGAGAAAACCCACGTGTCCGACCTGGCGACCACCATACCATCTCGCATACTCCCCTGCCCAAATCACAGGATCGAACCCGGGTCGCATTGGTGAGAAGCGAGTGCGCTAACAACTGAGTTACTGGAACACCCACTACTCATGTTGATTTTGTCCACCATGTTTCATTATGAGCCGCACTATCCTTTTCGTTTGTTTGTTGTATCGCTTTGATACGCCATACCCAACAATTTTTTCAGTCATGTGGTGGCGCAAGTGTACCCTGGAAGGCCACAACTAACAAACATTTTCGCAAAATCATCTCAGGTTCCCGTGGGGTTCGAAGGTGTGTCCACTAGAGGTGATAGACGCCATGGTTTAAAGTACGATGTTTTAGACCCTCGACCACGGGTAACATATCAACCTTTCGCCGGTTTTACGGTTGGTGCAAGTACTTGTCATTACAGTTACAGATTTTCGCCATCAGAAAGTTCAACAGTGGTCATGGGATCGTCTATAACGATTTTGACAATGTGCTGTTTTTCTTTCTAAATCTTAACTTGACGGTCGTATGTAACATGCAATTTGTTTGCAGTGAGAGAATATCAAAAACATAGTAACCAAAGTATGAGCTGTTATAATTATACTTGGTCCAAAGGACATTATAACAATATGTTGACCATTGGTATA